>QNQO01000274.1:0-600000 GCA_003290165.1 Berberis thunbergii | reverse complement strand
TTAGCCGCAACTTCCTGCTCAACCTTGACCTCAATGTGAAGCCTGCTCAACTCCTGCTTAAGTCCGTCCCTTTCGGACACCGCCTCTGTCAGATTATGCTCAAAGTCTTCTAGACGAGCCCTCTGAGTCTCTGCGGCCATAGTTGATTGATCTTTTCGGTTTGCTTCTTAAGCCACTCAATTTCATGTTATGTATCAGGCTACAACATCTGGACGTGCGAGAAGACACGCTCCAAGGTATATACTATCTCGCGAGCCGCCTCTACTTCCATCCCATCAATGGCCGCGTGGCTCATATGAGACATACCAAGCATAAGATACATCAAATCCTTGTCCACACGCTCTTCGAGCATATCCTAATCGGGTTTTGGAACGTGGTCCATCAGCCAGCTGTGATGCTTGCTTATATGATTCTTCGAAGCATACTCAACATCCACCTCTTGATGCTAGATATGCGAGCTCATCTTCACCAAGTCTGATGCGAACAAACTTATCCGTGCATCAGGATGAAGCTTCCGTTGATCAGGAACTATTCTAGCATCGCCCTTCACGGTTGCCATCGTCCTCATACTCCCCTCCGTGGCTTTTCCTTTGTCAAGAACGACCGACCCTTTATTACGAGACGGCCCAACAGGATCCGGAGACAGAAGAGGGACCGAAGTATCCAAAGGACCTTCCAATAATTCTAGCTGTGGTATAGAATGAGATGATGAACAATGTGAATTACAGGAGATAGGGTCGGTACCACGACCACTTTCAAGTGAGTCAACGGTGGGGTGATCATATTCCACCACCTCAAGCGAATTAGATATGAAACCCTCTACCGGAGTGGCCCCACGCGAATCAGCACCAGCAGAAGCCGCCATTGCGACCTGCACTAGACAGTTGTTCATAGCCTCAACTTGCGTGTCACTGAGATTCGACCCATCAACAACTCCGGCCAACCAAGATAATTTTTCTCCAAGCAAACAACATTAGTCTCCGCCTCAACAGACCTAGCAGACTTGCGCTCCTCTTTCAACGGAGCAAGTCGTGTCGAAGATGGCCCGACCCTAATGCGAGGCTTCTTCCTCACAAAGGAAGCAAGCGTCTCAGATGAATCCTTCGGATCAGACAGAATGAGAGTCTTAACCCTAACAACCTTCCTCTTCCCGGAAGGGGGCCATTCTTCCAGCTTAATGCATGACTCTCGATACAGAGTGGGGGTGATGTGCCAGTTGTCCTACTACGAATGAAATTAGAAACTCTTATGATATCAACTGCCTATCTTTTTGCCATGATACAAAATGCCTCCATGGTGGTGTGCTCCTCTAAGGTAAGAGGACTAGTGGAAAACCTTCCTGCAAAAGAGCACATGCAATGTACCAAGCACATCAAAGTCAAAGGAAATTAGTTGAACTTACTAAACGGCCTAAACTGTTGCTGAAGCAAACAACCCTTGCACCGAAAATACTTCGAATCCACAGGAGCTAAGAAGCATTACTTCTGCCAAAACTTGAAATCATCAGGCAGTTTACCGAAGCAACTCGACAACTTCATCTTGCAAACATCATTGCTCTGCAGTTGAGGACCGGTCAGCAATTGGATCACCCGCGGGGTCACACTAATGCCAGCCTCCTTAGCACTTAGCAGAATCATGAGAATGATCCTATAACCATTTGGTCCCAACTAAGCCGGAGGAATCCCCAAGAAATCCAAGAACCCCCAAATCACGTCCAGAACTGGAAAACACATTCCAGTTTGAAGCATCCCTCGATGCAAACAGATGAAACCGGCCAGAGGCGACACTGGCGTCTAGTCACCGTCAGAAAGTACAATGGAAAATCTTCGGGAACACCAAACCTTGCACGAGTTTCAGCGAGACCAGGCTCGGACAACAACCTACCCTCAAAGAACTTTAGGCCCTTGCCAATGGTAGTCTGGTTGGATGGTTAAGGCTATGGTAGTTTAACCCCCACGTCTTGGGTTCTATACCCATCGGCGCCACACTTGCCTTTCAAAAAAAAATAGTGTCATCAAGAAGACGAACGAACCTTTTAGAACAATATCTTCAAAAGCAAGTAAAGCAGAAAGGTCAGCCTCAAAACTGCGGATGACCTATATAGAAGACAGGTTCTCGCATCTTTTTTGCCAATGGTAGCCTGGTTGGATGGTTAAGACTGTGGTGGTTTAGCCCCCATGTCTTGGGTTCTGTACCCACCGGCGGCACGCTTGCCTTTCAAAAAAAAATCTTTTCTGCCAAATCGACGCATGCCTAATTAATGCAGCGTGCGGCTCAAGCAACAATTCAGACTCAATTATCATGAGCGTCGCATCCATTCAAGAAATGACTTAGCAAACCAATGTGACGGCCCGTTAACTCGGGGGGGGGGGAGTAGTTGATGATACATAAAAATGGTCACACTCCCGAGCCGAACACGTGTCATAATGATTTCGAGGAACTACGAGCTCAAGCATCGGCCCAACACAGATCTAACCCAAACGGATCTAGGCCATTCAACATCAGTTCACCAAGCGAACCCGGACTCTCATAGGATGCTAGCCTCACATGTCTCACAGCTATCCACGATATCCATAAGCCCTCTTCAGGCAAGTATCTCGAGGATCGACTTTGGACGGGCAATTACAACTGCTTTTTGCTTCCAACTAGGAAGCAAGCACCAAAGTATCTTCCACATAGGGAAACTCCCTTCTACGGATTGCTCTTGGATTGGGAACCATCTTTCATGTATCTAGGAGTGCAAAGCTAATTGGGAACTTTCCTCCTACATCACGACTCTTAATTAGAGAAGGATCTCCACGAAGATCTCCTCCCTCAACTACGCTTACGATGGTTTGGTTGAACCAGAACTCCTTGCACTATAAATAAGACATGAGGTTGGTAAGCGAATGTACGCTACAAAATCCCTATTACAACATTACACCTTCCTCAAATCCCTGTCTGACTTTGGCATCGGAGTGTCTTCGGTCACCCCACGGTGGTCTGTGGCTCATGTGAGCTATTTGTGTAGGTCAGCAGGAAAAGGGTCAAAGTAGGGAGCAAAAATTGACTGCATTAACACCGATAAAAAAATATTTTTTTCCTCTTCACTTCCTTTTCTCCTCTCTTCACAGGAACAACACCACCCCGCCTAGCTGCACCACCTCCATTTTCACCATCTTCTCCTTTGTTGTTATTGTTGTTTTTCTTCTTATTTGTTCCTTTTCTTATTTTCCTATCGTCCTCCTCTTATTCATTGTTCTTCTTCCCCGCCCCCACCTCCTTCTCCTTTTTATTTTCTCCTTCGCTCTCATGCACGCTCCTGCGAGTTGGGAACCCCATTCACATAGACCTCTGCAAAGGCCATTGGAGAAAAAATCAGAGGAGGAGAGAGGAGTAATAGATGAAAAGAAGAAAAACAGAGATAACAAGAAGATATGAGAAGAAGAAGAAGATAAAATAAGAAGAAGATGAGATAAGATAATGAGAAAAGATATGTGGTTGGTAGGCGGGACAAGGCGGTGCGGTAGTGATGTTGTTCCTGAGAGAAAAGTAAGGGAAAAAAGAGAGATGGTGGTTTGTTTTTTAGTTTATATTGGGTGTGTCCTTCATCAGGTAGTGCTGTACTTCAGAAATGTAATAATGTGTTTCAGAAAGTAGTAATGATAATATCTTTCAACAGAAGTGATGATGTCAAACAATCGTAGCCTTTACAAAATTAATAAACTTACCACATTTGCAATGCCTCCTTCAATATTCATGTTGGGTCAACAATGGTAAAATATTAGTGAAAACCAATGAATAAGGTAAGATAGGAAAGCAGTAATAAAAAAAGGTAGGGGTAAATAAAGGTGTTATTCAATTGCTAATTCCAGCAAACAAAAAATCTAGAGAGCCAGGCCCGTACAGCTAGGCCAGCCCAATACCATCCATCATCATAGAGATGCTGGAAATGGCCCAATCTCTAAGATGATGGATGGTATTGGCTAGTCTGGCGCGAGCCTGGCTCTCTAGAAAAATTGTTCTAGCAAGGTAGTGACACGGTTGAGCAATGGCGTGCAGTTGTAATCACGCTTGCCGAGTCTGAGTTGGAAATTAAAAGCGACGGACACGTTCCCATCTATCATTTATGACCAAACAACTAACTCTTTTCTCTCTAATAACCAACCATCTTATCTTGTTATCTAGAACTAGGGTGTCGGCGCGCCCCACGTGTCCAGATATTCAGTTTTTTTTATTTTATTACAACAATTCAATAATAAGAAAAAATTATTATTAAATTTCTAAACAAAATAATTATATATAATTTTAAAGGCATATGTATAGTTTATAAATAAATGAGGAGCTTCAAATAATTTATGTTAAGGGCATATTTATAAATAATCAATGTTTGAGAGGGATTGATTTTAATTGTAAAAGTATGAAATGTGAAGGGCAAAATGAGAAATCCAAAAGTAAGATTTAAGGACATTTTTATAATTTATAGATAATTAGAGGGCTTCAAATAAATTATATTAGGGGATTAGGTAATTGATGAGTTTATAGGATGGTTTTGATTGTAAATAGTTTGATTTTGGGAGGGTAAAACTTTAAAAAAAATGTCATAGTATTTTTAGTCGTAAGGGCCTACTTACAATTTATAGATAATTGGAGGGCTTCAAATAAATTATGTTAGTACTTTAAGTGTAATTAATGAATATTGAGAGGGCTTGGACTTGATTATAAATAATATGAATTTCGGAGGGCAAAATTTTACAAAAGTGTAATAGTATTTTTCAATTAAAAGACAAAATTACCCCTGAAACCATTCATTGTTTTGTTGGCGAACTATTCATTGGTTTTGTTGGCTTCACATGTAATTAATAGTAATAGGGGAGGGCAAAATAAGAAAGAAAATTTGAGTTGAAGACATACATCTTTTGCTATTCATTTAGGGAAGAGAAGTTATATAGTTTAGATATTAGATATATAACTTCCTTTCCCTAAATGAATAGTAAAACACAGAATAAATTGAGGACATGGAAGCAATTGGAGCGGCCAGTCTGTTGCTTTTGTTATGATAATGAAGAAACTGAGGAACATCTTTTCTTTGATTGTTGGTACCCAAAACTAGTTTGGTCCTACTTACTACATTATTTGGGTTACACTCATCAACCTCTTCCTTGGGCACAAGAGATACATTGGTGCCTTCAACACTTTACTGGTTCCTCAGTTTGCACACAGGTTAAGAAATTGGCCTTAAATGCCACTATTTACAATGTATGGCAGGAAAGGAATCGCCGCATTTTTCGAGCTCAGAAGGTGGCCGCCCTTACTCTTATCAAGCGCATTGTCGAGGATGTGCGACTGCGAATAGCTGTCCTGGACTTGAAGGCAGAGCATAATGCCATGATCTCTACATTCTGTGATAAGTGGAGACTATCCATTACACTAGAACTCAGAACTCCCTCCTTACACTCCTGGATAAGGCCTGCACTCAACTGCTACATGATTAACTCAGATGGTTCTTTAGGAGAATCGAGAGGTGGATACGGGGCACTGATAAGGGACCACTATGGGACAGTAATCAGTGCTGCCTCAGGCTCACAAGCTGCACAGACGGTTCTTTTGCATGAACTGCAAGGAGTCGAATTAGGCCTCAAACTAGCAAAAAGACATAACCTACGCAATATCACATGTTGCATGGATTCCATGAATGCATACACTTATCTGACCTCGAACAAGAAACCACCCTGGGGAGCCAAGCACACTGTAAGACGCATACAACGTATGATTGAGGACTTCGATCAACACAGTTTTATGCATGCTGTTAGGGAGACTAACTATGCTTCGGACAAACTTGCTAACCTTCTTCCCAATACAGAATTTCTTGAGATTACTCCGAGCTCTTTCGCAGAGGACCTTAAAAAAATCATTTTTGACGATGCTCATGGTAGGAAATATGCAAGAATGTGAGATTGTATCATGATTCCTTTTTCAGTGGTCTGGGGAGCCCATTTACACCCCACGCTTAATTTTCAAAAAAAAAATAAATAAATAAAAAAAAAAATAGTAAAAGGTGTATGTCTTCAACTCAACTTTTTTTTTCTTCCTGTTTTGTCTTCTCATGTTCTTATTAATTACATGTGAAGCCAACAAAACCAATGAATAGTTTCAGGAGTATTTTTTTTCTTTTAATTGAAAAATACTATTACATTTTTTTTTTACAAATTTGCCTTCCCAAATTCATATTATTTATAATCAAGGCCAAGCCCTATCAATATTCATTAATTACACCCAAGCTCCTAACATAATTTATTTGAAGCCCTTCAATTATCTATAAATTGTAAATAGGCCCTTACAAATAAAAACACTATTACATTTTTTATCGTTTTACCCTCCCAAAATTAAACTATTTACAGTCAAAACTAGCCAGCAAACATTAATTAATTATACCTAAGCCATTAATATAATTTATTTGAAACCATCAAATTATCTACAAATTATAAAAATGCTCTTATTAACTTTTGGATTTTTCATTTTGCCACAACTAGCCTGGCTACAAAAATCTTTCAATTATGTCGGGTTCAATACCACAACTCCCCTCAACTCTAGCTTGACCGACGTCCTCAATTCCATGAAGAATTGGGAGAATCTAAAATAGCCCCCAAAACAACGCGAAGACCCATCTAAACTCGACAACAACAAATATTGTTTGTTCCACAATGAGGGTGGCTACGATACTGTAAGAGTCTCAGGAAGGAGATTTAGTATTAGATTCGAAAAAGCAAGTTGAAGGAGTTCCTTGGCTCGGAAAAAGGAAAGACTGGATCAGGGAAAGATGAGAGGCGGTCAAAGAAATAAAAAAAGGAGGATCCAGGCATTATATATGTCCTTCACAGAGTCAGATCAGAAGGGGAACAATCAAACAAGTCCCAAAAGCAGACACTCCTTGAGATGCGAACGCAACCCACCAGCAAGGACCGATACGTGTATTACTCGCGAGTACATAGACCGATCCCGACTTTGACTTTCACAAATAAAGACCTTGAAAACGTCCGCGCGTCACATAATGATGCTCTTGTCATTTCAGTCTCTATTACGAGGTGGGAAGTAAATAGGGCCCTGATAGGCACGTGAAACTCTCTCAATTCTATTCTACAACGCATTCCGCACTATGAACCTAAAAGAAGATAACTTAACACCTTCCCACTACTCGCTGATTGGGTTTAGAGAAGAAAATGCTTCCCCATTAGGAATATGAAGCTAGCAGTGGTGACATGAGAGCCACAACTGAGGAAGGTCATGTTCCATGAAGTGGTAGTAGACGCACCATCTACCTATAACCTCATCTTGGGGAGACCCTGGCTTCACCAGATGAAAGCAGTGGTCTCCACCCTTCATCATTGTCACTATGTCATGCTAAAACAGATAGATTGTACTCATATACAGGTCGAGCTCACCAAACAAGTTGATTAGGAAACAGACTCTGAGACTGGGAAAGAGTCGTTCCTCCCAGATGGGGACAAAGGCCCAGCAACAGTGGCTCAACTTAGCTTTAGGGACAGTCAAGCATTATAGGCACGGTCCACCCTCAAACCCGACTGGGCGACTAGCCAAGCGGAGAAGACATAGCAAACAGGAGCACAATCCCACAACTGTCAACCGGTGCGGGATGACCCTCCCACGCAAGGTTTACTCTTCAGTAACCTCAAAGGTGTCAGCGAAATTTGACAATTCACCGAAGGTACTTACGATCCAAGCAAGAGCCATGTGAATTTACTTCAGGGCCGGATCAATCTCTCTCCGACAAGAGTCAATCTATCTAGTTGTTTAGATTTCTTTCAGTAGTCACTTTAAAAGTTTAATTCTTAAGAACTTATGTGATGTGGACTCATTTGAGAAATAAAAGGAGAATTAGGCAAACAAGCTCTATTTATTACTCTAAAGATGTTACAACCTTTGCCTAGATGACGGGTATAAAAGATTACAAACTACAAGCATCCAAATACGATGCGATGTACAGTGAAAATTCGCTTAAACAATCTGACTTCAGAAGAGGACTAAGAAGTGACAGCAAATGCACACAAGATAGACTACGGTACTCACTAGGAATTTCGCTCTGCGATTTCTCTAGAGAAGATGATTTACGAACAAGAGCAAATGTACAAAAAAAAAGTAGAAAGAACGTGCTCAAATCAATACTTCGTCAAACCACCTCGCAAGGATGACCCGAGGTGGTACAAAATCAGCAATCTGAGGCCTCACGACACACCCACCGAAGCTAAAACCAACCCACACTCTCAATCCACCTAATCAGCCAAGCTTCGGACAAGGATCAAGTTGAAATGGATCGAGTGCACCCACTCGTTGAGGGATGAGAGGAACGTCTTGGAGTCAATGGACTATTCCAACAAGCCATGTCCAACTGCACTCCACCTCGCAACTTTGAGTTTCAGCGCAGCGCAACGTGCTAAGGAGGGAAGAAAGCAACCGCTCCAAAGTTGGTTGCTAGTGTTATCTAAGAAATTATGCCATTCGAAACGCCGACGGAGCACCAACACATAAAATATAGACTCGTCTCTTGAGAGGAAGTTCGTACTTCTACTTTGCAATATAAAAAGAAATTACAAGGTCTCAATGAACCTATCGGGTGCTCACCCAGAGTGGGTAAGCACACATAATAGCAAGTATTCTCAAGACTCATCATTGCAAATGTCAAAACATTCAGAGACTCGAATAACATAAACGCTCTATTAGCCTTTGTAAACTTAAAAACATGTTCTTTGAGTAAAAGCATCTGAAGAGTGCACTCTGCAGAAAACAATACCTACAATGGTGAAGACACGTCATTATATAGAGGTAATGGCTCACCAAATGGGCACATCAACATTAAATACCAGCATTGAATATCGTATGAAAAATGAAGAGGCGACAGTTCCCATGACAACCCCACAGGTCAACATTCAATCAATTAATGACGCTGCATGCAACCCCATTAATAAGGGGGAGTAACTGATGCTCTACCGTCTCACAATCTATGCCGTACACATGACACCCTGATCATGTGTCAGGACCTAGTTTTTTCTTATATGGGTCCTAGAATGCAGCCACTAGCTCAACCCACTATCCAGGCAACACTCTACCACGTGCACTGACTCAAACAATAGAGGCCATAGTTACTCTTGACACACGGAACACACCTACATATCACCAGTTGATTTAAGGTAGCAACTCTTTTTAAATAACTTTCATTGAAATTAGTGGAAACTAGTCTACACAATGCAATCTAATTTCAAAAGTAGGCACGCACGCTCGTAATAGGTGGAGCCCCAACCTAGCAAGGTAAGCTTAGTCAGTTTCGATTGATGACGACAACTTCTGGTTCACCTCGATGCATAGTTCACTGTGTATGAATGTCAATGGCTTAGGAAGTGGGAGTCTAGTCATCGATATCATGCCTGATGACGATGACTCGTCAAGTGTCATCGCCCCCCACACGGACAATGATCGCTGAACCCGATCAGGTAAACTTAGTCAGTTTCGACTGATGACGATAGATTTTGGTCAACTTTCAAGTCTGTAGCTCACTTCGTGCGGGTGTAGATGGTTTGGAAGGTGGGATCCTAGTCAGTTTTGACTGATATCTACGGCTTGCCACAAGACCACTGCTCTTCTACAGATCATGGTTGCCAAATTTGCTCATCCCAATTCCGTAGCTCGCTTCGCGCGGGGTGTAAATGGTTTAGAAAGTGGAAGCCTAATCAGTTCAAACTAATGTCAACGACTTGCCATGGGACCACTGCTCTTTTACATACCATGGTTGCAAAATTTTCTTATCCCAAGTCCTTAGCTCGGTTCATGCGGATGTAGATGGTTTGGAAGGTGGGAACTTAGTTAATTCCAACTAATGTCGATGGCTTGCCATGGGACCACTGATCTTCCGAATTTGCTTATCCCAAGTTCCGAATTTGCTTATCCCAAGTTCGAAATAAATATGTTTTCATTAACAGTCTAAACAGAAGGTAAAAATGTACTAATTTTACTCCTTATCGGGAAAAAGGTACAAATACATGGGAACTAAGCTTAACTGGAGAATAAGCAGGAATTGTGTCCTTGTGCGCCATGATCCGAATCGCCCTTTTCATCCGACAGCTTAGAGATCTCTCTGAAATCCGCGAAGGAGACCTTCCTGTAGTAAGAAAGGTCACATTCCAGATGTTCTTCCTTTATCAATGCCAGCAGTTCCAATCTCCCATGCACGATTAAGCGGAATTCAAATGTGCCCTGCACCTTAAAAGCTCTTCCTTGCGCGCATTTGCTTCAGCAAGCTCATACTCCAGCAACTCTAGCTTATCTGTCAATGCGTCAGTCTGGGACTGCTCAACATTCAAGTTGTCTTTAACTACACTAAGTTCATTCTGCACTAGGAAGAGCTGCTTCCTTGCTTCCTGAACGTTGAATTAAATGTCGGCCTCTAACTGCTATCTCTGGACAGCCCGCTCAGATTATTTCTTCGTATTTATCCTTAGTAAGAGATCGCAATTCAGAGCACACTTTACGCGCAAATTCTTGCAGAATTTCTAAGCCACGGCAGACTAGGTTCAACTCTTCTCTGGATCTATCCCTTGCGGACACAGCCTCTAGTAAATCAGATTCATGGGCTTCCAAACGAATCCTCTGGGCCACAACATCAGTGGGTGATTGTTTCAGCCTCCTCTCTTCAAGATGCTTCTTTTAGTGATTCAATCTAAAATAGGGCATCATAATACGACTTCTGCATATTAGAGAAGACACGTTCCATAGTTGACACCCTCTCATAGGCCGCCTCAACTTCTGTCCCAACAATAACCACTTGGCTCAGTTGCGACATCCCCAACATAAGATTTTTCAGCCCTTTATCTATACGCTCTCCCAGTGCATCCTCCACCGGTTTTAAAGTGCGGTTCAGCAGCCAGCTATAACGTCTGTTGATATGTTTCCTCAAAGCATAATCAATGTCAACCTCCTGGTGCCAGGCCTAGTTGCTCATTTTTACTATATTTGAAGCAAACATACTCATTCACGTGTTTGGATGAAATTCTCTCGAATGGAAAATTACACCAGCATCGCCCTTTGCAGTCTTCACCACACCTAAGCCCTCATCCAACGCTTTCCCCTTGTCACTAGCAGCTAACCCTCTATTGTGAGTCAGCTCGGTTGAAATCCGAAGGGAAGAAAAGGAAGCAAACTGCCTATCATACCCTCCGTTATCTCAATATACGGCCTAGAACATGATGTAGGACAATCCAGGCTACAATAAGGAGGTTTCACGCCGCAATGAAATCTGTCAGATGATCCATCGGCAAGACAAGAGAATTCGTGGGCTGCATAAAAGTATTTATCTAGACCTTTTTGTAAAAAAGGCCTAGACCGATCAGTATTAGTAGAAGTCGCCTCAGTAGCCAACATCAGCTTATTCAAAGTTTATGCCTGCTTGGTACCTAGCTTTGATACGTCATCGACCCCTACTAGTCGCAGGTGGTCCTTCTCCAAATTAGAAATAGAAACATGGCCTTAACTCGAGGGTTGCACCTTTTGGATGCTACAACTTTCGCCTCGGCAGACAGGTTAGAATCACGCTCCTCCCTCAGTAGAGTGGACCATTTGGAAGCAGGCTCAGCCCCAGTGCAAGACCTCTTTGAGCCTATAATAAAAGCAAGCGTCTCAGAAAGCTTTTCTGTCTTTGCACGGACTCGAAACCTTAACTTTCGAGGCCTTCCTCTTTTTGGAAGGAGCTCCACCTTCAGACTGAACCTTCGACACTTTGAAGAGAGTGGGAGCCACATGCCAATGAGCCCATAACGCCCTGCGACTAAAATTGGAAGTGCAGATAACGTCATCTACTTTCATTCGAGGCAAGCCACGAAATGCCTTCACAACAACTTCCTCCTCGGAAGAAAAATGAGTAGTGAGAGACCTCCCAGCAGATAACACACGTAACGATCAAGATACAATTAGCACAACGAAAACAAATGACGAAATTATACTCTTGAAGTTGCTTGAACTCCCGCTCAAGCGGGCGATTATTGAATTCGAAGTACTTCGGGTTCAAAGGAGCCAGAAAACAATGTTTCTGCCAAGACTTGAAGTCATCCGATAGTTTTTCGAGGCAAGCCGACGACTTCATCTCTCACATGGTTGCTTGTTTAGTCGAGGATAAGTTAATAACTGGATCACCCTCGGAGTCACTCTGACACCAACATCCTTTTCCCTTGTCAATATGGCCAGGACAGTCCTGTACCTATTTGGTACCAAATGGGCAGGCGAGATACCAGGAAATATCAGAAAGCTCCAAATCTCATAAATCACAGGAAAACAAACACCGATCTGAAACATGCCACGGTGCAAATAGAAAAATCCATTTGGAGGAAACATCGGCGTCAGATCATCACCCAATGTGAAGAATTTCAGGTTTCCAGGGACCCCATATGTCTTCCGCATCTCAGCAAGGCTCGATTTGGAAGTCGATCTCTCTTCAAAGAACTTGAAGCCATTAGTAAGAAACTCATCATCGAGTTGATTCTAGCAGGCCATGAGGAAAATGAACAAGCTTTCAATTGAAACTGAACAAAGCGGAGTCTCTAAAATGAAGAAATGAAAGAGTTAATCTTTGCATAAAGGAAGATCTAAATAGATATTGATTTCCCACATTTTTCACTGAACCGATGCACTCTTATTTAATGAAGCACATTGTTCAAGTAACGGTTCAGACTTGGCGTATCTTTTCGTGAATTGACTTTGTGGACCGACTATGTGGCCCACTAACTCGGGGGAGCAGCTGATGATACACCAAAATGTTCTTTCTTCTACACCACACACGTGTCATGATGATCTCAAGGAATAACAAGCCCAAACATCAGTCTAGCACTGATCCAACCCAAGCGGCATCAAGCCCGCGAAGTGCAATCTTCCAGCCGGACCAAAAATATTGTGGCCTACTAAGCCCACACTTCTAACAGGCATCCCCAATACCCATAAGACCTATTGAGGTAAGTATCTCAAGGATCATCTTTGGACGGGCAAGTTAGTAATACTTTGTTTTTAACTAGGAAATAAATACCAGAGTATACATCGTGCGTGAAAACTTTTGTGTATGGATAACACTGCAATGGGGAACTATCTCCCGCGTATTTAGGAACACGGGTCTAACAGGGAACCTTCTGTGATACCCTTGTGTGGGCGGACCTGAGGGGGGAGGTGAGGGAGAAGCCTAAGAAGCTATGGATCCCAAGAGGGTTGACAAGCTACAAATGAGAGATCATAGTCCCACGCCACCTGGGTGCGGGAGGGTGATGTGCTATATATATGTATGAGTTTGGATCTACAAAATACTACGCTTTTTTAAAGTCGTGCGGGCCTTAGGCCCAAAGAGAACAATATAATACTCTGTGGATCGGGTTGTGACAGAATGGTATGAGAGTCTGACCCAGTCGTAAATGTGTCAACGAGGACGTTGGGCTCCTAAAGGGGGTGGATTGTGATGCCCTTGTGTGAGTGGACCCGAGGGGGAGGGTGAGGGGGAAGCCAAATAGAGTTGGCAAACTACAAAGGAAAACACTTAGTGACATGTAAAAAGGTTCAGAATTTGTTATGGTAGCTCGTAGAATTTATGTATTTCCGAGAACTCGTAAGGTAAACGCCATGAGGAGGCTATTTCAAGACTGATTCTTGCAAGGCTTGAAGGAAGGGGTTTGAATCCTATAGCCTACTCTACTCTCCTATTGACTTTTTTTTTTCGAATTAAGCAACAGATGATCGTAACATCAGTCGACGATTCCATTCCTGCTCCTTTGAATGACAAGAGGTCGTTATTTAGACTTTTGAAAAGTAGTTTAGTTGCCCATATCCCTGATGGGAAGGAGAAGTGACTTGAGAGTCGGGTTCTGCTTTGGACTTCTTGCATTTGGTGATGGTAGTTTGGTTTAATCATATAATTTAGGTTAGATCCGTTTTTTTTATCAACATTGAACCTAAGCTGAAAAAAGCAGAAGGCTTTTTCTTCTTTCTTATTTAGTTTACTTACAGTGAATTAAAATAATTGTCCAAGATTGCTAGATCGAGGAAAGAGAGGAACCACCACCCAATGATGTTTTTACAAAAGTACAGTCATTGGTGAAAATTGCAAACTTCTCGTTGTTTATGGTAGTAACAGTCATATTAAGAGGAAATAATTGTGGCAAAACATCATTGATTTTGTTGGTAGCTCTCTCTTTGTGCCTTGGGTGCTTCTCGGTGACACCCCTGAGACCTATTTGTTGGGGCGTGGTGTGCTCTATTCGGGCCAGCTAATAAATGTCATCCGCCACTGACAGCGTTAATCATGCATGTGCCTTATCTCTCTCCCCAACAACTGTGTAACAGAGCCACCATAGTCCCACAACGCCTGGGTGCGGGAGGGTGATGTATAAATGTACGATTTTGGATCTACAAAGTACTACGCGTTTTAAAGTCGTGCGGCCCTGGAGCCCAAAGCGAACAATATAGTACTCTGTGGATCGGGTTGTGACACCTTCCCTCTACAAGACAACTCCTAATTGGATAATGATCTTCAGGAAGATCTCTTTCCCTAAACTACGCCAACGATGGCCTAGCCGAACCAAGACTCCAACACTATAAATAAGACAGGAGGTTGGTGAATAAAGGTACACTACAAATTCTTTGTTTACAGTTTTATGCCTTCCTCAAAGCCTTGTCTGACTTAAGCATCGGAGTGTCATCGGCCACCAAAACGGTGGTCCATAACTCACATACGTTCCTTGTGCAAGTGAGCAGTTCAAGGTCAAGCAAGAAGAGAAAATCGACTACATCAGTTACCTTTCACTATAGTACTTGTTTATGATATGTTTTTTTTTAATAAGATTTGTGATATATAAACATGTAATCTATTTAGTAAATTAAAAGAAAAAATTATTTAATTCCTATTAGTGATGCATAATTTACACAAGTTCTTCTCGAGAATGGCAATCAATCCTAAATCGTAGTTGATTCTCAAGCATGCCTACCTATACACATTGCACATTGTACAGGTAGATTTTCAATATTTTCAAGTAAACAACGTTTTCATTATGAGTTTGCCAGATAATTTCTGGCTAAAAAAAGGTACTTTCAACACTTACATACGACTAGGGGAAACTTTTGTTAGAGGCAATGCATTAGGGTCTCTTAAAGTTAAAAGCGATTAATTAGTAACTTTTTTTAATGAGCTTGCCATTCAAATTACATTCATTTAAATCACAAAATTAAAAATTACAAAAAATATCAATAACCCTAATCTTCACATTTGTTTTTCTTGAAAAATTAATTCTCTAACTTGATTAACATGCAAATAAATAAATAACAATTGAAACCCTTAGTGCAACTATATAATCGACAAGTAATCAAGTTAGATATTGATCCCTCAACATGTGGATCTTGAGCTATCAATGAAATGCTCCACAAAATTTTTGGATGGCTCAAAATTCCATTTGTGAGCATTGTTGTTCATATACTTTTCTTTCAATGCCTTATCTAGATAGAGTAAAGGAGTTTATGATTTTAATCATGAAAAAAAACAAGGCCTAACAATTTAAAAACTATAACATATATATCTCCCTTTTTTCATTAGGGATGGCAACGGGGCGGATTTGAGCAAATCCATCCCCGATCCGTCAGTAATAACCGATCCTTGATCCGCCCCGCCAATCCGCACAAAATTATAACAAAAAATTAAAAAATTCTCTGAATTATAACAGAATTATTACAAAAAATTCTGAATTAAAATTTACAAATAATTCATACAAAAAAATAAAAAAAATACAAAAACAAAATCAATCTCTGCCTCTGGATCTGATATTGGATCTGGATCTGCCTCTGGATCTGAGATTAGATCTGAGATCAGATCAGATGAGATCTGAGATCGAGTCGAGATCTGATGAGATCGAGTCGAGATCTGATGAGATCGAGATCTGATGAGATCGAGATCAGATCTGATCTCAGATCAGAACTCAGATATGATCTAAGATCAAATTTGATCAGATCTTAGATCCAGAGAAGGAGAAGGAGAAGAGGCGACGACCGGACGACGATGCCTTCCCCATGAGCCTGTGAGAGAGATCAGAAAAGAAGAGGCGGACGAGCTTTGCCTTGAGCCTTCGTTGTGGGAGAGAAGAAGAGGCGGACGACCTCCGCCTTCGCTGTGGTCCTCCGCTTGTGCTCTGTGTGTGTGTGAGAGGCAGAAAGGGAGAGGCCTTCGGCGCTTCGGTGGCTTCGCAGCCTTCACTCTCGAATCGCTCGGGCCCTGTGCTGTGTGTGAGAGGCAGAGATGGAGAGAGAGGCAGCCTGTGTGATGGAGGGAATGGAATGAAGTGTTCGAGGCAGAGAGGGTCTGAGGGAGAGGCGAGCGTGTGTGTGAGGGAGGGAATGAGGGAAATGGTTAAGGGTTTAATCCCTTTATAAAGGGGAATGGTATTATTGTAATGTTACCTAATAAACGGATATCCGCGGGGCGGATACGGCCAAATCCGTATCTGCCCCGAATATTTAATGGATGTTTTTTGGATATCCGTATCCGCCCCAAAATTCGTTTAGGCATATTCAAAACCGCGCCAAATGGATTGGATGGGGCGAATATCCGTGAAAATTCGCCCCACTGCCATCCCTATTTTTCATCCCATTATCCTTTTAAATAAGGATGGGAATATATCTCATTCTTTTTTCATGAAAAGTTCACTTAAATTATGTAATATATTGAACTAAAATTGTGCATTGTTAAAGGAGTGGGCAATGACGGAATCTGAAATTTTGTTGAAGGGGGTGGAGTGAGATGAATCATAGTTAATTAATATTAAATAATAATTAATTACTTCAACATAATTTTTTTTATTTGAACAATACATAAATAATTATACAAAACACCTATTGCCAAACAAAACTTCATCTAAACTATTGGGGAAGAAATTTTGATCCATCTAATTGAATTATTTACAATTTGCTTCTATAAAAAATATAACTAATTAGAGGTTACCCATCATTAATCACTATTACAGTCTCCCCTAGGACTAGTAGTACACATGCGTTGACTGTCAAAAGGCTCGTGTTGATTACCAAAATGTTCTTTAACAATACCTACATATAAACCTCGACATACAAATATGTATCTTGAGAAAAAAAAAAAAATGGATCCAATTTTTTTTATATATCTCCAGAAAAATCTTATGAATAAAATACAAAATTGGACCTAGGGATACAAATTGATCTCGAGAAAATACTTTGAAAAATCATTCTTCCTCTTAGCAGACAAGAGAGGTTGGGGTTGCTAGTGGCTGGTGGGAAAGAGAAATAAATCAAGCAGAAAGGGAGGGAGAGGAAGAGACGGGCGTTTATCATACTTGCAGTAAACAGAGAGATAACAAAAAGAGGAAATGAACGAGGCGAAATCGTCGACATCATAAAGAATAGAGGGAGAGAGGAAGAAGGGGTGGAGCGGGTCGACATACCCCTATTTAAACAAAATTAAAAAACTTTCAAAATTCAGTGGGGGTAAGTGCCCTACTTGCCCCCACCTAGATCCGTCCCTGGGAGTGGGATTAACCTAGCACTATTAATATGGATTAATATATAATTGCCTAAGGTAGAGTTAATAAAATATACGTGGAATGGACCAAAATTCTAATTTCTGAGCCTTTGGAGATTAAATAAGTTGATTAAATTTGTATTCATCTACATTTGACCAGAGAAGATATTGCTGTTTAATGTGTAAATGAAGTGATCCTCTTTTGTACCAAAACAATTAGGTGAACCAAAATTTTCAATGTACCATCCTTTAGATTTTACCCAAATTTACATTGGGTTGATAACTTATTCTACCTAACATCATATGGTACCCTCTTGATATTATTTAAAGGTTGATGCCATCATAAGCATTCACAATATAAAATTTTCTAGTGAGTTTACTGATATGCATTTTTGAAATATCAGTTGTGAATTTTCTTTTACCTTTTGAACTCTTGGGAAATTAAATATGAGAGAAACGATGGATATTGACTAACAGGTAGGTTCTAAGAATTCTTTGATGCATCTGCTCAAGGTGGGGATGTCCGGATGACAATAATTTAGGCGCGGTCCTGGCTTTACCCACAGGTTACCTAGAATAGTAGAATTGATCCATTAGATCAGCTAAAACTCAGCTTTCTATTTTAGACAAAGTTATTGGCCATTTATATACATTCGATTGCTCATTTTTTTGCATATTTATTTAGACTTGTACTTTTTCAAAATAAAATGTTAAATTAATAAGCATGATAATTAAAATTTTAGTGAGAACCAGAGGTGAGTGTTCCTTCCATTGGGGGTTAGGGCATGACGGGTCGGGTGTTGATCAAGTTGCGGGATAGATTACCATGCCCATCTATTTATCTGCAATAAACATTAGGAGGCACACTAGCGCTCAGAGTCAATACTTTTTTTTTTACCCTCAACCCTTTTCACTCCATACCGTTGGTTGAATTCAAATTTATGATGTGTGATACCATCCGCCACACCTCTACCAACTCAACTGATACTTAGCAAAATCCTTGTCTAAAGACTAATACCATGGCAATGCAACACAGATATGAGATTTAGCAGGAAAAGTCAAACAAAAAAAAAAAAATACAAGTACAAGTACAAAGCATTACTCAACAAATTGCCTTTCATTGATGATCTAAAAAATACAAAGTTTACTCCTCATCAAGGAAAGATTTAGATACAATAAAACTTGGCTTAGAGGGAGAAGCAGAGAATGGCACTGTGTGCGCTACTGCTCCAGCATGTTGATCTAAGTTGCCATCTTCTTGTATTTGATCAGAGACTTCACCAAACTCCGCAAATGCCACTTCTCTGTAGTAAGAGAGATCCCAATCAACATGATGCTCTTCCATCGACTCCAATAGTTTTTAGCCTTTCCTTTCACAACTCTGCTGAATTGGAACGTACCCTAAGCATTGAGAAACTTTTCCTCTCATACTTTAAACTTTGGAATCTCCCACTCTATCTACTCCAATATGCTCAATAGAGCGTCAGTTTTGGACTGCTCAGTATTCGGATTGTCCTTGACTATGGAAAGTTCATTTTGCGCCAGAAATAGTTGCTTTTCTGTTGTCCTCGCACTCTTGGCATTGAAGTCAACATTAGCCTCTAGCTTTTGATAGCGGATAGCCCGCTCAAACTCCTTCTTAGACTTCTCAATACTCAGAGCCTGCATATATTGGTTGCAGTCTCCTAAGCAAGTTTTAAGTCACGATAGACATGGTTCAGCTCTTCGTTCGACCTCTCCCTCGCGGATACCACCTCTGCCAAATCGGCCCATTTGAGCTTCCGATCTTGTCTACAAGGCCTCCAAATCAACATATGATTGAGCAGGCCTCCAACCTTCAAGTTGCTTTTTCAGTGACTTGATTTCGTGAAAAGCATAAGAATCTGACTTCTGCAAATGCGCAAAAACTCATTCCATGGTGTATATTCTCTCACGAGCAGTATCTGCTTTTGTCCCAACAATGACAACTTGATTCAGATACGACATTCCCATCATGAGATGTTTCTGCCCCTTGTCCATACGCTCTTCTAGCGTATCCCCTTTTGCCTTCGAAGAATGATTAGCCAGCCAGTCATTCCATCTACTGATATGCATTTTGGATGCATAAAACTGATAACTGACCTAGTTGCTCATTTTCATCATATCTGGGGAAAATGGACAAAGTCATGCATATGGGTGAAGGTCCATAGGGACCGAAATCACGCCAGTGCCGCCCTTCACTATCTTCGCCGTATCAGGGGCCTCCTTCACTGGTTTCCCCTTACTCACAACGATCGACTCCCTCTCATCAACCGATTCAGGACCAACTAACGGGGATGAAGGAGGTGAATTATCTCTCAAACCCATCGTCACCTCAAGCTGAGGTTGAGAACGGGACGGAGGATAGTACGGGCGATGTGGTGGGGACCCTTTGCCATAAAGACGACGATCAGGTGACTTTTCATCAGGCTGAGAGGACTTTTGATCCAATGAAGGGTTATACTTGAAATCTCCCAAAGAAAAAGGCTGAGTTTGGCCCGCATTGGATGAAGCAACTAATCCCGCCTACAACAACATGTTGTTCATAATCTTCGCCTTTTCAGTGCTCAACTTCCTCACATCTTCAACCCCCACCATTTTCAGATACGCTTTTTCCAAGTCGGAAAGAAAAATTGGGGCTTTCGCCTGAGCATCTTGTCTCTCAGGCAAAACAGCTTCCGCCCCAGTGAACGCATCAAGATCTTGTCCCACAACTTCGGAAGAGGCCGAACGCCTGAAAGCAAGCTTGGACGCGGTGTGAGGCTTTTTAGAAAGCGAAGACGAAGAAAGTGCCTCGTTCAATTCCGCCCTCCTTGACGATATAAGGATCTTGACCTTCGGGGGCTTCCTTTTATTCGAAAGAGGTTCATCATTCGGCTTCGATTTTGGGACTCTAAAAATAATGGAAGCCTCATGCTAGTAAGCCCACAGTTTGTTGAGCTTGATATTGTTGGCCTGCACGACATCCTCCACCAGCATTAGGGGCATGTCACAAAATTTATCCATGACCACTTTATTCTTAGGAGAGAGAAGCGTTATTGAAAATTTCCCTACAAAAGGCACAAATAACAATTCAATATATAATCAACACAAGCGGGATTGAGAACAAAATTAAACTCACTCAGTTGCTTGAACTCTCGTTCAATTGGACGACCATCAAACTCAAAATACTTCGAGTCCGCAGAAGCCATGAAACAATGCTTCTGCCAGAACTTGTAATCGTTAGGCAACCTGCTCAAACAAGCCGATGACTTCAACACACACACAACATGCTCATTCACTCGAGGAGAGGTGAGCAGTTGGATCACCCTCGTAGACACTCGGATACCAACATCCTTCGCCCCTGATTAAAATGGCGATCATAGTTCTATATCCGTTTGGCACCAGCTGAGCGGGCGGAATGCCGAGGTACATCAAGAAGCACCAAATTTCCTTGATAACAAGAAGACAAACGCCCGATTAAAACATACATTTGTGCAAGCAACTAAGTCCTTTCGAATGAGACAAGGGCGTCTGACCAACGCCCAATACGAAAAACACCATATCATAAGAGATCTGATACTTCTCGTGAAGGGCCACTAGATTCACCTCTGAGATTGACTACTCCTTAAAAAACTTCCGGCCTTTAGCAAATAGTTCATCCGAAAGCTGATTCTGGCCCGCTATGGAAGAATGTACGAACTTTCGATTACAGAAGTTGAGCAGAGCCAAAAGCACTGAAGCAAAACAGCGAGCTAAATACATTGATTCCTACTAGGAAGCAAATACGAGAAACATAATAATGCAAATATCTCGGAGTTTGACCTAATACAAGTAAGCCATCAATACATTGACTCCTACCAGGAAGTAAATACTAGAGTATAAATCATGCATGAAAACTCTCCTGCATGGACAACACTTCGCAAGGGAAAAATCCCCAACAGATATTGGAGTACAAGTCGTGTAGGGGAACTTTTTTACATGGATGACTCCCATCTCTAACAAGATATTTTTCCCTAAACTATCACTACAAAAAAAAAGGCCTTTAGGGACGTAGTCAAAATTGTCGCTATAGACAACATTTCGTCACCATAAATATTGGGCGACAAAATATTCGTCGCGCAAAGGTTGTCACCACAGCTCTGTCTCGCAAGCCTTTGCGCGACGAAAAAAAATCTTCGTCGCTACAAAAGCCTTTTTGCTCGACGACACCACTGCTCTGTCTTGCAAGTCTTTGCGCGACGAAAATAATCTTCGTCGCTACACATTCCTTTTTGCGCGACGACACCACAACTCTGTCTCGCAAGTCTTAGCGCGACGCAAATAACTCTTCGTCGCTACACAATCCTTTTTGCGCGACGACACTCTCGCAAGTCTTTGCGCGACGAAAATAAATCTTCGTCGCTACGAAATCTTTTTGCGCGATGACACCAAAGATCGTTGCAAAAGGGTGCGTCGCGTAATACTGTTTTGCGCGACGCTAATTTCGTCGCAAGAAATAGAATTGTTCTTCGTGCAAAATATACTTACGTGACGATCCCTTTCGTCGCATTAAACTTTGTCGCCATAACTCAATCGTGACGATCCCTTTCGTCGCGTTAGACTTTGTCGGTTTAACTCAATGGTGACGAACCTTTCATCGCACAAGATATTCTTTACGCGACAACAATATTCATCACTCTAATGTTGTCACACAGGTTACGTCGATCCAAACACGCTTGATCTATTCTTATGCAACGAAAACTTTTGTCGCTTAAAGTTCTGTTTAATAATTTTGAAATCTTTTAATTCAAATATTTATTTTAATTAAATTTGAAATATTTATTAATTGAATCGTCTCACGCATAGAAAGGTTTTGCTAATTTATTTAAATACTATTAACTTTACAAATTAATAATGTAAAATCATAATGTATCCATTACAAATTAAAAATTTTGTACTATATAGTTACAAATTAGAAAAACACATCAGTACATTTTTTAGGGATGTGGTGGCTGATGATGGTTTGTCGACAGTAGCGGGAGGCTTGACAAATTAATCCCCGACTGCTGGAGAGCCCCTAATAACATACTCCACCTAATTGCTTCTTGTGCTTGTCGTTCCCCCTCCAGGGCCTCCCTCTTCGCCTCACGCGCTTTGGCAACATTTAACTCATTCTGTAATTCCTCCACTTTTGACTGTAATGATGAAACGATTCCGATTGACCGCTGCGAAGCTGAAGATGAGGTGTTGACCTCACGAACTTTAGCTATGCAATCAACTGCCTCCAAATTGAGCAGTTGATTGCATAAGTATGAAAGTAAATCAGTTCAGAATAAGTATGAAAGTTTGTCATAACAAGGAGCTGATGAGTGTGTACAAACCTTGAAATTTCTAACTTGATGTGGACAACCAGCAGGAATGAAGACTGCTTCTCCAAGCTTCTGCTCAAAGGTCCATGGCTCAATTCCTAAACAGAAACAGAGTTAGTATAATATGAGAAAAAAGCTTAATTTTGTAAAATCAATAGCACAAAAAATGTGATAAAACTAACCAAATTCTTCCTTGAGCGTTCTCTTGTGTTCCATTGTTAAATAGAAAGACTGATCATGAATTGGATGAACAACCTAATGATAAGAAAAATAGAAATAGCAAAAGTTATATATATGGATATACCCATGTTAATATTATGTGTAAACATGAAAATGAATTTATTTGCTACCTTCTCAACTGGACAACAATAAACATCTCTAAACTCATTATAGTGCTTTAAAAGGTAAGACTATAATGTGTAGACCATTTTCATTTTTAAGCACATACTATAATGTGTAAGGTTTGTATCTGGACTCAAAGCCATGGTAGATATAAGACTTCCAATCTTTTCTCAAGTCTTCTCTTCTTGAATTATTAAAGTACTGATAAGACTTCACATAACTTAAAAAACCATAGCCTTAACTTGGATAAATAAGTAAAACTACCTTCATCTGCAAATAGCCATCCTTCCAAAGACTATAAAGAATTTTTAGTACTTCTTTCTTACCTCCAAGCGTGTCAGCTGCAATCTACAAAGAGGAGACAAATATGTAAAAACTTAGACAACGATACAAACACAAACAATATAATCTTCAAGACACATGCTTTTAGATACATCAGTGTATGAATTACGCAATAAATTACCAATCTAGTGCTTCTCAACATTGCTGTAACTGGGAATGTATATATTTTAAATCTGTTGCGCTGATATTCATAGGTTACACATGACCCGAAAGTAAAAGAAGGAAATAGAAGAAGTATTACCTTATCAGACTCACTCAAGCGACCAGTCTTTGATAGAAATCTAAATATCATATAAGCAAGTTCTCCATACTTCTTTAGCACAAATGATTCCACCTACAAATTATAACAATAATTATACCAGCAAATTTCTGACAGAAAGCATCAAATACACATTAAGTTACAATGCGAACTAAACATTAAATACCTCATCAGTCTGCGCTATTTTAACTGTCTCTGGTACTGTCAACTTACAACCAGAAGTTATACACGAGTCAGACAACCTAATGAATGAAATCCAACAGTTAACAGTTGAAAACACAGCAGGTAGCAGTTCATTCATCAACATTTCTTTCATAACGATAACAATACTTAAAAAATTAATAGAAAGTTTGATCATGGTATCAGTGTCATCAGGGAACTTGTTATTAGCTTAGCCCAAACAGGGGTTTTTCCAACTATGAGTTCTTCACTTCTTCTTTGAATATAACAGTGAAGGAGCAACACACTATAAAAGACAATGCAAAGAATGAAATCAACAAAGTAAAGCATGCTAATCAAACACCAGTAAACACGTTCATTAGCGTAACATGATGCTTTTGATAACTTTATTTCACTTAAATAAACACCTGTACAAATTAAGTTGTTCCATATTAAAACTTGAAAATAAAAAGCAAAACAAAAAAGAAGAAGAGAAAGGGAAATGGGAAGAAAATACAACTATTATGTCTATGATTAAGATAGTGAATTGATACCTTGCTTCCTAGCCTCAATCTCCATCTCCTTATGTTGTTCTTCACGTATTCCTTTTAGAAAAGGAAGAAGAGACTGGATTAAAAATTGGGCATGCCGGATCTTATCATTGTCAGTAACATCCTTTTGTGAGGCCTGCAAGTTTAAACAAGAAATGGTTACTCCAAAAGAAATTATAGAAAATTTCAATAATTTAGTTTAGTAAATGCAACATTGACTGACATTGAAATTTCCTTTGGAGTACAAGCATGTGTTACAGTTACAGAATCCACGGCAGAATGGGCAAGCATCTACAACTTTTTGCTCCGACACTTGAGGATACCTGTTAATAGTGATCACTTGAACCTTAGAATTTGACACCATCATACAAGAAATACCATAACAACTTTGATTCACCAACATAATATGACAAGGTAACTAGAGGAGTTTACCATTCTTTGATGCATTGGACACAATATATTTTCTCTTCACATTTCTTGCACTTGACAAAAACTCGCCTATCTGGTCTCATACATTGATGGCACCCTT
Source organism: Berberis thunbergii (assembly GCA_003290165.1). NCBI lineage: Eukaryota > Viridiplantae > Streptophyta > Magnoliopsida > Ranunculales > Berberidaceae > Berberis > Berberis thunbergii. The sequence continues at coordinate 574,919 of QNQO01000274.1, read as the reverse complement.
TGTTTTTGTTTTCCTTTACCTGCTTCTGCTGAGTGCAATAACAAGAGAAAACAGAATCACCCTTTAGTCATATGTAGAAACCATGATGAACTGGAATAACAGAAAACGTTTGACAGATGCTTGCCTGTTTCCTTGTCCGGAATCTGGGTTTGCTCTCATTACTGTTCAAAACTGCATCAAAGGATGACAAAGAGGTAGATGGAGTGGAACAGCCTAAGTCATCCGACCCTGAACAATTTCTGTCTTCTTTCAGTAATCCTATCTCAATCACTTCTGGATCTTCAAAATTTTGCAGTAAAATTAAAATTGGCATAACGTAATGTATGAAATATTGCATTAAAATTAGACATATTACATGTAGAAAAAAAATTATATATTGCTAATAACCATCGTCTTATTCAAATCATAATCAGATCAAATCACAGATTGCAAGTATCGTCACAACTCACAAGCAAGACATTATGAAACAACCTTTCAATCAATAAAACAATGAACCAACCCAGGAAAAGACCTTACCATGCTAGGATTGGCAAGCGACCCGATATCAATACTATGATCAACCCACAACGATGTAACCACCGTTCTTCCATTCTTTCTTGCAACCACACATCTAGGGTCATCCTAATAAACAACACAATAATATTAACGCAATTGCTACCATTAGGTCCATCACCCTAATTAGCCCTAACCTTGGAAAATCAGTAAAGGGAGTGGTCAAACTACTTACATAGGCAACTTTGCCTATTATCAAATGCGAGCATTTCGGGCTATTTTCTCAGACATCAACTCCACCTCCACTCACAAGCTTAGATCTAACCTGCAAAGAAACAAACCCAGACATCAATTTCACAGTGAAGTTAAAAAAGTTACAGTTTTCCAACAGATTTGAAGTGAAATTTCGTGAAATTGAAACAAAACCTCACAAAGAGGCAACTGAAATGAACTGAAGTACCTCTTGTTCTTGGATTGGATCGAAGCCAAGAAGGGCGAAGCGGACGCTAAGGAAGACCTTCGATTGCTCGGCGGCTTCGAGGGACGAATCGTCTTCGTTGTTTCGAAGCATTTTGTGCGAAATAGAAGTGAAGAAGAAAGTGAAACAAGGTTTGATTTGAAACCTAAGAGAGAGATATGAGTGGGAGAGAGAGAGAAGAAATGGAGGGATTTTATTTTGGGTTTTTTATAAATACGAAATTTGATTTTTGGTGGAGTGGCGCCAGTATTCAAAATTTCACCCCAATTTATTTGCCGCCAGAAGCACGCGCCAGATTTTTAAGGGGGAAACATTTTGTGTGACAAATATTTCTAATTTCGTCACACAAACATCACATTTGTTTATTTTGGAGAAAATTTTTTATATCATTATTTAATTAATTAATTGAACTTCGACATTCATTTAACAAATTTATGGTAAAAAATTCATAGTACATTAACAAATTTAATTAAATGAACTAACAAAATACATAATATTATTAACATCTTGTAAATGACCTAACAAATTATATTTTTTCAAATGTATTTAATTTGAATCAGTAGAGTAATCAATTTCGACTTCTTCTTCAAATTCATTTGACATGGTTGCCTCAGATTCTCCTAAAACTCCATCTTTTGCAGGTGATACCTCAACGTCATATTCGTCATCAATCAGAGGAAGTTCGACAAATAACTCAAATGGTTGTTGGATAATGGGAATGCATGAAGATAAATTCTCTTGATCAGCGGTGTCGTCATCACTGTGGTCATCAGAATCCTTTTCATGAATGTCCCATATACTTATGTGTTGGATCGTCTGGACTACTTTTAATCCACCACCGGTTTTAGGATCATCTAGATAAAAAAAATTGTTTTGCCATAGTTGCCAAAATAAAAGGATCATGCTCGTACCAAAGTGTGTTTGTGTTCACATTTACTAGACCATATTCTTGTTTAATACTCCCGGCTTTATGTGGGTTTGTATCAAACCAATGACACTTGAATAAAATCACCTGGCAAGGCCTCGTCACAATTGTTGAGTATGAACCAATGCGCAACTTTCATGTCGTTATCGCTAAACTGATCATTTGTTGGTGGCTCGCCAAACGGTCGTGCGAGTTGCGCAAAAACAGAAAGTGTCTCACTTCTAGTACCACCGTCATTATTTTGTTGAGTTCGGTTGAAGGACGTCTCAACATTATGGAGATACATTGCACAATAAGTAAGTGATTCATTTGCAATATATGCCTCCACTATAGATCCTTCGGGTCTTGCCATGTTCCGTACGTACCTTTTGTATGTGCCTAGTATTCTACAAAATATAAAATATGTCAGACTCGTTACAATAAATGAAGAATAGTTATAAAACAAGCATATGAGTTACCTTTCTATTGGGTACATCCACCGATAATTGACCGGCCCACCAAGCTTTGCCTCACCCGGTAAATGTATCATCAAGTGAATCATGCAAGTAAAAAATGTCGGACGAAATATCTGTTCGAATTTGCATAAGATGCCGAAAGCAAAACGTTTTCCTTCGGAAGCATCCGTTTCATAATTCCCATTAAATGAGAAAAACACTTATTCGACATGATGTTTCACTTTGCAATGCATCAACTCCACAATGGCAGTAACCAGGGAGAACTCTGTGCAACCGGGGTATAATGCTTGTTGGGCTTGTTTCAACAGTCTTTCATAATTTTCTAACTCTTCACTTTGCAGCATGTTGGGAGGTACGGTATCTCCTACCATATCATCAATGCCATCTTCGTCCATCGATGCATATGGATAAGCGTCATTTATTATACCCATAACTTGGTCATTATCATCCATGGACGTTTCATCAATGTGCGGCACAAGTGGCTGGGAATTCGATGAAGTAGAACCAAATTCTCGTTGCTCCCCATGATAAATCCACCTCGTATAATTCAGAATCATCCCATACCTCGCCAAATGATATCGAACCATATTGAATGTCTTCCATAAACAATTATTACAACATTGACACGGACACTTGATATGATTCGTCGTACCAGTGACATGTGCCCTTGCAAACTCAATGAAGCTCTCGATCCCATTTAAATATTCATCACAGCAATTGTCCTGATTTTGTATCCACTGTCTTTCCATTACGCCTGTTTTCAGTTTATAAACAAAACATGAGAATTAAAGAGAGTTAACGACACTAATGCGATTAGGTTTCAATGTGGAAAAATTTCAGTAGCATCTCAATTACAATTCTTCAAGTGGACGATGTAGATATTATTAATTAATAAATATCTAATATGCACTCGAAAAACAATGTGATACACTCCCAAAAATCCACATGTTAGAAACCTAATTTCATGAAATTTCAAAAAATAAAAAAATTAGCAATTTCCTCACCGTTTTCCAAGTGAAAGAGAGAGAAGATTGGAGGTGTGGCCGGCGCCGGCGACACAAATAGAAGACGAAGCCTAATTAAGTGCTGGAAGCTTGGACTATATAGTGACAGAAATCAATCTAGCAGAGAAAAATAATAAAATGAGAGGAGAAAATAGTGAAAAACGCAGACCTGAGCTTGTGCGACGAACCTGCTCGCTTTAAGCGACGAAGCTTTGTTGGGAAGCCTTTCTGCGACGAAGCTTTCCACTTTGTCGCGTAAGATATCTTTAGGCGATGACAAAGTTTGTCGCTCTAGGGCGCTGTTCAAAGTGGCAAAGTTTAGGCGACGAAGGCTTTTGGTGCGTCGCGTAAGTTATATTTAGGCGACGCCGCTTTCCAATTCGTCGCGTAAGATATCTTCAATATTTTTGTTGTGAATACTTTAGGCGATGATCGAGTTTGTCGCCCTAGGGTGTTGTTCAAAGTGGCAGAGTTTAGGCGACGAAGGCTTTTGGTGCGTCGCGTAAGCTATATTTAGGCGACGCCGCTTTCCAATTCGTCGCGTACGATATCTTCAATATTTTTGTTGTGAATACTTTAGGCGATGACCGAGTTTGTCGCCCTAGGGTGTTGTTCAAAGTGGCAAAGTTTAGGCGACGAAGGTTTTTGGTGCGTCGCGTAAGCTATATTTAGGCGACGCCGCTTTCCAATTCGTCGCGTAAGATATCTTCAATATTTTTGTTGTGAATACTTTAGGCGATGATCGAGTTTGTCGCCCTAGGGTGTTGTTCAAAGTGGCAGAGTTTAGGCGACGAAGGCTTTTGGTGCGTCGCGTAAGCTATATTTAGGCGACGCCGCTTTCCAATTCGTCGCGTACGATATCTTCAATATTTTTGTTGTGAATACTTTAGGCGATGACCGAGTTTGTCACCCTAGGGTGTTGTTCAAAGTGGCAAAGTTTAGGCGACGAAGGTTTTTGGTGCGTCGCGTAAGCTATATTTAGGCGACCCCGCTTTCCAATTCGTCGCGTAAGATATCTTCAATATTTTTGTTGTGAATACTTTAGGCGATGACCAAGTTTGTCGCCCTAGGGTGTTGTTCAAAGTGGCAAAGTTTAGGCGACGAAGGCTTTTGGTGCGTCGCGTAAGCTATATTTAGGCGACGCCGCTTTCCAATTCGTCGAGTAAGATATCTACAATATTTTTGTTGTAAATACTTTAGGCGATGACCACGTTTGTCGCCCTAGGGTGTTGTTCAAAGTGGCAAATTTTAGGCGACGATGGCTTTTGGTGCGTTGCGTAAGATATCTTCAGGCGACGACAAAGTTTGTCGCCCTAGGACGTATTTTTGTTGTGAATACGTTAGGCGACGAAGCGTTCCGCTTCATCGCGTAAGCTATCTTTAGGTGATGACAAAGTTTGTCGCCCTAGGGTGTTGTTCAAAGCGGCAACATTTAGGCGACGATGGCTTTAGGTGCGTCGCGTAAGCCATATTTAGGCGGCGAAATAGTGTGTCGCCATAGGATATTAAAGTTGGTCGTTTAAAGTGATCGACACGTAGCCCTAGGTATTTTAGGGTGACGAAATATTTGGTTTTAAGCGACGACACGTTGTCGCATATTAGGTATGCGACGAAGACTTTACTTGCGTCGCGACAGAGGTTATGACGCGACGAAACCGCTCGTCACGTTAAGTAGTTAGCTATTTTTTGTACTTGCGTGACAATATTAAATATGTCGTCGCGCCATGATAAGTTTGAGCGACAAAACTTCCATCGTCGCGCTACGAGTTGTCGCAAAAGGGGATTTTTTAGTAGTGTATGTCATTAAAGGCATAGTTGAATAATGACTATCGCATGATAAATAGTGCACATGGTTGATGAACCAAAGTATGTTACATAACCCAATTTACAACATTACATATTTCCCGAATCTTGCATGACTTAAACATCGAAGTGTCTTCGACCGCCATAACGATAGCCTTTGACTCACGTGTGTTAAGGTTAAAGAGAACATGATTTACACCATTACAAATTATAAATATAAATTTATAATGTATACATGGTTGTTTAACACTTGCACCACAAGTGTATAGACACTTGTCGATAAAAAAAATCATTATTTGAGATTTCCATAATATTTCATTTCTAGAATATTTGGATAGAAAAAGTTAAACCTGATGAGAGATTTACGGAATTGAAAGATCCTTTAGAGATTTTATTAGAGATTTTCTCAGATTTCAGATTGAAGATAAAATAAAGAAAAAAAGGTTAAGAAAATATCCACGTGGCGAGGGAGATTTTTTTGATCAACTTCTAGTTTATAAATAAAATTATTTACTAATCACTTTGCAATTACAAATTTAGCCTTGGCAATGGGTTTTCTTTTATTATAAAATTTCATAAGAGTATCTAGGAAACTAACAATTTGTTTATAATATAAAATTAAGCTGGCCACTCACAATATAATTACAATCCACATAATAATTAAATAATTATAATGTGTAATTATTGTAACAAATGCTTTAATCATCACCTTTCACCTGAAATTGATCCAACCCAAAAGGAAGTTATATGGATTCCCAAGTTTGGCTTCAAGGGTTTAGACTTTAGACCCTATATAGTTGAAGTACTACTACTTGTAATGTTTTGCAGGTTGGAAGATTTGTATAAGAGCAACCTAATTCTTCTTAACACTTTCTTCATGTCTTGCACAATCTGACATCAAGTTACTACCATTCTGCACAAAGCAACATACCTTAAGGTCTTAATCTTTAGATTATCCGCATATTTCAATTGACTGTGTTTGTTAAACTAGTTTTTTTTTTTTTTTTGCTTAATGAAAGTTTCTATTTTTAGTGCAAAAAAGTTATACTAGATTTATCGGGTTGGTTGGAACCTGAGCTAGGCATACTCATCGTATGCTTGGACTGCGGATCTGGCATGTATTAGCTAGATGGATTCAACCTGTCCAAGTTTCAGTATATATTGTAAACTCATAATATATATATATATATATTCATCTCCAGGTTGGTCACAACATAAAATTTCAAATGAATATAAATTTAAGTAATTTCTGGTCGACAACAATCATTATAGATAAAATTAGTGACATCTCATTTAGTCAGTTTTCATAGCTGAACATTTTACTATGAAACATGTATTTGCAAGATGTTTTAGCGTAAGCTATGAAACTCTACGCACGCCCTAGAAAGTTCATTAAGAAAGACTACATTTTTTTTTGTAGTTAAGTCACAGTACTATTTGTGGAAACTTTTTTCTAACAAGTAGAGCTTGAATTTTGTATCCTCGTTACACACAATCAAGATTCAATTATAAAAATATAGGAGCCATAATGGAAAATTCCCTCCTAACTTTAATATGTTTTCACAAATTCATAAATTAAACTCATCCATTTTTATCCTTATAGACATGTTTGTCATGTCCCTACTATATAGTTCCAGATTCTGTGTGAAAATGTATGCATAATCGAGGAAAATTTTCAAATTAAATTGCATGCTCTGACAAATACATCCATGCAGAGTTATATAATTTCCTAGATTAATCTCGAACCAATGCTTATCAGGTTCCTACCACAGACCCTTCAATTTCAACAGAGAAACACAGAAGCAATTGTGACAACTTTCCTTATGAGATTGGTTTGCTTTGACGAATCCACCAATGTAAACTTATTTACGCACAACACCATAAATGGGGTTTTTGTTATAGCTCTTATATGTTGTTAAGATGAATTGTAACACTTTTGTGCCCATATCAAATGAGACGATGCTAATATTTGTATCATCAACTAACCCATACTAATGGAATAATTGCAATATGATAAAACTAATACTAAATTTTATACAGTTACATATACTAGCTAATACTTCAAATGAAATTGATACTCAATTTTGCTTTGTATCATGTAAAAACTATAGCTAATTTATAACATTTTTAAAAAAAAAAAGCTAAAAAAATGGATAGTACACATCCAAAATTACGCACATTCTCTGACCTAGACATTGATGCTTTTGGAGTGCTGTTCATTTCCCCACATCCTTTTATCAACTTTTCGATTCAACATGATTTTCAACAAGGGCTCCGATTAAGAAAAATCACAGCAAAACATATCAAATAATCAAAACTCTCCTATCAGAGACATCCCAGCTGCGTTAACATTGTATTTTATTAAATTGCATCTGAATGTCTTGTACTCTTATTAAAATAACATACCAAGTGTAATATGGAATTATATTGTTGAAACAAAACAAATACCAAAAGTCTTACAACCTGGAAGCTCATTACATGCAATCACACTAGTTTGTGGGGTAGATAAACTAAGAAGAGATTTATAGTGTCTCTACATTTGAAGATCCTTATTTTTCCAGCAACCTTCGACATATACGCCTATCTATATCTTCAATGCTTTCTTCCAACTAGCTCCAATAACACTCAAGGACCTTAATTTTCTGCAAGGAAAACAACACACAACCAACTTTCAAGGTAAATGTAGCAGATGTGCTATGCAGGTTCCCTGAACAATAAAGGAGCCTAACACACATCGAAATGGGGAAGACAAACATCCGAAATACCACACATTTATATTTGACATTGAAATGAAATGTGTTCTGGGTAATCTTCAGATGCATTAACATAAGGCAAAGAGATAAATGCATGGAAAAAGAATCTGGAAAGCTAAGATTTGCTACACTTAGTAACCACCCAAAACAAAATAAAGACATAAAACAAAGTCAAATTACATGGGCTATGAGCATCAGACTCTTCTTAATGATATCTTCGTTGCCCATTTTGGCGTAGTGACATGTCATAACCATGATTCTCACGTGTTGAACATCCGAATTAGATAAAAAATGTAAAGTAATCTATGTAAGTTCTCTTATGAACTTGGTACGCTTTGATAAATTCATCGATGTAAGTTTATGTCTGTGTCCTTATTTTCATAACCACACTTATCAAGTGCACACCATCCAAATTTGAAATAAAAATGTAAATTAATTGAGGAAAGTTTCCTTGGGGAACTTGGTATACTCCAACAAATTCATCAATGTATGCGTCTTTATTTTTGCAACTATGGACACTAATCAATGTAGACCATCCGAATTCGACTTAAGAATGTAAAGTAATTCAGGCAAGTTTCCTTATGAACTTGGGTCACTCGCACAAATTCATGAATGTAAGCTTATCATGTGAGAACATCATTGTACTTTAATTGAGGCAAGTTCCCTTATGAATTTGGTACGCTATGACAAATTCATTAGTATATGCTTATCTAGTTGTCTATGTTTTCTGATCATGCTTACTTCCGTGTAGACCATCCTAATTTGAACTAAAAATGTAAAGTAATTGAGGCAAGTTCCCTTGAGAATTTTGTGTGGTATGGCAAATTCATCAATTCAAACTTATCTAATTTCTCTGGCATAACAAATGAAATTGTCACGTAAGACATTCACCTTGCCAACGAATATCTGCAAAACCACAAACATATTAAACTATATTTCAAAACTAACATAGCATCCAAAATGTGACTAACAACGAAAACTCAACACATGTACTTATTGCCTTGTTAAACGACAATATAACCTGGAACCAGTCTCGTGTAAATTGGAGGTTAAATTAAATTCCAAAATTTAGAGAAATCGTTAATCAACGAGGAACCATGAACTCAATAAACAAGGAAAAGACAATGTATGTGTTTCCGACGCTAACAACATCAATATCATCAAACAGTAATAAAATCGGAGAGATAAAAAATCATTTAAAATTACCTCAGGATTTTGCAAAAACGACAAATAGTTGTCTGAAAAAAACTGATTATTGCTAATTTGAAATAGAAAAATTATTATGCACATTTTGTCTTAATAAAAACAACATATTATTCCAATAAACCTAAAGAAAATGAATTTGTAGGGAGGGAGTAGTAATTAGTGAAAAAAGAAAAGGTGATTTAAGGAGTTAAAAGGAAGATTAGAAGGAGGAAGGGTAGTAGTGTAAAATGGAGTGAGAAATAAGGGTAGATGGTGGTAGATGAAAAGGACGGAAACGTTATCCATTGCAAAGCCGGGCGGGGTTAGAAAAGGCAAACTCCAGCAGCAGGGCAGGGCAGGGCAGCCTACGTTTTCCCATTTACTTCTCTCTCTCTCTCTCTTCCTTCGTCTTCCTCACTTTCTTTCATTCTCTCTCTATCTATAAATTTCTCTCTCTCTCATATTTCTTCCGTCTTACTTCGCTCTTCTCTTCAAACACAGAAGCAAAAACATAAAGAGAGCCACCGCTACCATCTCCATCACCACCGTCTACTCCCCTGACCTCACCATTTCCACCTTCCTCCACATTCACATTCTTGGTTGATTTCTTCTTCTTCTTCTTCTATCTCTTACCACACCAAAAAGCTGGAGTAACGCTCTCACTTTAGGTTGTGTTGGGTGAGTAATTGTAACTTTTTGTTTGAGTTATTTCCATAGAATTCTAGGTTTCGCTGCTTATCTTATTCATTCTCATTTTTATTTTCTTACTTTGATGCACCAATTGCGCTAGCTGGGCCGACGCGACGCGATATTATTATTATTATCATTCAGTGTAGATTTTGCTTCAGGTGAGATCCTCGAGATTCGGGATTTACATTCTTGCTTGCTTGCTCGAAAAAATTACATCTTGATGATGAATGAACCCCGCGTTTGTGTTTGTGTTTGTTTGATGAATGAAAGTGTGTTTCCCGGAAAGAATTTTTTTTTTTTTTGGGTGATGATGGAATAGGGGAAAATTAGTTTCTTGGGAAGATATTTTACTTAAAAAAGAGAAGAAGATACAATTTGCTTTCTATATCCACAATCTAATCAAGTTTCCATTTTTGACTTAAGAGGATGGATAAGAAGGATTTCTTTTCACGTTTTTATTTCATATCTTCAATTCGTCTCTCTACCAGGATTTTGGACTTTTTTCGGTATTTTTATCATACTTCTTTTTAATTTTAGCTTCTTTCTTGCTTTTGGTTTTGATTTTAGCTATTAAATCTTACCTAAACTATTACAATTAGTTCTCATCCGGTTTGTATAAGTTGAGTATAAACACCATTTCTGTATGTGCTCCACTTTTATCCGTTTTCCCATTCTTTCGCAAGTTTGATGATGATGTATGTATGGATAAACCGATTATGATTTCCATTCATCTTTATGTTTTTCTTAAGAATGACTTGTCATGGGAAGGAGTGTCCAAGGTCAACAAAATTTACCCTGATTCTCCTCTTTAATAACAAGTTTGAATAATTTTGCAATTTTAGCAAGTGTGTTAAGGTCGATTTATACTTCTGCAATTACACTTCAGCTACATTGTTGGGATTTTATCTAGTAACGGGTTTTATAATATGTATGAATCCTTGTTGATCAGGCAACTCCTTCTACTAAATCACCTCAATAGTTTTAGGGTTTAAATTGATTAATGGATTTTACTAATGTCTCTAGCCAATGCTACCTCCTCATGGCTTATAAGCTCATGCAAAGTTACGCTTTTTTGTGGGGCTTTTAGGATTGACAATCTTCGATACAATTTGTCCGCAGATGCTGCCGTAACATTTTTTCAAGTTTGATTTGTCGGTTCTTATTTTACTTTTTATGTATGATATTTTCAAGAGCTTATTCTAGAATAGTTTCGTTAGTTTTATTTCTTGGAAAACAACATAGTTGGACACATTCCAGCTGAACCAGCATAAGCTATTTTAAGAATAAAAATTTCGTTTAACCTTTTAAATCCCCTCTAGTGGGAGAATCTTTTTATTATCGTCCAAAGCTTCTTGCATTTAGTTACTTGTACTTTTTTTTTCCTGGGTAAAAACTTCTTATAAAAAATATATATATACATAATCGGCAACCGATACCGTACAAGCTGTCCAATGATGCAACTCAATAAGTACCCAAGAACTGAAAGTAGCCTTTCACCCATGTATCTCCTCGGATGCCAAAGAGAACTTGTGATATCAATTAAAAAAATGTGGTGTTATGGTTAAAAGCAGCTAAAAGTTTTTAGCTAAGCAACCCTGTGTTCAAAACTGCCATGTTCCTCAAATTATAGAACCACTTAAAGTTAAACTCTGTGAAGATGCTTCTTGACTTGATCCTTTTCAGGATTCCGTTAAATTATAGAACCACTTAAAGGCCGTTCCTCAAATTTCATTGTTTTAGGGTGCCTATTCTGGGGTTTTGTTTCTTATAGGGACCAGTGGATTTAGCAAACTTACCATTAAGAGCATCCACAGTTGGCAGAGTATTTTCACATTAAAAAAATAATTTACATACCCAAATCGGGGTGCAAAATTTTGACCCACAGTAGTAAATCTACCCGCACTATTTCACATCTTAGATGGCGCTGCAATATCTCACATCTCAGATGGCGCGACGCTATCTTAGAACTTAGGTAGTGCCAGAAAGCATGACAATTAACTTCGCACCAATCCGTCGTCTCTCCCCTTCTTTTCTGTTTGGTGGGGTCATAGTTACCAGCTATACACACTTTCTTAGTGGAGTGTAAAATCATCTTCCAGCACTGTCTCAGATCTCAGATGGCGCGACACTATGTCAGATCTCAGATAGCACCGGAAAATATGACTCTGAACTTCGCGCCAATCCCTCCCTCTCTCTCCCCTTTTTTCTGTTTCGGGCGCGATGCCATCTGAGATCTGAGATAGTGCCAGAAAGTATGACAGTCAATGTCACACCAATCCCTCCTCTCTCCCCTTCTTTTTTGTTTGGCGGGGTCATATTTACTAGTGCTACCATCTCAGATAGCGCAGTCGCTATACACACTCTGTTAGCGGAGTGTCAAATTTGCACACCACTAACAACAACGTCTACATTTGATACTTTTTTTGGGCTTAGTGGGGTGGTTGAGTGACAAATTTGCACACCATCCCTCAAAATAATGCATACTATGGTTGCTCAAAAACTTTAGATGCATGTGCACAGTTCTCAGTATCAAATTGTACACATCAGTAACTAATGTGTGCTCAGTAGGGCAAAGTCATCTTGCAATATGGAAGGGACAAAAGCATGATTATGTTGCAGTTGTAGGGATTAAAAAAAAAGGCATCTCTTGCTTGCTCTGTTTTTGACAGCCAATGAGAAACTAAATACATGGTAATCTTTACTTCCCAAAATAGTAGCTCTCACAATATAAGGTTGTAAGAAAAGATAAAGTTAAAACACAGGATTTTATCTGTATTGATTTGACGTAAGTCGCTTCTACTTGCCTTTCTGTGATATACGACATGACATTTTGACTTGTTCTCATATCGGAATTTTTCTTTTGCATTGACTGAAAATTTGGTGTTTATGTTTATTTCCTCTACAGGACAGTGAAGATTCTCCAAAGCAGCAAATTAATCCAGTTCTGTGAATTTTGAGTGCTTTATTTACAGTTGATCTTTATTTGTATGACTGGATACCGAAATAAATCAACCATTGGTGGCTATTATGGTGTCAAGGTTTTCTACAAGCTTTCTAGACTTGGTTACTGGGGACCTACTGGATTTCTGTCTTAGTCCTAGAGCCCTTCCAAAGATGATGACCGTTCCTGGGATAATATCTGACCTAGATGGTGGGAGCATCATTGATGGAGTGCAGGATATGTCTTCAACACCACGTAAGCGGATGATTATAGTGGCAAACATGCTCCCCTTGCATACTAGTAGGGATTCAAAAACTGGTGCGTGGAGCTTCAGTTTCGACCAGGACTCCCTTTTGTTGCAAATGAAGGATGGATTGTCATCAGAAACAGAGGTTGTTTTTGTCGGTTCTTTGCCTGTTGATATAGATGCCAGTGAACAGGATGAAATTGCACAGAAACTTCTGGAGGATTTTAATTGTGTGCCAACATTTCTACCTCCTGACATCCAGAAGAACTTTTATCATGGTTTCTGTAAGCAGCAGTTATGGCCTCTTTTCCATTACATGCTACCTATTTGTCCTGATCATGGTGATAGGTTTGATCGGTCCCTTTGGCAGGCTTATGTATCTGCAAATAAGATATTTGCCGATAAAGTGACTGAAGTGCTTAATCCTGCTGAGGATTTCGTCTGGATTCATGATTATCACCTTATGACTCTTCCAACATTTTTACGGAGGCGATTTAATCGAATAAAGCTAGGGTTCTTCCTTCACAGTCCCTTCCCCTCATCAGAAATCTATAGGACTTTGCCGGTCAGGGATGAAATTCTCAGGGCATTGCTAAATTGTGATCTTATAGGTTTTCATACCTTTGATTATGCTCGACACTTCCTATCTTGTTGCAGTAGGATGCTGGGTCTGGACTATGAATGCAAGCGGGGTTACATTGGACTTGATTATTTCGGTCGTACAGTTTACATGAAAATTTTGCCTGTGGGTGTGCACATGGGTCGGCTTGAATCTGTATTAAATCTTTCCTCCACAGCCCTCAAAATCAGAGAATTGAAAGAAGAATTCAAGGGCAAGATGTTGTTTTTGGGGATTGACGACATGGACATCTTTAAAGGTGTCAGCCTGAAGCTACTAGCACTCGAACAACTTTTGCATGAGCACCCTCCCTTGCAGGGAACACTAGTCTTGGTTCAAATCATGAATCCTGCAAGGAGCTGTGGGAAGGATGTCCAGGAAGCTAAAAGAGAAACATATTCAATGGCCAGTAGGATAAATGAGATTTATGGTTCTGAAGGTTATGAACCAGTGGTCCTGATTGACCGTCCGGTTCCTCTTTATGAGAAGCTTGCATATTTTTCTGTGGCAGAATGTTGCATAGTGAATGCTGTAAGGGATGGGATGAATTTAGTACCATACTATTACATTGTCTGTAGACAAGGAACTACTCGAGTGGATGAAGCAACAGGCTTCCCAGTTGGGTCTCCTCACTCAAGTATGCTGGTAGTCTCGGAGTTTGTTGGTTGCTCACCTTCATTAAGTGGGGCAATCAGGGTTAATCCTTGGAATATAAATGCAGTAGCCGATGCAATGTATACGGCTAGTACACTCAGGGATTCTGAGAAGCAAATGCGGCATGAAAAACATTACAGATATGTTAGCTCTCATGATGTGGCTTACTGGGCCCGCAGCTTTGTGCAGGACTTGGATAGAGCAAGTAAAGATCACTATAGTAAACGATGCTGGGCAATTGGTTTTGGTTTTAGTTTCAAAGTTGTTTCACTTTCACCAAATTTCAGGAAGCTGTCGATTGATCACATTGTTTCAGCTTATAAGAAGAGCAATAGAAGGGCAATATTTCTGGACTATGATGGCACTATTGTGCCTCACACTTCTATTGCCAGACCTCCCAGTAAAGACGTCCTGTCTGTTCTGAACAATCTCAGCAGCGACACCAACAACACCATTTTTATTGTCAGTGGCAGAGGGAGGAGTTATCTCAGTGAGTGGTTTGACTCATGCGAGATGCTTGGTCTGGCGGCTGAGCATGGTTACTTCATAAGGTAATGTTACTCCTTTGTCTTGAACTTTCTTAGTGCATACCGTTTCAAAGTGTTCGAACCTTCATTTTTCTTCTGTTTTGCAGGTGGAACAAGAATTCTGATTGGGAAACTTGTTCATATCTTACTGACTTTGATTGGATAAAAGTTGCTGAACCCGTCATGAAATTGTATACAGAAACAACTGATGGCTCCTACATAGAAAAAAAAGAGAGCGCCTTGGTCTGGCATCATCAGGATGCAGACAAGGATTTTGGATCCTGCCAGGCAATGGAGCTGTTAGACCATCTGGAAAATGTACTTGCAAATGAACCGGTAGTTGTCAAGAGTGGTCAGCATATCGTTGAAGTCAAGCCACAGGTATTGCTACGTTTTACTCTTGAAATCTCTCTGGTGTTTCCTTTTGGTGGTAACGAAAACTGAGTCTAAGATGTAATTTGAGGTCCTAAGTCAAATTAATTATGTTACAGGGCATCAGTAAAGGGTTGGTTGCAGACAAGCTCCTTGCATCTTTGGTCAATGATGGGAAGCCACCAGATTTCGTGATGTGCATTGGAGATGACAGATCCGACGAAGATATGTTTGAGAGCATACTGAGTTTTACTTGTAGTCCTTTGATTCCAGCGGTTCCCGAGATCTTTGCATGCACAGTCGGACGAAAGCCAAGCAAGGCCAAGTATTACCTAGACGAAACTGTCGATGTGATCAAAATGCTTGAAGGCCTTGCTTCTGCCTCGAGCCCTAAACCAAAGCATAGTACTGAAATACAGTTCTCCTTTGAAGCTGCAGATTATGATAGGGAGTGCCAATTCATGGTGTGAATTGGCAAACATGAATCATGTGGATAGGACTCAGAAATCAGAATAACAGTCATTCAATATACAAGGAAGAGTTTATACTTTTCCAATCTTCTTTCCAATGTCGTTTTTTTTCCTCATTCTTTTCTTCATTTTCCCCAGAGGTAGCTGTGCATAGTTTTAGGATTTGGTACAATAGTGGTTCTGACTTACTAGACAAGTTGGTTTGAGATGAGAGTTGTGTGGGAGGCTCCCATGAGGCGCAAAAATTGGCAGATGCTGCAGTAGAAAGGAAGAACGAATAGAGAGAGTTTGCAGAGTGTGATGAAAGGTTATGCACCTCAAGTAAAAGCTAAGTGATGGGCATTCTCACTGTTGGACGTTGATGTTGAGTAGAGACAGAGTAGAGTTGTATAGATACTTAACACGTACAATCATCATATTATATCATAAGCATACACAAAGCACATTTGCCACCTTAACTTTTGTAGCATGCTCTTTATGCCTAGTCTCGAGACCCTGACATTTCCGTAAGTTGGGATGTTCCCATAATTCATTTGTAGGTTGCTCAGTGGAGGAAAGGAAACAAATCAAAGAAGTTTATTTTAATTTTTTTCGTTTTCATTTATGGTTGTCATATTTATGAAATGGTATATGTTTGGCCTTGGTATGATTTTTTATCCAAATAGTAAATAATAGATGCCAGGTTTGCTTACCTTGCATTTTGCCTTTTGTCCTTGTTAGACCATTTCTTGATTCAGAAGGGAAGAACTTGCATCAGTATCTCAATCTCAATTTCAATTCAAACATGGGTTTGTATTTACAAGCCAAAAAGAGGAAAAAAAGTTTCTGTCTAAAGAAATGCGTTGAGAAACGACAGATGAATAGAATCTTTCTATGAGCAAATCTCTCAAAAAAATGGAAGTTATTCCAAACATATCTGTCATGGTTCCTTACTTCGACAGGGTATAAATATCTAACTTCGATAGGGTACCAATAGCTACGTCTAAATTTCATATTTTTAGATATTTTGTTAGACCTATTGCCGATATC
Organism: Berberis thunbergii; assembly: GCA_003290165.1. Taxonomy (NCBI): domain Eukaryota; kingdom Viridiplantae; phylum Streptophyta; class Magnoliopsida; order Ranunculales; family Berberidaceae; genus Berberis; species Berberis thunbergii. Next base: position 558,275 of record QNQO01000274.1, on the reverse strand, counting down.
TACATCTAATGGGACATTTCTTGAACTCCTCTAACAGAGGGACAAATAGTCAGTTTAGAAAGAACTTATTGTCAACCTCTTTCAAATCCGCCTGATTAAGAAGTGAAGAACCAATAACGTCGTCTTCGCTCCCTGCCAGGGAAACAATTTTCATCCTATTGCCAAGAAATTCCATGTGTACGTCATTTCTTGGAACCTCGAGCCTCAGCCACCACCTTGTTCACCCATTTGCACTATGTGACACGCACGTCTTAGTTAGCAAAAGTATCGACTGTCAAAATCAGGTGCCCCTTGTTCCTCTCTCATGGTTTTTGTTCCTTTGTAATTTTAGTTTTGAGCTTCTTGAAATTTGCATGACTTGTCCTCACTGTTAAGACACCAATCCAGAGTTTATCAATGTATTTAAGTACCTTATGGATCTACGACAAATTGTGAAACACCCTTCCTAAGGCTTTACAGTTATTGCTAACTAGTGACTAACCGTCTACGGATGTCGCACTTGCCAGGTTCGGGTCATCATACTATGCAGGGAACTCCAATCAACTAAGAACATTTATACAATGCCCTAACAATAGGCAGAACCAAATGGGCTAGGATGGAGGTTCTATAGGCAAAATTAGCAGGCACCAAATGGCCCAAACACCTTTCTATAGTGATACTCAATATAGAAATAAGTAAAAAAAATGCCATTCCAATTTAGGTGAGTTATAAATAATAACAATTCTACATTGTAATAAGTTATAATTTCTTTAGGTTGTGTCTTAAGAAATTTGCCTCCACATAGTAATAATTTTTAATAAGATTAAAAAATATATATTAAAATTAAATTGAAGAAAATATTTATCTAAAGTTGTCTAGGACAATTATTTATTCTTTAGAGTTGATGTCATTTCTTTGAGCTTGTGGGTACGTAATTACTCGTCAACATAGAACCTTTGTCATTAGAGCCAAAATGTTTCTAGCTTTTCAAGTATGTTTAAAGCTTCTTGGCATGAAACTTTTGATATTTTAAAACTGCCATCCTCTGGATTATTCTTTCCCTTTCTTGCTTAATTGCATTAATGATTTTTTCTTCAGTTAAAGTGTACACGACTTGTTACTCATTTGGATAATTGAGAAATACATCAATATCTATTGGATTAGCCTAGCAAAGTGTCGAATCTAATAATTCAATCTTCAATGACTTTTTCCATTCTCTTGATCTATTTCATTTAAAACTTGCAATTCATCTCATCCGAGGTCCTAATTTTGCAGTGATTGAAACAATTTTTGTAACTACACCTCCATTAAATGATAACCTCCTTATGGTAATATAAAATTGGTTTAGTCCCAACATCATTACTGATGATACACAAAACGTTATATGTTCTACACCGTACACGTGTCATGATGATCTTGAGAAATAACAGGCCCAAGCTCAACCCAACACTGATCCATCCCAAGCAGTTTCAAGCTCGCACAACGAAGTTTGCCAGACGGACCTAAATCACTATAGCTTGCTAAGCCCACGTGTCTCACAGCTATCCCTAATACCCGTAAGACTTATTAAGGAAAGTATCTCGAGGATCAGTTTCAGATAGGTAAGACAACAACACTTTGCTTCCAAATACCAGAGTACACGTCGCACACTCTGATTAGGAACTATCTCCTGTGTTTATAGGAGCACAAGTCTAACAAGTAAACTTTCTTTCACAGCACAACTCCTAATTAGAGAAGGATCTCCACGAAGATCTTCTTCCCTAAACTACGCCACCGATGGCCTAGTCGAACCCGGACTCCAACACTATAAATAAGACATGAGGTTGGTAAGCTAACGTACACTACAAATTTCATGCTTACAACATTACGCCTTCCTCAAATTCCTGTCTGACTTTAGCATTGGAGCGTCAACAGGCACCACAACGGTGGTCCGTGGCTCACATGTGTTCCTTGTGCAGGTCAGCAGGCCAAGGTCAAGCATGGAGCGAAAAAAGTCTACATCAGTTTGGCACCGTCCGTGGGGATGACAAAGTTCCTAACTTTTCAATAGTGTCATCTCTCTTCATAATTCAAGGAGATGGTGACCACCAGATCACGCAACGATAAATAACAGAGGGACACATCAAACGCTCAGACTGGCGCTACACCACTGCTCCCCGCGGTGCCAACAATGCAAGGACAACAGACTCACGCCCCCGTAACAACAGCAGCGACAACGAACCCCGAAATGGATTTGAGATCATCTTATATACAGCAAATCCTGTTAACAATGAAGACACTCAGGTCAATGAAATAGATGCTTAACGAGACACTGAGAGCATACGTCATGCACTTCCGTAACGATTTGACTTTCGTCAATGCATGCAACGATGCAACAACAGCCGCAGCCTTTACCGACGGTCTGAGGAACGACAAGTTCTATAACTTCCTCACTGAAACATGTTAATTTGTCACCGTTTAGCAATGGTGACGAATTTCAGTCGTCAAAGTGTCCTTCACATAAGGGGCGTTAAGGAAAGTATTAGGTGATGAATTCCTTACTCGTCACGGAAAGTTCGCTTAGGTGGTGAGTAGTTCCTCACATAAACTTAGCCTGCGAATATACAATTACAACACGGGTGACGAAAATTTCGTCACTATAGAATGTTATGTGTGACAAAAATCTGACGTCACATGTGGTGACTTTCTGTGACGAATTGTTATTCACTTATGTGATTTATATGTGAGGAACAGTTTGCCATGATAGTGATTTAAATATCTACTATGAACTTTCTGTAAGGAATCTTTCCTCACTTGTATAATTTATATGTTAGGAACAGTTTGTCACGATAGTGATTTCATAAATTAAAATTATCTAACTGTGACGAATTTTTCCTCACACTTTCATTATATTTGTCACAACTCATTTTTCACCCATTTATTGTAGCTGTCTACTAGCACATAATCTTAAATAGCACCACCTGTTTTTTGTGACTAAAATTAAAATAGTAGAATTTCCATTCATAAAAAAATATTGCATTCTTTCATTGCATAATGCAAAGTCACATAACTGAATACAATAATGATATCAAGTTACACCATGTTGATGTCAAAAAATAACTGGGTCTACTCTAGTAACACTAAGCTCCTTAACTCATCTATTCATACCCACAACCTCCTTGAATCATTCTTCATCACCATCATGGTCACCAAGCTCATCAAAATAAGGATCATTTGGATGTACATCACTACCATTAGAACTGTTTGGATCGTGGCTGGAGGAAACATTGTTGATACGACCCGATTGCATTGCAATTGCCAAAAAAAAAACCCGCATTCGACATTAACAAGTATAAATGTTAATAAAATTTAATTTTCTACGGTCTTGCACTTCTTTTTCATATGCCCGTGCAGAAAAACTTAGTTATTTTTTCCCTATGCCCGTGGAGAAAAACTTGAAAAGAAAAGGATATCCATTACAGAGAGGGTAACATTTCCAAATCAGATCATATCAAGAATAAAAATACATAGTTAAATAAAACAACAAAATACTAAAAAAAGTACTGAGAATCATTGCTAATGCTCTAGGTTATATCTTCTACAAACAATGTTACTCATGGTTGCCAACTTGCTATAGATCATGAACCATTGTCCATTACTTCATATATGGTAAGGCGTTTACTAACTAAAGATAAACATGAATCCAAATTTCATCATAATCATCTAATGTCATCCTTGAGATTTGTTTAGTACCTCAATACTAACAAAATATACAAGGTTATAATATGTACCTCAATGCCAACTGCTGCTAACAGTAGCATTCCTCCTCCAATTGCAAGACAAGTTAACGACTTCCTTGACAATCTAATAACAATAGCTACTGCTAACAGTAGCATTCCTCCTAAAAAATGTATACCTCATCATCATCTAATGACTTCGTTGAGCTTTGTTATTTCACTGCAAGCCAAGTTGATGCTAACAGTAGCATTCCTCCTCCAACTTCTAATCTTAACAACCTAATTTCAAGCTTCCACATAATTTTCTTCCCTTATGAATCAATTCAGAATACACTCAAATTTCATCTCTTAAAGAAGGCTCAGTAAGGTCAACACACATATTGACAACCAAATCATCCCCCATTGTACCACAAAATGAGCTACTGGGCAGGCTCAACCCCCTTTATCAATGTGGGATTGTTGGAGTTCTTCAAATAATCAATCACAGAAATGCAAGACAAATCACTACAAGAAATACTGTCATTAATAGCGTTTCAAAAACGCTATGGTAGGCTACCACAGCGTTTTAGTAAACGCTGTGTTTGCCGGAGCTATAATAGACACATGGTATATTATAGCGTTTTAAAAACGCTATTGTAAGTTGACTACTATAGCATTTTAACATTAGTTATAGCGTTGTAATAGATATAGCGTTTTTAAAATGCTATTGTAAGGCTACAAAAGCGTTTTAAAAACACTATTGTAAGTATACATAACAATTTTTTTTTTTTTTGCTATCAAGTGACTTTTTATTACTTCTTATAAGTTTTATTTCTAGAAAATAAAAATTTAAATGTGCCAAACTTAAACATTTCCATGAATGGAGGCAAAGTAATATAATTAATGAGATAATGTATTACATCGAGTCACAAAATCTATCAAATTAATAATCAAGATCAGCTCCCTGTATTACATCGAGTCACAAAACATTTTAAGCTTTTCAAAACCTAAATAAAAAACTAAATATAAAGTACCACAACTCCCTATATTAACACCTTAACCACCTCAACAGAACCACAGTCATCTTCATAAGTCCACCTCAACAGAGCGCTCCATTTTCAAGCAGGTGCTCGACCAATTAGCAACTTGATCACAACGCCTCTTCCCTGCCACCAAGGGGTCACGGGTGTGCAGTGCGCGCAAGTCGACTGCCGATGCAGAGAAGGACCTTATAGTGCACCAAATGGCAGAAAAGTCTGAGACCTCAACTTCCAAGTGAAAATAGCCAAAACTCCCAACCAAAAAGACCTTAAACAAAACCATAACCATGCCAACACCTTCAAAAGGTTAGACAAGAAACAACCAAACAAATAAGTTGCTCTAAGACTCACAGATAGAAAATCCAATCTGCCTAATCAGCCACAATAATAAAACAGAGACGCATTGTTATTAAAACAGACTCTGTTATAAAAACACTCTGTAATTAAAAACAAAATATGTTATTGAAACAGAGATGCACTGCTCTGTTTTAAATTTATGAAAAGTATCAGATCTTGACGTATTTGTCATACAGTTGAAAATCAGATAGATATTGCCATTATATATATCACATTCTTTGATACCAATTCAAGAGTAAAAACAATTATATAGAATCCCATACTAACCAAACAAAGATAAATGAATATGTCACCAATTAGTAACAAACCACTGAAGCAACAAAGCATATTGCTGACAGTTGACGTAAACAATGCATATTGTCAATTCAGGTGAAGCAAATCAGACATATCATGTATAGATCTTAAGGAGATTGATAGCTCCACACTCCAATCCACTATCAGACTTGTCAGAAATGGAAACGAACAAATATATTGCAAAAAACTGAAACAAATTGAAGGCTAAATCAAAATGGTTAAGACTTTACCATCCAAAAGTAAATAATCCTAGATGATCCACCTCCAATGATGTAGGTTCTCATAGTTCCTGTTTAACAGTATAATAGGATCTTCAATTGCCAGTCATTGTTAAAACCCGCTAAACAAAACTATATACCTGCAACATCACTGATTTGTACACCATTTCACATTAACAAAACGCTTTATTGCAAGTATAAGGGCAACCTACATATACAACACAATGCAAGAAATAGATCAATGTGATTTACGATTTCTAGAAAGCATGCAATGGGTTGATATGCATTCTGCCTTGGTGCATTAGAGTGAATCATACAAATACAATCTAACAGATCTCTGAAATTTCTAGTCTAAAAACAGTAATCATTCAAAATGGGCCTAAACCAAGTAGACTATTGAAAAAAACAAATCCCATGTATAGTTGTGTATAAATCCGTGTTAGAATATATCAGTTACACCATTTATTTGCTTACAAGACTATTTTGAATACCTAATCTTCTTCACCAATGACATGCCTGCACTACATAAAATACCTCCATTTGAACAATACCCATTATTTTCAACCAAGAAATGAACAAAATCTAAGGGGAAGAAAGGGATGGAACATACCATATAAGTCTCTGTGAGATCTCTATCAACATACGGAATCACAATAGAAGACATTCTTAAGCTGCCAATGAAAAAAGCAAACAATGTCATTAACAGTGACAAAACCGAAGCTGACTGAAATCATCAGTAATTCAGTACTCAAAAGGTTTTTTTGCTCCCATTTCAATTAGTTTAAAGTGATCCTCATTCAAACCTAGCTCTTTATAAAACACATCGTAATAAAAGCCCTACAGGAAAATTAGAACATTTATAAGAACCTGCACCCAAAAAATTTTAAACTGGCAATATAATAAGCAAATCAACTTCACTACTCATTTTAGAAAATCCATTGACGAAAAGGATAGGTGAGTAATGTATAAATTTTATGGTAGTAAAAGATAATGTACCAGCAATTGAAGGAATCCAAAAACTAAACAGGTATTAAGCAGATTCATATATGTATCAGAGATGAACCCTCCAACAAGCGTCAACATAAATGCAGTACCCAAGTAGTTTGTAAGGGTGGTTGCAGAGCCTGATAAGTCAAAATGCATGACGTAGAGGAAATACAAGACCATGCTAGCCATATTGGCGATGTTATCCAGACCTATCATTACTGGTTGAAACTATAAAATATAAACCAGTAGAAACCATAGATTGTGGTTATCAGAGTTTGAGAGATTTATTAACTGAAGTTGTAGCACTATATTGACTTCTGTTGTACTTACTGAATATGAACATGGTAGCTCTAGAGCCACCTTTTCTGGGATTAAACATGGTGGAACCCGTGTCTTCACTTGCTTCCTAATTTATACAAAACACAAATATAAGAAAAATTAGTAACGAAAAGAAAGTAAAACAGACCAATATAGGTCTTATGAAACTGTTTCGCTGCACACTCTGTGTTTGTAACATATCAAGCACTAGCTTTCATGTATATGGGGCTTGTTCATTGTATTAAATGTACAATCTAGCTGTTGGATCCAAGTTCTATTTGCTAGCGAAGTTCAACCTTTGTAAATTTACTAAGTTGTTGTTCATTAGGCAAAAATATTCACGGAAAATTTCTGCCATAATTTTTAGCCATATTACCCTGCTGAAGTTAAATTCTTAGATTGGACCTACATGTTGGTTGATCTAACTGCTGCACTAAAAAAACTAATTGCCGGTCATGTAACCTAATCATGTATTCTTATATGTGTACTTCACATAATTGTCTATGGCAAGAAGCTACGAAAGGCTAGGCACTCACTGAATAAACTCTGGATTATGGCGTTCAGATATTTATGTGAAGCACTCTGATATAGATATACTCAGACTTCCTGCACAACCTCGACTTGTTGGCGGATACATTAGGACATTGCTTTCAGTACTTTAAAATGGAACTAAAGTTATGTGAATAGCCTATCTATTTTCTTGATTAAGTTGCATTACCAATTCTACAAGGAGAAAAAATGCAATAAGGTAATTATTCTTACCTGCTCAGGTCAGTATTTGAAGATGGAGGGAAGTACAATAGCAACTTCTGAAGAAGAAGGGTAGCCATTTTTCTATTGGGTGAAATTAGCACTACGTTAGGACCCGCATCAAAGGTGTAAGCCACCTGTTATGTATAGAAAATTTAGTGACCTTCTCAAATATCTCATTACATTAAGCGAACTAGACACAAAGTTTATACACATTTCATTTGATCTTTAAGTATGGAGCATCCTCAAGGGATTGAACATAAATTTGTTCATATCGTAGCATGGAGCAATCTAATAGGTTTTTGTTTATTCCAATCTAATTGTACTGATTCCTACATGCTTCCACCATGCATTACAGTTATAGATGGTTGATCATTAATAGGAAGCAAATAAATGATTATTCCATCACTTTTACAAATTAGCACATTGAGTACCTCAGTTTTTTCATATATAAATAGCCAACATCAACACATTTAGTAGGTCGTAATTCACCCATATGAACAAGTTTTGTTCCCTAAGTGTCTACCTCAACTATGTATATTGACAGTTTGCAAAGCAGATCATACTCTAATATTTCAACCATGGAGTCCATTTTATCATAATACAAAGTGCTCCATTTGAGTTTCAATAGGAAATAAAATAACTTTTATAAGTAATATGTTCAGCAGTAACTTTTCTCTTTAATCTTGATTCTCAGTATGAAAAGTTGAAAACACATCAAATAGGCACCAACACAATGAAGCAAAGTAGGTAGGTAATATACAACTTATAGCATAAGTAGTCAATACTGAATATGTCAGTAAATAATACTTGTGGTGTCCCAAGCAATAACCTTTCCTGCATATTTAGACATAACACAGTTTATTCTCTTCTGAGTTGCTGCTTTGAGCTCATTCACCGGAAGTGATTTGACCCAATAAGGTTGCATACTCGGGTCGTCCCAAAAGACATTGTGGCCTCTAACAACAATACTGTGTAGCTGTGTAAAGCAAAAAAGGGCATTAGCAGCTGAGTAGTCCTCTTTCCGCGAGATCTCTCCGTACTATACCATTTCATCTCATCCTCAAACGTAGTCACAGTAAATCTTGAAGTGAACCAATTTTGATAAGCAGGGTTGGATAAGATCACCTGGTTGATGGCCGATCCAATTGAGAATTTTGCTGCATTCTACTTTAATGAGAGATTAGCTCCAGCAAGCCTAATACCTTGAGCGTCAATTGCTTGAAGTCTCACCTTACTTTTACGTGCCTGGACATGTATATAATTTCATTGCATGAAAATCATCGACAAACACTTGTAATGGAAAGGGAAAATTACATTGTTTACTTATGGTGAATATTTACCTTTTCCGTACTTTGTTCTTGATGCGCTCTCCATTCTTCTTTTGTGAATGGTTGTAATGAACACTACCTACCAATATCTTGACAGTGGTATTTTCACTCTAAAAAATTGCATAAGCAAGAAGGAATTTAGACTTTAAATAGGTTTATCGTTTTCCTTCATAAGGAATATCATTTACCTCGAAATAGATATCAGCAGGTCCAGTTAATTTCACGCTGAGACCACCTTTAAGCATAGACCAGCATCCAGACTCGGCAACTATGCCTCCTGCATATATAAATTTTTTTCCCGTTTTGACAACTGCGGTTACTGGTGTTTTCCCTTCACTTACCTGAATCCAAGCTGTGAAAAAAATTGTATTCAGAAGGTTTTGAACTTTCACACACACACACACACACACCAGTTTCCACTAATCATACCACTAAGTGAAAAATGTTATTGTCATATACTATTAATGAGCAATTGTTGTGTAGTAGTCAATGCCATCTTTTCAAAGAAATCATAATTATAATACGTTTAGAATATATGTTAGATACTTTTGAATGATACTCACTACGACATCATTTCCTTGCATACAAGATAGTGACCTAAAAACTATAACTACATCAACCAAGAAATGAATCAAAACACCATATTTCAAAGAATAAAAAATTTGTATTACTCACATAACACAATTTACATAACTTTTGAAGAGTATTCCCTCTGCAACATCATTTCCATGCATATATAATTGACCTAAAAATAAAACTCGTATTTCTTTAGTTAAAAAATAAAATAAAAACAAAACAAAACGAAGAGAAAAAGAAAGAGTATATTGAATGAGTGCATATTGTTGCAAAGGTGCACTTTCTTCATTAGGTGATGCATACATGAAAGAAGCAGGCCGGGAGGTAGCTACAGTGTCCAATTTTGAACCTCAATTCTAGCCAGCTTAAGAAACCGGCCTGGTTTCCCCGCCTTGGGGCGAAAATACATTTTTGCCCCTCTTCCAAAAAGTGTTTTTGGAGCCGTGTGTTTAAAGAGGAGGGGCAAAAATGTATTTTTGCCTCCCAGGCCGGCTAGAAAAACTCAATTTTTGAATGTTGTGAATCACGATACAAATGAATAAGCAAAAACCAAATATTTTATCAATTTGACTTCCATATGTTGCTTCACATGTGGGCTATGTAATGAAAAAAGAAAAAAACTCAAAATAGAGGAGGATTTGGGTTTATTTGTAGCTCATTTGATGTTTTGATATAGTGGGGCCTAACACATAAATAAATAAAATACATACATACTTATTTATAAACCTATGCAAATACTAGGACATTATAAACTATTCATTTAGACTTTTATTGGGAGACATTGTCGCAAATACCACTTGTACCTTAAAGTAGACCTAGGTTCATTGGCACACATATAAATCCTAAATTTGCCATACTTATTAGATGTCAATATAATATTTTTATTTTCTTTCGAATTTTAGAATCATCTATTATAAATCAACAAAATAAATAACTAAACAGTCGTGCTGATCGGTTCATCCCCATATCTAAATACCACTTAGCCATCCCAAGTTGACCTAGATGTTATGGTGACATTATACGCAAAGCAAGGACTGTTAATTTGGAGGTTTGATACTTTGATTCACGATCTGACTTACTTTGGTATAGAGTATATATGTTAACATGTTTCATCACTGCCTATGTCATCTTCACTAACATAATATTTTTTTCTCCATAGTCTCATTTCATATAGAGAAATAGCATTCCAAACATATATTGAAGAATTAACCATAAAGATCACGTGGATATGGACAAAACTAGCTGTGATTGATTAAGTATATCCCTGATGATTCTCATGAAGCAACCTAAGCCTCTTGTCTCGACTTGCAAGCTAATTGGAATTAAATAAACTCATTAACAAAGTCTCCTCTCTGCCCTAAAACCCATCATACTATAATTTTAGTCATAATAACTGCAAAGTTTATCCACACAAACAATCCCTTGCATTTGGGTAATTCACCTAATAACACAAATAGAATACTCCTAAGATGCCCTTGATTTCCCTCGTGTTTTAAAAGATGAGAATGGAGTATACCCCAAACTATAGGCAATCTTCTGGATGATACTCTTGGCTCCCTGATAGAAGTTGAATTAGATGCAAGTAAACAGGACAAGATACTGTGGAGTGCAAGCAGTAATGGACAATTTCAGATGAGAGACACCTATAATGCAATTAGGAAAAGGAACAGGACAAGAGACTGGGCTAGTATTATATGGTTTAAAGGCAATATCCCAAGGCACATCTTCATTACCTGAGTTTTATGTCATGGAGCCTTGAAAACACTAAGTAAACTCAAGATGTGGGGTATGCGCAACAGGATGTGTGTCCCTTGTGCAACAAGGACGCTGAAACAGAGCAACATCTCTTCTTTGAATGTATGTATTCCCAGTACGTATGGAGTAAGATGTTACACTTCTTAAGTTCTTCTAGACAGGTTGCTGGATGGGACGAGGAAATTAAGTGGTGTATGCAATACTTCAAAGGCAGTTGTTGCAGTGCGCAACTTCAGAAAGTGACTTTGAATGCCACAGTGTATTATCTATGGAAAGAAGGAACAATAGGTTGTATCAGCAGCAGCAGTGCACATGTACTGAATTAGTCAAGTGTATCTTCAATGACGTGAGGCTAAAATTCAGCATTGGAGAGCTACAAGTAGTAGACACTGCTAGGAACAGACAGATATTTGGGAGATGGAACCTAGACGTGCTATATAGTGTTCAACAACTAGTATACTGTTCTTGGATAAAACCATCATCAGGGTGGTATAAACTTAATAGTGGTGGCTCTATGCGATGAACAATAGGAGGATATGGCGCTGTCATTAGGAATGACCAGGGTGATGTAGTGGCTGCATGCGCTGGATCAACAATTGGGTACTCGGTCATTAAACATGAATTATAGGGAGTTGAAGCAGGATTACGACTAGCTATTGCTAGGCACATTCGGAAGCTTGAACTCAGCATTGACTCAGCCACAGTGTGTGCATATTTAAACCCAAATAGGCAGGCAACATGGGATGTGCGACACACAATTAGCAGGATTAGGAGAATGCTTGGTACTTTAGAAGATCATATTATTAAGCATGAATACAGAGAGACTAACAGAGTTACACATAGGCTTGCGAGTTTGAATCTAAACTCTTAATTTATGGAAATTACTCCAAGTTCCTTTGCTCAGGATTTAAAGGATATTGTTCATGAAGATAGAATAGGGAAGACCTATTTACGAATGTAATTCCAATTTATTTTCAGGTTTGGAGATCCTAAATAACCCCGCTTGATTTCCAAAAAAAAAAAAAAAAAGATTGGCCACTAGTTGAATTTGAAGAAATTTCCATTTCTATTGTGATGTATTGATTGAGTGATTGTATTTGATTCATCATTTTTTTTTATTAATATGAAGGTTTGGGGATCCTTGAAACCTCTGCCGCTTACCAATAAAAAATAAAAATTGGTCACTAGTTATTCATCTGATTAATCAGGAAAAGCTTAAGAAAATGTAATTTCAACACCAAGTAAATAATTCAGCTATAATACAACTGCACTTATAAATCAGAAGCAAGATAATCGCCTCCAGGGCTATCATTTCGTATTATACAAGCTTCATATCTATATGACTTTTCTGGAAAAAAGAAAGCAAACATTTGAAAAATAAATGATTTTATTTTGAGATATTATGACACATAAATTAAGTTTCAAAAAACTCATCCTGACTACTTCCTCCATACTGCTACTTCCATCAGAACTCCATCCCGACTACTCCTCCATCAACACTAATAAAAGGCATAAACTCATCATCAAAAGCAAAAATCCCTAAAAACAAAATCAGAAAAACCTAAAACACAAAAAATGATGTTCATCTAAACAAAAAAAAAACATAGAAGGGACGAAAACAATCACAGTTCAGAACAAAGCAAACTAGATGGGAACCAAACAACCACCAATCTCACAAATTCAACAAACACAAATGACATACTAAAAACCATTAGAACAGAAGATTAAATGGGAACAAAGCAACCAAACTACCACCAATTAAATGGGAACAAAAAATTAAATGGGAACACAAATGACATACTAAAAACCATTAGAACAAAGCAAACTAAATGGGAACCAAACAACCACCAATCTCACAAAGCAATCTCATACTAAAAACCATTAGAACAGAAGATTAAATCAACATTCGTACCTCAAAATTGCCTCTAGATGACTCGAAAACCGCCGAAGAGAATCTTGGTATTTCTTCGCCGATGGAGAGACACTGAAATCTATTTGCCCTCTCTTTCTGAATATACAAACACTTTCTTAGTATTTAAAGAGACCCAAAAATCAACATCTCAATAAATTATTGAACAAACTACAAAATGAAATGCAATCACAAAAACTAACTTACAGAGAGCTTCAATCTGGGATGGAAGTATACAAAGATTCTTTAATCAGAAACCCTAATTTGTGCAAAATGAAGAAGACGAAATAGTAAAGGAGTAGTGAGTAGCAGAAGCAGAATGAAGTGGAGGTGAAGTGACGAAGTGACAGAGAGCGAGAGAGCTCAGGCGATGTAGCAGAGAGCGAGAGAGATCAGGTGACTGTAAGACGAGAGGTGATGGCAAGAGAAGAGCGAGAGAGATCAGGTGAGGCGAGGTGACGGTGAGATGAGAGGCGAGGTGGGAGAGCTGCGTTTGTGAGGGAGAGGTGCGTTGCATCTGTGAGGGAGAATCGCGAGGGAGGAGATGAAAGCTTTAGTAAAAAACGCGCGTACCAAATTTTCGCTCTCTCGCTCTGTTTTGCTGTGTGTTTTAATCAAAACGCTATGTTAGGAAATTACATTGGTTTTGATAGCACAAGTAAAAAAAACGCTATGGACTTGTGCTATTATTAATCACTTGTGTTGTAGTGAACGAAAAATGGACAAAGAAAAAGGAGTACCAGCTCAAACCTTCTGTTGTAGTGCGAGTTTGAATCATCATTTTTCTGTATGTACAAAGGGCGCCCTTTTGTACTTCAAAATAAATAAACAAAAAAAATTGTGCACAATAGAAAAGAAAATGAGCTGACGTTCTACATGTTTATGAAAATTAAATGGCATACAAAGGTTTAAGAGTACAAATAGTAGTAATGAAAACTAGTTTACCACATATGTGTGCACTCAGAAGTAGGGCATGGAGGATTCAACCTATAACCTCGGTGTATGATAAGAACAACTATCTGAAGATAAGATTTTTCATGAATAGCAATATATGGCATAACATAGGAGTAAACTTGGCAGAAAAAAAATAACATTAATTGAGAAATAAAAAAAATAAAAAAAATAAAACTCCACGATATCAAAGAAAGGACACTCTCTCAGCTCTCACAAGTCACACTCCGCTCTCCAAGTGGCTTCACTCTCTAAAAAATCATCAGATTCGGCTTTCCCGCTTAGCACAACCAAGCCGAATATGAAGCCCTCCTGTCTGGCCTGAAACTAGCCTTGGGGATCGGGATAGATCACATAACAGCATACAACGACTCAAGGCTAGTAGTCAACTAAGTCAAAGGAGAATTCAACAACAAAGACCCCTGCATAGCCTACCACGAAAAGGTACTATATGCAATAAGTGGGTTCAAAGGGTGCGAGTTCTTACAATGCCCCGAGATGACAATAAAAGAGCTGATGCGCTAGCCGGGGAAGTCTCTACCTCCGCCGAAGTCTCAAACGGTTCATTGAATACCAAGAGCAATCAAGCCTTGACGAAAAAAACCCAGAAATGTTTGTGCTACAAACGCATTGGCGAGTTGGATGACTCCAATTCTCGAATATATCAAAAGCGGAGCCCTGCCCGCTAAGAAAGTCGAAGCCAGAAAACTAAAAAACAGAGAAGCACAGTACACTTTCCTAAACAACAAGTTATATAGAAGATCAACGATCGGTCCCTTGCTCCGATGCCTGTCACCTCCCGATGCAAGTCAGGTCCTAGAAAAGATCCACAAAGGGATATGCGAAAATCATCCGGGTGGGAGAACCCCTGCCCACAAAGCTTTAACCCTAGGTTACTATTGGCCAACGATGCAGCGAGACGCCAAAAATACTGTACATAAATGCAACAAATGTCGTAGGTTCGTGCCTGGGAATTTTTTTTCATAATTAGAATATATTCGTTGACCGGGTCGACTGATCCGTTTTAAAATAGTTATATATCGCCCCTTCCTCACTACACCAAAAATACCCATCAGCAACGGTTTGGAACCGTGGGGGTAACCAATTGTCACGGCTTAGAGCCATGGGAAGTAGAGGCGTCGCTAAATCACCATTAACGGCTACAAACCGTGGCAAAACATATTAGCAACGGTTTTATGCTAGAGGACGGTTGATGATTTAGCCACGGTTATAAAGCGTTGCAAAAATGTTAGCCACGGTTTTAAGCCGTGGCCAGGACTAGCCACGGTTTTAAGCCGTGGCAAGTTATGGCCACGGTTCTAAGCCGTTGCAATAGTTTTAGCCACGGTTTTAAGCCGTGGCCAGTACTAGCCATTGTTATAAGCCGTGGAAAGTCATGGCCACGATTTTAAGCCGTGGCAAGCATAATGGCTACGATTTTAAGCCGTTGCAAGGATGGCCATGGTTGTAAGCCATTGCAAGCTGGCCACGGTTTTAAGCCGTGGCAATAATTAAGTACCACAGTTTTAAGCCGTGGCCAGTCAAAACAAAATTCAAAAAAAAGAAATCTGGTTTGTTGCGAGGGTTTGAAATCGTTGCAAATTAATATAATAAAAAAAATTACAATTTTTTTGCTGCTGCAGCAAAATCACAGCCCCCCACCTGCGAAATTTTGTTTCTCTGATTTTCGTACCTCTAATAAGCTCAATAACAACAACTACAGCAAAAACCCACTTAGTTTAAGCTGCACCAAATGGCAGCTCTTAAATGTTACAAGTATGTAATGGCAAAATAATCAAGTGCATGCCACAAACGCAAGGATAAAGCTCCTTATGATTCAAGTAAAATAAAAATTGACCTTAATCATCAGGAATCACCGTTCCGTAACCTGTAAACTGTTCTAGCATAAGCAGGCAAGACAAAGAGATACAACTCCATGTGATTCTCATAATTCATCACTTACACAGAATCCATATAGGCAGAGTAGCTTACATAGCTTTAAAGACAGATACTTAATGTTACTGAATCCATCAACACAAACTATTAAAATGACTAAGAATCATCTGTAGTAGGTTGGGTGACTCCCACCTTCACCAGTAACTTGCTCACGGTCTCAGGTGAACATACCTGGTACTTTACTTGACCAGATGGTGCAAGGAAAACTTCAGCCAATTAAAGTTTATCTGAAGTGAGGCTAGTGATGTCCATGGTTTTGTTGAGAACCTTTAGTGCAAGAGTGATGGCTTCCTCCCGGGTGATCTCGTCCTTGTAGTCTTGCTTCAGCATGGACTGTGCTGCTTGGTTGTTTGCTCCTATAGCTGCAGCCTTCCACCCACCATAGTTTCCACTGGGATCACTCATGTATAGCTGGAAGCCAAATTTCTTGTCCCATCCTACAAATAGAAATGAAACACCAAATGAGTTAACCATGCAATAAGCAAACCGGGATTTAAGTTGAAGTAATGCAATCAAAACAAGTTGTCATATTCTTGTCAGCAGCAACAATTCTGCATTGTTCAGCCCTAAATGGCAAATCGAGATTTACATGAATAATGGTGACACTTGAGCTTAGCACCAGCAGTGCATGCCTATTGGTTAATTTAAGTTGATGAAAGTGGACAACAAACTCAGTGGGGACATGGCATTCTCCAGGAAGTTAGTGCAGTAAATTTGCAGAAGCACCCTATTAACTAAACTAATGATCCCATGTTTAAGGAACCAGAGAGCTGAGAGCAGTAATTAAAAGTTATCCAACTAAAACGGACAACAGGACAAGTAGGTGAAACTCACTGTGGTGTATTGGGCTGGCTAGCAGCACGCACTAGTTGCTGGAACATTTTCCTTTCATTTATAGGGTCCATTCCTGAGTTATGAAATATCGAATTATCACAAAGTTGAAAATGTGATATATATTTCTGCAACAAAATGTGTGATAAACATAGAATGTTAGCAACTAACCTTGATTTATCTCATCAACCACTCTAAATGGGCAGTTAGTTAGGTCTTGCAGAGAGACTAGATAGAGAATGGTTGAAACTGAACATTCCTAGAAATGGAAAGTTAAAGTTGTAGTGAGAAAAATGAAAAATACGTTAGGTTGAATTTATAAGAAATATTAACAAGTGCACTGTGATACCCCTCCAGACTGATGATGAGCACTTAGAACTTGAAGCTATCCTGCTTTCCTGAAAGTAATAATACCAGTCATCATTTACAAGTGGAGCCATTTATATTTCCAAATGAAAATAACTAGCTTCTAAAACAAATTAGTGGTAAGAGATCAGTTCAGAAAAGCATTTGGTGTTCAAATGCAACGCCAAATGCTGATATTGAAGCAGCACATGTCATTTTGACATTTTTTACACTCAATGGTCATAGGGCCTACGTGCAACAGTTTTCATCCTTACAAAAAAAATAAATCAACTCATCGACATTTTCAGCCCCATGTAATAGAATAACATGGCATCTTCCCATCATAATACCTGAATTTGACTTTGATAAGGATCCCATATTTATCAAAGTCCATGTCATTCTCACCTGAAACACATGAGCAGGAAGGAAAAAAAATGAATGGGATTATTCTTAATCAAAACTTGTAAACATTTACGGAAATGTGATTTGATACCCAAAGAAACTCTTTCTAATCTCAGAGCAGAACAAACAACATATGTTAGGGACAAAAAGGCATGGCTAGTGCACAGTTACTCTATGCATTCTGTCGTTACATCTTCTAAGATAACTCATTTTTGGAGCAGAATAAAGATAATGTATAAACAATAAAGTGTGGGTAATGCACAGTTACTCTATACATTTTATCGTTCCATCATTTCTGATTACTCATCAAGTGTTTGGAGAATATTACTAAGGCGATCACATCTCAGAAATTTTCAGATAAGTAAAGAAAAGAACTATCTATAGATAGCATTGGAACAACCTAAATGGAAATCAAGCATCCATTGCATACCTGCTGTCCACAAATCTCATGAGACCTACGAGAGACGCGCTTAGCAACACCATCCTCATCAAATGTTACAAACCCAAAACCTCGATGCCCAGTTCTTTTGGGATCCTGCATATCCATTCAGAAGCTCAAAGAAATGAAAGTATCGAACACTGGTATAATCATTAGCTTATGATGCAACATCTTAAATTACATTGGGAACATAAACATCAATTATGCAACCAAATCTGCCAAAATACTGGCGAAGATCTTCAGCGCTTGCCTCTTGTGGCAACCTACCAACAAATATCTTTTTTCCAATCCCTCGCATTAGAGCTGGTACCCCTCCTGCATCATTAAAACATCTTAAGTAAATGCCCATAGAAAAATACCGCCTAAAATTGACAAAGAACATATTGCAGTCTGACTTACTTCCATAACCCGAGGCTGGGTGGTCATATAATGTTGGAGCACCTAGTGTCGCATATCTTGTCACTGCTGTAATATATGCATTGTAAGCTCCATATCCACCATGAGGCACTCTTCTAGGTGGTGGCCTAGTATCATCTTCCTGAAATTTCACAAACAACACTTTAGCTCGTGGACATATAATATATAATTTGCCGCAATGTCATGGATGTAAACGATGATAACTTATTGATGAATACTTGAGTATATGAACAAAAGAATCATGTCGAAGGGATCACTAGTTTGAAACATATGCAGGTAATGGTTGAAGTAAGATATACCTTAGGTGTTGCGCAGTCAACAACTATAGTAGAACCTTCCAATTCATGAGTTTCTCCCATCAATGTGTCCACAGATTCTGAAAACATTGGAAAGCAAATTTTTAAAAACAATGTGTAACTAAAGCAATTAAATTTACAAATCTAGAGCAGATTCAAAGAAGTTAATAAATGAATCATAACGCAAAATGGTAGAATAAGAAGCTACATTCATGACTTCCTGCCATGGGGTTGTTCATAACATGATAACTGTGAACCAGACAAATTCCATTGTCAACCTAAATAAGAAAATAGTTTTTAAGTTTCAATATTACTAATTAGGGCAGAGGAAACATCTTGTTTTACAAAAGAACCAAACTTACAAGGGAATATAGGGGAAAAAGCACTCCACTCATTCTAGGACTTGGTGAAGCCCAATGTCAAAGGATGCCGAAGAAATCAAACTCCCACTAATCAGGAAATATGAAACATCATTACCTCTGAAATGCTGCTTCCGTGACAGATTGTGGGATCTTAGCTACAAAGATCCGAGTTGCTTTCTTTGTAGATGATCTCATATCTTCCTGTCAACAAATAGATATGAATACCGTTCAATGAAAAAAAGTCTAAAGGAAAATAAGACAAATGTGGTACTGTTAACTTCTGTTTCCAAGGAAGTGCTCACTTGCAAGTGCAGTCTGTAACACAACATGAAAATACAACAAACATAAATGATGAAATGCCATTAAAGAAATTAACTAATCACTAATTATCAAAAAGTAGCAGAATTAACATATAACATATCTCACCTTCAAATTATCTATCTCAGCTAAACACTTTTTCAATTCTCAGTCATCGGCTTCCAATTTTTGATCAATTGACTCAATCTGCAAAGTGATGCTTCAAATGATTAAGGCAACCCCCCCAAAAAAAAATAGAATAGAATTTGCGCAATAAAAAACACTAGCAAGCATAAAAACTAACAATAACAACCAAGGGTAAGGGAGCTACTTTTCCAGGTTGAGAGAAAAACAAAAGTAAACAATACCAGCAAAACTAACTGTAACGACGAAGGGAGAAGGTGGTGTTCCTCTTCCATGTGGCCCTTCAAGAAGGTCTGTTCTTGTGATGCAAGTGCCCCTTGCCGCGCAGTCCCCTGTTCTTTTTTCCAGCAGATGTGAGCCCCTAAAGTTCCCTGTGTTTGTGGACAGGATTGCAGATCCACTTTATTCTAGGATCATTCCTAATTGTGTTATGGGCAACATCAGCCAGGATTATCTCATAATACTTGTAGGTCGAGTCCTGTGAAAGGCATAACATGCTTCATAACTTGCCAAGGAATTAAAAAAAAAAGGAAAAAAAAACATTTAGAAATTATCTGAAAAACCTCGTTGATCCAGTAAGAATTAAGAACCTTGAGGCCACCCAATTTGTGTGCGTATCTTCCCCTCCAGTTCCTGCAAGATATCAAGTAATATCATCAAAGAGAAAGTGACAACCATTGAATAGATAAATGTAAAGAAAAATGAAAAATTGCCAACTAGAGGTCAGACAGAAATGTAAAAATTGCCACA
Source organism: Berberis thunbergii (assembly GCA_003290165.1). Lineage (NCBI taxonomy): Eukaryota > Viridiplantae > Streptophyta > Magnoliopsida > Ranunculales > Berberidaceae > Berberis > Berberis thunbergii. Next base: position 537,876 of record QNQO01000274.1, on the reverse strand, counting down.
GCAGTTATCATAATATATTTCCTAATGTTCGCAGGTTTAAGAATTAATTTTCTCATGTATACTTCATTAAAGATTAACATCATTTAGTTTACAACTTCATCCATATCAACTCAAGCAAGTCCCCTCCTATAACTCTTTTCACCCTACAAATTGCAGGAATTATTCTGGCTCATTTCCATGCAAAGTACATTACTTGCCTAAGTAATCATTTGTAGGTCACACAATTTTTATCATGAAAATTCATCAATCACCAAACCCAAATAAATTGATATATTTTGGTTTGAAATAGTTAATTTATTTTACTATCATATCCTACTATGACATAGTTGTAGTTTAACTTCCTCAGACGTTGTGGCCAGCGTGTGTTTTAAATCTCAAATCTCCAATATGACAAACTTAAACCAAAAGTTAGAACAAAAGAGCTTACCAAATGCCAGCACAAGAAGTCATCATCATCACATAATTCAACCTAAAAATCAAGAATACCATAAACAATATATGAAGAGTCATTTAAATTAGGAAAAGAGATGTCTTATTCGTCATACTATGCCATAGTCTAATATACTGTGTGCAGAACACAGTGGATGACTGAAAGATTATTTAGGACCACTATTCATATAATGCTGACACTGGTACCAAAAATAAGGCTCAGTCAAGAATATATATAATAAAAAAAATCATCTAACCAAGATATCTTTAACTGAAAGAAAATGAATCCAAACGTTCCTGAACCAGACAACAGAACTCTTCATTATATTTAACGTAGAAGAATGCATGCTACTTACAGTGTTTATGTCGGGATTAGCAGTATTGATCTGTTTTCTACAGGCAAGAATTTGTTCTGTTTAAATTCCATGTCTCCTGCAATGAAAAATGAAATAAAAGAAGTTTGCTTATTTTATTGTTTTGTTTGGGTAATTAATGATCTGAGAATATTGTCAAGTTTTTAAAGTAGTCTAGTTCAGTACCAATAGCTCTCGCCAAGTTTAAGCTACCACTGACTTGCCCAGCGTGGATGAATCCACCAGCTTTAAGGATTCTTTCCTTATCGACTTCAAGCTCAGGCTTGTGATATCTTGACAAATTGTATGCCTGCAAAACCACAATGCTTTGAGCAATGAACTATATATCGTATCGTATTTGCTAACATATATTGTGTCCAAGACCTACCTAAGCATCAATATAGACTCATACAACCATTCATCTTTTCATCGTTTGATAATTCAATCTTCATTTTGACCATACTATCCTATCCATCACACCAAATATAATTAAAAAACAATTGTCTGCTTGGAGGTTACTTAATCAATTAAACGACATCATGCCCGCCAATTGAACAGTCCATAATATGATCCACAGGCAGACATGTATGTGTAACAAGTATGAACAAGCACTTAAAATGTTTATGTTACAGTATTTGCTAATTTAATATAAAACAAAAATAAATAAAAACAAACAAATAAATACAACTTTACCTGACCCTTCCTTGATATTACGCAGCGAGAGTCACCAACATTTGCAACTACAAGTTGGTTATTTTGAATGACTGCAACACAGGTCGTGCTTCCAGAAATTGGTCTAAAGAAAATCAGAATGGGGACCCTGATTATAATGGGTTAGAAATAAGATATGATCTAAATTGTAAAAAGAAATTTCACATATAGAAGATAAACCACTATACTGAAAATACACTAAAAATGTTTGATGACAACAATTCCTGGATGAAGATGGTGCATGATATGATTTAAATTGTCTATTTTATCACCCATTCCAGCCAACTCTCTCCAGCCTCTTTGTCTGCTCACCATCTCATCCATTCAGCCATGGTTTATTCTACAGGGATTCTGACCAAGGCAGACCCAAGAATTCATGTTAGGGAGGGTTGCTTTACTATTAGGTGGACAACTACAAGTTTCTTCATAATTTTTTTTTATTTTTTTCCCTGGACAAAGAGCCCACCCAAAGGTCTTAATTCTAACCTGTGAACATTTACCAGTAGCAAAGACAGATCCATAACTATCCAGAATTGAGCGACATTACATCAAACATCTTATCTTCAACCATGAGCAAAAATGAAAGACTCCAAATTGTCACCAGTGAGAAATTACCTCACCATTAACTCTAAAGAAGCTTGAATTGGGTGGAACCTCCATTCATGAATTCAAGTTTCTTTCATTCAGGCAGATCTTGCATTTAGTTGCCTTATCCTCCTATTGACAATTTAAAAAAAAAAAAACTTAGTTAACTCATCAGTTTTTTTTAATTCAGTACACTTGAATAAGTACCAAAACTAAAAAAAAATTCAACCCAATCAAAAGATCAATTTGTAGAGGCATATAATCAAACACTTTAGGAAACACAAATACTCACTTAGTCCCATCCAGTACAACGGTAGCTTGTGATGTCAACATGTTCAACGTGAGCAATCTTGAACCAGTCTTATCCCTTGTCCTTCTCGCATCTTCTCTCTAGCTCTTCACTGCAACCATAAATCTCTAGTTGTCTCAAAGCAGTGAGGTTTTGCAGTCCTTTTGGCAATGCTTTGCGATTCGAAGATCCCAACAGAGGCAAAAGACCACTTGTAGCTGAAAAAAAAAATACAGATCTGAAGAAGAAGAAGAAGAAGAGGAGATCTAAAGAAGAAGAAGGATCTTACCTGGAAGGAGATCTGAACCGAAGGAGGGACGGAAAGATCAGTGTGTTCTTCTTCTTTTTCTCACCAAACTCAGCATTGGAGGCACCGACGAATTCTCTTTCAAGAACCAGAGAAGGGACGCAAATTTTTTTCGCAACCGCGAAATTTTAGGGTTTCGGGAGATCAGTGTGTGCTTTCGGGAGATCTGTGGGGTGATGGAACAAATTGTAGGGTTTGAAACAAAGGGTTGAAAAGTGCAAAGTGGGGGGGAGATGGAACGGGGATGCAATTTTTTTCGCAACCGCGAAATTTTTTTCGCCCGCGAGAAATCGACTCAACTTCTCCACACATCCATGTGCAACACACGTGCATTTTCATTTTATAGCAACTGTTTTAAGCCGTTGGCCATTATAGCCACGGTTTTTAGCCGTGGCAAACAAACCAACAGCTTCAAACCATGGCCAAGCCTTTTGGTGTAGTGATTATAGCCACGATTTTTTAATTTTTAGCTACGGTTTTAGGCCGTTGGCCATTATAGCTACTATTTTTTGCCGTGGCAAATAAACCAACGGTTTAGAGCCGTGGCCACCTCAGTGTAGCCAAACATGCCTTTTGGTGTAGTGCCTATTCTTTCGATGTCGCAGTTTAATGTTTCTTTTCAGTGGCCATGGTTATTAGCAAAATGCCATACACACAAATGCCAGCCTAGCCATTAGCAACGAGTTCGTGGCAATTCGCACAATGGGGGATGGATATCGTCGGATCGCTCCCAGCATCAACCGGCAAAAAGTTACTTCTTATGGCAGTCGACTACTTCACCAAGTGGGTCGAAGCGGAGACCATATCCAAGATAGAGCAAGTCCAAATGGAGAAATTCATATGGGCAATCATCGTCTGCAGATTAGGCATCCCCAAAGTATTGGTCAGTGACAACGAAACTCAATCGAAGGTATCAAGGTTAAAAAACTATGCGAAAGTTTGAACATCAATCACCATTTTTCCTCGGCATGGCACCCACAAGCCAACTGCCGAGTGGAAGTTACCAACCGAACAATCCTGGAGGCAATCAAAATAAAACTTGACGCAGCCAAAGGGAAATGAGTTTTAGAGATACCAGGAATACTCTGGGCATATCGAACAACCAAAAGAATCCCTACTGGAGAAACACCCTTTGCCCTGACATACGTGGAAGAAGCCATGGTTCCGGTAGAACTCGAAGTGCCCACCTTCCGAATGGAGGAGTTCAGAGCAGACAATAACGATGAAGCCTTGCGCTTCGGACTAGACCTCCTGGAAGAAAAACGGGATCTAGCCTCCGCTAAGATAGTTGCCTACTAGCAATGAATAGCGCAATACTACAACAAGAAGGTCAAGCCACGCGAATTCAGAGTGGGAGACTGAGTATTCAGAAAAACCTAGCAGAACACCAAAGAAGTCGGCAAAGGAAAACATAACCCAAATTTGGAAGGACCCTAAAGGGTGACCAAGGTCAACAGATCGGGGATATATTGGTTGGAAGACATAAACGATGACAGACTTAAACGACGATGGAATGTAGAACACCTCAAAAAATATTATCAATATAAATATTTGCTTTTACTAAACTTCCACTGCTATCCGTTACCACCAACGCGGCCTCCAATTATCCCCGATATGATCAGATTCGAGAGATCACGCACGACGCCTACTTCACTGCGCGCGGATGACGATGGCCGAGGAAGTGGGAGTCTAGTCAGCGCTCTCACACCTGATGAAGAAGGCTAACCAAAGGATCATTGCTCTTTTACAGACAATGATCACTGAACTTATTAGGTAAGCTTTGTCTATTCGTGACTGAAGATGACGACTTTTGGTGCTCAACGCCTAGTCCAATGTGCACGGATGACGATGGCCAAGGAAGTGGGAGTCTAGTTAGCGTTCTCACACCTAATGACTACCCGCTGAAGGGATCATTGCTCTTCTACAGACAATGATCGCCGAACTTACCAGGTAAGCTTAGTCAGTTCATGACTGATGACAATGGCTTCTGGTGCCCGACGACTAGTCGGCAGCATGCAGATGACGATGGTCAAGGAAGTTTGAGTTTAGTCAGCACTCTCATGTTTGATGATGACGACTCGCCAAGGGATCATTGCTCTTCTACAGACAATGATCGCCGAACTTACTAGGTAAGCTTAGTCAGTTCGTAACTGAAGAAGACGACTTTTGGTGCCTGACGCCTAGTCCGCTGTGCGTGGATGATGATGTCCGAAAGAGTGGGAGTCTAGTCACTGCTCTCATGCATGATGACGATGACTCGCCCAGGGATCATTGCTCTTTTATAGACAATAATCGCCGAACTTACCAGGCATGCTTCGTCAGTTTGTTTGATGCCCGACACATAGTCCGTTGTGCATGGATGTTGATGGCCGAAGAAGTGAGAGTCTAGTCAGTGCTCTTATGCCTGATGAGGATGACTCACCAAAGGATCATTTCTTTTTACAGAAAATGATCGTCGAACTTACCAGGTAAGCTTAGTCAGTTCGTGATTGATGACGACGGCTTTTGGTGCCCGATGCCTAGTCCATTGCGCGCGGATGGCGATGGTCGAGGAAGTGGGAGCCTAGTCAGCGCTCTCACGCCTGATGACGACAACTCGTCAAGGGATCATTGCTCTTCTACAAACAATGACCGCTGAATTTGATCAGACAAGCCTAGTCAGTGGCGACTAACGAACTGCAGCTTCTGATCAACACCCAAATCTGTAGCTCGCCCTATGAGGGTGTAGATGATTGGAAGGTGAAAGCCTAATCAACCTCAAATGATACCGACGACTTGCCACAGGACCACCACTCCTCTACAGCTCATGGTTACCGAATCTAATCACAATCCAATTAGCGCCCCTATGCCCGATGACAATGACTCACCAAACAAACAATGATCTCCAAAATGCACCATGTAAACTTAGTCAGTCCATTTAGACAACAAAAGCTTTTGGAGCATCCCAGCTCCTAGTCTGTTGTGCATAGGCAATGACGGCTTAGGGAGTAATAGTATATTCAGTGGTGCCATGGATCGTGGCGGCGACTTGTCAGGGACCTCAACGGCTCACCCATAAACAAGGGTGGCTCAAAGCAGTTGGCTTTGATGCAACTCAAATGACAAACACAGACAATCTGCCAGCCTGTAGGGTCCAAAAGTACTTATTCCATAGCCTACAAAACTTCTAAAGAAGACACAATGGCACGACAATATAAGACAAGAGGCAAAGTTACAAAACATGGCTTTCATTAAAATATTTTGTTTTTCTTTGTCCCTGGAAGGATATTACAACTATTTTAAAGTAGAAAGGGGCAAAATGACTTCTTCAGCAGCCTGTCCCGAAAAGCCAGGACCTTCTTCCGGCACGATGGTTTCGAAAGTTGCCTTCCTATGGTAGGCAAAATCAAGGTCAATATGTTCTTCCCTAATAAGCTCCAAAAGCTCTAATCTGCCCCAAACAACCTCCGACGAGATTTGCAGCCTTCGTCCCGAAGCACCGAAATCCAATGCGCCTACCAAGGCTACATAGTGCAAGCGCTCTTTTGACAGTGAGCGTTCTGCTTCACGAATGCTGCAGAGCCCATCAGAAACTTCAGACTCAAGCTGTCATCGTGTAATGATCGATTCAGTGTCGGCTTGCTTCTTCTCGCCAATATGAGTCTGTGCATCGGACGACCACTTGTCCACAAACAACTTCTAAGTGCCCCAACTCAGCACGAGCCCATCCCAGTTCTGTCGAGTGGAACCCAAATTGGATTCGGCGCGCAGATGTTGCGGCCTGCATGGCCCTCAAATCTGCCACAACACTGGAATCCTACAGTTGATCAGTCAAGGAATCCACCCGGTGGAGAGCATCTGAATATGACACCTGCAAGTTTGCAAAATCCTTTTCCAGAACAAGAACTCTCCCACAAGCATCGGGGTGCAGCACAACGAAACCATGTGACTTAAGAACGCGAGCCTCAGCCACGAACCCATGGTGACTCACAACGTCAACACCTGGTCCAATGCGCTCATCCTCTAAGTCAACAGAGGGATTAACAAGATCCAGCGAGAGACGACGATCCCTTGAAATCACCTCCTGAGAAGACGAAGGTAACTTGCGCCTCGCAATAGCCACCTCCTTCTCTGGCAAGGATGAATGCTCAGAAAAAGATGTTGCATAATTGGTGGGCCATCTCCTTTTAGGAATAACAATAGGAGGCACGCCCACCTCCAACTCAGATAGCCTAGTCGAGCTGGGCATAGTCAAGCTTCTTTTCTTCGAACGACGACCCCTGACCTTTTTGGTCGGCAAACTGGCGCAGCAAGGAAATCATGGGAGCACCGGAGCAACTCTCTTCGTACGACATTACCTAGCATTATGACCTCCTTTCGATAGACATCAATGGGAGTTTATTAAACTCTCTTTCTACCTGTTCTTCCTCCTCAGTGAGGATTAGAGTTGCAAACTTCCCTAAAAAAAGAAACGACATATCAAGTCAGCACTACATCTGAGAGCAAGAAGATAAGACAACAACGAAGAAACCTGCTAAGGTCAAAATGGAAGTATCTGAGAAGTCGACGTCCTCCAAGCCTGAAGTATGAGGAATTCGCTGAAGCCAAGAACCAATACTTTTGCCAAGGCTCAATGTCATCCGCTACTAGACCCAAGCAAACTGGGTTGTTCAATATGTGAATGCCCCTAGAATTCAATTGAGTGACAGTCAGATGATGAACTCTCATCGGGGTTAAACGAATGCCAAAATCGTGCGCTCTGAAAAGGATCGCCATCAAAATTCTTAACCCGCTCGAAGCCATTTGAGCGGGAGGTATGCGAAAAAAATAGAAACGCCAAATGTCATCTGGCACTGGGCGTTGCAACCCTATATATCCCTGAGGGGTGAAGATGGAGCCCTAGTCGCAAATGCAAGAGCGATTTCTAGATCCCCGGGAACATGGTACAGGCTCCAAAGCTTGATTAACTCAATTTCATCAACCAAGCTATTCTAAAAAAACTTGAGGCAAATATAAGACAATTCATGTTTGGAAGTAAGTTCAACGTTATCCGCCATCAAGGGAAAGTGCAAATCAAGCTCTGAAGCACAATCACACAAAAGAAAAAATGCAAGAAGAAACAAAAGAGATCTTCCCTGAAATGACGACTATTTATAGATAATATAAACCATACCTCTTCTCCTTGAGCAGTCGCGTATCCATTAATGCTATGCGCCACTCGAGACATCATTTCGGGTTCAATCATCACGATGATACAGTTACTTTTCATAGATTCAGTGGACCGAGTAGATGCCCCACTAACTCGAGGGAGTAAAATGTCCTTTCTTTTACATCGTACACATATCATGATGATCTCGAGAAATAACGGGCCCAATCATCAGCCCAATATTGATCCGGGCCAAGCAATTTCAAGCCCACGTAACGAAGTCCGCCAGACGGACCCAAATCACTACAGCCTGCTAAGTCCACGTGTCTCATAACTATCCCCAATACCCGTAAAACTTAGGACAAACAAAAATACGCCATTTACAACATGACTCCTAATTAGAAAAGGATCTCCACGAAGATCTTTTTCCCTAAACTACGCCATTAATGGCATGATCGAACCATGATTCTAATACTATAAATAAGACACGAGGTCGGTAAGCTAAGATACGCTACAAATTCCATGTTTACAACAGATCCATGTATGACTTTAGCATTGGAGTGCCATCGGCTACCACAACGATGGTTCGTGACTCACGTACATTCCTTGTGTATGTCAGCAGGTCAAGATCAAGCAGGGAGCGAAAATCGATTGCATCAATTACTATAAATAAGTTTTACTGTATTATATCACCTCTTCAATGTGTCTATGTCAAATAACAAAGATAAGGTTTTAGATCTTAATATGAATGGGCACCCAAGTACTCTTGTTTTCTACAAATCTTAATTCATTTGATAGTGATTATGATTGTCGGTATTTGATGGTCTTTTTTGTGGGTGAGTATAGGGTCTCATGATGCAGCAACACTTTATCTTGAGATTATACTCACTAGATTTTAGTTGGTACAAAGTTTTCTAATTAGCACTGACTGCCCAATTTTTTTTCTTGTTCACTTGTGGACTAAACCGATATGCCTTTAACTTGACAACCGCTCTAGTAGAATATGTAGTAGTTGTGTGATAAATTGGTCTAGTATCAGGCATCTTAGGTGGATACGACGTTACTTGTTTTTATGACATTTGCTCCTCCCATAGCTAACTTTATTTTGCACTTTGTTCTCGCCACATGTTCGTGGTAACCAATTGAGTCCAATCAGACCTCAATTTAGGTAAAACTTGTTACATCATGTGTTGTGTGATATTGTCTCTTTTTCTGTATCTTTTTACTTTTAGTTGTTCATGCTGATGCACTTTACTACTTAAAATTTGTTTTTACTCTTCTAATGGCATGTAAAAGTGATGAAGCATTTTCTAGTTCACACCCACACACTTATCTGTTTTCGAAATGTTTTTTTTTTGTATTTTTGGTCTGGAGAGAAGTGGAACACCAAGGTAGTTCAATGTGCAAAGTGTTAGGGAAATTCTCTTTTGTATTAAGCATTTTTCTGCAAAGTTTTTCAAATTTGAAAAAGGATTTTAAAAAGAGATTATTCATCTAATAGTCTCGCTCATCTGGTCTTAATGCACTACAAATGTTGCTACAAAGAGAGCTCATCTCTCAAAACTGCAACCATGACCTCGCAATATCAAAACTCATGCACAATAGGATTTTCACAAGTGATAAAGAACACTTAATTTTGGTTTTCTAGAAGTATTTTTCAAATGGATAAATTAGGAAAGTTTTGAACTCAAAATCTCACTTTTTTTTTTTTTTTTAATATTTTCACAAGTGACAAAGAACACATAATTTTGGTTTTCTAGAAGTGTTTTCAAAGGATAAATTAGAGAAGTTTTGAACTCTGGGTGAGAAGAAAGCGTTATGTCACTAGGGTATAGATTTCAAACAAAAAGTTGTTTGATCTAATTTAAACGTTTTTTTTTTAAATCTCTAACCCTCTCACCCCAAATGCAATCAACAGAATTCGAACCTTGAATTTGTGATTCTATCCGCCACAGGCTTTCCACTAAGCTGAAACTCCATTGACAATCTAAATGAAGCTCGCAAATTAGTTCTACAAGTCTATTTTATTTTAAATATTACTCTAATAGATGATAGAGAGTGGGACAAAAGTTTCGCGAACTTAGATAGAAAACTTGTTCTTCTTTTTTGCTCAAAGTCCCTCAAATTTGCTATTGAATGACTCTCTCAAATTTCTAAAAATTTTCGAAGTTGTGTTGAGCTAACGAGGAAGTATCATATTTATAGACTAATATTGGAAAAGAGTAGTTTCCTGCACTATTTTCTATACTCTCTTGTTATTTCAAAGTCAGAACAACTCTTTGATCAAAACATTAAGTGGGCTACATAGAGTATTCAACTACTCTACGGTCCAGATCTAAAATTATAATTTGGTTTCCCATTTTTCATTTAATCATCAATTTTAATTGTGGCCATTCATTAGCCACTTTTGACTTGTCTTCCTCTTACCCATTTTAGTCCACTTTTCCCAAAAAAACCCTTTTCTTCACAAAGGTTTGGCGGGGATGTAAGCCTTGCCAAGGCCCTGTTACAACTTGGCAGGTTTGAACCTTGTCCACACCCCAATTCGTGACTAATTTGTCAACTTTTTCTATTAAAAAAAATGAAATTGCTAGGAAATTATGTTTTTGTAACTAGGTTTTGTGATCATGGTGACGTGGCGTGATCTTGAAAGAATAATGAAATTTCTAAAATGTTTATGTGTATCTCGAGGTTGTAAAAAACCTCTTTTAACGATGCCACATCATCCTTGTTATAAAACATGGTTGCAAAACCCGATTCCCTAGCCTCACTCTAAAAAAATTGATGTAAAACTTTGTTACAATTCCCTTTGTTTCACAAACCTTGACTTTCTCGTTTCAGAGAAAGGAACCCACAAACCAAGTAACTATCAACAATGAGTCAGAGCAACATTTTCATCCACTACTCTCCTTTGCACAAACATTACAAAACCTAGCTTGCATCGATCTTTGTTTCGTTTTGTCTCTTCCACCTACAACTAGCTAAACAATGTCCGGGTTCAATAGAGATTTGTCATCCTGATCGATGTACTGCTTCTCTGTTCTATAGGCATTCTCTCCTTCTCCAGATACATCATGATTTATCCCTTGCATCTATTTGTTCAATCAATTATTTGGCTTTTTTTATTTACAGTTCTTATTCTCATGACTTAGGGTTTCTACGATTTATACATATAGGTTCAATTTCATGTGTATTGAAGTCTTAATGCTCTAAAATGAGGGTTTTATGGTAAATTTTGTTGTGGGGGATTGGAAAAACTGTAACTTTTTTTTTAAAGGCAAGCTTTCCGTCGGTGGGTATAGAACCCAAGACGCGGGGTGTGTGTGTGTGTGTGGGGGGGGGGGGGGGGGGGGGCGGGGTGTCGACCACAGCCTTAGCCAACTAACGAGGCTACAATTGGAAAATTATAACTTTTGAGGCTTCTGAATGACTCGCTTTGGTGCACTAATTTGGGGTTTGATTCGATTGTAGATTTCTACGGGTTTCGTAAAAAATTTGTGGTTTTCCCCCCCTTAAATGAGGTGAATCGAGGTCTCAATTTTGGGGGGGATTATAGATTGAGTGTATCAAAGCCTTGATGTGCTGAAACGAGGTTCTTATGGCTCGAATGAATGATTGTTCTGGTTTTCTAATTTGGATTTTGAGTGTTTGATTGGGGGGGATTTGATTGTAGATTATCGTAAATGGGTTTGGTTAAAATTATTTTAGTATCTCCAATGAGGTGAATTGTGGTCTCACAACACCAAAAATACCCATTAGCAAAGGTTTGGGACCATGGGGGTAACCTATTGTCACGATTTAGAGGCCTGGCCATTTGAGGCATCGCCAAATCACCATTGATGGCTATAAACCGTGACAACACTTATTAGCAACGGTTTTATGTTCGAGGACGCTTGATTATTTTTTGCATTTAGCCACGGTTTAGCCACGGCTACCCGGCATGGCTAGATGCTCCACGTTCCCTAACCGTGGCAACATATATCAATTATTTTGAATTTCTTTGGTCTCACAGCCGTTGCAAGCATGAAGGACACAATTTTAAGCCGTTGCAAGCATGAAGGACACGGTTTTAAGCCGTTGCACGCATGAAGGACTATGGTTTTAAACCGTTGCCAGTCAAAACAAAATTCAAAAAAAAGGAAGAAATCTGGTTTGTTGTGAGGGTTTGAAACCGTTGCAAATTAATATAATCGAAAAAAAATTACATTTTTTTTGCTGCTGCAGCAAAATCACAACCCCACACCTGCAAAAGTATACAACGGATAGTCTATAAGACAAATGACTAGGAGCATTAACTTCATTTACCTGCTCAACATTGTGGCTCGATAAGGTAGGGATACATGCAAACATGCATTCACTACATATTAATTTAGTTAGAGAGGCTTACTTGATCCTGCAGGTGTAAACAGATGGAGTCTTTCAACTCCTCTAACTGTGGAGCCTCCAAGGATGATCTTGTAGGTGTACCCTGTGGTAAGTAACCACTCAATGAGTTGAGTGGTGATAAAAAAAACCCAATTATATGAAGGTCTTTTTGTAGATCAAACTCATTGTAATCCTCTGTAGGGACTTCCCTAGGCTGCGAAGCTGAACACAAAACACACATAATGATTCCCCTGAAGCACTTGATTACTTTAATATAATGCATCATAAGTTTATCAACATGACTAGCGTAAGCAACAGATTACTTGCAATAAATAATAACAAAACATAAGCAAGTGTAAATCTGACCTTATTTGGGTGGACTTCATAAAAACCATGAGCCTAGCAAGCATAAAATATTGTCATCTGTCGACTGGCAGTAGCCGAACCATGTCGACTGAACACCATAAAAATAGGATAGTGAGCAAAAACTCTTCTGAACCTGGAAAAAGAACTATTCGGTAGACAATAGGAATGAATTAAAATGAGACATTACCTAAGTGGAGTAGAAGATTTGGGGTTAACACTTGAGGCCCAGAGTTTGGTCTACTGCAACTTAGGAGCACTGCCGATGAGTTTCTTTCAGATGTTCCACTACTGGCATTCACACCACTCAAGATTCCAAACCCTTTGATTCCTGTTCTAGAGCCTTCAACCGCAGCAGGCTGAGAAATCACTGAAACACCAGCATTGCTATCCTTATATTTGTTTGAAAAGACCTTCTCCACTTGGAGGAAATAGAATCGGGCCTGTGACCAGGAGAAGACTGCAATGGGAGATGCGAAGCGGAAGCTAACTTTGGTGGTTGCATGCCAAATGATAATTCTTCATCATTAGACTTTCTAAGTCTTTCTCCCCCCGCACCACCAGCACCGTTTCGGAGCATCTGAATCGCAATACGCCAACAAAACCAAGTAAGGAAAGGCCAATGACGTGATGATAGTCAACTGTCCCACAAAAGAAGAGTCAAGAGAACAACAAAAATGGAGAAGATTTTCACAATACCTTCATCAGGTGCAAGTTTTCAAGAGACTCGGATCCTATTTGCGACATCCTATCTCTTGACAACCCCATAAAATTAGAATCTGAGTTGCTTCTCTTTCTTCCTGCAAATCTATTACTTATCTCAACCCCTGAGAAATCACTCCTTAGACCATGTACTGGAACTCCCTCAAAATGGTTCGCCATTCGCCTTTCTACCATGTTTTGTGAAAAAATGCATATTCCATTTCAATACATAAAACTTAGCCAAAAATGCTACAAAAATATTAAATGATCCGTTCAAACATTATAAAACAATGCCTAGCTCAACAGACACTTCATACAATGCCCACAGCCATAACATACAATTCATTGCAAGAACAGTTGAACTAAGATCATACATTATTCCATGAACAAAAAACCATTTTAATCAAAACTAACCAGCATCCTATTTAAAAAATTGTTCACAGCGTGTCTCATTAGCAAGCTCCCAGTCCCAGAACTTCTCAACTACTGTCTTAGTTTTTTTTTTCTTCTGCTTCAAGCAAAAAAAACCCACCAAGAGTTAATCCAAACAGTTGCATGCTAACACTAATCAAAGGATAGTGGATGAACATAACTGAAGGAATGAAAGTTGAACATGAATTTTGGCATAAACATGACTTGAGGTCGATTGATTTTTTATTTTCACTGTGAGTCCACACAAAGGCACAGGGCATAACATGTGCTAAAACAATGAGCTAAAAGAACTCTTGTAACAAATGACCAATAATGTCAATGCGTCTTCAAAAAGATTCACTCTATGTCAAGAACCTAGAAACCATATATTATTTGTCTAAGTACCTTTTGGCCTAATAGCCATAGCATCTTCACACTCCATTTGAGGCAATTTTGAGGTAAGTTTTGAGTGTCCTGCAGAACCATTCCATGCAGAAAGGTGAAATTAATTTACAAGATACAATAACCAAGTGAAATAAATTTACAAGATATAAAATGATTAAACAGTGGGATTTATATTTTTGGAGAAAACTTACTCATTTTGGACGATCCCTTCGCCTTTCCATAAGCAAATTCTTCAATGTCAGGCAATTCTGGTTCTGGACACTGCATGCAATACTATCAGGTCAGCAATCACTCTCAGTCATAAACATGTGACAAATTCCTGATTTACGGAAGTAAAAATATATAAAGATATTATATAGTTTCTTGTTTATTATTTCTTTTCTGAAAAAAGAGGTAACATTCTATTAATTAGATAAGAGGATACAAAGAAAGGATAAAACCACAACCCCAAAGAGAGTTTAGGGTTTACATGATGTTTAAAACATCAAATCCAAATCACAAAATGGACCATGTGAAGCAAAGGAAAGATCGGGTCCCAATGCCAAAATTTCCATCACCAATTTCCTTGCATCACTAGCCACATTCTCGAAGTTGCAAACCAAGTTGAGCATGCTCTGTCAAACATGTAGCCTCAATTTGTTAGAAAATGTGCAGTAGTTTACCGGATATACAAATATACATAGAAGAAAGAACCTAAACAGAAAAAGCAAAGGAAAAAAGCAAAGAGAAAACTCTTCTTGACATACTTCATTCTATCTCAAAAACAACACGCCAACAAGTTCCTTTGAACTATATATAAACTAGTAGGGTTCAACAGATACCAAATCCATACAATTATAACTGTTGTTAACTAGTAAAGGATATTACCGACATCTGTAACATCAAAGACACCATTGGCAACAACCTCAGCTGCCTGGCTCAGTGCAAGCGCACAAGCTTCGGCTGATGAAAGACGTTCAGAACCATGGTTTCAATAACCACCAAAATGATGAGAACCATGGTGCATACCTGATTGGACATCTCTGGAATGCACCACTCTGTATCTTCCAGGCGGACCTATGAACAACAAATACATACATGCATTTATTGTGATTAATCCCAGTAACCTCATCAAAAGAGGAATCAATCAGAGGAGAAGACAAACATAAAACCTTAATAAACAACTGAACTAGAGAATTATATGTACCTTGTAAAAAGGAATGTTTTTCACACTAGTACCTGCTGAGTTTGCTGTATATATATAAGAGCCAGATAACCATATCACAATGAAAAAAATATAATGAAACTTAACACAAAAATTGATAAAGGTAAACATACCCTCATCCCTCATCCTTTATCCGGGCTTGGGACTGGCAATGTAAAAAAAACCTTTACATTGGCAGAGTTAAAAAACGGTTGTTATAAATTTTAAAAATATAGGTGAGTATAAAAATAAAAAAACAAGAAAACAACACTACGTACTAAGATTAAATATTTGGGACTACCAAATCCAAATTAAAATTATAGATTTGGGAGTACCAAAACCAAATCAGCCAGGAGTGTGTAAGTCAAAAAACAAAAATGAACGTATCACTACTAAGTATGACAGTATTGCATGCAAGTCCACAAAAATAGCAAACATCAAGGATATCGTTGAAGGTTGTAACTACCAAGGTAGTTGTAACTATCAATCATCAAGTTCCACATGATTTTTACACCACACGAAGAAATCACCAACGTCCAAATCCCCCATCATGT
Organism: Berberis thunbergii; assembly: GCA_003290165.1. Classification (NCBI taxonomy): domain Eukaryota; kingdom Viridiplantae; phylum Streptophyta; class Magnoliopsida; order Ranunculales; family Berberidaceae; genus Berberis; species Berberis thunbergii. Next base: position 522,094 of record QNQO01000274.1, on the reverse strand, counting down.
CTCCTTTTAGATCACTCTTGTAAAGTTTCACCTCAATCATATATTTGAAGCATAAGGAAAGTCTGATCTCTATTGCAGGGTTCAATGATCCATGGCAATCGCAAGAGAATCGATGGATAGGATCAACAACCTCTTTTGCTATCGCAATGACATTCTTATGCCAATCACAAACTTTGTAAGTCCTTGACACTGAAGGAATATGATTGCTTGGAGAAGGAAACCTTGCAACACCTTGAGAAGATGGTGGTAATGGATTTTCTGGTTGCCTTGTCGATTGTGCACGTGATGAAGGTGTATCTTCAGTTCTTTGTGTCCCTCCTTGTGTTCCCTCACTTGTTGATGGTCTCACTCTCACATAAGTTCCATTTTCAAGTCTATCTCGTATCCATTGAACATTTTCTTCCAATCTATCATATTTTTGGCTCAATTTTTTTACTTCCAATGTTTTATCCAAAAGCAATGAACGAGCGGGAAGTGAAGCATCATACTTCCTTTTAGAGACAGTGGTTCCAACACAACGAACACGTCCCCTTTCTTATTGGCCAAACACTTAGCTTAGATGATCATTATCAATAGTGAGGTCAGTGGTACCCTGGGTTGAAGATTCTTGCAAGGCGGCCTTTTTTGCTTTAACTTGTTCCTTAAAAAGAATGAAAAAATAAAATAACACAGGACACAAATAATAATCAAACAACTACAAATTAAATTAAGAATTGTGTATAAAAGACATCATTGGGCACATACCATATATAGTTCAGCACCATGCGCATCCTTTCCCGTGTGACCATATATCAGTGCGTGTGATTGGTTCCCCATCAGGGTTCTTCTCAACCTATATACTTGAAAGATTAGTCTCAATCTATATAGTTAAATGGTTATTATTGTACTAGTAGCTAGAAACTCAATTACCATTTCATACTCTACTTTTGCAACACACTTTTGGCCACCCCCATACATACTTTGAAGCCTTTTTATTTTTGGAATTTTGGGCTCTAATTGCCTTTGCTTCAGGGGTGCTCTCATAGCGAACAAACTCCTTCCAATCCTCCTCTCTTATACCATTTGGAACATGCTTCTCTTGTTCCTCAATGGTATGATACTTATCCAAATAGTCCTTCCTAAGATCTGCCTTGAACCTTCTAAAATATTCTGGCATTTTCAAATGCCCACTCCTTTTCACATAATTTGGGATGTCGTATTCACGCTGCAAATAAGCCATTGAGATATAAGTTGACAATAAAATAAAACATTATGAAAATCAATGACGTAAAATCTCACCTTGAGGGCATTCCACACATCCTCTTTGTAGTTGTCATTAACATGGTGTCAATCCTTGAATTTGATGGGCACAAGTGTTTCAACAAATCTTCCAATGCGTTTATTGAAATTTCTAGCACCAGGTCCAACTGCTAAACCATGGACATTGAACTTTATGGTCTTTTTAACTTCACTATCATCATTTGTAGATGTAGTGACATCATTGGTGGAGAGATTGTTGCGAGTACTACCCATTTCTATCAATGACATTATAGATATTAACCATTATCAAACAAAAAGAAATAAGAAACAACTATATACACTACATTTATAGATAGTTTCCTTCCACAACATATCACTACAAATAGATTTTTATAAAGCATTGGGAAAGCCAATCTGAATACTTAGCTACAAAGCTTCCCTTTCCCAACTCAAAAGTCAAAATAAGAAACAAATACAAAATAATTGGTCTCAACCAAACAGGATGACTAAAATAGCATTAGAAATGCATCAAAAAATAAGCATAGTCAATTAAAATTCTAGTAAGCTCTTCAGGTTGGGGTTGTCTTTCAAGATGCTTTGATACACAGTGGGAGTTTCCTTTTTATCGACATTAGTGTTCAAGCCTCTTTGAGTATGTAGAACTACATGCCACCCGTCATTTGATTGATATTTTAAATAAAATACCCCACTTGCTTCTTGAGCAAAAATGAATGGATCCTCTTCCACCTTTCTTTTGTCTTTTAGCTTCGACAAGTTTACCATCTCATGGTTCCAAATTGGTCCACCTTATATGCATTTTTCTTATCTTCCACTTTGACCCAATCACAATAGAAGACTGTTTCTTTGAAATCTATGTAGTCTAGCACCAGTATGTCTCTAACAATTCCATACCATTTGACTAGCTTTTCCTTTGGTCTCTTATCTTTCTTACTAGCAACAAAAGGAGCAATGACATCCATGGAGACACCACTATCTTGTGTCACCAAATATTCATCCGAAGAACTTGTCGCAAATGTGAAACCATTTACACAATATTTTGGATATCGGATTGCCAAAAATTGTGGACCATTGGCTAACCTCCAAAGTGTGGTATTTGTTTCCCGAGCCTTCTTCAACTACATTGTAAAACAAATCATCTTAGAACTGAAATCTAAAATATATATATATATATATATATATATATATATATATATATATATATATATATATATATATATATATATATATATATATATATATATACACATTATAAAATACCTCATTATACAACCAAGGAATAAAATCAGTGGCTTTCTCAATGAATTTCCTTGACCTTTTTTTTTTTACTTTGTGTACCATGCAATATTCATTGTATTTTCTGCACAAGTTACCATATTATCATAATTCTAGATTTCTAGTTATTAAAAAAAACTAAAATATTATATATCTTACTCTTCCCAATCACTCGAATCAGTATTTACAACCCATATTCGAGCTTGTTTAAATTGTACATTATTTAACATATAGTTTTTTCCTTTATCCAATGGCTTTTCATCGGCATACTCATCATCTACATCAAGCCACTCCTCTTGACTGTGTTTGTGAGTTCCGAACCGTGGCTTTGTCATGTACTCCTTGCAGTATGTAACAGATTCATCTACAATGTATGCTTCTGCTATTGATCCTTCTATGTATCTGAAAATTTTAGCATAGTCTTTGTATCATTTCATTAACCTATCAATCATAAATAAAATGATAAATTAGTATATAATATAATAAGATAACGTGATGACGTGCACTAAAATTAGAAAAGTTATTTACCGCTCAAATGGATACATCCATCGATATCGAAATGGACCACCAAACATCACTTCCTCGGTTAGATGAGCCATGCAATGCACACTTATAACAAAGAATGAAGGCGGAAGCTCCTTTTCAAGGACACAGATTTCCTCAATCACACCTTTGTGTGCCAACTGAAGATCTGTTTTGTTGATTACTTTAGCACATAAGATATTAAAGAATAAGCTAATTCTTTGAATAACAATTCTTAAATCTTTATCCTTCTTGTCACGAAAAACATGTCTAAGCAAAACTGGAAGTAAATATTGCATAATGACATGGTAGTCATGTGACTTCAGTCCTCTTAGCTCCGGGGGATTGCCAAAAACGCAATTACTTAACTTGGATGAAAATCCACTCGACAATTTCAACTCTTTTAGTGTATTCATAATTACTTTTTTTTCTTTATTGGTCAAGGCAAATGATGCTTTGGCATTGAAGTTTTTCCCGTTTCAGTGTCATGGCTCAACCAATATCTCTTATGAGTTCTCATGTCTTCCATATCTTTTCGAGCATTCTCACCATCCTTTGTTTTCTTAGAGACATTCAACAATATGTTCAATAAGTGTTCAATGACAGTCTTTTCAGTATGCATCACATCAATATTATGCCGTAGCTCAACAAACTTCCAGTACGGCAAATCAAATAAAATGGACCTTCTAGACCACGGTGGCGCAATGTTATTGGTTGGTTCATCATTGACGTTATCATTGTCAACCATATTCTTGCGATTTTGACCACTAACCCTACATTGTGTAGAACTACCTTCCTCGTTCAAGTTCTTCGCCAGATAATCGTCGTGGAGCACGTCGATGTTCAACATCTTTTTTGAATCCCTTGTCATTTCTAAACTTGTGTTTTATAGGTAAAAAACGTCGATGGCCTCTATAGCATATCTTCCGACTGTTTGAAAGACGTTCAGATTCTACATCATCAACACAAATAGGGCATGCATTATAACCATGAACATTACAACCAGCTAGAGTCCCATAAGCAGGAAAGTCATGGATACCGCAAAACAACATTGCTTTCAACTGAAAATTGCTTTTAGTATACACATCCCAAGTTGAAACACCATCTGCCACAATTCCTTCAACTCTTCTACTAATGGCTCCAGGTAAACATCAATATTCTTTCCGGGTACTTTTGGCCCTAATATTAACAAGGCTAACAAACAAAACTCCCTTTTCATGCATAAAGAAGGTGGAAGATTCAAAGATGCTATTATTACTGGCCAACAACTATAAGCATTAGTTAAATTTCCACGTGGGTTAAAACCATCAGTCGATATTGCAAGTCTCAAATTTCTACTATCAAGTGTTTTGAAAAATTTACACTTACCTGGAATGCCCGTGTGAATGTAGCACTGGGCACAGCTAGAGCTTTAGAAAGTCTCCTCTGATCTTTTTGATCAATCAATTTTTGTTTGCTAAATTCCGGTAGTTCATACTAATGATTACCTTTTCTGATTTTATTTTGTGTTAGTGATAAGTTCTGGGTAGTGGGGTACTCTAGGGGAGGCATGCATGCCTGGGTTGCACTCAGATACATTCCTCACAGGCTTTCAGGTAAGACGCAATTTTTATTACCTACCATTGTTTTTTTTTTGCCATTTTCACATGCTTTAGTCTTTGCTATTATATATTTATTTTCTATTATTTTAAATGAATTGAATGTGCTTCATAATAACTTAGGTCAAGTTTGGTGATGCTGCTTTGTTGTTCTGATTCGCACCTCTTTTTCACATCAATCTCTTGAAACTATAATCTACATTCTATAGGGATAGCAGATACATGATCAGGTTTTCCAGTTCAATGCATATGTAAAGTCTATAATGGAGAATAACCATTTGTTATTGGAGGGTTTCTCTTCAGATTTTTAGTTGACAGCAAAACACCAAATTTTATTTTTTATTTTTTTATTTCTTATTTTTATAAATCTTGATCTAGTAGTATATAGCTGCAGTATAAACTCCTTAAAGCCTGGAGCTCTTGAATGACAAAGAATGGATACTTAGTTTTGTACTTTTTGAATGGCTATAATAACTGGTAGTATATTGATTATTGAGAAGGCACTCATAAATGGAAAATCCCCTGCCCCTCTCCACGTCTCAAGTCCTCCTTTTTGTGTTACCTACTGATTGAGCTAATACTGGCCAACTAGTTCCATCATTTCATTAGTGATGTCCTTGCATTTATTTTTATTTCAGATTGACTGGATAGGTCATTCTTCGTCTGCTTGTTTTGATTTTGAAAAAGAGTTGTTCTACACAGCGAGGAAACGGGGGAGGGGAGGGAGGTGGCGGAGTGGGGACCGTCCACTCTGTTCGAAATGTGTGCTGTCGATTTTGGTGCATGCATCTTGAGCGGGGTGGACGGTCCCCACCCCGCCACCTCCCTTCCCTCGCCCGTTTCCTCGCCATTTAGAATTTCTTTTTGAAAAATTCTAACTATCAAGGGAAATGGTGAGGAAACAATGAGGGATCCACAGGGGGTGGGAGCCGTCCATTCCTCGAGATGCGCGTTTGAACTTTTGAAATGTGTGCGTTGAAAAGTCAAACGCGCATCCCAAAAAAAGATGAACGACTCTTTCCCCCTACCCCACCCCCTCCCCCTTTGTGGAGTCCCTCGCTTTTTTCCTCGACAATTAGACGGGTTCTTTGATTTTTGTTAAACCCCCCTCCCCACAAACACACATCCGCCATGTGAAGTCAGTTATTTCTCATTTGTTCCTGGATAATTCGTTTCTCTAAAGACATAGGCAGCTCCTTGTCCTTATTACCTTCAATTATGCATCGATTGGAAAATTTACTGGTGGTGATTGAGCTAAAGGGTGTTTTCTCAGCTTCATTCATGGAGGGATTTGAAGTTATTGCCTTGCGAGTATGCTGTTATCTAATTATATTTCTTCGAATGCCCATTTTAACAGATTTTGCATCAACTTCAATTATGTTGAGGTATATCTGAAAACAACGTGCTTGTAACATTAGAGGATTTATTTTGCAGGTCCTAGAAGCAATTACTACAGAGAAGTGCTCGGAGCGCTTCTCACTTGAGAGGCTTGAAATACTTGGTGATGCATTCCTCAAATATGCAGTTGGTAGGCATCTATTCCTTTTGCATGAAACTCTTGATGAGGGGCATCTGACGCGAAAACGTTTGAGTATTGTAAATAATTCTAATTTATACAAGCTTGCAACAAGGAGTAGTTTACAGGTTAGTATGAATCTCATCATTTTCCATCATTGAGTAGTGATTCTAGCCAAGAAGAAGAGTTGGGTAGAACCATGAATAATACTCAAGTATTCTGATAATGAGTTGCACAGATTTTTTTTTCAATGGAAAATATGGTTGGTAATATCTTTTTTGGTAACTCTGCTTGTGTCTTTCCCTTCTGCTTATGATAGCTTTATATTGTTGTATGCAGCATGTTGTCTCAGGTTTGTCTCAGGTCTGAACATGTTGTTTTAGCAATTTCACATGCCAGTTATCACCTGGGTCACATGCATAGTCCTTGGTAATTTTGGATAATCGATTTGCTTGCAGCTGTTGCTTGTTGTTGCTTGCAGGTACATAAAGCTGTGTGGAGCTTGTCCTTGTTGCAACAACCTGAATTTGTTACAAGTACTTGGTTAAAATTTCAGTTTTTGAGCTGATGTGATAAAATGTATACAAGTTGTTGCTTGCAGTTGTTGCTTGTTGTTGCTTGCAGGTACATAAAGCTGTGTGGAGCTTGTCCTTGTTGCTTGCACCTGAATCTGTGCTGTGTGGAGCCTGCTGCCTGCTGCAGTTGTTGCTTTGAAGAATGCAAGTGCTATATTCTGCAAGATAGTTTGCATGTTTACTGACTGTCCAGTAGTAAATTGGAAATATATATAGCCATTTTATTTAGTTAGCCATTTAATGTTACTTATGATCTTTTCCATAAGATGGAAACCATTGACATGTCTGAGCACATGAACCATGTCAGTGTCACTAGAGTAGAATTTAATATTTATTATTGTTTCTACTTCTTGGCGTTACTTGTGTTGTATGTGAAGTCACACTCCAAGCTCAAAGAGAATATCCTCCTGATATGCAATGCAAAGATAAATTTCTACTGCAAAGTACAATTGTGCCTCCTAATACCAATGTTGATGACCTCTCTCCTTATACTGTAAGCTTTGTTTACTTGGACAAAGAACAATGAAAATTTCCTATCGGGTGACATTGTTTTGTTTTTGATCTTAATGATTATTGTTGTCTTGACAGTTCAATAAAGATGGGGAACGAACGATAGATGAGTGCAAGCTTAGGGTTATTTATTTGTCTGAGTTAAGTCAGGTGAATTCAGAAGATGAAAATTATGCTTCAAAGAGCTCCAAACAAAGTGTGGATCCTAATGTTGTAATTACTTCCCCACTTACCTTTCTTGTACTTTATGTTTTATTTAATATATCTCCTATTGATTTTGATAAACCAATGGGTGATAAAAATGGTACAAGTGCTTCAAAAATACAAAAAAAAAAAAAATAACACTCTTTTTAAGACGTTCTCCGTTACTTGATAATTTACCTTCTTTCTTTGAAAGCATGTTTCAAGATTCAAAACTTCTGTTAAGGCATACAGTTCTTTGGTTGTGATTTGAGTGCAATCAGCTCGTTCATTATTATAAGAATTAAGTAATTATGTTTTTGAAGTTATAACTCACCAATTGCGTACTTGATCACCAATCTTGACGGGTTGGTTTGTTAGGATCACAGTTCACCTACAACTGATTTTTACTATGTTTATGTTTTTTTGTCTCTGTGTGTGTTCTTAATGGCAAAACAAAATGATGCGATAAAGATTTTTGCAGACATATAAATCTGTGTAGGAACACGTATTTGCACTGAAATCTGATAGTTTTCGTTTGAGATATCTTTGAATATGTTACGCTCAACGAATATACCAAAAGTTAATTGCGTTATCTTGTTAAAGAGAATTGTTACTTCAGGAGCTGAAAATGGAAAATAGTTTAATCACTGTTTTGTGGTGCTTCCAAGTTATCCAACCTTGTCGATTATGTTAGTTTTACTTTCTAGTTGTTTGACTAATTCTTGGTACTTTTACTTTTATGTGGACCTTTGTTGTTAGTTTTTTCATGTATTATGCTCTTGATCCTTACCTCTTTCTAAAACATGCTTTTGACAGATGCAAGCTCAACATCTGAAAGAGGAAAGAGATGCAGCAGTTCAACAAGTTCGGCATTTGCAACAGAAACTGGTATAATTGTGTCATATAAGTGACTTGATTTTGTTATAGTTTTCGTGTGGTCGTTCTTTTGTTTCCTTATTTTGTTTTTGGGTAAAGATAAAATGGGAAAAATAATAATTTGCAATACAATGCAAAATAGGCTTCATAGGAAAATTCCCACAGGCCCTTCGTCACAGTTCTCCACACCATGTAATTATACAGGAACCTTATATTACTCTGGTAACCCTGCACTTCAACCTAGCTCCTTAAATAATTCTCTAATCAACACTTGATTTGGAAAGATTTAGAAAGGAAATTTAAGAAGGAAATCAAATCAGTGCAAAACATAATCAACTTAGATTTGGAATAGTATGAGCCAGACCGTTCCAAACGGCTCGAGTTAGGTTTGGTTCCAATGTTCAAAATGAGGGGATCCGGACCGGAACGGATCCGTTAATTTTAAACGGTTCGAGTTAGATTCCTCCAAATTTGGAACCGATCCGGACCGTGCCCACTCCTAATTGTCACTACAAAAAATGTTTAATCCCCATTCTATAGTTCTGTTGCAATTTTCAATTCAGACTAGCAAATTTGTCAATTTACAGATAGAATACGGATTAAATTCATGAGTTGCTTTTGTGATGATCTTGGTCACCAGGGAGGTGTTCACTTTTGCCTCTTAATTTAGCTAGAGGTCTGAACTCTGAAGTTATTGGCAAAACATGCAATATTTTGCAAAATTCATAGTCTTATTTGGGAAAGTGACATTGTTATTTTAGAACTCATTTGCTGCGTTGATAGTTGCACTCTGCTTGACCTAGGCTCTCGCACTCTGCCTGACCTAGGCTCTGAATGGCATTTTCAGGTTGTTATTGGCCCTGCTACTATTGGAGGCATTCAAGCCGGAGATTTTAAGATTGGTGATACTGCAGAAACAATTGACAATATCATACAATCCAAGCTTTACATGCCTGGATCTGTTTGATTTGTGTCCAAGTCTGTAAGTCACTTATTCTTTACGTACAGCTGGTGTTACTATTGCTAGCCCTTGTCGTTGTACTATGGATGTTGTTGTGCGCCAAAGCCTTTTCTTTTGAAGAAACAACATCAAGAGGTACATCCTTGAACCAACATTGAAGGAAGGGGAGAACCAAAGCAATGGAAATTGGAAAAGATTGTAACTCGATGTAATACATTATCTTTATCATTCAGTTGAAATAAATGTAGTTTGATCTTGCCTTTCAAAAAAAAAATGTAGTCTGATATTTATTATTTGATAGATTTTGTAACTTGACGTAATACATTATCTTATTAATTACAATATTACTTTGTCTCCATTCATGGAAATGTTTAAGTTTGACACATTAAAATTTTTTTTTTTAGAAATAAACTTATAAGATGTAATAAAAAGTCATTTGATAGCAAAAAAAAAAAAAATTTCTATGTATACTTACCATAGCGTTTTTAAACGCTATAAAAGGCCAACTTACTATAGCGTTTTAAAAAGTCTATTATAGCTCCGGCAGACACAGCGTTTCTAAAACGTTATTAATGGCCTTTTTTCTTGTAGTGATATATAAGTCCTCATGGTCTGTAATGGAATTTGTAAGATCGTGTTGTTGGGCAATGTGATCAGTATGGATTAATTTACATCCAAAGATCTCATTGAAATTGTTCAGTATATTGACACACGTCTGGATTCCTGATCCAGTGGCATTATGTCTGTAGTCAACAAATTTTTCTACTACTACTTTATATTGTTTTTCAATATTACAAAGCTTGCCTTCATAATATATGTGAGGATGTTCTTTGAATGAGATCCTAATGAAGTCCTTGAATATCAATTCTTAGACCTTCAATTCTTTGAGACATGCTCTTTAGCATTTCTCTGGATTCTTCCATAAAGTTCTTTTTGGGTTCCTTAGAAGAGCTAGACTCACCGCAGATGAATCTATTGTTCTTAATCATTCTTGTTGGATTTGCTCCAAGCATAGGTTTCTTTTTAGAAACTTCTAAAGACCATACTGACTTTAGGGGTTCTATATCTTTGATAGGTATGTCTTGGACACGACCTACATCTGAGAATACATCATCAAGTTCTATGTTCTCAGTTTTTCTATATCCCATACTATGATGAGAATTTCTTAAGGCATATCCTACAAGATAAGTGATGGAGAATGGTTTGTCTCCATTCATCAAGTCGCTTTGTTCAAACTTATGAACAAAACTTAGGATTTCATTTATATTCTTGGTGCTGAGTGGCACACCATACTTAGGGTAAATTGTAAATATTAGTTTCCCATAAGCAAGATTTCCTTGACAGGTACCTAGAATACAGTCTTCACGATCATTAATCCTCTTATCTAGTAAGGCGCATAGAATAGGACTATTGATTCCTTGTCTAAATGTAGACTTTATACATATTTGTACACCACCTATGTGAATGTAATCAATCTTTTTCTTATGTCAGAAGGTATTTTAGCCATTTTTAGCTTAATATCTTCTTTTGTTATTAGTGGTATATTAATTCTACCAGTGGTATCTTTAATATCCAAAGTAAATTCTTTTGTTGAAACACCAAGATAAACATGATTTTTCCTAGTGATCAAAGATTTAGCTATCTTCGTTAAAACTCCTGAAGTCCTGAAGATTTGTTCAGCACTAAGTTTTAGATGTTGTGAAGCTATCATTTTTAACTTAGATTCTTCTATGAAAACATCACATTGTTCTTCATGAATTTCAACTTCTTCACATTGTTCCACATCAGAATCTATTTGATATAGATCAAACATTATTATTGTCCAAACTTCATCAGTTAAGACTTTTCTTGATGCTCCGTGAGGAGGTATTAGAAAAGTTTCCGGTGATCCCGTTCCAAAAGGGTCGGGAATTAATATACTAAGAACTGACTGGTCCTTAGATAACGTTGATTCTATGATCAAAAAATTCTTAAGTAGTTCAATCTGAACTACTTGTTCCAAGATTCTTAACATGGCTCTGATACCAATTTTTTGCCAAAATTCTTAACATATATTTTCCAATACCAACAGTGGCATCTTCAAAAGAAACCAAAATAAATGTTCTAAGTTGTCATTGCTTTTAACTATTTGAAATTCTGACTACAATGCAACACGTTTACTGTAAAAAAAAATTGAATATTCAAGCCAAATTTGGTATCCAATTCACATCCAACTCTACTCTCCTAACACATAGTAAAAACACCTCCACATAGCATTTATCTCACAAGCTAAATATTAATTTCAAACATGCAAATACATATACAACAATAAGTAAGATCAAATTTAAAAATTTTTAATATGAATGTGAAAGACGATGCCAAAAATTTTCAAATCGCATATGAAGGCTTGCAGGAGACAAAGATCCAAAAATCAGAATTAAATATATGATTTCACTTACCCGATCAGTAACAATTAACTCCAGTAAGCTCTAAAATCTCCACAAACGAAGTCCACGAGGAATCTATCAACCACTGTTTAAGTATAAGAATCTATCAACCACTGTTGAAGCATTCACAAAAGAAACTCTTTAATTTGACTTCAAATCAGCTTCGATACACCGAATCTCACTAAGAACATACCTGAAATTCACTTTCCAGCTCCCCAACCAAACGGTTTACTGAAACCCTTTTCCCTTCAACCTGTTAGATTTAAGAGAGGAAATAAATTAGGTGAGAGGGAAACAAATCTCTCCTGATTTTAAGAGAAGAAACAGATAATAACAGGAAAAAAAATTGAAACCTTAGCTCGTCGATGTTGGTAGCTAGGGCATGTCAAGACCCTTTTGCATCAGAGTAAGATGAGCTGTTGTTGATGGATCAAAGTTAAGAAACACTTTTGAAACGAAAATGGAACGAGAGATTCTTTGGCAGAATCAAGAGAACCCCAAATCCAAAAACACCTAAAACATTAATCAAAACAAGCCTAAATGAAGATCAGAGAAGAAGAAGATGAAAATGAAGAGAACTTACTTATACAAAAGGGGGTGTTTGAGACGAAATTACCTTGAGTTTGTGCTTTCTTTCACTTCTTCTTCTTTCTCTTCACACTCTCCTCTGCTCCTCTCTCTCACTCTGATTTGAAACGAAAATGGAGCGATTCTTTCTCTTCACACTCTCCTCAGCTCCTCTCTCTTACTATTTGATTTTCTAACAAACCCTAAAATGAAAATGGAAGGAGGTGGGAGTGCCAATTTTTTTCGCAAGACCGTGAAAGTGTTTTCGCCAAAGCGTGAAATGGATGTGAGTTCTCCACACAGGCACGTGCAACACAGGTGCATTTTCTTGTTATAGCCATGGTTTTAGGCCCTTGGCCATTCTAGGCACGGTTTGTGGGTCGTGGCAAATAAACTAACGGTTTTGAGTCGTGGCCATCTCCGTGTAGCTAATCAAATCTTTTGGTGTAGTGTCTCTTTGTTGTTTTCGATCAAGGATTTTGGTGGGTTCGATCAATGATGTTTGAAAAAATATTCGGTAGGAGTACTTTGCTTGTTGTCTTGTTCTTCAACTCTCCAAAATTATGTTTGTTTATTTTATCAACTCTCTCAAAGGTGAGGGTCTGTTTTCATCAATTTTCTTTTCCTATTTCATTTGGTCTCTATTTGTACTACTTGTGGAGCCGTAGTTCTAATTTCATGAAGGATGCTTAGTGTAGAGTAGACTGATCAATTCTTCTCCAATGGATAAAATGTATTGGTTTCTCAATTTTATTTGATTATTTTGTGAATCAAAGATTTTTTTTTTCTTACTTTTGAGCTTCTTTAAGGGCATTAATGTGAATGAGGCCTCTAGGTGATTCCTTTTGTGGATCACATTGGAAATAATTTGAACTTTTTTTTTTTCTTTTATTTCATTCCATTCCAAATCTTTTTTATGTGTATAGGACGGTAAAAATACTAGTGTTCTTTTGGCTTTTCTGCTTTCATAATTTTTTTTTGGGTAAATCATTATGCATAGAATATTAAAAATAATTACACAATCTTTGGCCTACTCTAGCTGCCAACTGGTGAGTCTCTGCATTGAGGTTCCTACTAATATATTTACAATGCTAATTTGAATGCAAAAGGAAAGACACCTAATGCTCCAAAAGAGTGGATGCCCAACTCAATCCAAAGCAAAAGATGAGCTTGAGTCCTCTGAATATAGCGCCTCCAGAAAATTGGCAGAATCGTAAAAAGATAAGACCAAATCCACCATCTTTAGGCCTGGATGAACAGAAGGGTTGCCTCGCCTACATAGAACTCAGTCATGGTGTTGTCCAAGACCTTGTCAGGAATCGTACTGGACATAGTTGTCAGGGTATTACCATTCAGATCCATTGCAATGAAATCTAACGCTCCCCACCCTTTTTTGTTGTAGGTTTTGGTTGCTTTGATCTAGGACAGACTTGATTGTAAGTAAAACTTGGAGTCATGTTTTGTTTTACATTTCGAGCTTGTAAAATGGGTGAATGTTATGAAATCCACTCTTGGAGATATCTCCGTATTTTTTTATTATTTATTGTTTATTGTGGTAAGAATTTACATTGGTTTTAGTCATAGCTTAAACAATGGAAATTTCCATTGATTCAAGGATGCTACTTTAGTTGTCCTAGTTGTTGCCTAAATGACAGTGTTGGAGTTTGGATGTACACTTTTACTTGGCCTTTTTATTCATGGGAGAACAGAGGTCTCCATTTTTATAGTTGATGAGGAGCTTGTTGTGACGATAGAAGTAAATTCATCAGTGTATTTTTGCAAGGTGGGGCTATTGTGGGGGTAACTACTGATGCCATCCATAACTGGTCAAACAATAAAGACTAGATTCGTTGGCGGGGCTGGAATTGGTGTTGTTGATGGTGCCATTGTTGCCATTGAGTTGTTTGAATCGTTCATCAATGGTGAATCCTTATCCAAGGTGAGTTATTTTGGTAAGGATTTCACACATTGTATTATGCTATTATAACTTTTTTGAATTAACAGTGTAAAAAAAAAAAAAAAAAAAAAAACTTGCAGCTCACAAAATGGTATATATATGGCTTTCTACAATGTATTATAACTTTCTGAATTAAAATCGTAATGCAAGTGATCTCAATTGATCAAGATCTAAAGGTGGATATTAACTAGATAGCTGACAATTTGTTTATGCTTGAAATGTAGATTGACATCTTAGGCACACTACAAAAAAAAATTCAATTAAGCAAGGGTTAAAAACCATTGCTAATTGTTAAAAAATCGTCACTAGTATTTATTAGCAACGGCTCAACAACCGTCACAATACCGTGGCTATTTTAATCGTCGCTATTTGAATTAGCATCGGAAAACTATCTCGTAGCTAATTCGCAACGGCTAAAAACCGTCGCTAACTCGAAAAATTCCGTCGCTAAAGCTGTTTAAAATTTGGCTAAGACTGTCGCAAATTGAAAAAGAGCGACGGTTTTTGCCGTGACTATTTAGTGACGGTTTTAGCCGTCGCTAAATTGCAAATCCAATTGACAAAACAGCCACGGTATTTGCCGTGGCTATTTAGCGACGGTTTTTGTTGTCGCTAAATTGCAAATCAATTGACAAAACAGCCACGGTATTTGTCGTGGCTATTTAGGGACAGCTTTGTTGCAAATCATATTGACAAATTAAAATTACAAATTACAAATGAAAATTCATTTTTTATAATGAAATTAGCTCTTAATGATCGTCTATTATGAAAATTAATAGAAACTACCAGAACTAAACTTAATTGATCAAAAACATGACAGGAGACTTAATTGATCAAAATTATAACATAAATTACACTGAATCTCTAGAATATCATACAAAAATTACAAAGAATCCGTATAAAAATTACAAAAAACCAAAAAAAATAAATTTATTTGCTCTATAGAATATATGATCTCTAAGATCTGAGATCTCTTGCAATAGGGAAATGCGGGGAAGGGAGGGGAGAGGGAGGCGGCCGGGAGATCTCTGCTGCTGAGGTCTCCTCTGTGGGTTGAGAGAAAAATTTTGGTTGAGAAACTTTTTTTGGTTGAGTTGGTTGGTAGAGAAAATTTAAATTTATATAGAGGTAAATGAAGGGGATTGGTTGTGTTGGTTTCACACGGATTGGTGACGTGGTTTGGTTTAGTGCGTTGGATTGAGATAAAGTTTTGGGTGTTATTGACGGTTGAGATGAGGTTTTATTTTTGTGTATAATTTAAAAAAAAATCAATTAGCAACGGTTTTGGGCCGTCGCGAATAAAAAAATCTTTGTAAGCCTAGCGACAGTTTTTTGCCGTAACTAAATATTTTTGTTTATAATTTTTTTTAAAAAAATATCAATTAGCGACGGTTTTGGGCCGTCGCTAATAAAAAAATCTTTGTAAACCTAGCGACGATTTTTTCCTGTAGCTAGAAGTTATTTTATAATTTAAAAAAAAATCAATTAGCGACGGTTTGGGGCCGTCGCTAATAAAAAAATATTTGTAAGCTTAGCGACGGTTTTTTGCCATAGCTAAATGTTTTTGTTTATAATCTTAAAAAATAAAAATCAATTAGCGACGGTTTGTTTGCCGTAGCTAAATGTTTTTTTTATATATTTTTTGTAAATAATTTTTATTTGTAAAGCTTAGAGACGGCACCCGCTAAATTATATATATATATATATATATATATATATATATATATATATATATATATATTTTTTTTTTTTTAAATCTATGATTTTTATTTGTAAATCATAGCGATGGCTATGATACCGTCGTTAATACAGGAACTAACGACAGTTTTAATCCGTCGCAAAATATTTAAGGACGGATTTTTATTATTATGGGTTGAAACAGTATCAAAAGCATTAGCGACGGTTTTTTGCCGTCGCATATCTTATAATTAGCGACGGTATCAAAAAACCATCGCTAGTTTCTGTAGCTATTAATGTTTTTTTTTTTTTTTTTTTTGTAGTGGGAACCTAGTAAAGATGAGACCGAACAAAAGAAATCTAGGTTAAGAAGAAGTGAAATGAAAAAAAAATGAAGGAATGGGTAGGTTTTGAAAATACGAGAGGCTCAAATTGAATGGGTTGACTCTTAGGGTGTGTTTGGTTGCATCCATTCCATGGGAATAAGAATCTTATTCCCCCTTGGAATAGCATTAAGGGTGTTTGTTTAAGAGTTTACTGGTGGGTGAGAGATGCCAGCACATGCCGCATATTCCCACCTTTGATGGGACTCGTACGCCTCGGCCCACCCAGGGAAAACTTTTGGCGACCCTAAAACCTCTCGATTTAATCCTCCCTCGCAGCCTCGCCTCTCTTCACATCAACTGAAGCAAGTTTTTGCAAAAACATCCCAGGTATGTCTCTCGTCTTCTTCCCTCTCTATTTCTCGATCTCTACATGTTAAATCTCTCCACTGATCTCTCTACCGATCTCAGCTGGTGGTGTACTGGTGGTGTTGATGGAGGAGTTGAGAATCGAAGAGGAGCATAAGAGACTCACGAAGATCTCGTTCTCTTCGTCTCTGTGAAGGGCTGATCGAAGATTTCTTCTTCTCCATCGCATCAGAGGCTCGATCTCACCTCTTTCGAATATCTCTCATCTCTGCGATCTCCTCTCCTCCTCTGTGATCTCATCTCAGCGATCTCCTTTCCTCCTCTGTGACTCCATCGCATCAGAGACTCACGAATACCTCTGTGAGTTCATCTCTTTCAGTTCAATGAATTCCATTTTTTATTTTGTAATGTACAAGTATTTACCACAGATCTGATCATGGGTATGTTAGAAATTTCCAGTATGGAACATTGAACATGAACAACAGTACATAAAATTTTGGTTAACTGTGTTTATGTGATCTTGGGTTTTGATTCTATGTTTTCATTTGTTTTGGAAGAAATAGATTTGGTTTGATATTTACCTTGGCGAATAATGACTATGGTGTGTGATTTTGTTAGGAGGATTGGATTGCATGAAACTTTTGGGTGAACTGATTTTGGTGTTTTGTTTTTGTAGCTTTTATTTCTGCGCTTTCCAGTTCCAAGAGCAAAATTTGGGAGTTATTATTCTCTTCCTGATTTGAAGGAAAGGTAAATTTTGAACAAATTCATTGTTTTTTTTTACTGTGGGTTGGTTTGCTTTATCATTTCATATAATGATCACAATGGGTATTGGTTTCTCTTTATGGGGTTGAGATCCCTGGTCTTTTCTCTCATTTCATTGATTATGATCATTTCGTGCTTTTCCTCTTGGATTGGAAGAGTTTTTAATTTTTTTCATTGATTAAGAGAAATGGGTTTTTATGGAATTCCTTTATGGTTGAAGAAGTATGGCAATGATTGAATGTTTTGGTCTGATGGACTTGTATTGTATGCATTTTGAGTGGTTTTATTGCTCATTTTTGTTCAAGAAACCCCATAATTGAGATGATTCATTTTTTACAAATGAGGTATTTCAATAGTTCCTGGTTTTCTTTATAGTCTGTGTGATGTATAGAACCCGTAGGCAGACAAGAGTTCCCATCACTTGTGGAAAAGCAATAGTGATCACACTCTAGACTCACTCATTCAACAATCCCACTGCCTATATTTCTTCATTCTCATCAGTCAATCACGAAATTTAGATCAAGTTAGCATGCAAAATCATGTTTTAGTACTTGGTATGGGTTTCACTGGATGGGTTGTGTAAAATCATGTTGGGTTGTTGTATCATGGTGGGGTTGTTTGGCAAAAACAAAAACAAACCCAACCCTGATGTCAAAAATTGCAGCCCAAAGCTAGGTAGGTATTCCTTTAACCCAAACCTATTTTATTGTATGTATAAAAAGCATGATGGATTTTTGGAATCCCAGAAAGGTGCAACCCAAACACAATTAATTAAATTATAGGGTTGGGTTGGGTTGGGTGCTGATTTTGGCCAAATTGCATTAATTTGAGGCAAAATCCTCACTACTACAAATATTAGCTTAGGTAACGCCACTTAGATAACGCTTTTTTAAAGAGCTATCCAAGTGGGCACTAGGATAGCGCTTATTTGTCTTTAAAAAAAAAAAAAAAAAAAAAAACGCTACAATAGCGCTTTTAAATTTTTTTTTCAGTTAGGCGCTATCTTACTTATGTCTTAAATAACGCTTTAAAAAACGCTATGAGAAAAAACGTTACCAAAGCTACCATAGCGCTTTCGAAGCGCTATGCTACGTACAATTAGGATAGCGCTTCGATTTTAATCAAATATCAAATTAAATCTCATTTTTTCAGATCTTGATACGATCGGACGGTTAAGATCACAAACCCTCATTTTTTCATTTTTTCAGATTTTGGTTTCCTCGACATTTAGAATTCCCCTTCTCAAACACACAGAGAGACGATGAGGCGAGGAGGCAAGGAACCGAGGCGACGAACCAGAGGAGGCGAGGAGGCGAGGAACCGAGGAAGGAGGCGAGGAACCGAGGAAGGAGGCGACTCAGGTCCAAGTAAGACTGATCGATTTTTTTCCTTTTTCAGATCCAAGTAAGAAAGCCAGAAGAGAGAAGAAGAAGAAATCGAAGGGAAGAAGACTGAAAGACTTGGAAGAAATCGAAGGAAGAAGAAGAAGAAATCGAAGAAGAAGGAAGACGAAGAGAGAAGAAGAACAAATCGAAGGAAGACGAACTCAGAAGTAGAAGAAACTCAGACTCAGAGATCAGATCTGGACCTTTGGTAAGTGGTAACCTGCTTCTTTGGTGGTTTTTTCGTTCTGTTCTTCTTCAAACCTGCGAATCTGCGATGGTTTATGGTTTTGTTCTTCTTCAAACCTGCGATGGTTTAGATCTGTTCTTCTTCGTTTTGTTCTGTTTTTCTTTGGTTTATTGTTTTGCAAGAACAACACAAGTGGCAGAATAGGCCCTGAGTTGTGATTACTTTGAGGATAAAATATCAGGCTTCATTTATTTTGTCTTTGTTCACCTTCTTTATGTATGGTTAAATTAGGAATTGAAGTAAAACATCAAGAGTAACTTATCTTTACTGCAGTATGGTATACTAGCAATCAAGATGAGCTGAGTGTTAGTGAAGTGTGGGATGTCACTTCATCACTTGCATATTCTCAATCTGTTTCTGTGAGATTGAAGTTCTTTGTTGACACTCGTTTGTGAATCATGGACTGCTATGATTTCTTTTGTTCGAATTACATTATTTCTCATTTTTCCATTCAGAATCAGGGTTCCCATTTGTAATTCATTTGGGTTAGATATTGGACAAATCTTAATTGCTCAGTTAACACTTAACAGTGCATGACATAGTGAAATCTATGCTTAGAATCTATTTCTTAAAGTAAATTTTTCCTAAAATTGATGAATTCCACCTAAGAGCCATTGGTTTATTCTTTCAAAATTTTTAGTTTGAGTGTTTATTCCATTCTATTTTGAGAGCTAATCTTTTATTCCACTATGTTGAGAGCATACTTATAAATTGTGAGAAATTTTCATTGCCTAGCATCGTCATCTCTGCAGGTTGAGGTTTCTGGAGGGAGAGGAAGACCACCAACCTTGGTTGACAAGGATGAAGGACTAGGAAAGGTAAAAAAGATGTTTGTTATGCGATTTATTGTCTTGCAAGCATAGTCTCTTATTTATTTAGTGTAAACTAGTTTTGATGATCCATTTGCAGCCATTTTTTTTTGTTGAAAAGGGTTTTCATTAATATCCGTCTCATGAAAACACGATGAGGCATAGTGGATTACAGTTGTTTTTGGTGTATTGTGACATTCTAAAGTCATCTGAAATTTATACACTGCTTCAATAGAATTGTTTTTAACAGTCCAGCATCTGATTTCCTGAGTTGCAAAGTTTTATGCTAGGACCATTTTGTCACAACTCTAATGCATTGAGTTGATTTGATGACAGGAGTTACATTGGGGAACTACTTGTTTGTCTTCTACATCAAACAGACTTGTCCTATGACAATATCCCTAAATTCAAGTTCCTAGCTTCCTGGGTTACAGTTGGATGGAAACTAGGTTTTCAAGTCATAAACTCAGGCTGCAATTTTGAAGCTCCATCTCTGATCTCTTCACCAAAACTGCATTCGTAGATCTTCTTACTAGAATACTGCATACCTTTGTTCAGTGAATGCACTTTGGGATGAGCCTTCCACTTGACAGGTAAAAGAGGCACACTCTACTTCTCCACCAAAGCATGCCACTCACAGTGCAAGGAGTACTGCACAGATCTTTTTATGGAAACAATGAAAGAACAAAGGACCAAGAGTAAATTAAGGCTAAACGTCTTGTTTCCTACCATTCATCACTTGTTAATATTCTGCAAGTTTAGGCTTTTCCTATTAGTCTAACTATATGTCTGAATTCTGCAAGTATAAAACAGGTTTCATGAAATTCAGACCTTTGACTAGATCGATTACGAGACAAAAACAATAGTCTTTTCTCATCATAGAGATGGTTGTGCAGGCACCTGAATTGTTTACAACAGCCCCAGCCCTTGCAATTCGTGGTTGTTTTCCTTTAGGATCATAATTGTTTGCTTGAAACTGTTTACTAAGAAAATTTGTGCTGAAGATTGATTGATCTGTTTGGCTTGTCTCATGATCCTAGTTTGTTAATCATAAGCATTTCTACTTATAGATAAGTTGGCAACTATTTCTTATGATAACTTTTAACTGTTTTCCAGAGGGGCATTGCTTAGTCGGATGAGCATGGATGTCATAAATGGTATGGGTCATATGCAAAGTTCAGACATGCAGGATAGCCACAGTCAGATGCACTCAATTGATCAATATGGCACAATGGATTCTGCCAGTCGTTCTTACCATCACCAAGTTCCTAACCAGTATAATACTTCAAATTTGGATGCTTTTAGAAACCACTATTCTGAACCCAATGAGCAGCTAGGAAACGGATGGATGGATCCTCGAATTCAACAAATGCATCTCAAAGCCGAGCAATGGAAAAGGGAAGCAGAAGTTCACATGTTGTCTAAGGACCCAAATTCATGGATTCAAGCAGGAGGAAATAATGGGAACTCAAAACGAGTTTTGATGGATTTGTTCCAGCAGAAAATGGGCCTTCAAAACAGTCAGTCATCTGAAAGGAGTGGCAGTGCTCCTACCTCATCTTATGAAAGAAGGGATTCTTCTGGGCACATTTCTGGATCTAGATCTTCATATCATTCATACAGGACTACAGTTCAGTCGGGCAGTTCCTTCATGGATGGGCCTCAACACTCCAATTTTGGCAGCTTTATGCAGGATCAAATGGTAAATTTGGATAGGGGTGCTCAGTTAAGCAGTGATCGGCTGCCTCATAGATCTCAATCTGGGGCATTGTTTGAGCAGTTATCCATCGACAGGAACGAAACTGTACCTGCCAGGAATTCTGATGTGGTTGGTAAGTCGTATGCTGGGACAAAATCATCTGACTGGAATGATGTAAAGAAGGCTATGAAACATGGATCTCTAAGCAAGGGTTTGACAGGCAATCCTGGGTTAGGGGTTCAAGGTAGCATGATTGAGCAATTTGGAGTGACTGCTGTAGATCAACTGGAGCTGCCAGTTAGTAGCGTTACTAAGCACACGTCACCTGGAAACAGAGGTATTCCTTTATCACTGTCCATTTTCATTAACTTTTACCTTGAAACTTTTTCATGTGGAAACAGAATGATTGGTGCAGATGGGCATAATGGCTTCTACAACTATATTTCGGGTCTGGATAACACGTTTGATGAAGATATGTCCAAAGACAGGTGAGAAACTGAGAATTCTTTCTACAGACACTAACAAGTAACAACTGCCAGGCGACATCTTAAAATTAGTTGCTTTAATTTTTGTTTTAGGATTTAGGAAAACCTGCAGATCACAGTTAAGTTTATTATTTTGAAGTTTGTAATACCTTAACGACTAAAAGTCATTTAGTGCAATTAGACCTTGGTAAAAAATGTTACACATGTGTGTCTATGCAAAAACTTAATAATTGTAATTTCTAAACTTTCACTTTTCCCTGTGGATAGTGTCCAGTAAGTAAAGTTTACATTAATCAAATAGACTTCCATGTAACTACTGTGGGGTTGATTTGCAAACGATGTTTAATTAATATAAACGTATGACTATGAGTCATTAAGTATTACATACCTTCTGAAGGTGAGCTTCAGCTGAAATGATAAGACATTAAAACCGAGGATTGCATACAACTTTCAATGCTAACAACTAATCAATTCACTTTAGAGAGAAATATTGTATTTTACGTGAAAAAAATATTTTTCAGTCACTGAATTAGAAAAGCTGGATCAACTCGAAAGTCTACAATGATGATACCCTAAATCCCCCTAAATCCTAATCTCGTTCTCACTCATTTTTCTCTTAGGAGGGATTGTATGAGACAATCTGCAATGACAATATTGTACATGAAGGTGTTTGTTTCTACATTCGATAAAAGATTTCTTGAAATGAAATTAAACATTTTTTTTGCTGTAAAAAGTTATGGCTCGTTCCTTCTTTGGGTTTGGTTGACGGCTTGTTCTTTTTTATGGAATTGTGGACCCTGGTTGACTTTAGACTTTTAGTTATTGAATGTGAGCAGCAAAGTGTTATTTTGTATTATTCAACATTTTAAACTTTTCTCCTTTGTCAGGGTATCTTTTACCGTATCCCAAGGGCGTGATATCTCTTTACTGCAATGTCAATTCGGCTCACAAGGTTTACCTTCCCATGAAGTTCTCTCTGGACTTTCTTCTGCACCACATGTCAAAGGGAAAAATGCATTCGGCATTGCGGCTTTTGATGGTATACTCATCTAAACACAATCTTTTACTGTTCTAGAGAAAAGTTTGCTAAGTAATCTTGAGTTAGCTAGGTGGTAACTCGCGGGTTCATGTGTTTCAGTAAGATGCCATTTTTCTTGGCAAATGGTCTCTCATGTTGCTAGTTTGCAGAACGATTCTGTTATTTTGTCAACCCATGACAATTTCATATATTGTGTAGGGGGGCTGGGGAAAGAGAGTTCCTCACATATCAATCAATGCCGCCCTAAAAATTGGATCATTTTCCAACAAAGGTTTTTACAACAGTCAAAGAATTACATAAATGGGATCATATCTAATTATTCTTGTGAAGTAAAAAGGCATTTATGAACTTATTAGTGATGAACCACCCTGCACTTTTGTTTTCCTTTGTTGTTGTTGAAAGGCGAGCAGATCCCAGAACCATTATATGCCTTCAGCAGGGCTCGAAACCTGCACAATTTTCTTTCAATACCTTATTGGCATTATTTGAATTTATGTGTTTGATAATTTTCATTTTTCTTTCAATACGTTATTGGCATTATTTGAATTTATGTGTTTGATAATGTTCAGATGGTAGACGTGACTCTGAAGGAATTCTTGCAGTCAAGGTTTCTGAAACTTCGGTACCTGTAAAGGATGTGTTTGTCGGGCAAAACTTGTCTGGCAGTGACACAGATGTGTCAGAAACATCATTTGTGGACAAGCTGAAGAGCAGCAACACCTCCCAGAAACCTGGGATGCCAGAGGCTGGATGTGGTGGAGGTTCAGAATCATTGAATGATGAACTAGGAGGATCTAAAGCTATTAAAAAGAAAACTAAGAAAGGTAGGCGGATCGATCCTTCAGTCCTTGGATTCACAGTCCAAAGCAACAACCGCATATTGAAGGGTGAGATCCAGCGTCTGGACGAGTAATCTCATCTTCTTTTGAACTGAACACTTGCTATAGTCACATGCCTGCTCCTCAGAACTGTACATTTTGTGCTATTCTCACATCCTGTAAAGCACATGTTCTCAAAAATTTTTATTTTGTTGCGCGTTTCTCCTTCCATGGTGTTCATATCATGTGTTTTGGAATTTGAGAGAGAAACCCCTGTTACAAAGTGATAGTGTAGTTAGTGATAACAAATTTGGTGAAAGACAGCTTTTGTATAGACAATCATGTTCACATACACAGTTTAGACAGATAGAGAGAAATGGTACGTTAGAGCTAAAATCTGGTTTTGCTACCAGTTACCCTTTCTTGTACTGGAACAAAAAGGTTGAAACCAAGAGGTTTTGTATTTCTTTCTCGACTAATTCAATTTTGCATCTTAAGCAACGATTCAGATGGAGCATGAAATGTTTGATAATTTGACAAACTCCCTGTTTGATACTTTGACAAGCGAAATTAAATAGCGCTTTAGAAGCTAATTAAAAAAAATCAAAAAAAAAAAATTAAAAAAAAATCAACAAAATTAAATAGCGCTCATAAAAGCGCTATGCAAGCTAATTTAAAAAAAAAAAATTAGCGCTATCTAACAAAGCGCTATTCAAGTACGCGCCTTGCATAGCGTTTTTTTGAGCGCTATCTAAGCCTATTTTTAAGCGCTATGCAAGCCTATATTTGTAGTAGTGCCTCCTTCCTTTTATGAACAATTACAATCAAGTGATCCTTGGAAGAATAATAATTATTTCTTTGTTTCAGATTTGGTTTTGTAAAGTTCTTTGAACTAACAGAGCGTAAAGAAAGTAACTCTTTCATGTGATAGGTCTTCAAGTATAGCTAACTTACATAGTTGCATAAATCTTGTTATTTTCTGTTTATTGATGAATGTATGTATGTTTCATCATCATCTCTTACAGTGTTATACAATGCGAATTTTAATTGAGCGACGACGAAGGCTAGTTTAGATGTTTATGCTCTCCATAATGACGATGATCATGTATAGGAGAAGACACATTCCTAGAATGTTAATTGTCAACCGAGATGAAGAAAGACGTTCTATGTTGAAAAGAATGTATCGTGAGAGTGATCGTTTATGCCATGAACAACTTAGAATGAAGCGAAGCATATTCTTGAGGTTATGTTCTCGCTTACGTGGGTATGGGTTAAGAAATAGTCGCCATTTGGATGTTGAAGAGCAAGTAGCTTTGTTTCTCAACACTGTTGGACATGACAAGCGTAATCAAAGCTCGTGTTTCAGGTTCCTTCGCTCTGGCCACACTGTTAGTATTTACTTTCATCGTGTGTTATCTTCGATACTACGATTACACAACGATATTGTCAAACCTGCTACAGAAGCAAACTCCCCAGCTGATGGTGGGAGTCACCGTAGTTGGCATCATCATTTTCAGGTTAGATTGAAATTACTTTAGAAATTAAACTAGTAATATTATTTTACCAGTAATATTTAACTAGTTACATTTCATATAGGATGCTGTAGGTGCAATAGATGGCACTCATGTCAAAGCCACTGTCGCCGAAGCAGATCAAGCTAGATATCGTAACAGACTTAATTTCATTTCCCAAAATGTGCTTGTTGCTTGCACATTTGATATGAAGTTCACTTACGTGCTTGCTGGGTGGGAAGGGTCGGCTCATGATGGTCGACTCTTTCGAAGTGCCGTGAGTCGCAACGGGAGTCGTTTAACTGTGCCTAATGGTATGTTAATATAAAAGATTTTATCTAAGTTTATAATAATATAATAACTTAATACTAATATTGTATCATTTTTAAATGTATAGGTAAATATTATCTAGCTGATGCTGAATTCCCACTAGTACCAAAATTGTTGACACCGTATCGCGGTACACGATATCACCTTCGCGATGTTGCTGGTCAACGCCCAACAAATGAAAAGGAATTATTCAATTTTCGCCACTCATCACTTCGAACGGTTGTCGAACGAACTATTGGTTTGTTGAAGAAGAGGTTTGCATATCTTAGGCACCATCCATATCATGATATTGATACCCAGGCAAAAGTGGTACTAGCATGTTCTGCGATTCATAACTTCCTTCGTGAAGGAGATCCTGATGACCATTGTAGCGATGACGAATCTGAAGAGAGTGAAGAAGAGGAAGAAGATGAAGATGAAGAAGAAGAATCTATTGTTATTGCTAGGACACCTGAGTGGACAAACAATAGAAATCAAATGGCTATGAGGATGTGAGATGTTAGACAATACGAACCTTAAGATTATATTTGTATTTGTTCTTGATTAGAAGATATCAAATGTTGTTTTCTCTATGTGACTGTGGTCATATATGTTGTCTCCTAATAATATTTCTACTCTTAACTTAAATTACATTTGATATCACTGTTTGCTCAGGTTTTGAGTAGTAAGTGCTTCTGGGGTTGATGTTTTCAAAATACCCTTGAATTCCATGTTCAAAAATTCTTAAGTGCACTGGCGTTGTACCTCGAGATATGAAATGATTCTTATCTCGACACAAATATATGGTGCCTGGTAGGCCTGTAGACTTTCTTTCGTGTTACAAGTAAACTGCAAATGCTAAACTGTAAACCTACCTGTGGCTTCTAATGGGATGGTCA
Source organism: Berberis thunbergii (assembly GCA_003290165.1). NCBI lineage: Eukaryota > Viridiplantae > Streptophyta > Magnoliopsida > Ranunculales > Berberidaceae > Berberis > Berberis thunbergii. The sequence continues at coordinate 495,536 of QNQO01000274.1, read as the reverse complement.
GTGATGCTGCTTGTGCGGCCCTGAACTCGAATAGAAGCAACAAAAGATTGTACCATATTATGCTTTGTAAAACTACTATTTGAGCAAGGAGAGTGGCTGCTTCGTTTCCATACATGGCCCTCAGTAATGGAATCCCAAGGATCAAAGTGTTAGGCAGTGCTGACAAAGACAAACCAGTTATGACACCATCTAAGCTTCCTCTGGAGCTAATTTTGTTGGTTGCTGTCAAAATAAATAAGGCAAACAGCTTTTGAAGAGAGTCTGACAATATGAGCTTGAGGTTCATTCGGTAGGGATTGTTGGTTGAGATAACATGGAAGGACAATAGTGGTATGGAGAATTTGACAGACACATAGGCTAAGAACATAGTGACATATAAGGGTACCATCGCTGCCAAGACGTGATAAATGTCAGCAAGGGAAATCATAGTAACTCCAGGTGAGGGACCAAAATGAAGACAAGTAGAGAGGGATTTTGCTCTTGTTCAATTCTTAACATGTATGCAGTTGGATTCTGAAGAGAAGGATAAAAAAGTTGAATCTGCAGAAGCTCATGTCCTGTCCCTTCAGAAGCAATCTGAGGAGCTACTTCTCGAGTACGACTGCCTATTAGATGACAACCAACATCTTCAGACCCAGGCTATGGGGTATAGGTAGGGGTCGAGGACCGCGTTGATTGATATCTGACAGTCAAAAGGGGGGGTTTTCAAATTGCAGTCTGACATACTGGGATCAACATTTTTATGCTGGTATCCTGTTTGGAAATGGATGCACGAGAGATCCTTCTTCGATCTGCCCAGATTTTGTAACTTCGTATTTAATGGGGAACCTTTTCTTTCTCATATACACAATTTTGATTTGTATGGTTTGTTAGCCAACTTGTGCTGCCATCAAAGGAAATCGTCTGGCTGAAATGGGCTTTTCTAATTGTCGAGGGAATGCGCGAGGGAGAGGAGCGATCATGAGTGCCATTGGAGGTCCATCAATATCCCCTACAGCGGAGGTGTTTGCATGTACTGTTGGCCTTGAAGTAGAGATTAAGGAATACAGAAGCATGGTCAAATGTAGTGTTTGGTTCGAAGCACATTCCTCCGGGTTTGATCACTCCACAGTCGATGATTGGCATCCAACAGTAATAGTCGATTACAGTTTTTAGTACATTTTGTTTTTGTAATGGGCTTGCTACACACCACACCCTTGCCTGTTTGATAAAAAAAACATCAGATGATCAACAATCACATTTCAATAATTAGCATCATTTAGATGTGTGAAGAAAAATGTACATGTAAGAATGACTTACCACACCACCTTCTCTCTGTACACCAGCCTTCATTGCTCCCGCTCCTGCACCTGCACCTGCAACTGCAAGTGTCTTTACAAAATGAAATCAATTAGAAATATTAGGTTAAACGGTTGAGTACAAAACCTGAACAACAAAGTAGACAATGGAAGAAAGCAATTGCGAAGACGGTGACATATAATGACTGATTTGCCCCTGTCATTTTCATTTGCTTATTGAGCAGAAGATTTTGATTTCAGATTAATGGAATTGGTCACAAGAGTTTGATTTGTATGAAACCATGTCAGTGATTCATATTGGTCCGCTATGTTATTCTTTGATTTTTTTTTGTTTTCCTACAAGTTCTGTTTGTGTGAATGTGTTTTAGTTCCTAGTGCCTTAAAAAGTTTAAGAAAATTGGCTCGCCATAATTGGAGGGTGAAGAATATAATAAGTCCAAATGTACATTGTGATTATTGGATTTTGAAGTCCCTTGAAAAGTGTTCAATTCATCAACAGAGCTGAGCAGCCACACTGACACTGCAGATGCACTGCACAGCACAGCACAGCACGGATTAGTTTATCAGATAAGTAATTTTTTACTTTGTTACACTCCGTCCTAGCATCTCCCAGACTCCTATATCAGGACTCGGCCTTCCCATTTCTTGGGATTTAATCTCTTCAATTATAACTGTTGATTTTTTGGTGTGTTCATTTGGTAATTGATATCTATTAGTATATGTTTCTCTTGCTTTTGATAATTGATAAGTTATCTTTGTAGGTATGGCATCCAAATTACAATGGAGTGATTCGATGGATATGGTTTTGATTAGAACATTGGTGGATGAGAGTAATACCGGAGGAAAAAAAGCGGATAATGGGTGGAAGTCAAGCGCACTAGAGCGCGTGGTGGAAGAAATTAAGAAATCTCACAATATGGTAATTACCCACGATCATGTCCGGTCGAGGCTGAAGACCTTCAAGAAGCAATATTTGGCAGTCCGAGAAGTTCACAAGCAAAGTGGGTTTGGATTCGACTATAGTGGCGGACTCATCACTGCAGACATCGAAGTGTGGGAAGACTATGTTGCGGTAAGCTTTCTTAAGCATGGTTCAATATGGTTCGGTAGGACCTCATGCAAGTTATTTTTCAATGTCATTGAGAATGCTAGTTAGAATTTATTGATAATGTTAGTTTTCTAATTTTTATTGAAAACTTTTCTCCAACTATTATTATTTTGTTGATTGTTCTAATCTTTTTGTTAAATTAGATTGTTTTTTCAATTATATTTCTTAACATTGTTTAGGCACACAAGGAAGCAAAAAAAGTTCGTGGCAAAATCTTTCCATACTATGGCGACCTTGCAATCATCATAGGAAATGATCAAGCAACTGGCGATCGCTGTATAGCAAGTCATGATGATGACAATGTACCCATGGTTGAAGCAAGTGAAAGTGTCCATACAGACACTGGAGACAGGGAAGATGTTGCCTCGGGTTCTACTACATCGTCTCGCAAACACAAGCGAACGTGTGACAACAATGATCCCGAGTTTGCTAAGGCCATATCGAGTATATGCAAGGCATTTGAGCAAGCGAGTGCTATGCCTATACGATTGGAAACCTTCCCTTGGCAAGAAGTTGAGAAGGCTGTAAGGGCGGTTCCTGGACTTATCGAACGTCAAATTTTAAAAATCATGAGAAAATTCAATGGGAACGTAGAGCTTGGTACTTTCTTTTTAGGATTGACCGAAAAAACAAGGGAGGGTTGGGTTATTTCAGAGTTGGAGGATAATTAGTTTGAAGCAAAAGTAATTGGTTTCTTGTCTTTAATCCTTTTATGTATTTTGATTAATAATCAAGGAGTTAGAAAGTTTGGATTTTGTTTAATTGATGTTTGGGAGTATGTGGTTTCGGACTTGTTATGTTTATGAAGTAAACATGATTTCATTTTGAAAATTTTAGTTAAAATATATATTGCTAAATTTTTTTATTAGAATTCTGAATACCATTGAACGTTGATTTCTCATTGAAAGATTTAAGCAGACGTCGAGTTTAAAATTATACTGGAAGGATGTTTTGCAGGAAGCGAATCAAAATCATATTCTAGTTTATATATAAAAGTAGAATTGTGGGATATTTAAAATGAAAAAAAATTCCCATTATTAGTTTTGGGCAACCAAACACTCACATTAGGAATTGGAATCCAATTCCCATGGACAACCAAACATCAAAGTTGGTCAAGTTCATGGCAAGGGATGCCATGACATGGGATGTCATGGAATGAGATTCCAATTCCCACCTTAGGATTCCATGCAACCAAACACATGGAGGGAGAAAGAAAGAGGTTCAAAAGGTCGGGCATTCGACTAGGGACGAGTCCACTTGGAGTGGATGATGAACTCTCAAGTTTTAATCCTTTTGGGGACAACTTGGGAGCAGTCTTAAAAAAAAATTGGAAAATTCTAAATGCCGAGGAAATGGGCGAGGGGTGAGTGTGATCGCTCATCCCCCTTGAAATACGTGCATGTGTCCTCGATATGCAGAGCCTCGCGAATCTCGAAGGAATGAGTGGTAATACCCACCCCTCACCCATTTTCTCGCCCCTTTCCTCGACGGCTAGAAGGGGCACACAAAATTTCTACCTTAAGCATAGTCGACGCACTATGCTATGGGAGTTGTAAAGGAAAATGCATACTCGACAATCCTCCTTATGAATATGTTAAAAATATATAATACAACCTTTATCTTTGTTTCCTTTTCTCCACTTTTCTTCCACTACTCCTCGAATCCATTTTCTGACAAAAATAAATCCATTCATATATTTCTTAGATTCTTTAGAGTTGGGTCGTCATATTTTGAGTCGCTGTTCTAATCAGTTGTCCATTCAAACTTTTCTTAATCCATAATGCGTTCAAATAGCCTATTTGTTTGTATGTTTTTTTCCCACCCTGAAAGCTTAGTTTTCTCACAAGGACATTATTTTTTCTATAGGACTCAAATTAAAAACAATTACTAGAAGGTCTTCAATCTTTGACTCAAGTGGAGTTTTCTCCTCTTTCAGCACGTCAAGGTATGAGGCCAAATCCATGACATTTTCTTGAATACGATTACATCCATATTGATAATTGTCTGTACCATATTCGTCCTTGCTATTGCATGTGGATTCAAAGTATGCTTTTAAGCTTTTCTCTTCTTCTTTATAGCCCTTCACAATAAAAATGTTGCAAGATTTCTCGGCCTTCGAAGTGGAATCATATTTGGAGCCTGACTAGTCAAAATCATAAGTAACATTGATAGCTTTATTCTTCCTCGGCTCGATTGGGCATATCATTGACAATTTGTTTTTCCAAAAATTCAAGTACACTAAGCTAATTAAGACGGGGGTGGTGTGAATAATCTAATTTGAAAATCGAATAAGATTTATAAAATCAAGCAGAAGTATTCGATTTAGAATTACTTCACCTAAACTTGTGGAGAACTACAACACAAGGTTTACAAGTTTCGTTGATTTACTTAAAGGAGAACACTCGAGTGAAAAACCTTTTGTTCGATAAATCCACAAATGAAAGCCTAGGCAAGCAAGTTTTGAATTTAATTAGCATAAGAAATGGAAAACAAAGACAACTTATCTAAGCATGCAAGTTAAAGGAAATATAATCAAGGGGAGAAGAAATAAAATTACAAAAAAACACTGATGTAACGAGCTTCATCTAAATCATAGTTTCATTAACTTCGTTTGGTTACTTCTTCGATGAAAGGGTGAACTGCCTCTTGCTTTTGTTACTCTTTCAAATGTGAGCTCATCTCTCAAAATACATTCCACGATCTCAGAAAGGCCAAACCCAGACTTATTGTCACCCTCCAAAGGTAATTGCATTCTCTTCGAGATTGATATTATGCATCATCACAAGACTTACTCCGTTGACGTGTGCAATATACCAACTAATGGCCATTTTGTTTTATTTTGGACATACTTGCACTAACTTATCTTCTTGTTTCTTATCAAGATTACTAGAAATGATCATAGGCAAGGTGTCAAATTCACCCAAAAATGGGTGAAAATGTGTATTTCAAGGTGTCACACAAGAACTTGATTTCAAGATTTGGTTGCTCAAATATGGAAGATATTAGTAGCGTAGTCCAGTGAGCAAAAGTTCAACCTTTGATTTCCACTTACCAGTGTCAAGGAAAGGGATAGAATCAAATAGAGAATTGATTTCTGTGACACTATCATCATCAATGGCAATGCTAAAATGAATTCATTCAAAAATGAATTTTGAACAAGGCTTTCAATGAGATTGACTTCTTCTTTTTCTTCCTTATCAGATGGTTGTTTGCTGATACGGAAAACATTGTACTCAACTGTCATATTGCCAAATGACATTCATGATACCATTTCTGCAATGATGACATTTGATGTTACTAATATTGGATGACCTAAAATGACCGGGGTCTAGTTCCTAACATTTGCAACCGGCTTAGTGTCTAACGCCACAAAATCTTTTGGGAAGTAGAACCTACCAACCTGAACAAGAGAGTCTTCAACAATTCCTTTTGGAACCTTGATTGAGCTATCAATTAACTGGAGAGTGATGGAAGTTGGGTTTAACTCCCCCAAACCTAGAGATTTGTATACTAAGGAAAACAATAGATTGACACTGACTCTTAGATCTAGCAAAACTCGTTTGATTTCATTCTCACCTATTCTCAAAGCAATTGTTGGACAACCTGGGTTTTTGTACTTCACGGCAATACATTGTTGGATTTAGGATGATGATTGTTTTGCTAGAAAGGCTTGCCTACGAACATTGATTCTCCATTTCAGTCTACACAGATATTTGTGAAACTTGGAATAAGAAAATATTCGCTTGATGGCCTCTAAGAAGGGTATGTTGATGTTCAATTGTTTAAACACTTCTAAGATGTAAACATTAAAAGGACCTTTCCTTGGTGGTAAAAGTTTATTAGGGTACGAGACTTTTAGGACAAAAGGTTTCATTTGTTGTGGTTTTGGGTTTTGCTTTGGAACCGTATTCCCAATTTGTGAACTCTTAGGTCTCATTTTCCTTTTCTTGAGACTGAATTGGTTCAATCTCTTTGGGTAGCTCAACCTTATTGTTAACTTACTTACCACCCCTTAGAGACATAATGGACTTTACTTCCTCGTGTTGGAGATCTTGATTTGTGCAAGTTCCTATTTCAAATTAGCCTTTGGGACATTGTGGTGGTGAGGTGGTTGCAACATAAATTGTCTCTTGGGATTTGGTATTGCTTGGCTAGTTGACTCATTTGTTTCCCTAATTTCATTATGGATTGAGTGTTGACTTGAGTAATCATGTTCTAGGCATGCCACAGAGGTCGTTGGGTTGTGCGTTAAACACTCCCCAGAAAGTATAGGCACTTAAAAATATTTTTTGGCAAAGTTTACTCTAATTTTTTAACATTAAAAACTCATCATAACCTGTGAAAACCTAGTAGTGTATACCCATATCATTGACTCGACAAAAAATAATTACTTCCAACAATAGTGTTTAAACAATCAGTCAATCGGAGGATAAACTACAAAGCACATAGATACCAAGACTTACGCATATACCAATACTCCAAAATCAAATTTCAGTTACATCATTTCTAGAAATTACATATTGCTTTTATGTAACTAGTAACTAGTATTCTATAAAATAAAAGAATTCTCCAAAAAAGTGTGGACCAATGTGGGGTCTCACATATGCATGCATCTCTTTCCTAGCAAACGCATAATTTTCCAACCAAAATTAGTGTTAATGTAAAAAAGATGTCGTTGTTCACAATTGAGTAATTATATGAAATCAATTTGCCTTAAATATTATCTGACTAAAACGACTGTTGCTTGATTCTTGCTCTTGTAAATGTAATTATAAATGTATTCCATAGATCCCAATCCTCTGCAAACAACAATGTAATTGCAACCATGTATAAATAATAGTAATAACAAAATTAGTATTTATTCCAAGATAATTGCAATTCATGCATAGACTACACTTCAGTGATAGATAAAACAAAAATGTAATTTCGAGTAGGAATCATACCAAAATAGCACCATTGGCATACTATCAAAATGTTATATATTTACTTCAATACTTTGTTTTTTCTGATTAAAAAAATTTGTTTCAACAAAATAAAGATAAAAAATAAAATGATGTTTATTGAAACTCCAAATTGATTGGCCAAAATGATACTTATTTCACAAATATTAATAGCATGCCCTGCAAATAAATTTAGAGTGGAAACATGAAACCATTAAAGTTTCAGACACTTGCAAACACAACTTATAACCAAACATTTATACAACCATGCTTCTCCATGTTGTTTTATAAGAAAAATTATGGATCCTAAGGAATTATTTCTACTTACTGTACAAGCATGTGGAGATGAAACCAAAAGTTAGTGAGGTGAGATTTGTTCAAGTAATTAGAACCATCTTGTTCAGCCAGAAACAAGAAAAGAACATCTAATTATTTAGTTTAGGAGGAGACATGGAATTAGCTCAAGAGGAGGGCAAGGGTTGATGGTAGTTGCATTGTTCATGCTTGGGATGGGTTAGAAGAAACTTCCATTGACGGAGATGGAGATGGAGATGGAGGGGATAGCATGTGAGTTACTTGGGTTGCAGGTATGGAGAGGTTGTTAGCAGAGAAGGTGATAAGGCTACGGGATGTGTGAGAATAGGTTGCAGAAGGAAGATAGGAGACTCTGCGGAGTTGGTAGCATGGTCGGGGAGATTGTGCTCTGGACGCTTGAGATACTTTGATTGAGGCATACGCTTGAGAGGAGGAGATGGAAGACAAGCAACACCTTCTCCATGCCGAGCTATTTTGATTTGTCGCATGGTCGAGAAGATATGGACCCTCCAGCCCTTTTTTTATTTATTTTTTATTTTTTTATTTAAAGCCTTGGGCAATATATTACTATCTACTAGCTATTACATCCAAGTTTGCCACCATCCAATGCCAAGTGATGAGCCTTACAATAAAGGTTTCCAGATATATACCTACAATGCCAAAAAGAAAGCATAAGAAGTAGAAGTTTAATATTACAAATAAGAGAGCGCCACACCCAATTTATAGTAGACAGCTGTTGAGAGTCTCCATCCTGGATGAGGTCAAGCAGGGTCTTCGAGTCTCCAAAAAGAAGTCTGGTCCCCCATCCCTAAGCCTGAATGAGTAGCAAGGCCGCCTCCGCCGCATATCCTTCAACCATCATGATGTCACACACTTTTTCACCTACTTGACCGACAATAGAAGCTATAACATTTCTAGTAATTTCGGTTGCTGAAACTCCCACACCCCCTGCTTAGTAAAAAAAAAAAAAAAACCAAGCATCAAATGTGACAATAACCATATTTCTATCAAGGTAGGGTGGAAGAGGTAGAAGGTGGTTTGCTCTGAGATTAATTCTGTGCGTGTGGACTAAGTGGATTTGATCCTGGATAAGTGGTGAAGGCTTCGTACATTAACCGATCTATGGACCGCTGAGGCTAGGACCAGATCTATAGAGGAGCGGGAGGCAAGTCGTTTGTCAGTTATGACCATATCCAAGATTTGAGGGATTGATGAAAAATGGGGTGAGGTTACAGCTGACTTGGTAAGGAACCATTGTTTGTACCATGACTCCCAAAGATGGCGACAATGGAATACAAAGGTCGTAGGGGAGATATTGGTATTGTTGAAAGTATTTTGATTACGCAAACTCCATATAGTCATAAGAATAGTTGTAAACTGAGAAAACATCTCCTCAGATCTCACAGCCTGGGCTTTAGCAGAATCCCACATAAATTCAAAGACTCTCAGAACGGATTGAAGGTTGAGATTTGGGGCTGCCTAATTAATAAGAAGAGGAAAGAGAAGCCGGAGTCTGACAATAACAAGGCAAAATAAGAAAAGATGGAGCACTTCTTCCTTCTGGGTATGACAAAAGGTGTATCTGTCCTCGATGGGGACATGGATCCTAACAAGATTAGCTATTGTGGGGAGGATATTTTTGCTAATCTTCCCGAAGAGTAACATAGCACTGGGAGGGGCTTTGATTCTCCAGATAGATCTTAAGAGTTTAGAGCCAAAAGTGGGATGGGGTAGAAGGGAAGTGGAGTTTTCCAATTGACCCAAGGTGAATGCCCGTGTAACGCTTTTGACAAAAACAATCCTCTTTTGTCAAAAGTTCACAAGAGTTTGTCAGGATTGATAGTAGGTCATATGACAATGGCTTGAATATCCCTCGCCATCGGAATCAAGAAAATAGAGAAGATAAGGTCTGAATTCCAATGGATAGCACCTCCCGGAGGGGAGGTCCAAAGATCCTGGATGGATTTAGGAAGAGCGAGATCAGTAGGATCATGGACACAATCCGTAAAAACAATATCTGGTTTGACCCAACAATCCTTCAGAGGTTGGTTTGATTCCCAGACATGATTTGCCAAATAATAAAACGCTTCATTTTGAGAAAGGTCGTTAGGTTACCTCTCCAAGTGAAGGAAGCCAAAGAGGGAGATTTTCCTAACTGAAAGATACTCTTGTGTCGAAAATAGAGTGACTTGAATTGGCAGGTTCGATGGTGTTGTGGATAGGAGAGGACATTCCACATGTTCTTGGCCAATAAGGCAAGATTTCTATTCCTACAAGAAGGAATGTTAAGACCCCCAAGAATTTGAGGCAGACAAACCCGATCCCAAGTACAAAGATGCTTGGCCTTACTTTCTTGTCGGCCCATTCCACCAGAAATCCCTAGCCAGGTGGTCCATCTTTGTTGAGACGAAGCAAGACAATAGAAAAGTTTGCATAGTGTAAATGGGGTTCGAGTTAAGAACCAATTTATTCATCACAGTGCGACCCGCTTGAGAAAGGATTTTGGCTTTCCAAGAAGAAAGTTTATTATTAACCTTGTCAATAAGGAATTGAAAGTCCGTAGCTTTCTTCTTGGAGAATAGAATGGGGAGCCAAAATATTTATCTTTAGAATTATAGCTCATTTTGCCCAAGATCCTATTAATCATTTTAGCATGTTTAGGGTGCACATACAGAAGATTTGTCATAATTAACTCATTGACCTGAAGTCAGACAATATTGTTGAAAAATATCTTTGACTGAATGGGCTTCAGCTAAAGAGACAGAAAAGCATCTCCGCATAGAGCAGATGATTGATTGAAAGGGAATCTCTCTGAAGTTTGATCCCTTGAATTATGCCTTCTGTTTTAGTCTTATGGAGAAGGCGTGAGAGCATTTCTGCTACCAACAAGAAAAGATAAGGAAATAGAGGGTCGCATTGGCAGATGCCCCTGGATGGCTTAATGAGATAAGAGGGGAACCATTAAGAATGACTTGGAGAGAGGTCATGGAAACACATTGATTGATCATTTCGATCCATCCTTCTGCAAAGCCAAGCTGCTTGAGCACTGGAGCAAGAAAAGACCATTCAACCCTATCATAGGCTTTGGCCATATCCATTTTAATTTCCATCAAACCTTGTTTTTTCTTTCGAAAATGCTTCATCTGATAGAACGTTTCATGTGTAAGGCTAACATTGTCCGCTATCGAGCGACCTCGGAGAAAGGCCCCCTGGTTAGGCGAAATATTGGTATCAAGCAAAAGTTTGAGACGGTTAGCAAGAATTTTGAATATAACCTTATAAATAACATTGCAGAGGCCTATTGGGAAAAATTTATCCATCGAGATAGGATTGCCTACTTTAGGGATAAGAGCAATGAATGCTTCATTCATCTTAGGATCTAACTGCTTGGAATGAAGAAATGGGTAACAACCTCTATGACATCAGTTTTCACAATATCCAAGTAATATTGAAAGAAGAAAGCATGAAAACTATCAGGACCAAGAGCTTTATGGCTGTCCATATTGAAAACAACCGCCTGGATGTCCGCAGTAGTGGGAATAGTCAGTAAAGCTACATTGTTTTCCTTTGAGATTATCGGATTAAATAAGGCGCAAATCTCTGGATCAAGAGTTAGATTGGAGGATTGGAAAATACGAGAGAAATAGTTATTAATAGTGTTTCAAATAGTTTTCAGTGTGGAGTGCCACTCATTATTTCCATATTTAAGGCAAAGGATCATGTTTTGTTTCCTTCTAAACAAATAAGCAAGGTGAAAGAATTTGGTGTTCTTGATACTGTGTCTGAGCCAGGAAGAACCAAACTTGTTACACCAAAACATCTCCGATCCTCTAGCTCTATTTGTTGCACAATATGAAATTTGGGCCATTTGCTCCATTCCAGAGGAACCCATAGCAAAAAGGAAAGGAGGAGAGTGGGGAAGTTTTTTTTTTTATAAACGGGGAAGTTCATTTGACACTTGTCATAGTTAGCAATGAACAAAAAAAAGCCCTTCTAAAATGTTATATAGATGAAAATTTACTTTAGAAATAGGATAATGGTGGCGAGGTCTTTTCACATGTGTGGCCAAATTTACTATATTCATCATTAAGTGAAATTTGGGTCCAACGTTGGACAAATTATGTGTTTAAACACTAACATGGTCGTAATACCCAGGGGGGCAGATAAATAACCATAACGGTTTTCAGGATCCTTACAACTTTGCTCACTTAAAATAAGTTCTTGTTATGTTTCAACAATTGAGTGCAGATTGTTTGATTGTATGGACTTGAATGGAATATGATGCGTTCAAATTTGTCCTCCCCAATTCCGATGATATCTAACATGCAAAAATGGGTAGCGGTTAAGCCTAGGACATCGTTGTGGTGACTGACGACACTCCGATGCTTAAGTCATGTTTGGTTTGAGAAAGAGTGAAGTCTGAATATAAAATTGTGATGTGTATACTTGCGTATTTCTTGTTTCACAGACTCTTATACTGAGCTTTCCCTCCCCAACTATTTTTGTGGTCGAAGGCGTCATGGAGGGAGAAGATCTCGCATAAGATTTTTCCTGTGCATGGTTGAGTTCTTCAGCACTTGGCTTTGTTTAGGACCCAATATTTGATTGGGCTAGAACTGATTTCATGCGAGTGGATTTCGGACATGTTCCACTGTTCCGACCTTATTGTCCTTGGCCAAAACCTAAGACCCATGCCTTTGGGACTGGCGTGTCTTGGGCGCCTGACTTACGGGCTGAATAATAGTCTTGCACATGGGTCTACTTGGAACTGTGTGAAGCCTTTTACGTGCTAGGGTTAGTTCATGCCACGTGTACAACTATGATTGAGTGACTGTTTGATGTCTCATTTGCTACTTCCCCTGATTAATGGGGCTGCATGTTGTTCTATTAATTTGATTAATGTTGACTGGTACAGTTGTACTTGTAATGGTCGCCTCTTATTCCCCACATAACATTTTATGTCGATGAGATTGCTAGGTGACTGCCTCATGTGAACCGTCTTGCCTATATATAGGTTGGTCCTCACATGGTCAGGCATAACCATGAGCATTGTAGAACATGTTCCTGCTTAGAAGTGCCTTTCCAGATAATGTGCTTTGACTTCTTCAAAGGATGAATGAGCATCTCTATTAGTGGAGTATCTGAATGTTCTGACATTTGTAGCAATGAGTCTTAACAAGACCTGCTATTGGATGAAGTCACCTGGTTTGAGTGAACTTCCAGTGGGTCCATGGGATTTTTAAATTCCTTCTTACATCGCGAATTAGAAGTAAGGACTCCCATTTAATTGCCAAACTTGTCTTCTATTTTCTGGTGCTCCCACAACGTCTTCCACCATCCAGTTTGGGAGATAATACCCACAACGAACTTTGGGTAGCTCTTTCCACTGTTCTTTCCTGGGTTTCACTCGTGATGCCCCAGCGGGAAGGAAGATTGGGGGAGCCAGACTCTGGTGGGCAGGGATCTAACTCAACATCACCCGAGGCATCCCTCATTTGAGAGATCACCTCAGCAGCGAACTTTGGTACCTTTGCTTTTAGTTCCAAATCCTTTTTCTGAAGGCGATTTGACAGAGCAAGACCTCGACGTGTGATCCAGCGGATGTTTACTCCCATTTTGCTTTGTACCGAGCTCAGATACTTGTATGTAAACTTTTGCATTGGCCAGTTTGTCAAGTTTTGTAACAAGTTTCTGATGATCAAGAAAGTTTATTTTATGAATTCTTTTTTTTTGTGTTCTAAATGATTGGGAATCATATTGGCTTATGCAAATAAATCTTCTAGACTGTAAAAAAAGATGAGACAATTTTAATTATGAGCAGAAACTAGGGTGACCTATTTCTAGAGGAGATGCGTGTGGTCCTGATTCTGATTATGTAGTTCCCTTGGCAAAATAACTTATTCGCCAATGATAACAAAGTCACTAATTAGTGATATTCATGTAGGTTGACCATGTCTTGCTGGTTGCACACTTTCTGAGTAGGCACTAACTTGTTGAAGTACTACTACTTAGCTCTGTAGAAAACTTGAGCGACAGTGGAGTTGGCCATATTTTGACACATTGTTTAATTGAGTCTTGGTCATGAGAGCATTGCCATGGTTTGTATAGACTGGAACAAATGCGTTGAGTTGTTTGAAAACTGAACTCGTTAGCAAGTGTGTTGCCTTAGTTCCTTAGGAGGACTAAGCTATCTCTGGAGCGGTGAGTTGCTTGTGGACTAGACTCGCCCATTTGTGGTGAACTGTCCATGGACCGGGTTCAGCCTGTGCTGGAATTCCTTGGCTCTGAGGCGAACTAGGTTACTTATGTGGCAAGCTGTTTTCATTTTGAAAAGGACTAGGGTTGGTTGTCTGTGCGCTGTTGTGGCCCTTGTATTCAGATAAGGTTTCATAGAAAGCGGTGAGTTGTCCGGAGACTGGACTCGCCCACTTGTTGTGGACAGCCCATGGACTGGGTTCCGTCTGCAATGGAGTTCCTTTGCTTGAAGCTGACTAGGTTATTTATGCGTCTAGCTGTCGTCATCCTGAAAATGACTGGGCTTTGCCCACTGTGCACTAGTGGTCCCCGTATTCTGATAAGGTTTTGTAGGGAGCGGTGAGTTGTCCGGAGATTGTACTTGCCCACTTGCGGTGGACTGTCCATGGACTGGGTCCGGTCCGCACTAGAGTTCCTTGGCTTTGAGGTGGACTAGACCACTTATGTGTCAAGCCGTCGTCATCCTAAAAAGGACTTGGTTATGCCACCTGTGCGCCATTGTCGTCTCGTATTCAGATCAGGTTCCGTAGGGAGCGGTGAGTTGTCCGAAGACTGGACTCACCTGCTTGCAATAAACTGTCCATGGACTGGGTCCGATCCACACTAGAGTTCCTTGGCTCTGAGGCGGACTAGGTCGCTTATGCATCAAGCTGTCGTCGTCCCAAAAATGACTTGGCTTGGCCGTTTGTGTGCCAATGTGGTCACCGTATTGAGATCATGTTCAGTAGGGAGCGGCGAGTTGTCTGGAGACTGGACTCCCTCATTTTTAATGGATTGTCCATGGACGGGTCCGATCCGTACTGGAGTTCCTTGGCTCTGAGGCAGATTAGGTCAGTTATACGTCAAGCCATTGTCGTTCTGAAAAGGACTAGGCTCGGCCGCCTATGCGCCATTGTGGTCCATGTATTCAGACTAGGTTCCATAGGGAGTGGTAAGCCGTCTAAAGACTGGGCTTGCCTGCTTGCGGTGGATCATCCATAGACTAACTCCGCTTCGCATATGTGTTATTGTGGTCCTGATGAGGACTTGGCTACCTCTGGAGCAGTGAGCCTTCCATGGACGAGACTCACCTGCTTGTGGTGAACCATCCATGGACTAGGTTTGGGTCGTGTAGGGGCCATCATGGTCTGAAAGTCGAACTAGGCTTGTTCCTGGGTATGGAGTTATATGAAATGTAAATCTTTAAAAACAGTACCTTTACTGATGATACTTCTTCAAGTGCTCTACGTTCCACGACCTTTCCAGAGGTTTTTCATCCTAGTTCTCTAGCAAGTAGGTTCTTGGCATTTTGATCGTAGTCACCTTGTAGGGACTTTTCTAGTACGGACTTAGCTTGCTCTCTTTTGGGTCTCTTGCGTTTGGTTGGGTTTTCCACAATACCCAATTGTTGATTTTGTATTCCCGACGTCTGACCCCTCTTGTGTAGTAGTTGGCCATCATTTGTTGATAGGCTGCAATTCTGACGGAAGCTTCGTCTCTCCGCTCTTCGAATAAGTCTAAGCTGACTCTTAGAGCTTCATTGTTGTCGTCCATCCTGAACTCATTCGTTCTGAACATAGTATTGTTAGTTATACTGTAACCATGCCCTCAAACCCATAGGCCAGCGCAAATGGCGTCTCTCTAGTCGAATCCTCTTTGTGGTATTGTATGCCTAGAAGTTCATAGACCCATAGCCCTTTGGCTGCATCAAGTTTCCTTTTGATAGCTTCCAGAATAGTTCAATTGGTGACGTCTGCTTGTCTATTGGCCGGGAGGTGATCCGGTGCGGAAAAGTGATAGCTGATGCCCAGTTGGATGCAAAGTTGCTTGATTTTTTCACCCTCGAACTGGTCACATTGTCGCTGACTAGGATTTTCGATATTTTGGACCTACAAATGATAGAGTTCCACATAACGTTCTTGGTCTGATTATCTCATATCTTAGAGAGGGCCTCCACTTCCACATTTGGTGAAGTAGTCGACTGCCATAAAAAGAAACTTTCTATTTCGGAAAGAGAGAATTAGTAAGAACAATTAGTTTACAAAACTTGACTTTAGGTGCTCTTCCATGCTCTATTTATGGACATTTCAAAACAAAAAAAATAATTGAGAGATCCTTATCTTACAGTTAATGTAAACTCTTTGAAAAAACACCTAAATCAATAGTTTATGTTGTAGGCTAGTAAGCTCCCCTTCCCTTCTCTTTTTGAAGTCAAAAGTAGAGCATAGATAAGCTACTTTGAGTTGGTTACTAAGAAGGTTAGTTCTTATTTAATTTCCGGTTGGATATTCTGATTGCACAAACATGATCTATTCATTTACATTCTTTTACAAAAAAAAGGACATTTTAGTAGGGAGATGATCCACACAAATTACCAATTTACCACATAAAAAAGGACATTTTGGGTTGATCCAATTGGCAAATGAAAGTATCATTGTTGTTTCATCTCACTCTCTCGCTGAGTGTGTGTTTGCTTTGCAAATAAGAACAGCTGAAGTAGGCAATGTTTCAGATCTAGCAAGGCAAAAAGAGATTCATGAGTTCTTCTCCTTTTCTGGAGAGATCTGAATCCAGATCCAGTAATTTTTCTTGATTCATTCATTCAACTTCTTTCTTTGTCTTGTCTTGTCTTGTGTGTTGTTGTTGGATCAACTTCTTCTTGATGTTTGTTTTCAGACTGAGATTTGGACTTGTTTTATTCTAATTTTTATTGCAGTGGTGCTTGGAGATCCAAGCTTGCATTAGTCACCTTCACGGATCCTAAAGCGCTCGAAATCGCCTTCTTATTATTGGTACATATTATTCTTCACTTTGTTTGCTTCAAATCTTCATATGCTTGGATTTTAATTCATATTTGGGTGTATGGTGTCAAAAAAAAATTATATATTTTTATTATTATTTATGGGTGTATCAATTTATTTTCTAGCAATTCAGGAAAAAAAGAAAAGAAAAAAGAATCATTATCTTGCCTTAAATTTAAGTGATTCAATTGACAATGGTAAAGATTGCTAGTACAGCTTTCATGCTTGATTAAGATTTGTGTTACATATTCAATCCATACGTCCTATAGAGTTCAAACTTAGCACAAATCTAGTTTACAACAGGATTTTTGCCTAAAGACTAACTCAAAGTGTCACTGTTTTTTTACTTTTTGTTTTTACTTTTTGTTGATATGGCAGGGACATCAGCAGGTGTAGTTTGTCATCTCGTCCTAGGATTTGCTATCCCGTCCTCAACTGTCAATTGATCCAATTTGGCAAAGTAAGTCATTTTAGTTTGTCCTTCTCATTTGAAATGTTTTCAACTATGCAATTTCTTTTCTTTCCATTGATCAGTAAAAGAGATTTCAAGGAATGGTATTGACTAAGAAAATTTGATTCTATCCATGCCTTGAGTTTCTTGGAATTGGTGTTCTGTTTAGATCAGTTATTTATTTCTTGTTTTTTGATTTATTAGTTTTTTGGTTGCCACTTGACATACAATTGTTTTTAAATTGTCAAACTTCAAGGGCATTCCATTCCAGGCCTTTCTGATGAGCAATCTTAAGACTAAACTTGGACAGCTTAATCTTGGCTAGCAGCTTACTGATGAGCTCAAGGTCGGTGAGGCCCTGTAGACAACACCCCTGAGCCAACCATTGTACAACTTCGATTTTGGTTGTTAGATGTAAGCATTGACAATTTGTAACAATTTTAATTTGTATTTTTCTTCTGGACCATGTATAATATTGATTTTGAAATGAAATTAAAGTTTCCCTTAATGTATGATGATGGTATCATATGAGTTTAGTTTAGTGTCATTGTTTATATTTGATTTTTGATTTGAGGCTAAAAGTTGTAATGCATACGTTGGATAGATTATCTCCACCCAATGAAAAGAAAACACTACAGGTTGAAAATTGTGATTTTTATATGGTAAAAAAATTTGAATTATCAAAGAAAATTTAGCGGCAGTTGCAAATCGTCGCTAAAAGGCAAAAAGTTGGATTGTTCATCGAATTTTGTCGACGGTTTATAACCGTCGTTATATTGTATTTAGCGATAGTTATAAACGCCGCTACATTAAACCGTCGCTATATAGTATTTAGAGACGGTTATGCCAGCGGTTGCTTAAAACCGTCGCTGAATGACCTAGTGACGCCTTTATTAGCGGTGGTTTGCCAAGCATCGCTGTATTATTTAGCGACGGTCAGAACCGTCGCTAAATACATTTGGCCACCGTCGCTAAATTACTGTTTTCTTGTAGTGAGCAAAGGCGAGGAGATTCCAGAGGGAGTCGTGGCCAGAAAGCAGGTGGCAATTGATCCAGTAAAGGTGGGTTTGTCAAACACATTTGAGGCATTAATGGAGAATATTGAGGAAGAGCAGGGTGCTCCAGCGGAACTACAAACAGCGGGTCAGACAATAGAGCATGCTCAAACCGGGGTCAAGCCAGAATCTACGGTGGAATGCCTACTAGAGGCGGAGTATACAACTTCAGATATTGAAAATGTTCTTGGACACCAACAAAAGCCGACTCCACATGAAGATGATGTCAATCCGGAATCAAAGAGCAACCTTTCTAATCAAGTTGTGGCATTGCAAACTGCAACGAAAGGTTTAACAGGTGAAACTCAGGTTGGTCAGATTGTTTCAGGGATGAAAAAGGTGGAATTTTCAATGGAGTGACAGTCAGGGCACTCGGTGTTGTCCCAGTCAGGTTCGCAATTGCTCAAAACAGAGGAAACTCTGTCTCAGCCAGAACAAACTGGGTTGTTTCAGCCAGCGAACATCACCAATCCAGGGAATTTTGTGACTCTGCCAGGGCCCTGTTTCGCTCCAGCAGAGTGGTTCCAGCGTTTGCCGCAATATGTCGCAATATATTCGCTCCAGCAGAGGTGGTTCCAACAGAGGTGGTTACAGCAATGGGGGTTCCAGCGTCTACTCGCGATCCCTCTCCCGTACGTAAACCAGGCCATAATATGTTCATTCCTCGAAATGTTTCTCATACGAAGTCGTCATGGTCTGCTGAATTATAGGAAGTAAGGGCTGAACAGGAACCAAGTGCTGAAATCCAGAAAGTATCTGCTGAAACAGAGCAGCAGTCAGTTTTGGATTGTTTGTCGGATGCTCACATGTTGCGAATACCAACGGAAGTCACTGAGAGCTTAGAACCGTGTAACAAACAAGAGGTACGGGTTTTGCCGGACGACATTAGCAAATTGTTGAAGGAGGGTCGTTCTTTGCGGAAAAAGAAGAAAAAAATGAATGTTAATACACTTGAAAGCGCTACAGACACTGATGAGGAGGAGTCGGATTTGGACATTGGGCCGGGCACACAAGCTATCAAGGACTTAGAATTGGGGGCGATTTTCTGATTCGGTGCGAAAGAAAAACGTCAAATCTGCGGTTCCTCCGGGCACTCGTCGTAACACTAAGAAGGGTTTATCTTCCTCCCGCGTTTAAGATGATTGAAAACTTTATGTTTTGGAACGCTCGTGGCGTTGGTAGTAGGGCCACGAGAAGGAGGTTACAAAAGATGGTGGTGGAACAGAATGTCAGAATTCTAATGATTGCAGAGCCTATGATTGATGCTAGACGATACATGGAGATTGGTAACAAAATAAAACTTGGCGGTTTTGCTTCTAATGACAGGGTTGGTGGCAAGATTTGGATTATGTGGGATATGTCTCTTGTTTTCTCGGTGGTGGACATGTCGGACCAGATTATTCACTGTCAGGTAACAGATTCTTCTTCAAGAGTTTTTTTAATTTCTTTTGTTTATGCTAAATGCTCTGTGGATGAAAGAAAGGAATTATGGTTAAATATGGTTAATTTTGCGGCTCATCATGATTCGCCATGAATGGTCGGTGGGGATTTCAATACTTATCTACACTCGGGGGAAAAAGTTGGGGGAGTTGCACCATCCCTGGCAAACATGGCTCATTTCTCCGATTGTACTGAAACATGTGGCTATTCGGGTCCTCGACTCACCTGGTGTAATAATAGGCGAGGAAGCGAGCACATTTGGGCCAGACTTGACCGGATTTTTGTCAATTCGGCTTGGCTGACAGTTTTGGCTAATCCTAAAGTTGAACATCTTAGTCGCACATTTTCTGATCATTCCCCTCTACTGGCATTCATGCCCACTCAATCAAGGATTGGTTTTGCACCTTTTAGATTCTTCGACATGTGGACTACACATCCGGAGTTTCTTGATCTGGTTAAGGGAATCTGGTAGACTGATATGGCTTTCACCAGACCCATTGATAGAGTGGATGCCAAACTAAAATCGACCTGTCGAGCTCTTATACAGTGGAACCGGATGGTATTTGGGAATGTGTTTAGCAGGATCCGCGCTCTAGAGGACGAAATGCAACAATGGGAAACTATTTTATTGGCAGGTTTTGCTAATGGTAGTAATAATGGTCTAAATGTTGTTGCCAACTAGGATACTAATGCTTGCTGCAATTTAAATCGTTGTCAAGTTGAGTACAGATTAGCTCTCAAACAGGATGAGCTCTATTGGATTTAAAAATCAGGTGAAAAAGAGTTTAAGGAGGGGGATGCTTGCACCAAATATTTTTTCGCCTCCACCAAGTCTAAACAAAAACGGAGGGCTATAAATCAGATTACTTTACCATGCGGTAGGACTATTTCGGACCCTGGTGAGATTCATAATAATGCCACTGATTTCTTTGCCAATTTGTTGTCTTCCCAAGGTTCATGTACGGTGGATGTAGATTTGTCGAATTGTATTCCGAAACTGGTGAGTTCCATTCATTGTGACATCTTGGTCAAACGTCTTTCCCTGGAGGAAGTGAAAAATGTTGTTTTTGACATCCCCAACAATAGTGCACCGGGTCCGGATGGATTTACTACTGGATTTTTTTAGTTCTGTTGGGAGATTCTGAGTAAGGACATTTGGGAGGCAGCTATTCAATTTTTTGAAGGGGAGGCAATGTCGGCTTCTTTCTCGGCTAATTTCATGGCATTGATTCCTAAAACTGAGAATCTAGGTTCCTTTTCTGAATTTTGCCCAATCAGTTTATGCAACGTGATTTATAAGATTTTCAGTAAAATTCTTTGTACTAGACTGGCAGATATTTTGCATGTACTTATTTCTCCGAAGCAAGGGGCTTTTGTTAAATGAAGGTTTATCGGTGAGAATATTGGCATTGCACAGGAATTGATTAGGGACATTAACCGGAAGGTTTTCAGCGGTAATGTGGTTTTGAAAATTGACATGGAGAAAACCTATGACAGAATGGAATGGAACTTTTTGTTGGCGGTTTTTACAAAATTTGGCTTTAATAGTAGATTTTGTCATATCATTTCCAACTGTATCGTTTCTTGTGGTTTTTCAGTATTGCTTCAAGGAAGAGCATACAAAGGATTTTTTAGATCTACCAGGGGTTTAAGGCAAGGCGACCCTTTGTCTCCATTTTTATTTATTATTGTCTATGAAGTGTTGAGTAGGGGACTAAAAGAGGCTCTTGATAGCGGTAAAATTGATTATTTTTATACTCCCAGGGCATGCAGTCCTATCTCACATCTTCTATATGCAGATGATACTCTCATTTTCTTAAATGGCAGAAAGTCTTCTATTCTGGGATGCATGGAGTTTTTGAACCGTTATTGTCAATCTTCGGGATAGAAAATTAATGCAAGTAAAAGCTCTTTTATTTTGGATGACAAGGCAGATGCAGAGAAAATTGTAGGATTCAAAACCTACACAGGATTCTAGTTTCGAGCTGCTCCTTTGAAATATTTGGGAGGGCCAGTTTTTCAAGGAAGAGTTAAAATTTCATATTTTGAAGATTTGATTGCCAAAATTCAATCGCGGATTCAGGGATGGAAGGCGAAAGTGTTATCCCCGGGAGGCCATTTAATCTTGATTAAACATGTTCTGAGCTCGATTCCAATTTTTATTCTCAGTACCATGTGTGTTCCTATGAAAGTTTTATCCCGGATTAATAGTTTGTTGGCAGACTTCTTCTGGGGGATTGTGAATGAAGACTGAAGAAAAAATGGGTCTCATGGTCTAATATTGTTTCCCACAGATTGAAGAAGGTCTGGGTGTGAGAGACTTGTTGGTGGTGATGAGGGTTTTTCGCCTCAAGGCACTTTGGAAACTACTTACTTCAGATTCTCTTTGGACTACTTTCATGATAAGCAAATACTGGGTGCATGGGGTGGCCTTGAATGGTCAGTTGGTGAAAATTGGGTCTTCTCCATTTTTCAAAGAAATCATGCTTGGCAAATCCCTTATTCTGAGCAATTCGCTTTGGCGTGTTGGAAAGGGAAATATCAGCTTTTTTGAGGAAAATTGGAATACGGTAGCATCCTTCAAAAGATCAGAGGCTTTGGTTGATCAAGGTGTGTGGCCTTTGGTAAATGAGGTGATTTCAACCAATTTTGAATTGGTTAACCCAGATATCAGACATCTAGCAAGGAGAATATTTGCTAATAGATTATATGGCGAGGAATTTGGAAAGGATGAATGCATATGGGTTTCGAACCAAAATCGGATTTTTTTCCCTTCAGTCGGCTTATGAAATGTTACGAAGAAAAGGGACGGTAAATGACCTCTATAAAATGATTTGGCATGACATTCTTCCTTCTAGAATCTCAGTTTTGGTGTGGAAATTACTCCGTAGAGGGGTGCCAATGGATGGGGAGTTGTACAGGTGCGGCTTTAGTCTGACCTCTAGATGTAGATGTTGCAACACGCCACAGTGAGAATCTCTGAATCATTTGTTTTTGGATGGAGAACTGGCGATGCAGGTATGACGCCATTTTGAGTTGATTTTTTTATGTGCATATCAGAAAACCGGCAGAAATATCCACGACCCTTGTCATTTGGTTCAGGCGAGCCAAAATGAACACACAAACAGGTGTGTTATCCCTTCTCACTCCTATGTTTATTTTATGGGAAATATGGAAACAACAATGCAAATGTGTATATGAAAATGCTATTCCTAATCTTGCTTTTGTGATTTTGAATATTCGTCGCAATTTGCACTTAGCAAAAAATTTTATAACTCCTAAGCAAGTCAGTTGGCTTAAGGATCCATTATGGGCTTTGGGGATACAAGAGATTCCAGTTTTGAGAAAGCTTCCTAGAAATATTTTTTTGCATCCCCCTCCGCCAGATTTTGTTGCTCTTAATGTGGATGAGTCTTCTCATAAGAACATGGTTGTTGGAGGTGTGATCATTAGAGACTCTAGGGGTCTTTGTGTTGTGGGGAAGCAAATGTTTTTTGGTGCAGGCTCTAATAATAAAGCCGAAATATTGGCTCTAGCTGAGGGCCTCCGCCTTTGTCTCTCATTGGGTTTTAATCAGGTGGTTGTTCAGACGGATTCAGAAATTGTTTGTGGGTGGTTTAATTGCAATTTTAAAATACCGTGGCATTTGGAGAATATTTTAAAAGAAATCAAGCGTTTGGCGGATCAAATGACGTTAGATTGCTCCCATATTTATAGAGAAGCCAACGCGGTGGCGGATGCTTTAGCAGATAGAGCGCAACGAGATCATAGGACTGTCTTTTTCGCTACGAATGATCTTCCTAGGACAATGGCAGGTTTATCAGTGCTTGACCGTTGGCATACGGCTTACATACGTCACGGGGAAGAGTAGACGCAATAATGATGGGCAGAGGAAAGTACTGGAACAGGGTGCTGGCAGGGTACTCTGCTGTAAAACAGAGTGTCCCATGTTTTTCGAAGCAGGGTGGGGTTCACGGACTGGAATGAGGACTGGGCGGACTGTCTACTGGCTGCTGCAGTCTGGTAGTTGCGGCCTGATGCGGTCTGGACTGCGGAATGGTGAGGCAGTGGCGAAATAGCGGATTCGCAAGAGGATGGACGCTAGTGAGCAGCATTGCGTGCTGTCTTGTTAAGTGTTGGGCGCGTGAGCTGGATATTTGGGCACAAGTTTATGCACTCTGGTGCTGTGCTGGGTGCTGAGCTAGGCGGTCTGCTGTGGCCTGCTGCGAGGCCGTGGATTGTTGAGATGGTGCCGAGTTACTGGGTGTTGTTCAGTGTCGGGAGGGTGGCTGTGATCACGCTACTGCGACACATTTAGTGCTGCGTTAATTCTGGTTTTGAATTTTTAGCATTTCGCTTATTTTCAGGATTTAATGTTTTGTCTATGACATGTTTTAAAGACAATTTTTGTTATGGTTTTGATTTTGTTTTGGTTATCTATACGGGTAACATCGTAATGTACCCCCGTAGCGTATGTAAATCAATTTTTAATAAGTAATGAAGGTCTAGCATTCCATAGTTGCCCTTCCCCACTAGAGGTTATTTAAAAAAAAATCGTACAATTTTAATTCGGTGTGATTTCAGTTTCGAGTTTTGAAATATTGAAACAAAACATTGGATCAAAATGAATAGTATACCTATTATATTTTATTAAATAATTACTAATAAGTAAATAAAATAAAGTTATAAACTTTTAATGCATTTTTTCCAAGTTGAGAAGAAAAGTCATACTTTATTTTCTTTACTTTTTTCAATCTTCCATACCGAATTCATAGATATACAATATGTTATGAACTTAGCTTACTTCTCCGTCTTAATGAGAACTTTAGTTTAGGCTATTGGTTAAGCATTGAGATTATACAACCTTCGTTGGATCTACCTACATCTCAATACACTACCAAGGGCTTGGGGTTCAAAACATTTGTTTTCCTACTAACAAATACAATCATCATTCTACATATGTTTATTACAAATTGTACATCTATATACTACAAACTATTATCACCAAAACTGTGAATCATAAGTTGGTAATTTTTAATCTATAAACTATTTGTTAATGTACATAAACTTTGCCACTGGAACCAAGCTAACGATTTTGATCATGTATCTCGCCTATAAATTGCAAGAAGATCAATTGATAGTGCATCACTCTTGGTAAAATTTGGGAACAATATCGGTATGGGGGTGGTTTCGAACCAAACCGGACTGTGCCCACCACTAATTTCATTTGATCTGTTATTTAAGAGTTAAATATTCCTAAATGAAAAAATTTCACAAAAAACTAATTTTTATTGATGATAAGTGGGTGTTACATACTTTAGGTTGGTGCAACAATGTCGAAGCATCCTAAAATACCCATGCAACAAAGAGTTGGTGCAATAGAGCTAGATAATTGGGTGAATGTAGCAACTCCTCCTTTTATTTATTGATAAACATGCCTTCAATTTGTTTTGTCACCTGAAAATTGATAAATCAAGCAAAACTTTCCTTAAAAACAATTAAACTTGGATTAAAGAATTTAAGACAAAAAAAATCAGAGTATGTTATTCTTCCAAAAAATCTAACTGTCGAGGGAAATGGCGAGGAAAACAGCGAGGGAGGGGGGCGTCCATCCCCCGGGATTCGTGCATTGACTTTTCTTGCACGCATCCTGAGAGATGGACGACCCACCCCTCCCCCCTCGCTGTTTTCCTCGCCATTTCCCTCGACAGTTAGACGGGTTGTTATTCTTCAAACCCCTCTATCCTTTTTTCCCTATTTTTTTTCTCCTTTTTCCTTTCTTTTCTTTTTGACAGAGAATCCCCTTCCCTTTTTTCAACTTTTATTCACGAGCAATTCTAGATGTCGAGGAAACGGGTGAGGGAGGGTGGGTCGCACGAGCAGAGCTGACGTGGTAAAAAAAAAAAATACAAATTTGAGGGGGAATCGAAATTTTGGGGGAGAAAATGAGGGAAGCTCCCCCTCTCCCCATTTCCATCTGAAGCTCAATTTCTTCTCCATCTCGACAGTCCATCTCCCTCTCGACAGGAAGCTCTCTCTCTCCCCATTTCCCCATTTTCGACAAAGAAGAAGCAGGTCCCCCTTCGAATCCACTAAGGAATAGTGAATCCGCTCCCTCTCTTTCTCCCCCCGAAGACCGACAGTCCCTCCCTCTCGCTAGTCCCTGAGAAGACGAAGAGGAACACCCTCTCCCAAAAGGTAAAGCTTCCACCTTTCTTTTAGTTTATTTTCCCTCTTATTTTCTCCCTCTTTGTGTGTGATTTCTTGCTGGGGATTTCTAGTTTCTGCTAGATCTAGAGTTTTTTTGCTTTGATATTGAATTGAAACCCAATATCGAGCAAAAAAAAAAAAAAAATCGATTTCATATTCTAGGGTTTATGGATTTATTTATTTTTCATTTTCTCATCAGTTCTTCCAAGTTCAACTGATTTCCATCCAAAAGGGATGAACCATTACTAGCTCTCCTTCTTTGTCTAACAGGGGGCATTGTGTGTCTAGATAAATGTTATTATGCCTGAAACAGAAGACTTCTTGTGCCAAAGATACAAATGGACCAACTTTTAATGATTTCTTGAAATTGAACTCATGTGCCAGGTCTAAGTTTCTGTAAAATTTGTCCCATTTGTGAATCTTAGTTCTAAGCTTCTGTTAAATAAACCCAAGATCTACCAAAAAAAAAATTTCTATTTCATATTCTAGGGTTTATGGATTTTATAAACCCAAGATCGACCAAAAAATAAAAATTTGCGATTTCATATTCTAGGGTTTATGGATTTTATAAACCCAAGATTGACCAAAAAAATAATTTTCGATTTCATATTCTAGGGTTTATGGATTTTATAAACCCAAGATCTAGGGTTTATGGATTTTGAACAAATGGGGTTTTTAGATTTGTGGTGTGCATTCTAGATTTCTATGTTTTAGCAAAAAAAAAAAATTTCGATACCCTTACTCATTACTACATTGGGTTGATTTAAAGTTTAAAGTTTTGCACTTTTTGGGTTGATTTAGTTTGTATCATAATCATTTGTATTGATTTAGTTTTTTAAATCTCTTAGATCTCATAGTCTCTATTTCTTCACTAGTATAACATGTTCATGTCTAGTTTACATATCTTTTAACATTGATTTATAAACTCAATTATTCAGATCAAGATATAGTCTATTGTTGTTTGGTATATTTTTATGATATTATCGATTTTTTGGGTTGTATATTGTATAGTTTCATGTATTTTTGTTTTGCTATATGAAACATGGGGTAGTTTTTGCCAACTCTGAAGGTGGATTGAAATGAGTTCCCTATAAAAAAAATGAGAATGAGAAATCAAGGCTGGAGTCTCGAATTGGGCTTCCTTGTGGCGACTGAACATGCAACTTCTAATTGTTTTATGTAGTTTTTGATTCGTATTACAATAATTTATTTCACAGTTGAGCTTTCATTTTCACCAATCCAACTTTTGGTTGCAAATTCACCAGCTGTTTTATGCAAACTTAAATCTTAAATTTTAAGAAAGGTTAGATATTGGCGATATTTTGCACAAACTCTATCAATATTCATACCGGTATAAATGGCCTCGAACCTGGGCAAACAGTTGTTATTGCTTCTGCTGTAAGAATAATACTCAATAGATATCTACATAGCTTTATTACTGTTGAAGTTGTATGTTACTAATGTGTTTTTGTGATTACAGATTATGATTCATAACATAATGCAAATTGGAGCTTCTAAAGACCCAGAGTATCAACAGGCTCATGCATTTTCCCTTTATCTTTCTCAACCCTTACTCACCACTACATTGGGTTTGCTTTGTTACAATTGGTATATAACTAAGACATCTTTCAAATTATATTAATGCTTATTATCAAATATAAAATTAGCCAAAATACTTAATGTTGGGCATTTCTACATATTTCAGGTATCCTTCTTCGGTTTCTGTTGGTGACACATACACTTACTTTGCTGAAATGTCTATGGCTGTAGTTGGCATACTTGGCCACTTCAGGTAGGCTTTACCTCATATTGATGGACTTCTTAAATTGCAACACAACACTTCTTATTGTTAACTCTTTTATTTTTTCACTGGGAAATCTGATCCCTAGATCCTATTGTTTTTATTTGTCTCATCTTATATGTACCTTTTAAAATGAAAGAATAAATAGGTGAAAATTTTAGGATGATGAGACAATGGTTTGGTTGATATTGTAAAAGCCCACTGACAAGAAGTCCTCGGAGATGGCTTTACACAAATCTGAATGGCAAATGTGATCTAATGTTTTGATGATGCTGGTGTGTCGATGTTGGTGATTCCTGATAGCATTATTTGATGGTTGAACTTTTATATGTGCGAGCTTAGTCTAACAACTGACATGTCACTACACCAAAATGCCTGATTAGCTACACAGGGGTGGCCACGGTTCTAAACCGTTGGTGTGTTTGCCACGGCTAAAAACCGTGGCTATAGTGCTCAACGGCTAAAAACCGTGGCTAAAAAAAGGCTTGGCCACGGTTCTAAACCGTTGATATGTTAGCCACGGCTAAAAACCGTGGGTATTGTTCCCAACGGCTTAAAACCGTTGCAAAAGTGCACGTGTGGAGCAGTAAGTGTATTTGTCGCCGGCGAAATTTTGCGAAAAAAAAATTCTTCCTGCTTTGCGTTCCCGCTCCTTCTCCCCCAATTTTCAACCCTTAATTTGCTTCAAACCCTAAAATTTAAAGGAGAGGGAAAGAGAGAAGGAGAAGGAGAAGGAAAGAGAGAGGGAGAAGTCAGACGGCTAGGCACAAGGCTGATATATTGGCTCATCCTTTGTATGAGCAACTGCTCTCTGCTCATGTTGCTTGTTTGCGCATTGCTACTCCCGTTGATCAGTTGCCATGGATCGACGCGCAGCTCGCGCAATTTCAGCAGGTTGTGGCAAAGTATTCTGTGCTTGGAGGTCATGGGAATCACCCTCTTGTTGGTGAAGATAAAGAGCTTGATCAGTTCATGGTTAGTTTTCGTCTTTACTCTGCTTTCAACTTTTCATTTTCTTTGAATTCCTTCGATTTCTTCATCTATATTGGTTTGTTAGATGATTAACGAGTCTGAATTGACAGTTGATTGCTCCAAATTAAAGAATTTTGGGTTGATATCGTGTTCAATTGTGACCAAGATTAGCTTGAATTAATCTTCGTATTTGGGGAAAAGATTCTATTTCACTGTGAGTAATTGATTTTGCTGGGATTGAGGTTAAACTTGAGAGAGGCAATCGATGAATTGATCATTTGGCTTTGAATTGGTTCAAAATGTTAGGAAGAGGTGGCCTTCAGGGACTAATAGGATCATTGGCTATTATGGACGCTTAGCAAGTTGGTAATTAATGGCCTACGGTGAAGAGAAGTGAACAAAGAGGATGGTATTTGCTCATGATTTAAGTTTAAGTTTTTACTCTGAATTGGGATTATGAGGTTTTTGGAATATGATAAGAATCAGGAATTCGCTCAAGCTCCAATTGTTTTATTCTAGTAGTTGACGCATTTTGTTTTGTGAATTTTCTTATTTGATTCACAACGACTTTTGCGAATGCTTGTATAATTTTTGTAGTGGATTTTGCAATTGCAATTAGAACTGTTTGATGTCATATTATGATGGCATAATTATGATTTAGAAAATGAATAACTTTCGGTATACACAACATATTGGTCCTTACAAGTTATTGTTTAGGTCAAAGGTATTTTGTATGAGCACATGGGCACAAAATCTTATGCTTTAGGAACATATCTTTTAGTTTAGCATCAGAAGGCCATTATTTTGAATAGTGAATTTTTCAAGTTTAGTGCTAGAATCAGTTTTGTCAGTAGAAAGCAAGAATTTAGCTGAACACCCATCTAGATCTGATCATGCTAAAGCTATCTAGATAGAAAATTAAAAATAAACTGAGAAAGATAATTCCATGAATCCTGCACCTTGACATCAAATTTTTTCCGATTATTGTTTTACACTATGTATTTGTTGGATATCTTATATACTGTATGTCGTGATATGCAGCAAAATAGAATTGCTTACTATCACAAGCAAAATCTTAAGTGTGCAATATTTCAGAAGTAATTCATTACTGGGACTTGGTTATCTCGATAAGGTCAATGCTGACGGGTGCTGGGCACCATTTCTTCTCATGTTTTTGTTCATGGGTTTGGTTTGAATTTGTTCGTCCAAATTGATCTTCAGTTTCTATGCAAAATCTAGTTAGTGTGCAACAGTTTGATAAAATGCTTGAAAGAATTCTTATAGCTTGGAATTTGATGGATTCAGGTTATGAGCAGATGAGTTTGCTAGGGAAGCAGTCTGGTCTTTAGTGAATGCAAGAGTTGGGACTGCAGTTTGAGTTGGCAACTCTGGTGAGCTTATTGTCTTTAGTTTTCAATTTGGATCATTTGTTTTTGGTCAATAGGTAGATGATATATAGTTTAGTGATGTTGACTCTTCAACGTTGATGTAATTCTGGGTGGTTCTTTGATGAATGTGTTTGAAAAAGCAAAAGCAATATATTTTGCCACGACTTACGTAGTTTGAACTCTGCTTCTTTCCTTGCTTTCATGTTAAAAAAAATTTTATTCCAGGAATTTTTTTTTCAGTTTTAAAGGTTTTTACTTGGACTGCTAGTAGAGATTCTGCAAAATACATCGTATACCTCTTTACTAACTTTGACGAAACAGAGCCTGATAGTTTCTTTCTTTCTTTGTTTATGACGAAACAGATGTCAAGGAAGGATGAAGCCATAAACCAACTCCAAAGTAATCTACAAGATTGCTCAAAGGAGTTGAATATAAACAAAAGGTTAGTATGAAGGGAAAGGTAAAATATTTGGCATGACTGCATCTCCTATTGTAGGGAAAGGTAAAATAATAGTTCTTGACTCTTTTAGTTCTCTTTTATGATGTCTCCTAAAAAAATGTGTGTTTATTTTTATTTTTGTCTTAAGAGAACTATATTTTTGTCTTAAGAGAACTTAATTAAAAATAATCTTCCTTCTGCAGCATAATGTATTTAGGGAATTCGCTACGTACTTGCTGCCTGTCATTTAGGGACTTCTGTTTTGTTATGGGAGTCACAACATGCTCCACTTCCTGTGAAAATATGTTATTGTTAGGTTTTCCTTTCACTTTAATATAGCAATATAACATAATCACAAGAAAGCACACACAAACTTGCATGATAAAAAATTACTTATGACTTTGTTTGAAGTAACTCATTCTCTGACTCCAACTTTGCAATCTTGATTTTAAGGCTGGGAAAAAAAATAGGAATGTTAGAAAAGAATTTGACTGGCTGGTTTCACCTTTTGTTAGTCCTCACTTATTGTTGTTCCTTCCCAAATGCAATTGCATTTCTTTTAGAAAAGCTAGGAATTTTACTTTTATTTGTTTTTTGGGGGTGGGGGGCATCAAGAATCCATTGTAAATGGTTGAAACGAGACAAACAAAACAGTGTACTTCCTGAGTTACCAACTCCAAGGAGGACAGTCAATAGAACAGCCAATGCAAAGGTAAGGAATGATATATATTTTGTCGCACATACTTCCAGGAAGCTAGTATCCATTCCTACAATGTGCTATGTCATGCTTCAATAATTTTCATAGCTGAATAAAATGTTCACTGCTCACTTGGCGAAAGGTGAGTATACTGGTACTAAATTGTGCTAAATTAGTTTAATTAGTAGCTGAATAAATTGTCCTCTGCTAGCCATGGAGAGTTTAATTGTTTTCGTAAAACTCACATGGTGCCATATATAGATTTGTGTTTTGCTCCTCATTTTGTCACCAATTCAGCACTTTGTTTCCAATTCCTAATTAGATTTCGACAGGGTTATATAAATGCAGGCATTGCCTGTGAGAAGGAGAAAGCAGAACCTGATGCTAAGACTCAGCTCAGAGTCTCTAAAGAAAGCACAATTGAGGGAAGTTATATGGCTCAGGTTGTTGATTCAGAGGATGGAGTTGCTTTCATCACTGGTGATGGTAAGAGTTCTGAACATCTTACTGATGGTAGGAAGGATGTACTCTTGAATAGTGATAAACCAACCTCCAAAGCCACAAACAACATAAAACCTCTAGTCACAAGCATAGGGTCAGATTTATCTGCCTTGGGAGAATATGAGGAGTGCTTGGTTAATAATGAGCAGGAAAATGGTTGGATTGATGCAAAACTACCCAATAGAATGGCTAATTTTATAGTTATGTTAAAGGTATAAGGTATAATGTAAAAGAAGAAATGGATTGATGAAGATGAAGGTAAAAGAAGAAGCGCTTAAGGTATGCAAAATTGGTGCATATAATGTGATGAATCACAAGTCTGAGAGTGTTGTTGAGTTCATCTTCATATCCAGCTGTATGGGTTTACAAAAACAGTCTTGCCTCCTTGCTTAAGCCGTGTAGCTTAAGCTGAATCACATGAACATATTAGACAAAGAATGTTCTGTCTGAATCAAATTAGTTTGAAATATTTTCTTTTGTTTGCAGTTAAATTTTTTATTCATTTTGATGAATTGATATGAAATTTTTTGAATTTTGAAGTTGTTACAAAGAAGGTAGAGATCCCTCCTGCTCCCCGGTGTTTGAGATGGAACCATTGATAGAGTGCAATAAGAAGATAGAGAAGTAAGTAGCAATCAATCAATTGTGATTTGAAACAGATAAATCACAGGTCCAGATCGAATACCATGAAAATCTATAATTAGTGCTTTTCTTCTTGAGTTTTCTTCAGAAAATGAACTACTAGTATCATATCTATAATATTTTCATGTTTTGGTTTCTACAGAATTCTGTTTCATTGCTATAGCTAAATTGTTACAATGTACAACAGTGGTAGGCTATCACAATGCAAGTGGTACTCATGTATGTGAGTCTCCATGCTGAACATAAGCTTAGATCTTATCATTCATTGGAGTACTATTGTTTGTTTTCCTTCTTTCGCTTGCCAATTTTAAATTAATCTGAAGTGCAGGATGAGCACATAACCCTGTATCCCCTACTATCTCTTCTGCATTTCCTTAATTACTGCATCAAAGGCTCTTGGGTTCCTATGTGCTTTATTAGGAAAGAAATTGTTCATTGAAATTATGAGTAAAAATGTTGAGGTACATACTTCAGTTGTGATCTTGCCCGATTTATTTCTCTTCTATTAAACAGTAAAGTGGCCTATGAGCTCAGTTTATTTAATAATCACAAAGTTATCATATCCAAGATTACAGGAATACTGTTTATCCAAATTCCCATCTCTTTCTCCTATCTTCACTTTCTCTTTAATGTACTATCAGAGCCTTGCATAATCAGTATACGTTGCTTGGAGTGAGTTCAGTGGCTTTATGAACACTATCAGTTTATTGATCACAATTTTTATTTTTTGATTGTTTGGTCCATTTTTTTTCATAGGGTCATGGCCCAATCCAAGTTAGATATGCCGATGGAGAACGAGAACGTCTTGGTAATTGCTTGTTCCTTAGATATGCCCAATCCAAGTTAAATGCTTGTCAAAATCAAACTCACGGGGTATACACGTCGATTCATAAGGTTTGCATGACCCACGCCATCAGAGGTTTACATGGAAAACTTATTGAGAAGGCTTGCTCAGAATAGAGAGGCAGCAAGGAAAAGCAGACTCAGAAAGAAGGTTTATTTGTAGTGCATGTAGATAGATGATCAGTAGCCAATGATGAATTGTAAATGTTGTTGCTGTAATGAATTGCTTGAAAGCAATTGTTGGAATTTGCTGATCAGAGGTTGTAAATGCTATTTTTAAATTTAATAAAAAGTCATATTAAATTTTATTTATTTGATGCACGTGCTGAATTATACTTACCCATAAGATGTAATTAAAAGTCATTTGATAGCAAAAAAAAAAAAAAAAATTTACTATTCACGGCTTAAAACCGTGGCTAAAAGTTTAGCAACGGTTTTAAGCCGTGGCAAGTCTGGCCACGGTTTTTAGCCGTTGCTAAACTTGCCACGGCTTAAAACCGTTGCTAAACTTTTAGAAGTTTAGCAACGGTTTATAACCGTGGCTAAAGCATCAACCGTCCTGAATATAAAACCGTTGCTAAAATTTTAGCAACGGTTTATAGCCATTACAAAGGATTTCGCGACGCCCCTGTAGTCCACGGCTCTTAGCCGTGGCAATGGCTTACGCCCACGGTATAGAACCGTTGCTAATGGGCGTTTTTGGTGTAGTGTGTGCTACAGTTCGTATACGTGATTGCTAATGATTGCTTTGCTTTTACAGCGAAACACTCTTGATTTTCTTCCTCCCTCAAGTTCTAAACTTCCTCGCCTCATGCCCTCAGGTGTGCTTAATATATGAAATCATTACTCTTCCTAACTTGTGAGGCTTGCATTTATAGTAAAGTTATACAATCACACATGATAGAATTTCTTTTTGGGTTTGTGTAGGTTTGATCCTCAAACAGGATTATTAACCGGAACCAAAGATGGGACATTAGTGAATATCTTCTTGAGACTGTTCGGCCAATGCTCAGAGAGAGCACTATGCATCAGACTTCTTGTATTTCAGGTTAGATAGAATGAATTATCCTTGTTGGTATATTGATTTTTCAGTTATAGGAAAGTAATATAAATTTATTGCATGTTCAACAGGCTTTCTGCTGTGCCTTCTGCTTTTACCTGAGGTATTTGCTTACTGGTTGGTACAAGTGAGGAAGCATCAAACTCCATATAACCAGCTACCTGGGTTTGTCAGACTGGTACTCATGAAATGCAGTTTTTTGAGTAGTTGAGTCGAAGACCGTTTATAGTACAAAGTGGAAAAATTTTGTGGTGTACTTTTTTTTAGGAATCAGCTGTTCGCCTAATTTTAGTTATAATAGCAGTGTAGCAACAGCTGATCACAGAAAACCAAGTTTTTCTGAATAGAACGACACATAAATTACTGATCTTCAAGCTGTATTTTTGTTTTTCTTTTCCATTTTGGCTAAATGTAGTTCTGAGATCACTTTTGTATTTTTTCTTGTCACGAGTTGTATCACTTTGCTTTCTCTGCTCAATGTATCTCTTTGTTTTGCCTTAAGCTTAGATTTGTGATAAATTTGTGTTATGTCAAATCATTCCTACAAACATGGTAATGATTTTTTATTTCTGATGATCATTTATATCAAATATTACATCTCATAAAATTTTGAATTGCAATGATAAATGGTTGAACAACCCCCTGAATATGGCCTTGAGCAGTTTGCGCAAAATGCAATATCTAAGTTACAATTGTAAGTTTAACCTATCAAACAAATAGCCGTTCAAAAGAAAATAATTCTTTGAAAGGTTATCATATAAAAGGATTATTAGTAAAAAAGAATTATCCAAAAGGATTACAACAAAACTAAGGAGCTCCAACCAAGGAAGCTCCTTACATGTCAACATAACTACAAAAGTGAAGGTAATTCAAAACTTACAATATGAAAACGAAAATGCTACTTTTTTTTTTTTCTCCTGAAATGATAGTAAACATTCCACCCTCACCAAAGGCTAGTTTCATTGCATGAAATGATTCCATCTGCTCAAGGAAGATGGAATATATCCACTATCTGCATTTTTTTTTTCTCTTCCTAGTTACACTATCTGCCACAGAAAGAATATAGACTGGTAAAGCTACTTAACAGTCGAATATTCAGGTCAATCTAAACTTCTGGAGATACAACATTGCAGAACGCCATCGGATCAATGACAGAGGCACTTGAATCTACTGAATGGTAGAATACCACAACTTCGAGCACTTTAGTTCCTCCCCCATGCTCTCAGGTATAAAATAGACCAAAACTCGAGATACAAGGCTTGTAAGGACAAAATATTACTAAGCTCAACAAGTGTCACTAAGCACCATCTAGATATCAAAATATCGAGCAACTACTGCCAAAACAAGCTCCAAAAGGAGAGACTACAAGATGATGTAAATAGAGTTTGTCCCAGAGGAGTTGCTAGAAAAACATATATAGATGAAGATGCATGGACTTCTCAGTTTGTTTGCATTGCTTCTGTGTGGTACTTGTCCAGATCTGCATCAAG
This sequence comes from Berberis thunbergii, assembly GCA_003290165.1. Classification (NCBI taxonomy): domain Eukaryota; kingdom Viridiplantae; phylum Streptophyta; class Magnoliopsida; order Ranunculales; family Berberidaceae; genus Berberis; species Berberis thunbergii. The sequence continues at coordinate 459,851 of QNQO01000274.1, read as the reverse complement.
TGCTTCTACAGATATTGGTTCACTGCGGCCTCTTCCTCGCCCACGACCCCTGCCCAAACCATGGTCTCTGCCAACGCTTCCGCCTCGAGGTCGTTCTGCTGCTCCACCCCTGCCTTGTCCACTGATTTGCCTATTAGATGCAAAAGAAAATCAAATATGTTTTTAAACCTTCAGGCACTATTTCAAAACAGTTAAATAGCCAACGAATGCCATTCCTGCATTTAAAAATATAAATGCCGCGATAGATACGCATGTGGATAGTGTTTTTTCTTAAACTACCTAATGGTCATATCTCATTATCTTCAAACTATAAGCAACAATTCTATACTTCAGAGTTTATAGCGTTGAACAACACAATGCAAAACTCGATTACTTTTCGAAATTGTGTATGTATCAAGCGAACGGTGCCGATACTAGGTGTGAGCTAGTATAACGAGATGTTCGTGTAGGAACAGTTCTTAGAAAGTTTTGAAACAAAAGAAGAAAAAGATAAACAATAATGTATGCTTTAGCCCATGTGCTCCAACAAAGCAATACCAATCAAAGCCTTAATTTTATTTTCATTATAACAACAACAATGGTTAATCACAGAGAGATGATAAGCAGTATGATATGCAAAAATCAAAACAGAAATGAAATACAAAACATAGAATCAATACAGAGATTTTATCTTTGATCTGTTAGAACGAACGGTGCCGATACTATGGTTCAGCTAGTATAACGAGATGTTCAATTAATAACAGATCTTGGATAGTCAGAGATAGAGAAAATTTTTTATTTATTTAATATGTACAAGAAATACATAAAGATATACAAAAATACAAAAATGTTTCTTCAAAAAAAAAAAAAAGTTGTATTGGAACTTTTCGTGTTGGTTAGTCAACATTCATGAATGAACCAAAGAACAAAATCCCAAACCAAACAACATCATAGGCATAAACCTAAACCTAAACCAATTCATCATACCTCCAAACATATAACTTTTACAGAACAACAGTGTAAACAACAACCATTTTTTGCTAAAACACAGAAATGATAGACCTGAAATCGAAATTTTTTTTTTTTGCTAAAACATAGAAATCTAGAATGCACACCACAAATCTAAAAACCCCATTTGTTTAAAATCCATAAACCCTAGATCTTGGGTTTATAAAATCCATAAACCCTAGAATATGAAATTGCAAAATTTTTTTTTTGGTCGATCTTGGGTTTATAAAATCCATAAACCCTAGAATATTAAATAGAAATTTTTTTTTTGGTTGATCTTGGATTTATTTAACAAAAGCTTAGAACTAAGATCCACAAATGGGACAAATTTTACAGAAGCTTAGACCTAGCACATGAGTTCAATTTTAAGAAATCATTAAAAGTTGGTCCATTTGTATCTTTGGCACAAGAAGTCTTCTGTTTCAAGCATAATAACAGTTATCTAGACACACAATGCCCCCTGTTAGACAAAGAAGAAGAGCTAGTAATGGTTCATCCCTTTTGGATGGAAATCAGTTGAACTTGGAAGAACTGATGAGAAAATGAAAAATAAATAAATCCATAAACCCTAGAATATGAAATCGATTTTTTTTTTTTTTTGCTCGATATTGGGTTTCAATTCAATATCAAAGCAAAGAAACCCTAGATCTAGCAGAAACTAGAAATCTCCAACAAGAAATCACACACAAAGAGGGAGAGAATGAGAGGGAAAATGAACTAAAAGAAAGGTGGAAGCTTTACCTTTTGGGAGAGGGTGTTCCTCTTTGTCTTCTCAGGGACTGGCAAGAGGGAGGGACTGTCGATCTTCGGGGGAAAAAAAAGAGGGAGCGGTTTCACTATTCCTCAGTTGATTCGAAGGGGGACCTGCTTCTTCTCTATCTCTGTCTCTGTCGAAAATGGGGAAATGGGGAGAGGGAGAGCTTCCTGTCGAGAGGGAGATGGACTGTCGAGATGGAGGAGAAATTGAGCTTCAGATGGAAATGGGGAGAGGGGGAGCTTCCCTCCTTTTCTCCCCCAAAATTTTGATTCCCCCGCAAATTTGTTTTTTTTTTTTTGTTACCACGTTCGCTCTGTGCGTGCGACCCACCCTCCCTCGCCCATTTCCTCGACATCTAGAATTGCTCTTTATTCACATACACGCACGCACGCGCGCACACATACACAAACACACACACACACACATTCTCTTTCATCACTTGCTTCTTCATTCAAGTTTTGAAAACCCCCAAAACCATTGAAGAAACCCAGAAAAAAAAAACCAAGAATGCATATAGCTTGTTATTAGATCTTCAGATTGGGATTCAATGGGGAAGTTTGTTTATGTTCTCTTCATTTCTATTGTTTTCTTCTCTGGCTTCTCATCTGTTTCTGCTGCTCTTCCTTCAAGTAAGTCTTCTCTTCATTACCCTTTCCTCTTCTTTATTCGATCTTCCATTTTACAGCTCTTCATCTCATTTTCTGCAGGAATCATTGGTGGTGTTTTCTCAAATGCAGTCTATACTCTTCTGAAATGGCTTTGGTCACTAATTGGTTCAACTAAGGACGGTGAGAAATCCCAAACACAGAGTAGATTGTATCTGTAATGTTTTGCATGAATTTGGATTTTTTAAGTAATGGGGCTTGTTTGGTTTGTTCTGTTCTGTTTCAGCCATTACTGGTCGCCCAGTAATGAAGTATGAAGATGGGTACAATGTAGAGACAGTGTTCGATGGAAGTAAGCTTGGTATAGAGCCGTACTCAATTGAGGTCTCACCAAATGGGGAGCTATTTGTTTTGGATTCTGCTAACAGTAACCTCTACAAGGTCACATCGCCATTGTCTCGCTGTAAGTTTTAAGTTTTGGTTGATTATTCATCAGATCTTGTTTATAAGGAAATTTGTGTGTTTAGGAGGTTTTTCTTTTGAAATGCATGAAAGTTTGTAGTAGCTTATATTCTGTTTGTTTAATCATTCAATGCTCTTGATTTGTGTTTGCAAATCAACGGAATCCCATTTTATGTCATAAATTTGGGCTTGGGTTCCTTTTGTGTTGCTGAAGAACAACCCCAGTTTTTGCACTGGTCTAGGGTTTTGCTAGAGTTTCCATGCTTTTGAACTTGTGCATTTCATTTCTCAGAAACCAAAGATTCGTAAAGGGCCGCTTCCATGGCTATGCCTATCCAAACTGCTTTATGTTTAGGAACTTTTGGCCTTTCAGTTGAGTTTCCCCATGACGCAATACCATTTTTTGTTTTTGGATCAACTTTTTCTTCTCTTTTGAAGGAAGAGATTCTTAAACAACTGGACCATACTAGCATACTCGGGTTTAAGGTCCTTTTAGTTTGCGCAGTTGGGAACATCTCTGTGAACTAGATTACTTTTGCTCCTTCTTTTGCCTTGTAAACCCTGAGCCCCAAAACATACTAGTTAATCTTTATAAAATCTAGGCCTACTTTTCAAATTAATTTGCCTTATTTTGAAAGGAATTGTTGACCCGGTCTTGGTTATGAAAAATTTATATCTGTGCTTTACTGATGAACACACAAAAAGTTCCATAGTAACATGAGTATTTTTTGTTGTGTTTTACCCTGGTCAACTGATTTCATTTTTAGAACCTTTCACTCTGTTTGTTTTGTGCCAACCATCTCCTGAATTATTATTTGATTTGTTGGATCTGTTGTTTTTCCCTCCTTTCTTTATATTTATTTAAATTATTGAATCAAGTGGCCAAATGCAGTTAGCAGACCAAAACTGGTTGCTGGTTCTTCCCAAGGATACACGGGGCACGTGGACGGAAAGCCTAGAGAAGCAAGGATGAACCACCCTAAAGGGTTTACAATTGATGATAGCGGGAATATATACATAGCAGACAGCATGAACATGGCAATCAGAAAGATCGGAAATGCAGGTAAGTGCAGTTACCATTCTATTTGCAAGGCAAAAGAAGAGAGCCCTTTGTGCTGTGCTGTAGACTTAGGACATGAAATTAACTTTCACATCTGTTATGCTGTGATACAGTCTTAGATTGTATGTTTACCCTGTAGCATCACTGTTTTGAGTGCCTGGTTAAAGATGTCTTGGATTGGGTAACAAATCCACCTAGTTGCACTTGCTTCGTATTTAAGGTTAGAATTGGGATTTGGAACTACTGTCTTAGAAATCCCAATTCATTTGTTTAATTCTCTGTGTAGGAGTTACAACGATTGCAGGAGGAAAGTGGGGTCAAGGGGTTAAGTTGGACGCACCAAATGAGGATATAATGTTTTCTACCAATCTGGATGTAGTTTATGTTGGAAGCACATGTTCCCTTCTTGTCATTGACAGAGGAAACCAAGCAATCCGAGAGATCCAACTCCAATATGAGGACTGTGCCAACCAATATGGAGCAAGTTTTTCTCTAGGTAAATATGCCCATCCTAGTTTCATCCTTGACTATGGCCATTCCTCAGTTATAAGTTGCATGAGGTTTCTTATATTGTCCCCCACTCCAGGGATTGCCATGCTTCTGGTGGCAGGCTTCTTTGGTTACATGCTCGCATCCCTGCAGCATAGAGGGGGTAAAAACACATCTTCTCAACATGTATGCGCCAAATGTCGATCTTAATTTTAATGGTCCCTGTATCATTGGTTGCACTATTTATTTATTTATTTTTATTTTTTTTCTGAAGGATCCAAGCTCAAGAAAAGAATACATTAGTCCATACCAAAAGCCACCTACATCATTTTTACCTACGGAAGATCTGCTTCAAAAGCAAGAAGGGTTAGTTCATTCACTTTGGGGGCTTACACTGAACATTGCAGCATCGATGGCTGAAATTTTGGGTGGGTTATTTGGTTTTGGAAAGAAGCTACCAAGTCATCAACTCCAGAATCAGTATCAGCAGCAGCAAAAGCGTCAAAATGTATGGCCTCTGCAAGAGAGCTTTGAAATATTAGATGACGATGCGCCACCATCTGTAGATGCTAGAACTCCAACCCCAAAGAAGACCTACGCATTCATGGCAAAGGAGCCAGAGAAGATCCACCGTATTCGACAAATTGGAGGTAATTTTAGCAGACAAAAACAACAGCAGCATTATCAGCAGCAATCCTCATCTGTTCCAAAAACCTTCTCTGAGGAGAGCAGTGAGTCAACAGCTGAGATTGTCTTTGGGGCAGTTCAAGAACAGGATGAGCATCTAAAGGCATTGGTGATGAAACCTGTTTATTATGGAGATCCTGCTTATTATAATCAGAATCTCGGCTTCCGAAACTTTAATATGGGAAATGCCCATGGTTATTGATAAACATTTTACTACACATATTTTCTGTCGGTTGGTCTTCCAGACTCTTTTAAGTATCAAGATGATGGAAGAATGATTTTGTGGGGATTTCATTTTTCTGGAAAGAAGTAGAAAAATAATGAAAATTGGTTGGGAATGGATTCATATTGCTGTTTGTTTCCTTGAGTTAATTAACTAGGTAACTATATTCATGTCAAGGTGTCACATCCACTATGAGAAGATAAATTAACAAGAATAGGGAGGGTGAGGGTTTAAAATCAAACTTTAAGTTTTATTAGGAAGAGAATTTGGATATCTTGTGGATTTCATCTCTTAGTTTAGAGCCGTTCTACACATCGAGGAAGTGGGCGAGGAAAACAGCGAGGTGAGTGAGGTGGAGGGGTGGGACCGTCCATCTCTATTGGGATGTGCGCTTGAAAAATGGAGGCATGCATCCCGAGGGGATGGATGGTCCCACCTCCCTCCCCTTGCTGCTTTCCTCGCCCACTTCCTCGACGTTTAGAATTTCTCCTAGTTTAACTCCTATTTAACTTCTGCAAGTTGAATCATGGTGTCAATATTACTCTGGTCTCGGCGAGAATGAAATTTTCTCTACTTGATGCGACTTTCTTATATTGTCCCTATAAGATAATCTTAATTGGCATCCACAAACTTCAAATTTGTGGAATGGGTTGCCATTATGTCTCCAGTGGCGCTCAATGCTTACAATCTTTGAGGTTTTGGATCTGTAAATTATCAGGAATGACATTGCCTTTCAACAATACACACCAATCTATAGGAAATTAACTCTTTCAAACCTAGCTGAATCAGAGTCCACAAAATCATACACCGTAAGTGTAACACTTTTAATGTAGGGGCAACATGACATAATTTTGCCTCTGGTTGATCATTATGTTTGATTGTTGATTTGTTGGTATAAAGTAAACCAATGAAAATTTAAATCAGGAAAAGGAGGATATGAATAAGACCGAGTATTCGATCACTCAAAGCTAGTTACTGTGTCCAGTTCCAAGGTACTAGTTTTATGTTTGATTAGTTCATCAGTAAGGACATAAATGAGACTAACAAGTCAGTTCCTATGTTCTCAACTCCTCCAATAGTGTTATAAGAAGAAGAGAGTTTGAGTTAAAGGTGTGTTGTGGTGATGGAAAGAAAACAACGAGAGACAGAAGAAAAGATGGAAAGAGGTCTCTCAAAGGCATGTCTGCTAGGGCATCCCATCCTGTGATCTTGACCCCGTCCTGCCCTAATTTTTTTCGGTTTTAATGGAATTGAATAATTTCATCCCGATCCCATTTCGTCCCGATCTATAATGGGATGGGATGGGATGAAGATTTTCAATCCCGCCAATCCCATCCCGAGCTAATTTTTTAATATTTATTATTAATATTTTATTTATATATCTATTTTAGAATTGCAATATTTGGATGCCCATATAAATTCACTGATGTATATAACATTTTAGCATCTCAATTTGTCTCTCACATACAATTCTATTTGGTTATCTATTCTTCTATTATATGCTGTAAATGGTTAGAAGATGGTTACAACATGTAAATGATCTGTATTCTAAATGTATCTAGTTGTATTAATTAAGGTCAATTTTTTGTTCATTAAGAAAAGGCAGGCACAGTAAACACATTCCCTTTGGTGGAGTTACTTGTTGGTTGGTTCGTAATATGTAGGGAAGATCCGCATAACTTAATTTGTTGACAGAAAGAAAAGAGAGCACAAAGCTGTCCAAACATAACACCTTTGTGCATATGTCCAGTTGTGCTCTCTTCCATGTCTAATCCTTCCATCTAACATACACACAAACTAGAGAACACACACACACACATATATATATAAATATAATAACCACTTAATTTAAGTTATTAAAGAAAGAATGTTTCTACCATACTTGTGTTTCATAGCTATTTTCATATATTAAGATCAGTCATGATGATGACTGATCATAAGTTGTTTTTCCTCATCAATGTTGACAAAAAAAATATTGGCTTCTCTCATCAACAAATAAAGCACGCTAATCCCATCCCGTCTAGTCCCGATCCCGAATGAATGGGATGGGTCCATCTCGTCTCATCCCGTCCCGTGCCCACCCCTAATGTCTACTCTTGTCACTGTGGATATAAAAAGAAAATACTCATAGAATTATATTGAATTGTTGTTATCATTTTTTGATTGAATACAAGCTTATATAAGCTAACTCTGACCAAACATTGTGGAAATAGAAAACTTAAAACTTCTTATTCTATTCTAACTTTCCTAACATATTCTATACTGACTTCCCTATTTTGTAACATATGTAGACTTTCCTTTTTTAATACTCCCCCTCAAGTTGGAGTGTATGTTTGCAACACCCACTTGCGAAGAAGGTTATCAAATTGATAAGTGCTCAAAGCTTTAGTAAACAAATCTGCCAGTTGATGTAGTGTTCCAACGTGCTCAGTCTGAATAGTACCCTATTATATCTTCTCTCTAATCAAATGACAATCAATCTCGATATGCTTCATGAAAAACCGGATTAGATGCAATAAGTGAAACCTTGTTGTCACAAAACAAGAAGGCTGCTTTAGGAGGATTAATATGTGCAAATCATTAAGAATGTACCTCAACCAGGTTAACTCACAGCATGTGGAAGCCATGGCCTTATATTCTACTTCAACTGTAGATCTGGCTACTGTAGTTTGTTTCTTAGCTTTCTAAGAAATCGGTGAATTGCTAAGCATGACACAATAACCCGTAATGGATTTCCTAGTATTTCTACATCTAGCCCAATCTGCATCACAATAAACTTTCAACTGTAATGAGCCGGTGGAAGAGAAAAAAATATCATATCCTGGTAAAGCCTTGATATACCTCAAGACCTTGTGTGCAACATACAAATGTGGTATTCTGGGTTTGTCCATAAGCTGACTTAGGACATGTACAGAATAACCAAATCTGATCTCGTGATCGTTAAGTATATCAACCTTCCAACGAGCCTGCGGTACGTTGCACGATTTGGTAAAAAATCTTCATCATCCTGTGAAAGCACCATGTTTGAATCCATAGGATAACGAGAAGGATTTTCTCCAAGATACCTTGTGTCTTCCAATATTTCAAGTGCATATTTTCTTTGAGATAAAGTAATCCCTTTGGATGACCTCACGATTTCAATGCCAAGAAAATATTTCAATTTTCCTAAATCTTTGAGTTTGAACTTAGCAGCTAGAAATTGCTTTGTTTCTTCAATGTATTGGAGATCATTACCTACCAATATTACATTATCAACATATACGAGAACTGCAGTAAAGTTGTTACCCTTGGATAGGATGAATAATGAGTTAACAGCCTTAGACTGATTGTAGCCTGCTGATATGATAGCATATGATAACTTAAGGAACCATTGCCTCGAGGCTTGCTTGAGACCATATAAAGACTTGTTCAACTTGCATACTCGAGTCTCCCCCTTTCGGCCAACTAGAAGGAAGACTCATGTGCACATCCTTAAAAAGATCATCATAAAAAAACAATGTTGACATAAATGCCAACCTTGTATGGCTGCAAGAGCAAGAAGAAAACGAACAGTAGACAATTTAGCAACATGAGCAAATGTCTCTTTGTAATCAATACCTTCAACTTGGTTGTATCCTTTAGCCACAGACGGGCTATGTAACGTTCAATGCTACCATCTGGATTAAGTTTGATCTTATAAATCGGTTTACAACCAACTGAATGCTTGCCAGGATGAAGAGGTTCTAAAGTTCAAGTGCTATTGGTTTCTAGAGCATCAATCTCAATTTTCATGGCCTGACGCCACTTTGGATCTTGCATAGCCTTCATAAAACTAGTGGGTTCTTTGACTAAAGAAAGAGAAGTGGTGTAAGCCTTGTGAGAGGTGGATAAATGGTCATTGAAAAAAAATCAGAAGGGGTTAAACAATACTTGGAGAAGGGCCAACGTTTGAAGTAGATGAGTGGGACGATTGGGAATGCAATCGAGCATCAAGGTGATATTGTTGAAGATAAGATGGTTCACAGGTGGCGCGAGTGGAGGTGCGAGGTGGGAGAGGGGGGTCTAATGGTGGAACAGGGGCAGGAGCGGCCGCTTGGGGTTTCGACCGGTCGACCAAAATTCGAGATGAGGGAGAGGGGAAGTCATCGGATTGGGCGACCAGTCAGAGAAAGGCACTGTTGGAGAATCAAAAAGTTGAGCATAGGCGACCGGGCGGGGAAGTGTGTTTGACCGATCAGCTAGGTGATTGTGCATTTTGTCAGAAAATAATGAAAAGTCTTCTCATGAAAGATGACATCATGAGAAACAAAGACCATTTTGTGTGTGAGATCATAGACTTTGTATCTTTTTTGCCCGTGAGGGTATCCAATAAATACACATTGACTAGAACGAGCATCAAATTTGCTAGGATGTTGGGCATGTGTTGAAGCGAAACATAGAAAACCAAATACTCGAAGGTGAAAGTATATGGGTGGTTTGTTATAGAGAAGTTTAAAAGGAATTTTGCCTATAAGAACAGAGGACGATGTGCGATAAATGAGATAGGCAGCGGTGAGAATTGCTTCCCCCCATAAATGTTTAGGGAGATGTGCTTGAAACAAAAGAGCACAAACAACATTCAAAAAATGTCTATGTTTGTGTTCCGCCACACCATTTTGTTGTAGCGTAGAGACACAAGAAGTTTGATAGGTAATACCTTTTGAAGCATAAAAATCAGTGAGAAGAAAAATTCAAGGCCATTATCACTGCGAATGGTTTGAATTTTGGAAGAAATTTGGTTTTCAACATAATTAATATATGATATTAAGTGTGTGCGTGTGTCAGACTTGCGTTTCATGAGATAAATCCAAATACATTGTGTATAATCATCAACAATGGTGAGAAAATAATGTGCTCCAGAAAGAGAAGCAACGTGATATCATTCCCAAATATCAACATGTAATAAGGAAAAATGAGCAGTACAATATGGGATAAAAGAAATTTATTTCTAGTTTGTTTGGCCAAATGACAAATAACACATTTATTAGAAACACAAGTACTAACATCGTGAAAAAAGACAGAAAGAAGATGAAGAGTTTTGTACGAAAGGTGACCTAGGCGATTGTGCCATAACACAAGGTTGTTGTCTTGAGTGATGTGACAAGTGGTGAAAGTTGTGGTGGTAGTGTCATCCAGGTAGAACAAACCATCAAGCTTAGTTGTTGTCCCAATCATCTTCCTCGAACGAAGTTCATATATCATACAAGAATTGTTGAGAAAAATGGTGAGACAAAGAGAATGTTTTGTGAGTTTGCTAATGGAAATTAAATTAAGATTAAAAGAGGGAACATAAAGAACATCATGCAAAGTAAAAACAGAAGATAAAGTCATGGTGCCAATGTGTGTAACAACAAGTGTACCATTAGGAAGCTCAACGGTTCGATTGTAGACGGGTTTGGAAAATGTGAGTAAATGAGGGTTATGAACTATATGACCAACGATGCGGCTATCAAGGATCCAAGATGAACGAGAGCCACGAGATTTGAGAGAAAGTAATTTACATGTCAATTCTATAATAGAAAAGTCATTACCAACATTATGAGCCTCAGACTTGTAGTTGGTCAACAAGGCCATGATTTGCTTGCACTGCTAGGAAGTGAATAGAAAATGATTGGATGGTTGCACATCCAAAAAAGTAGACATATTGTTGCCCTTAGGACGATCTTTTTGAAAACGTCATTGTTCAGCGGGATCGCCTTTCTTCAGATTTTTGACAATAGTCGACAATGTAGGCTTTCAATCCACAATAATCACAAGTGAGATGAGAATGACAGTCAGTAGTAGTATGACCTACCCTGTCACATGTTTCACACTTGACGTCGGGATTAAAGGGCTTTTGGCATCTTCCTGGCTTGTCATTGTTGCATGCACTTTTAAGATCAATATTCCGTATGAAAAAAGCTGCAGCATTAGGTATGGTGGGTTTGCCAATAGAGATCTCTTGCTAGCATTCATGATGAAACACAAGGGAGTAAACCTTATTGAGTGGAGGAAAAGTATCCATCAACAAAATTTGACCCCTAAAAGAATTGTAGGCGTTGGTTAGCCCTATCAAGAACTTGATCGAGCGTTGAATGTGGACATATGCAATAACGATATTCATGGTGTCGCTAGTGTCTTCAGCAAAACCAACCACAACATCCAATTCGTCCCAGAGAGCCTTCAATTTGGTAAAGTAGACACTCACACTCATCGTCTCTTGAGTGCATCCATGGATTTCAAATTCAATATGATAGATATGCATGTAATTAATCTGTGCATAACTTTCTTTCAAATCAACCCATACATTATACGCCAATTCACATTGCATGACACTTGCCTAGAGGTCAGGTGAGATGGCGTTGATGAGCCATGATTTCACCAAGTTGTTGCAACAATCCCATTGTAGTAGTTCATCTTTCTCGGCTTTGTAGCCATGTTTCTTGATAGATCCATCAACAAAACCCAATTTATTTTTTCCTTTGACAACCATGGTCATCACTCGACTCCATATGATGTAATTGGTAAGAGTAGGTGGCTGTGAAACAAGAGCCACTCCAAATTGATCAGAGTGTTGAAGAAAATATGGATGATGGGCATTCTCATATGGTGAGGTGGTGGTGTTGGAACCATTACTTGTATTGTCACTCATGGTGGTGACGGCTACGTAGTGTACTGGTGGATCTGACTGAACTCTAGGGTGTTAATAGCTTGATCTTTTAAAATCAGTTGGTGTACTGGTGGATCTGACTGAACCTTGCGGTGCAAATAGCCTAACCCTTTAAATCATATTTCTTTTCCCTAAAAAAAAAACTATTTCACGAGGTCTTCCTTCTCTGTTTGTTTGCGATATCTTCTTGCAATCTCTTCTTTGCTCTGGTTTGCGATCTCTTATCTGGATTTCTCTGTTTGTTGTTGAACGGTGGTGGTTGGCTGCTTGCTAGAGAGACGATGAAGTTGTGTGAGGTGAAGCTGTGCGAGGTTTGCAATCTCTTACTGCTGTTGTGAGTTCGTGTTGTACCTGTGAGGTGATCTATATGCGTCCCTATTTTGTCCTTGTTCCTGTGATCTTCTCTCTCCTTTGGGTGCTGAGTTTGCAGTGGCTAATTGGAAGGAGGAAGAAGAACTCGTGGGGGAGAGTGGTAGTGCGGTGACCAGGGTTTACCAGAGAGAGTCATTCTCATACCATGAAAAGAAAATAAGTAGAATTGTATTGAATTGTTGTTATCATTCCTTGATTGAATACAAGCTTATATAAGGTAACTCTGACCTAACCTTGTGGAAACATGAAACTTAAAATTTCTTGTTTTATTCTGAATTTCCTAACATATTTTATATCAACTTTCCTATTTTGTGACATTTGTAAACTTTCCTTCTTTAATAGTTACTAGAGGCATTGGGTGTTTCTCAATTCCAACTCATTCTATTCTTCAGTTGCTCGCTTGCACACGCTTAAATACTCTGTATCACATTGTTTATCAATTTATCTTTGCATGGTATAATGTTCGAGTGTTTTATTGTGTTTTCTATTTATGTACATTCATCAAGTCGAACCATTGTGGAAGAGCTAGTTGTGTTTGGAGTATTAGTTCATGCATGCCCCCGCAAAGAAGATGATCTGAACAAGGTCTTGCCGAGTGGAATCAGTTGGGTCTCCAAGTGTCTAGCTCTGTATGTGATGTATCAGTGTGATCACAACGAGAGAAGTTGATGGAACATGTTTTTTTGCTCTTCAATGGGAAGCTGAACATTTTTGTCGGTAAACTGACTTTAGTGTCAGCCCTTCTCCATTGTGGCGTGAAAAAAACATGATTTTTGTTTGTTTGTTTGAATAAAAGTAGAGTAAAGCTAGATGGCGAGGAAACCAGCGAGGGGAGTGAGGTGGAGGGAGGGGAACCATTCCCTCCCCTCGGGATGCGTGCGTTGAATTTACTTGCACACATCCCGAGGGGAGGGAATGGTTCCCCTCCCTCCACCTCACTCCCCTCGCTGGTTTTCTCGCTCATTTCCTCGACATTTAGAATTCCCCATAAAAGTATATATTGCATCACTAGAAGAGTGACGATGCTAACAAGTCAGCTAATGGACCACATAAAATCTCATTTTTTTTTATTATAATAGGACCATCATGTGTTACACTACCATAAGTATCGTTCACAATTTTCAGTGTGATGGCTCATCTAAATACACCACCATGAGCATTGATCTTTAACAAAGGTCGACCACAGACCTCTAACTAGGGGACGACACGGTATCCACTCGATAAAAGATTCTATTAATCTTTCCTATTACCAAAAGAGTAATGCTTGGCTAACCACCTTAGCACTATAAAAAAAACCAAAATTAGCTACGGAAATTAGCGATGGTTTTTTAAAACCGTCGCTATTTAAACGGTTTGCGACGGTATTAAACTGTCGCTATGGTTTCTGCCACGGTTTCGGTACATAAATTAAAATAACCGTCGCTAACCGTTTTGCGACGGTTTAAAACCGTCGCTAATACGAGGATTAGCGATGGCATTCGGACCGTAGCTAATGTTTAGAAATTTTTTTGTTAGCTACGGTCAAAATACCGTCGCTAATGTGATTTTTTTTAAAAAAAATATAACAAAACAACTTAGCGACGACACTTTGGCCGTAGCTAAGGTTTAGAAAAAAATTTGTTAGCTACGGTCCACATACTGTCGCTAATGTGATTTTTTTTAAAAAAAAATATAACAAAACAACTTAGCGACAGCAATACAACCGTAACTAATGTTTAGAAATGTTTTTGTGATTTTTAAAATAAAAAATTATAGGAAAACACCTTAGCGACGGCAGGAGGGCTGTAGCTAATGTGATTTTTATTTAAAAAAAATATAACAAAACAACTTAGCGACGGCAATACAGCCGTAGCTAATGTTTAGAAATTTTTTTGTGATTTACAAAAAAATTATAGAAAAACACCTTAGCGATGGCACGCGGGCCGTAGCTAATGTGATTTTAAAAAAATATATAACAAAACAACTTAGGGACGGCACTGGGGCCGTAGCTAAGGTTTAGAAAAACAATTTGTTAGCTACGGTCCACATACTGTCGCTAATGTGATTTTTTTTAAAAAAAATATAACAAAACAACTTAGCGACGGCAATACGGCCGTAGCTAATGTTTAGAAATGTTTTTGTGATTTTTAAAATAAAAATTATAAGAAAACAATATAGCGACGGCACTAGGGCCGTAGCTAATGTTTACAAATTTTTTTGTTAGCCACGGTCCAAATACCGTAGCTAATGTCATTTAAAAAAAATTAAGAAAACAATATAGCGACGACACTAGGGCCGTAGCTAATGTTTACAAAAAAAAATTTGTTAGCTACGGTCAAAATACCGTAGCTAAATGTGAATTTTTTTTAAATTATATAAAGTAAAATAGCTATATATTCAGAAACTGGATAAAATCACCAATAACACATTTCTGCTAGCCCGGTAGGAGACCTAGTTTTCACCTAGGCGATCCGGGTTTGAATCGCGCCAATGAAACTTTTTTTTATATTAAAATTTTTATATTAGCGACGACACTACAGCCGTAACTAATGTCATTTTAAAAAAAAATTTAAGAAAACAATATAGCGACGGCACTAGGGTCATAGCTAATGTTTACGAATTATTTTTTTAGCTAAATCTGAATTTTTTTTAAAATTATATAAAGCAAAATCGCTATATATTTATAAACTGGATAAAATCTCCAAGAACACATTTTCGAATAAAAAGATGATCAGATAAAAAAAAATCAAATTATATCAAAGAAGATAAAAGAAGATCAGATAAAAAAAAATCAGATCAGATCAAAAAAGATGAGATCAAAGAAGATCTAAGAAGATCAAAGAAGATAAGACCAGATCAAATAAATTCAAAAAAGATCAGAGAAGATCAGATCAGATCAAATAAGATCAGATAAAAGAATATCAAAGAAGATAAAAGAAGATCAGATCAAAGAAATTCAAAGAAGATCAGAGAAGATCAAATCAGATCAAAGAAGATCAGAGAAGATAAAAAAAGATCAAATCAAAGAAGATCAAATAAAAAAAGATCTAAGAAGATCAAAGAAAATCATATCAGATCAAACAAGATCATAGAAGATCAAAGAAGATAAAAGAATATCAGATCAAATAAGTTAAAAGAATATCAAAGAAGATTAGATGAAAGTAGATCAAAGAAGATCAGATTAGATCAAAGAAAATCAGATCAGATCAACGAAGTTAAAAGAAGATTAAAGAAAATTAGATCAGATCAGATCAAAGAAGATCAAAGAAGTTAAAAGTAGATCAAAGAAGATAAAAAAAAGATCAAAGAAGATCAAAGAAAATCAGATAAAAAAAAGATCAAAGAAGATGAAAGAAAATCAAAGAATATCAAAGAAGTTCAAAGAAGATCAGAGAAAATAAAAAAAGATCAGATAAAAAAAGATCAAAGAAAATCAGATCAGATCAAACAAGATCATAGAAGATCAAAGAAGATAAAAGAAGATCAGATCAAATAAGTTAAAAAATATCAAAGAAGATTAGATCAAAGTAGATCAGATCAAAGAAGATCAGATTAGATCAAAGAAAATCAAATCAGATCAGATCAGATCAAAGAAGATCAAAGAATATTAGATCAAAGAAGTTAAAAAAGATCAAAGAAGATTAGATCAGATCAAAGAAGTTAAAAGTAGATCAAAGAAGATCAAAAAAGATCGAAGAAGATCAAAGAAGACCAAAGAAGATCAAAGAAAATCAGATAAAAAAATATCAAAGAAGATGAAAAAAATAAAAAAAGATCAAAAAGTTCAAAGAAGATCAGAGAAGATCAGATCAAAGAATATCAAATAAGATCAAAGAAGATCAGATCAGATCAAAGAAGATCAAATCTAAGAAGATCAGATCAAAGAATATCAAATAAGATCCAAGAATATCAAACAAGATCGAAGAATATCAAATAAGATCGAAGAAGATCAAAGAAGACCAAAGAAGATCAAAGAATATCAGATCAAAAAAGATAAAAGAAGATCAAAGAATTCAAAGAAGATCAAAGAAGATAAGGGATGATCAAGGAAGATCAGATCAAAGAATATCAAATAAGATCGAAGAAGATCAAAGAAGACTAAAGAAGATCAAAGAAATTAAGATAAAAAAAGTTCAAAAAAGATCAAAGAAGATCAAAGAAGTTCAAAGAAGATCAGAGAATATCAAGGAATATCAGATCAAAGAATATCAAATAAGATCGAAGAAGATCAAAAAGACCAAACAAGATCAAAGAAGATCAGAGAAGATCAAATCAAATCAGATCAAAGAAGATCCGATCAGATCAAAGAAGATCAGATCAGATAAAAAAAGATCAGATCAAAGAAGATTAGATCAAAGAAGATCAAATCAACGAAGATCAGATCAAAAAAGATCAAAGAAGATCAAAGAAAATCAAAGAAGATCAAAGAAGTTCAAAGAAGATCAAAGAAATTCAAAGAAGATCATATCAAAAAATATCAAATAAGATAAGATCAGATCAAAGAAGATCAGATCAGATCCAATCAATGAAGCTCAGATCAATAAATATCAAATAATTTCGAAGAATATCAAATAAGATCGAAGAAGAACAAAGAAGACCAAAGAAGATCAGATAAAAAAAGATCAAAGAAAATAAAAAAAAGATCAAAGAAGTTCAAAGAAGATCAAATCAAATCAGAGAAGATCGGATCAAAGAATATCAAATAAGATCAAAGAAGATCAGATCAGATCAAAGAAGATTTGATCAAAGAAGATCAAAGAATATTAGATCAAATAATATCAAATAAGATCAAAGAAGATCAGATCAGATTAAAGAAGATCAGATCAAAGAAGATTAGATTAAAGAAGATCAAATCAAAGAAGATCAGATAAAAAAAGATCAAAGAAGATCAAAGAAAATCAAAGAAGATCGAAGAAGTTCAAAGAAGATCAAAAAAGATCTGAGAAAATCAGATCAAAGAATATCAAATAAGATCATATCAGATCAAAGAAGACCAGATCAGATCAAATCAAAGAATATCAGATCAAAGAATATCAAATAAGATCGAAGAATATCAAATAAGATTGAAGAAGAACAAACAAGATCAAAGAAGATAAAAGAAGACCAAAGAAGATCAAAGAAGATCAGATAAAAAAGATCAAAGAAGATCAGAGAAGATCAAGGAAAATCAGATCAAAGAATATCAAATAAGATCGAAAAAGACCAAAGAAGATCAGATCAAAAAAGATAAAAGAAGATCAAAGAATTCAAAGAAGATCAAAAAGATCAGAGAAGATCAAGGAAGATCAGATCAAAGAATATCAAATAAGATCGAAGAAGATCAAAGAAGACCAAAGAAGATCAAAGAAGATCAGATAAAAAAATATCAAAGAAAATCAAAGAAGATCAAAGAAGTTCAAAGAAGATCAAATTAGATCATAGAAGATCAGATCAAAGAATATCAAATAAGATCAAAGAAGATCAGATAAGATAAAAAAAGATCAGATCAGATCAAAGAAGATTAGATCAAAGAAGATCAAATCAAAGAAGATCAGATCAAATAAGATCAAAGAAGACCAAAGAAGATCAGATAAAAAACGATCAAAAAAGATCAAAGAAAATCACAGAAGATCAGATCAAAGAATATCAAATAAGATAAAAGAAAATCAAAGAAGATCAAAGAATAGTAAAGAGGTTTGGTTTAAAAAAAACATTAAAGAGGTTAGCGACGGTAAGTACGCCGTCGCTAATTGGTTTTAAAAAAAAACAGTAAAGAGGTTAGCGACGGCATAATTGTCGTTGCTAATTGGTTTAAAAAAACATTAAAGAGGTTAGCGACGGCCTAATTGCCGTCGCTAATTGGTTTAAAAAAACAGTAAAGAGGTTAGCGACGGCAATTATGCCGTCGCTAATTGGTTAAAAAAAACAGTAAAGAGGTTAGCGACGGCAATTAGGCCATCGCTAATTGATTTTAAAAAAAAACATTAAAGAGGTTAGCGACGACAATTAGGCCGTCGCTAATTGGTTTAAAAAAACATTAAAGAGGTTAGCGACGGCCTAATTGCCATCACTAATTGGTTTAAAAAAAACAGTAAAGAGGTTAGCGACGACCTAATTGTCGTCGCTAATTGGTTTTAAAAAAAAATAGTAAAGAGGTTAGCGTCGGCAATTAGGCCGTCGTGAATTGGTTTTTAAAAAAAATATCACCGATCCGCGTGAAATCTCATTTCAACCGTTAATAACACCCAAAAATTTAGCTCAATCCAACGCACTAAACCAAACCACGTCATCGATCCGCGTGAAACTAACACAACCAATCCCCCTTCAATTACCTTTCTCTATATAAATTTCAATTATTTCTACAAACCAACTTAAACACAAATTTTCTCTCAAATTTTTTTTCTCTCATCTTTCAGAGAAGAAACCCACTGAGGAGAAGTCTGCCGCTTCCTCGACACCGATCCCGGCCGCCTCCCTCTACACCGATCCCTGCCGCCTCTCTCTCCCCTCCCTTCATCCGCCGCCTCTCTCTCGGAGATCTAAGATCTCTCATCTCGGAGATCTAAGACCTGAGATCTCTGATATCTCGGATCTCGGAGATCTGAGACCTGATATCTCAGAGATCTTGGAGAATCTCAAAGATTTGAGTTCTCGAGATCTGAAATCTCAGATCTCAGAGAGATCTCCGATATTTTTTTAAATATATATATATATATATATATATATATATTTTTTTTTTTTAAATCTCAGAGATCTCGGAGAAATTTGATCTTTTAAAAAATATATTAAAAAAAAACCATTTAGCGGCTAATATAAAATAATGTAAAATATTTTTTAAAAAACCATTTAGCCACGTTAAAATGCCCGTCGCTAAAATAAAAAATAATGTTAAATTAAAAAAAATCAATTAGCCACGGCTAAAATGCCGTTGCTAATATAAAATTAATATTAAATGTTTTTAAAAAAAATCAGTTAGCTACGGCTAAAATGTCGTCGCTAATATAAAAGTAATGTTAAATTTTTTTTTTAAAAAATCTGTTAGCCACGGCCAAAATGCCATCGCTAATATAAAAATTATGTTAAATATTTTTAAAAAAATTTGTTAGCCATGGCCAAATTGTCGCCGCTAATATAAAAAAAATATTAAATTAAAAAAAATCAGTTAGAGACGGATTTTTACACTTTAGCGACGGTTTTATCCTGTGGCTAATTAGCCACGGCTATTTTGCCGTCGCTGAATCAAATAGCGACGATAAATGTGGCTACGGGATAGCGACGGTTGTTGTGCCGTCGCTGATGCCTTTTAGCTACGGTTTTAGCTCAATCAGCGACGGTTTTTAGCCGTTGCTGATTTCAATTTTTTTTGTAGTGTAGAAAACGGTCATATGCCTTTAGTTGTATGGAGATATGTTACAATAAAATTTTCTAGGATATCATGCCTTTAACTTTGGTAAAACGAATCTCGATGGTTAAAAAAAAGGGAAAACACGGTGGTGTTCTAGCTAGAGGATTTTGGTGGTGTATTTCTTTAACAAATTTGTGACAAGGACTCAAAGTCCTGTTTGGATGGCTCCCGGGTAGTGTTAGAGTTCAACAAGGAATTCAAGTCCTCTAGACAAGGACTTCAAGTCCTCTTCTATACCTTTAAATCATCCTGTACATAGTAGAATTACGCAGCACGTACAATGTGAAAACTAGGCCGTGTACAACATGCAACAGGTAGTGGTTTTGGCTGAATTTGTGTGTGTGCAAGGGCTGGAAAAGGCAACATACGCAGCAGATTGGGCAGCGTGTGAAACGTCAAATACAGGGCTGTTTTATGGTGGGGAAACAGTGAGAAACAAAGAGTAGTAGAGGCTGTTCTTGTGGCCGTGTGGTATGATATTTATTTTCTGCTATTGTTTATTGCTTACTTGTTTCGTAGCATAGTTTTCAGTCATTCACTTTCACCAACTAGGTCTTGGCCCTGTGTTGAATTTACTTAAAGCAGTTGGCTTTGAGTTGATTGTTTTAAGGTATTTCTTACAAGTGGTCTCAGAGTGTCAGTTGGTTTGTGTTTGTGCCTTCAAAGTGTCAAATAAAATGACTGAAAGGGTTTTTTCATCGCGAGATGATGGCTATGTGAAAGTCCATAGGTTCGACATTGTTTGATTCAATGGTAGGAACAATTTTAAAGCTTGGCAAATGGATATATTGTAAATATATTATGGTTAGTTTGGATCAAATTGATGCATTTGATGAGAGAAAGAGACCATTATCAGATAAGGCGAGGTTGAGGTTATTGAGAAGTGGAGTAAATTGGATTAGAAGACATGTAATACAATTTATTTATCTCTTTTGGAGTAAAATGGATCAGAAGGCATGTAGTACGATTCGTTTGTGTCTTTCTCACAATGTGGCTTACAACTTTGCTGATGAGATAATGACTCAGTGTATTTGGGTAAGGTTCAGGCTATGTATCTTCAGAATGATCAGATGAGTGTGATGTACCTACAATTTTCACTTTCAGGCTACAACCAGGTAAATTCACGATTGGTCATGTAAGTGAGTTTGAATGTTTATACTTAGATTGTGTTAACTTGGGAAATTTTGAAGATAGTCAGAAGGCATTATTTTTGTTAGTTTTTTGTTATCGAAATGGGAAAAGTTTGTTGTTGATCAGATGACAACCTTGAAATGGAAAAAATTGTGTATAGTGATATTGTTCAAGTTGTACTTGCAAAAGCTTCTAGAAAGAGTGTTTCGAATGAGGAGGTTTAAGAACATGGTCTTTCGGTGATAATAGAAAGAAATTACAACAAGAGGAACAACTACAGAAGGAACCAGTTTCAATCAAGGCAGAGATAAGTATAAGGTTAAATGTCACAAATGTAAGTGCAAGGGCCATTACAAGAGGGATTATCTAGAGTGAAAGGATAATAAAAAAACAAGATAATGAGAATAAGGGCGTAGTGAATGTTGTTAGACACTGGATATGATAGATGATATTCTAATCGGGGGTGACTTAGCACATGCATTGATGCAAAATCCATGCATTGATGAATAAATCTTATGACCATTTGTATGACCGTTGGATGTTGGATACGAGAGCTTCGTATCATATGTATTCCGAAAGGGAATGGTTCAACACTCATCACGATGTTAAGGGCAGTTCAGTTACAATGGGTGACTCTCAGCCTTGCAAGACAAATGGGTGTTGGTACAGTCAAATTCTAGTTGACAGATGAGTCATGTAGACATCTTACCGAGGTATGTCATGTTCCAGCTCTTTCAAAATGACTGATTTAGCTTGGGGTGCTTGAAGCTCAGGGCTACAAGTATATTGGTGAGAATGGGTACTGCAATGTTTATTTTTGTAATAAGTTGCATATGACAACAATTAGGCATGCAAATATGTATTTCCTTCAAGGCAGTGTAGTTGATGGTAGAACTATGGTTTCTACAGTTGTGGATGAGAAGTGCTTGACCCGCACACAATTATGGAAAATGCGATTAGGGCATGTTGGTGCGAGTGGACTAAAGACTTTTAGCAAGCATGGCTTGCTTGGCGGTGATGAAATGACAAAGCTGGATTTTTGTGAGCATTGCATCTATGGGTGCAAAGTAAGTTTTGGAGATGCTACTCATAGCACCGCGAGGATTGTGGATTACATCCACACTGATGTTTGGGGACCCTTTAGAGTTGCATCCAAAGGGGGTTCTAGGTGTTTTGTGTCTTTTATCGACGACTTCAGCCGGAGAGTATGGGTGTATACCATGAACATAAAAATGAAGTCACTGATATCTTCAAGAAATGGAAAGCTATGATTGAGAAACAAACTGGAAGGGTGATCAAAATAATGAGATCTGACAATGGTTGTGAGTATACCGGGGATCCCTTTAAGCAGTTTTGTTTGGAACATGGCATTAGAAGACACTTCATAATGAAGTCAACACCACGAAAAAACGGGGTAGCAGAGTGGATGAACCGAACCCTATTGGAAAGAGTACGGTGTATGTTGTCCAATGCAGGTTTGGGCAGAATATGGTGGGCTGAAGCAGGTAGACACGACATGCTATCTCATTAACTGCTTTCATTCATCATCTATTGAGTCTCATATTCCTATTGAGGTATGGTCTGGTATTTCTTCAGATTATTCTAGCTTGAAGTATTTGGTTGTCCAACATATTTTCAGGTTTGGGAGGACAAAATTGGATTAAGGGTCAAGAAAACTATTTTTCTCAGTTATCCAGATAAAGTGAAAGGGTATAGATTATGGTGTCTGACATGCAGAAGATTGTGATCAGCCAATATGTGAAGTTCCACGAGGAGTCTTTGGAAGCTTTATAGGCAAAGTGTGAGAGATGCAAAGATGATTCCCCTATTTGGAGGGGTGATAGCTATGATGAAGATGAGGATGCTAAAGATTTTCTGCAGGTGGAGCTTGGAACTCCTAGATCTCATAAAGAGCATGATGTTCCTTTTACTGAGGGAATATGTTATACATATATGATGCTTGATGAGACAGTGACAGAAGATGAGGATCCTACTGATGGGGACATGGATCCTATACAACAAGAGATTCAACAATTACAAATACCATCTTTAGTAGCATGTAGAGAACGTAGAGTCAGACATGCACCACTTAGATTTGACTATAAGGAGGATACAACTTGTGCATTCTCAGTTCTTGATGGGTATGATGATGGTACTATCGTATATACGCAGGTTTTGCGAAGTGTTCACAAAAAGGAGTGGAAGGAGGTTTGGATGAGGAGATGCTATCTTTTCAAAAGAATCATATATGAGAGCTTGTGACACTCCCTAAAGGGAAAATGCTGATTGGGTGTAAGTGTGTTTTCACAGTGAAATACTACATTTCAGATTTCAAGGGTATTTGTACAGGTATACGATACAAGGCAAGATTGGTGGCTAAAGGATATGCACAAGAAGAAGGTGTGGACTACAATGAAGTATTCTCTCCGATGGTAAAACACACTTTTATCTGAGTCATTTTGTCTTTAGCAGCACAACTTGACTTAGGCTTGAGCAACTTGATGTCAATACTGCTTTCTTGTATGGAGATTTGGCGGAGGACATATACATGTCTCAGCCCGATATATATTCTATTGTTGTAAGGAATAAAATGTATGCAAACTGAATAAGTCACCGTGTGGGTTGAAACAATCTTCGAGGCAGTGGTTTAGGAGGTTTGATACTTCTATGATTGAGCAGGGATATGCGAGGAGTCAATATGATCCTTGTGTATTCATGCAGTAGCTCAAGGATGGGTCTTTCATGTTTATCTTATTTATGTTGATGGCATGCTCATTGTTGCGAAGAATATGGAAGAAAATTGATAAATTGAAGTTGAAACTTAGCATGGAGTTTGAGATGAAAGATCTTGGTTCGGCGAAAAAGATACTTGGGATGGAGATAGTGAGAGACAGGAAGAAGGGCGGACAGTCAGTGTCACAAAGACAATACTTAGAGAAGGTTATTCATCGTTTTGACATGGATACATCTAAGCCGGTAAGTACTCATTTGGCTGTTCTCTTTAAGCTCTCAGGTAAGTTGTCTCCTAGCATAGAGGATGAAAGGGAATACATGTCACAAGTTTTCTATGCTAGTACAGTTGGTAGTATTATGTATGTCATGATCTACACACGTCCGGATATCGCTCATGCAGTCAGTCTGGTTAGTAGGTTTATGTCAAACCTGGAAAAACAACATTGACAGGCAGTGAAGTGGATATTAAGATATATTCAGGGTATGCTGGATGTTGGTTTGGTATATGAGAGATAAGATGTGTCAAATATGATTCGAGGTTATGTTGATTCAGATTATGCTGGTGATCTTGATAGACGCCGATCGACTACAGGTTATTGTTTTACATTGACTATGGGTTCGTGTGCTGGAAGTCTCAATTACAGTCTATAGTTGCATTTTCTGCTACTGAAGCAGAGTACATGGCTCTATCAGAGGCGATGAAGGGATTCATTAGGCTTCGAGACTTGGTTAGTGATTTGGGTATTACTCAAGATGAGGTGACAATGTTATGTGACAATCAGAGTGCTATCCATCTGGCGAAGAACCAGTTTCATCATGCCCGGCGAAGCACATGATGTGCGGTATCATTTTCTGAGGGATGTCATTGAGGATGGCGAGGTTCCCTTGGGGAAGTTGAGTACTCAAGACAATCTAGCTGATATGTTGACAAAAGTCGTTCCAGGGATCAAGTTTGAGCATTGTCTCAATTTGATCAGGCTCTCTCTGTGTTGACGCTCCGAGGGGTTAGGGCCCTTAGGGGCATGACGACGATTCTTGTGACCGAGAAATGGGTCTTGGCGATTTTCATGCCAAGGTGGAGATACTTATGTGGTTGTTTCTGATGCTTGTGTGGTGGCTTGAAATTGTTCACCAAGGTGAGATTGTGAGACAATGACTCAATTGATGAGTCAAATAAGGACTCAAATTCCTCCTCAAACAAGAAATCAAAGTCCTATTTGGATGGCTCCCAATTACAGGTTAGTGTTAGAGTTAAATAAGGACTTCAAGTCCTTTTCTCTTCCTTTAAATCAGAACGTACACAACATAATTAAGCAGCACATACAACGTGAAAATCAGGTCGTGTAGAACGTGCAACAGGTAGTGGTTTTGGCTGAATTCGTGCGTGTGCAAGGGCTAGAAAAAGGTAGCATATGCAGCAGATTGAGCAGTGTGTGCAACGTGAAATACATGGCTGATTTCAGCTGCTCCTGCAGGTTGTAAACCCACCTCTTTGGCTGTTTTATACAGGGAGAAAAAGATAGTATAAGAACAATTTATAGGGTCATTCTTGGGTTGTTTTCTGGCGGGGAAATAGTGAGAAACAGTATGTAGCAGGGGTTGTTCTTGTGGTTGTGTTTCAAGTGAAGAAACAGTGGGTTAGTTCTCTTCTCCTCTTTTAATCTAAGGTGTAAGTCTTTCCCATATCAATAAGATAGTTACAGAGTCGTCATCTGTGTTGTTGGCAAAGCCAAACCACATTAAATTTCCAGATGGACAAATGGATGCAAATTTCCACCAGATCACGTGCTGATCATGCGGAGCAATCTGCATAAGATAGAACCACGTGCAGATCACGTGGAGTAATTTGCATAAGATAGAAGTTAATTCTTGACACCTGTGTGGTACCTGCCACGGCAACTCCGATGCCAAAGTTAGAGCAATGTCTTCAGAAAAATGTTTATATCTCTATATTTGAAGAAGAAATTCTGAAATCAAGAAAGAGTTACCTCCAGATGGATTTGTGTTTGGCTATTTATAGAGGCAGGCAGATGAGTGAGACATGTGGCAGATGAGTGAGTGATCTGCTTGCAGGCAGTTGTAACTCCAGCACATGAGTGAAACACGTGTTAAATAAGTGAGTTATCTGCTTGCAGACGGTTGTAACTCCAGCAGATTAATGAGACACGTAGCAGATAAGTGAGTGATCTGCTTACAGGCGGTTGTAACTCCTCTTAGGTAGTTGTAACTTCTCTTAAGTAGTTGTAACTTTCTGTTGGCGGTTGTAACTTCCTGTTTTGAGTCACCTCTCCTGCAAGCTTAGGTGCTCATCTGAGCATGGTGATCAATGCCGAACACTATTCCTTTGCTAAGACAGAAATCTTCGGCTGAGTTGCATTAGGCTCAAACTTGGTATTTTTCTACTTGTAACTTTAATTGGTAATATTTGGCCTTTTCGAGAACATCTAAAATATTTGGGCTTCATTTTCCTATTGGGCTAAGGATTATTTTTGGCTCCCACAATGCCACTCATCTTCTTTGCTTTTGAGTTGACCGTTTTTCTTTTCCTTCTTACTTAAAAGTATAGGAGAGGTATTTTCACTGATGAGCCCCGCCAAAAATAGAAGTAGAATGCTCCTAATTTGGTTGTCTTGTTTGTTTCTATTGATACAAGTAAAACTCTGCATATAAAGGCTTCTGTTGTTGAAATGTAGTCTGTTGAAGACAAAATGATCTACATGTTGAAGCTTTTGGTGCAGATGAGGTGGTCTACCAGATGAGTCATACATAGTCATTTCATAGGTTCATGGACTTTGTCCAAGTAGAGGATCATCCATAGGTGAATAAACAAATCTTGCTCCAGCATCCTAGTGATTTGATGACCCATCCTATATAAATGCCACATATCTTTAGGATGAATTGCCCATGTTCCAGCATGAGTTGAGGATTCTTCATTTATTGAAGGACGCGACACTGATCTACTGGCTGACGTTGTTTCACCAGTTGAGGTAGACTTGAGCCTTCACTGTTGGCCTCGGGTGGTTGATTTTGTTGTAGGATGAGACATTGATCTGTTGGCTGACTTTGTTTCCCTGGTTGATTAGGGAATGAATTCTTCTAAAGCTTGAGCATTTAAAGTTGTCTTCGGCCAGTAGATCAAGTTGTATTGGCCTAACTCTATCGCCAATTTCATGAGTTTTTACCAAACATCTGGGAGAAAATTGTGCCCCCAACTCTTCGCTGATGAGAACTGTGCTAACTACTACATTTGAAACTGCCAAAGTAGATGTATAGGTTCTCTTTTGGATTTGTCTGCTGATCTACTCAAGAATCAGTCCAAAGTTGCTGCTCTACTTGTGAGACTTTGAATTTTTTTGAAGTTGATGGTGACTTCATGTAAAGTAGTGGTCTTCTTTGCTTTTATAATCCCCAAACTGTGTATGTTTGTTGGTAAACTGACTTAGAAATATTTGTATAAAGGTCACAAAAGTTTGATTGTCCTCTTTCATGATTTTCCAATATGCTTAAGTCGGAATTTAAGCATAACTTGAGAGAATTAATCATGGATTGAAATCCTTTTATCTTGGAAATTGCACAAAAATATTGTGTGATCTGCTGACCATTTGACAAAACTTAAAGAGATTTAAGTAGTCTTAAGTAAGATGTTTTTATGCATTGAATTACCCACTCACGTAGAGTGTCATCCTCAACTGAGGTGTGATCCTCTATTAAGGCACTTTGCTTGTGTGATCTGCTGACCAATTGACTAAACTTAAAAGGATTTAAGTAGTCTTGAGTAAGATTCTTTTATGCATTGAACTACCCATTCACGTAGAGTATCATCCTATATTGAGGTGTGATCCTCTAATAAGGCATTGCGCTTGTGTGGTTTGTTGATCACTTAACTAAACTTAAACAGATTTAAGTAGTCCTGAGTAAGATGCTTCTAAGCATTGAATTGCCTACTCACGGAGAGTGTCATCCTCTACTGAGGCATTTTGCTTGTGTGGTTTGCTGACCAATTGACTAAACTTAAACGAATTTAATTAGTGCTGAGTAAGATGCTTTTATGTATCGAATTATCCACTCACGTAGAGTGTCATCCTCTACTAAGGCATTTTGCTTGTGTGGTCTGCTGACCACTCGATTAAACTTAAACAGATTAAGTAGTTCTGAGTAAGATGCTTCTATGCATTGAATTACCCACTCACGTAGAGTGTCATCCTCTACTAAGGTGTACGTAAATATTTGTATTTCTGAATGTCTTCTGTTGTATGACATGTAGAATGAATGCTCATATTTTCCTATTTCAACTGAGGAAGGTGTGTTCTTTGCTGAAAAACAAAATAATGTATCATCTGCTATGGTATATGTAATGTAGAACGAATTCTCGTATTTCCCTATTTTAACTAAAGAAGGTGTGTTCTTTGCTGATTAGCAAAATAATGTATCATCTGTTGTGGTATATGTAAATATTGTTAGATCATTCTTTGCAGGTCTTCTTTCATTGATGGCGGTCTCTTCGGTCAAGATTGGTTCTTCTCGTAGAGAATTTGATTGACCGAAATGGAGAACACTGTGTATGTTCTATGGATGAGGAGTCTCTTGTTGAAGAGATAAAATACAATAAACAGATAAAATAAAACCAAGTTTTTCTTACATGTACATTGCATTTTTTTCGGAAGAAGTTAAAAATGAAAAAGCTAGGATGCCTCAACTTCAATTTACTTTGTTAAATGGTCGGTTTCCCTAATCATCAAATTTTTCTGCGCCGGAGAGTTTGATTGATTGGAACCAAGAACTTTGTGTATGTCTTTTGCTGGAGAGCGTGCTTTACGCTTGTCACCCCTATTTTTTTACTCTCCTTTTTATCTATATATTTTTTTTATTGGTTGGCTATCCTTCTTGAACACATCAGATACCTTAGCAATATTTTTTTTCATCGTCCCACAATGCATAACATTCTGCCATGGTGAAGACTTTTGTAAGAGTTTTACCTGGTTTCATGGCCAGCTCACCATACAACTGGTGACCTGCGGGCAGACCCTTCCTGAAAGCTAAGGATGCAATTTGATCATCACACTCAACTATGCTTGTTTTTTCTACCTTGAATCTTTTAATGAAGTCTTTGAGTGATTCATGTGACTTCTTTTTCATGTTAAAAAGGTAGTCAACATGTTTTTTGACAGTTCGGTAAGATGAATATTTTTTTGTGAAGATAAGAGATAGATCTCCAAAGTTGTTGATAGACTGGGGGGTCAAAGTGTGAAACCAATCTTGGGCTACTCCTTGTAAAGTCATAGAAAATATTTTGCACATAAGCGAATCATCATTTTTGTGCAGAGTCATGACACTTCGAAAATGCTGCAAGTGCCTCTCAGGATCAGAATCTCCTTTGAAAGGGGAAAAAGTTGGTGTGGTAAACCTTGTTGGTGAAGGAGCCTCTTCGATGTTATCTGTAAATGGTGAAGTGTTCACCAAGGCTACCTCTCTGCACAGAGTATCATCTGGATTTCTCATAACTTGTAAGTTCATCAACAACTCTTTGACTAATCGAGCCACATCATCTATTCCCAAGGGCTTATGAGTATCCTACTGATCGACCATATGGTGATTTCGATTTTGATTATCTGTAGTAGATGACTCATCATATTTTGAATATGGCTGTGACTTACCTACATGTGAGTGAGGTAAAGTCTCAATGGGATTCTCCTGAAGGCTCCTATTGATTTGACGAGCCTCTGAATGTGGGATGTGGGACAAATCAGTGTAGTGATCTAGATTTGGTCCCCTGCGTTGTTCGCATCCATCGGGATTATGTCTTCTGCACCGACCACTTATATTTGGTGTAGTCTGCGTTGCTTGGGAGTCCAACCTTGAGAAGGCTCCCCTTTGAGGTTTGAGCCTAGAGTGCACATTTACTCGTGGCCCTAATTTCGAATGAATGCTTCCAGAGGGATTGTTTCCCTTTGATGGATGATTACTTCCACTCCTATGTGCATGATCTGCTGGTAGACGACGATGTGTCCTCTGCCTTGGTTGTTCGCTTACTAATCGCTTTACCATCTGGATTTGTTCTTCCAATATTTTGGTTAGATTGGTGATCTGACCTGCAAGATTTTATTGTTGTGTCATCTTCATTTGGCTTGTGGTAGAAGGTTGCGATTGATGGTCAGCAGGTGGTGGCAAACCCATTATCAATGGTTGTCCGACTGGTAACGACTAAACCCGTGATGACGATGGCAGCCTAGTATGAGCAGAATACCCTATAACATTATTTTCGCTAGTTTGTTTTTGAGTTCCCACCATTGTATTGAATTGAAAAAAAAAGTGTTTGTGAAATTTTTTTTTTGTGATTGGAAGAGAGCATGCAATGAGTTTGATTCAAGCTCTCATTGAAAGCACCAATTTGTGGATGCAAATTTCCACCAGATCACGTGTTGATCATGCGAAACAATTTGCATGAGATAGAACCACGTGCTGATCACGTGAAGTAATATGCATAAGATAGAAGTTAATTCCTGACACCGGTGTGGTGCCTGCCACGGGGACTCCATTGCCAAAGTTAGAGCAATGTCTTCAGCAAAATGTTTATATCTCTATATTTGAAGAAGGAATTCTGAAATCAAGAAAGAGTTACCTCCACATGGATTTGTGTTTGCTATTTATAGAGGAAGATGAGTGAGTGATCTGCTTGCAGGTGCTTGTAACTCCAGCAGATGAGTGAGACATGTGGCAGATAAGTGAGTTATCTGCTTGCAGACGGTTGTAACTTCAGCAAATTAGTGAGACATGTGGAAGATAAGTGAGTGATCTGCTTGCAGGTGGTTGTAACTCCAACAGATTAGTCAGACACGTGGCAGATAAGTGAGTGATCTGGTTACAGGCGGTTGTAACTCCTCTTAGGTAGTTGTAACTTCTCTTAAGTAGTTGTAACTTTCTGTTGGCGATTGTAACTTCTTGTTTTGAGTCACCTCTCCTGCAAGCTTGGGTGCTCAGCTGAGCATGGTGGTCAGCACCGAACACTATTCCTCTTCTAAGAAAGAAATGTTCTGCTGAGTTGCATTGGGCCCAAACTTGGGCTAAGGATTATTTTTGGCTCCCACAAAGACTTTCTGTTAAGAGTTGAGAAAGCTAAAGAACGAACTGGCAGCATGAAGTCAATGAGGGGAGTCATGCAATTGGAGAGAGAGGCGATTTGAGGGGTATTATAGGTAAAATTTTTAGATTTTACATCTTGTTATCTCAGCTGTCCCAGGAACTTTGGAGCCCATCTGCACCATTGATAGGAGGGTTTGTAAACATAAGCAGACGCCGCCACCACTGATCCTAGGTTGATCGGCCGTCGCCCTGCTTGGCAGCCACCATTGATTGGTCACTGCCCCCTTCTGATCACTCCTGTTTGGCTTCTCAACCTTTTCTTTTCTAGTTTGGTCGCACTTAGTCTCTGACTGGACACATCTAAGATCTGCCTGGACGCATCTAGCCTATGCCTAACCGCTTTTAGTCACCAGTGCTTTGTTTATTCTAGGTGCTATGTTTGCTGGGTTGACGCTTCTAGGCCATTTCTAGTCGCCATCTCCGCCTGGTGGTTGATTTCTTGGTCATCTCAAGGGATGGAGAGATCACTTTTCTTTGTACTATGATGGCTTCCTTAGCCGTCAACACATCCTTTCTCCCATTGGGGGGTAAGGAACCCGCGGAAGAGGCTCCAAAGCTTTGTTTCGCCCAAATAATTGGAAATATTCTTGTGGATGATGTTAAGGAGACACATGTGGTGGGAACGAGATTACTGAAAGAAGGAGAGCCAGCCATTGGGATAACGGCATCTGATGAAACTCGTGGGGAGGCTTTCATGGAACAACACGTGATAGTTTTAAAGTTCTCTAGCTACATGCCAACATTGGTAGATATTCGAGATTCGATTCATCGAACCTGGGGAATACTAGGTGACTTTTTTCTAGGTCTTCTTGATCAACGTCATGTTCTTGTCTGGCTTCAATCTGAGGTGGAAGCAAAGAAAATATTGTCAAGGGACTCGTTCTTGATTCGAGGAGTGTGATTCAAAGCCTTTCACTGGCATGACGGTCTCGGTTCCACTTTGGGTAGAGTTGCCTAACTTGCCTTTGCATTTATTTCATCCTCCTCTATTAAAAGCTATTGTGAATTCTTTTGGTGGTTTTTTGCGCATGGATGATCATACTAGTTGTTTATCACGTCCGGGCTCTGCCCGTGTTTGCATGGAGATGACTTTGGCAGAAAAGTTACTGAATAGGATTTGGATTGATAGGGCAAACAATAGGGGATTCTGGCAAAAAATTGAATACCCAGGGTTCAAATATTGTGACTATTGTTCTTTGCTAGGACATCATGAAGAATTTTGCAGAAAAAAACTAGGCCTCAAGGGCTATGTGAACACACCCCATGTGGGGAAGGAAGAGCAGAATGAGAAATATAAGGTGGAATCCAAGATTATCAAGCAACAATATGTTTCGGTAGCCAATAATAACAGAGTTGAAAAATCTGATGTGGGCACGAGTGGTGCAAATTATAAAATGGGGGAGGAAATCAAGGAGGGAATGAGTACGGAGGATATTGATGAAGAGGAGAATAATCAAAAAATAAATATTTTGGATAATAAGGAAAAGGATAGCGCCAATGATATAGTCGCGCATGAAATGACTGAGGAAGGTCTTCAAGAGGCGGGGTATACAATTAGTGAGATTGCAAATGCTATGCAAGGAGATCCAATGGTAAGCATTGGTGTTGGCAACCCGGGGAACCCACCTCCGGGGCTGGAAGGTGTGGAAAAAAAAGGGTGAATTGAGTCAAATTAATGTTCTAAAAAGAGATGATTCTAGAGCTCTTAAGGGTAATGAAGCAGGAGCTCATGTTGTCCCAGGAATTTGTCTACAGTCAGGGAGCCAAATGGATGAGAAAGTTTTGTTGAATTCTGATCAAGAAACATACGAAGAGCAGCAACTAAACAATCCTAAAGCAGCGACTCCAACAACAGATCAACATCTAAATGAGACGCCAAAAATAGAGCTTGCACGCCCTATTTCAGCAGGGAACAAAATAGTGATTTCACGCTCTGTTTTAGCAATGAACAAATCAGAGTTTGCACCCTCTGTTTCAGCAGGGATCAAAGACGGTTGTGCGCTCATATCGCACCAATTAGGAGGCCTGGGTAGAGGGGCAGAATGTCTACCGTCAGCGGTGAACTTGGGCCTCGCCGAAACGAACCAGATTGTGCATGAATCTAGTAGCAGTTCTAGACCAACTGGAGAACCCGAGGATGTTGGAATTCAGCCGGACCAATTGGTTTTAGTTACTCAAGAGGAGGTGAGATTGCTAATTGATAATGCTATCAATTTGGTTGAGGAAAGACGCGCTAAGTGGAAAAAGAAGAAAACAAGGAGTATCAATACTTTTGAAAGCGCCTTAGAAGATAGTGATGAGACTGAGTCAGCTTCGGAGGTAGGGCCGAAAATTGTAGCTATCAAGGATTTAGAGTTAGGGGCGCAATCAGATGACGACACTAAGAAACCAAAAGTCAAAATGGCGGTGCCTCCGGTCACGCGTCGTAAGACAAAGAAGGGTGTTTCTTCCTCCCGCGTTTAAGATGATTGAAAACTTTATGTTTTGGAATGCTCGTGGGGTTGGTAATAGGACCACGAAAACACGGTTAAAAATTATGGTGAAGGAAAATAATGTTAATTCTTATGATAAAAGAGCCTATTATTGAAACTAGCAGATATATGGAGGTTGGTATTAAAATTAAACTTGCAGGGTTCACCTCTAATTTAAAAGTTGGTGGTAAAGTATGGATCTTTTGGGATGCTGCACTGGACCTCTCAATCGTGGAAATGTCAGACCAGATCATTCACTGTTAGATAACAAATCTTCTACAAAAGTTTACTTAATTTCTTTTGTTTATGCTAAATGTTCGGTTGAAAAGCGAAGGGAACTATGGTCAAATAGGGTTACTCATGCTTCTAATCATGACCTGCCATGGATGGTTGGCGGGGATCTCAACACTATTTTAAACTCACAAGAAAAGATTGGGGGAATAGAGCCATCCTTGTCTAGTATGTCTAATTTTTCACATTGTATAGAAAATTGTGGATTGATTGACTGTGGTTTCACAGGACCTAGACTCACCTGGTGTAACAATAGGCGAGGAAGAGACCGTATATGGGCTAGACCGGATATAATTTTTGTTAATTCGGCATGGTTGACAGTATTGGTTAACCCGAAAGTGGAACATCTCAGCATAACTTTTTCTGATCACTCTCCGCTATTGGCATCCATGCCTACTCAGGTGCGAACAGGTTTTATCCCATTTAGATTCCTTAATATGTGGATGACTCATCCTGGTTCTACCGCTGGTCAGAGGAATATGGTTGTCTAATTTAGATGATATGAGACCTATTGACAAAATTGATGTTAAGCTTAAAATGGTGAGAAGGGCTATTATACAGTGGAACAATACAGTCTTTAATAATGTGTTTAGTAGACTGAGATCTCTAGAGGATTAAATGCAGCAATGGGAAACTATTCTTCTGGCGGGCTGGGACAATATTGGTAAGACTGGCCTTAATGTTGCTGCAAACTGGGACATTAATGCTTGTTGTAATCTGAGTTGTTGTTAGGCGGAGTACAGATTAGCTCTAAAACAAGAGGAGCTTTACTGGATTCAGAAGTCGGGAGAAAAGGAATACAGTGAAGGGGATGCTTGTACAAAATTTTTCTTTGCTTCCACTAAATCCAAACAAAAAAGAAGGGCCATCTCTCAGATCTATTTGCCAGGTGATAGGACCATTTCGGATCCGGGTGAAATCCTTGTAGAAGCAAATAATTTTTTTCATGGTCTCTTGTCAGCCCAGGGTGGCTATGTGCTTGATTCAGAACTGTTAGATTGCATTCCGAAGACCATTACAGCAGTTAGGTGTGATGCATTGGTCAAAAGGCCTTCGATAGAGGAAGTAAAGCAGACTGTCTTTGATATTCCTAAAAATAGTGCCCCTGGCCTGGATGGTTTTACTGCGGGTTTTTTCCAAACATGCTGGGATCTGATGATTATAGATATATGGGAAGCTGCTATACAGTTTTTAGAGGGGGAGGCTTTTCCACCGTCTTTTACTGCTAACTTCATGGCTTTGATCCCAAAAAAGGAAAATCCAAGTTTCTTTTCTGACTTTCGCCCCATTAGTCTGTGAAATATAATCTATAAAATTTTTAGTAAAAGTCTTTGCAATAGATTGGCATTGGTTTTACCAGAAATGATCTCCTTGGAGCAAGGGGCTTTTGTTAAAGGAAGGTTTATTGGGAAAAACATCGGCCTAGCACAGGAATTGGTGAGAGATATCCATAAAAAGGTTTTTGGAGGTAATGTTGTGCTGAAAATTGACATGAAAAAAACTTATGACCAACTAGAATGGAATTTTTTGTTTGGGTGCTCAAAATGTTTGGTTTTAATACCAGATTTTGTCATATTATCTCAAACTGTATAGCTTCTTGTGGTTTTTAAATTTTGTTATAGGGAGCTTACAAAGGCTTTTTTAAATCCACAAGAGGGCTAAGGCAAGGGGATCCTCTCTCACTTTTTCTATTCATCATCGCCTCAAAGGTTTTAAGTAGGGGTTTGCAAAGGGCTTTAAGTACAGGAAAAATAGGGTATTATTATAAGCCTAGGGCCTGCAGCCCTGTATCGCATCTACTCTATGCAGACGGCACTTTAATTTTCTTAAATGGGAGAAAATCGTCAGTTCCGGGTGCATGGATTTTCTGAAAAAATACTGCAATGCGTCATGACAGAAAATAAATGATGAAAAAAGTTCTTTTATGATGGAATACAATGTGGCAGTGAAAAGAATTGTGGCTTTGAAGAGATTTACAGGTTTCCAATTTAAAAGGTCTTCTTTGACTTATCTGGAAAGCAAAACTCTCATAATTTGAAGAATTAATTGACAAAATTCAAAGACGTATTCAAGGATGGAAAACAAAGCTGTTATCGCCTGGAGGGCGAATGGTCTTAATTAAGCATGTTCTAAGCTCAATTCCTGTTTACATTCTAAGCGCCATGTGTGTACCCAAGAAAGTTATATCTAGAATTAACTGCTTGTTAGCAGATTTCGTTTGGGGGGATTGTGAAGGTATGCTGAAGAAAAAATGGGTGTCATTGGACAAGATTTGTTTGCCTCAAGAGGAAGGAGGATTAGGCGTCAGAAACCTGACAGTGGTGATGAAGGCCTTTCGTGTTAAAGCTTTATGGAAACTTATTTCTTCAGATACACTATGGGCTTTTTTTTATGAGGAATCAATACTGGTTGCCTAGAGTTTTGTTGAGTTGCCAGGTTGTGAAATGTGGGGCTTCCCCATTCTTTAAGGAGATTATGTCTTGAAAATTTATAACTTTGAGCAATTCTTTCTGGCTTCTTGGCAGGGGAAACATCAGTTTCTTTGAAGAAAATTGGAATCTTGTGGCCTCTTTCAAAAAATCGGAGGATTTGATGAATCGTGGGTTTTGGCCTACGGTTAGGGAAGTGATAATGAGAGATTTCAAATTGGTCAATCCTGACCTCAGATTGCTTGCACGTGACCTTTTCGCAGAGAGGTTGCGGGGTAAGAAATATGGTGATGATGGGTGTGTTTGGGCTCCGGAACCGGATGGTCTCTTCTCCATTCATTCTGCATATGAATTGCTACGAAAGTAGGGGGTGAAAAATGAGCTAATGGAAAAAATTTGGCAAAACATTAGCCTGTCAAGAATCTCAGTGTTTGTCTGGAAACTTTTACGTAGAGGAGTGCCAGTGGAAGGGGAACTGTATTGATGCGGTTTTAGCCTCGCGTCGAGGTGTAGGTGTTGCGTTAATCCAATGACGAAAACTTTGAACCATTTATTTCTGGAGGGCAACTTGGCGGTAACAGTATGGAGTCATTTTGATGGGTTATTTGATGTGCATGTAAAGAAACCAGCAGAGATCTCTACAGTGTTACAGATTTGGTTCAAAAGAGCAAAGATGACCACGCATTCAAGTGTGTTTTACTTCTTCACTCCTATGTTTATTCTATGGGAAATCTGGAAGCAATGATGCAAGGATTTCTACGAAGATATTACTCCAAATTATGCAATTTTGATTTTGAACATTAGGCGTTATTTGAGGTTAGCCAATACATTTATCATTTCGAAGCAAATTAGTCGGAATAAGGCCCCTCTAAGGGCGCTTGGGTTACATGAGATCCCGGTTAGAAGATGCTTGGTTCGAATTGTATATTGGTCCCTTCCTCCTGCAGATTTTGTGGCGCTGAATGTTGATGGCTCCTCTCGGAATAATAAGGCGACAGGAGGTGTGATTATAAAAAAACCCTAGGGGTAATTGTGTGGTTGGTAAGCAATTATTCTTTGGGAAATGATCAAACAATAAAGCTGAGGCGTTGGCCCTTGTGGAAGGTTTGCGTCTATGCTCCTCATTGGGGTTCAGAAAAGTACTGGTTCAATCAGACTCGGAGCTTGTCTGTGGTTGGTTTAGGGAGACCTTTAAGATCCCGTGGCATTTGGAAAACATTTTTAGAGAAATTAAGTTGTTGGCAGAAAAAATGTTTATAGAGTGCAAAAATATCTATAGAGATGATAATGCGGTCGCGGATGCACTTGCAGACAAGGCGTAAAAAGATTGTAGGTCTGTCACTTATGGAGCGAATGAGTTACCTAGGCGACTGGCAGGGTTGGTATTTTTTGATAGTTGCCACATGGCTTATGTTCGTCTTGGGAATGAATAGAGAAAGGTTTGTTGTAACAGCAGTTTATTTCTCCAGGATCATTTTGAAAAGATTGGGCGCTGCTGTCGCATTTTTTTCAGATCTGCATTGCGCTGGACAGAATGGTCTATTTTGACAGAGTACTCTGTTCGGACGCGCGCTGTTTCCCTGTTTGCTGTTTCAGCTGCTGTGTCCTGGAGAAACCAGTGGAGGTTCATGAAGTGCCGGGTTGCAGAGCAGCAGGGCTGGTGGTGCCGAGGACTGGACAATTTTGATGTCCTGGAATTTCTGGAAAGTTTTTGGCTGTCTATGGTTTCACTTCTTTGAGGTCATTTCTGGTGCGGTGCGTCTTATTTCGGTTGTCGGTTTGCTTATTGCAAAGTCTTGAAATGGGGCTGGAATTCTCGCTGGGAGTTGGCAAAATCTTATTGATGGAAGCAAGCTTTTGGACTTTCGTATTTATGTTTACAAGTACAAGAATTCTCTTGCAAGTTGCAAGGTTCGCAAATTGAAATTTGCAAGGTGCAAGTGGCAAGTTTTGTTAGGTTGGGAAGTGGCAAGTTGTTATGAAAGGGGTATTGCAAGTTGGTTGCAAGGTTGTTTCAATATGGGCAAGGTGCATCAGATTACTCTGCACTGATGAACGATGTTTCTATGGATGGGTGTGTACTGGAAAAATCAGTGTAGGTTACCGAGTTGGAGTGCTGGATTGCGGAGCAGCAGGGCTGATGGCCGAGGACCTGGACAGGTACTCCTGTTACTGGACAGGTTGGGCGTCATTGGTCTCAGGAGATCATTCCATGGTGCGGTGTAATCAGGGAGAAGCAGCAGGTTTACGCAGTGTTTACTCTGTCCAGGAAATGCACAGGACAGAGTGCTCTGTTTTTGACAGAGTACTCTGTCTTGATGCACCCAGGAGCGTCCTATATGGCTGCCTGTATGTTGTGTTTAAGTGCTGGATTTTGGGCAGTGGATTGGGTGAGAGATAGGATGGCAGGGTGTATTACTAATCACAATGATAGGGATTGCAATTTGATATTGCAAGTAGAAAGTGTTTTTTGCAAATTGCAATTTGTTGCATGGTTTGTTTTGTGGAGCAATTTGTTTTAGCGCTAGTTTAATGGTTTCTACTTCAAGTTGCTCAAGGTGCTTCTTTTCCAAGGTCAGTTTTAACTAGGAATATTTCTAGTTTATTTAGGATGTATGT
This sequence comes from Berberis thunbergii, assembly GCA_003290165.1. Taxonomy (NCBI): domain Eukaryota; kingdom Viridiplantae; phylum Streptophyta; class Magnoliopsida; order Ranunculales; family Berberidaceae; genus Berberis; species Berberis thunbergii. Next base: position 421,365 of record QNQO01000274.1, on the reverse strand, counting down.
TGTAATACCCGCCTAATTAAATAAATATAAAAATTTCCTATTTATTAATTGGGACATATATAGTAATCTCATTTATTTGGAAAAAGATTTGTTTTTTTTGCCATGGCTAATTTGAATAAGGTGTGTATTTAGCCAAAATTTTGTAAACCCTAATGTTGATGGATTGCTACTAAGTTCTATTTGGGCTTTTCATAAACTAATGATTAGGGTTTTATTTTGTAAAGATTAAAGGGCGGACTGCCTTTAGAATTTTAGTGGGGGAGAATAGCCACCCACCATATATATAAAAACAAAAACAAAAACAAAAATAAAAACAAATACTTTTTTTTCCTTAAGCTTTTCTTTTCTCCTTCTTCTCGTTTCTTTCTTCTTAATGGCGGCTGACAGTGGTATGGTGATGAAGATGGGAAGAAGATGGAAGCCGGTGGGGAAAGTGGTCGATCATGTTGTGGATCAGGAGGTCAAACAATCAATCAATGTTGGAAGCTGCGATCGGTAGCTTGGGGGTTGTGGAAGGGGCGATCGACTGGTTGAAGCTGTCGATGGGTTTCATCGGCTGGATTTGACAATGGCTGGAAAGATGTGATTGACGTTGGTTGTAGGGGTTCAAATTGTCAATCGAGCTGTTGGCTCAACTGGGCCCGTCGATTGAGGTGTTGGAGGTGTTGATGATTGACAGTGGAAGAAGAGTCGCGGTCGGTTTGTTGCAGGGGTGGGTTGTCATTCGACAGTTGTTAGCAGGAAGAGGAGTTCAAAAGGGAAAGATGGAAATCGCGATGGCGAGTCACAGGCAAGACGATTTGGGATGCTTGCGATGGTTGCGCAATCCTTTGAGAATTTGGTGAGTTTTCTTCATACCATAACATAGTTTTGTATGAAATTGTTCTTGGAATCAAGGTTAGGTTTCGATATTTAATCAATTTTCTTCCCCAATTTTGTTCAATAAGTTTACTGATTTAGGTATTTTTGCTAGTTTTATGTAAAATTTTCAATGGGTTTTCCTTCCCCAATTTGCTTGGTGTTGTTACTGTTAATATCTCTATTATTTTGTTTGCTAGTGTTGGTACTGATGATACCTATCATACCGGATTCTAATAACAATAGTTCATGTCGAGTATTGGAATATATTTAGGAAGTGGAATCTTTGCTTGTGTGTAATGAAATCCTTACTTCAGTTATTGGTTCATTATATGATGAAATGAAACTTTCCTGCTGCATTTGGTTGCCACTCCTTCACTGTCCCTTGATTCTAGAATATGAATATGGTATGACAGTAAATGAGGAAGATGCCAACAACAAAAGCTCATCAGATTTTCTACTTTGCTTGTTGTTGCAAACTCACAACAAATACAAAAGAAATGATGAGTAGGATGTTTCCCCCGAGGGGAAAACATGTTTAGGTGAAGGATTTTGACATTTAGAGGGATTATGCAAACTGAAAGTGAATTTGGTGAGGGGTTTTATCTCCTTCCATGAAATCTTTGTTTTAAATGAATACCCAAAAGAGGGGCGGAAATTTGGAGAAATGATATTGCAAGAGATTAATATTGGGGAGCAAGGTTTCTTCTTAATCATCTTCATTTTGGAAAGGCGTTTCTAGATGTGTTTTGTTTGAGAGGGTTTTGGCAGAGGGGTTTGTTCATGATAGTTGTGTTAAAGGCCTTGAAAGATTTGTTCCAGCAAAACATCCACTGTTAGATTGTAAAGTTCAAATGAACCCCTTTGGAATCAGTTTATCTCCCATATAAACAAAAAGAGAATTGGAGGTTGGTCCCACAGTAGTAGATGATTCATATAGTCTTCATCGCAGGGTAGTGATGTTGAAATTTGGGATGGATTTTGTTCTTGTATTGATAAACTGCTCTAAAGTTTGATAATATATGTCCTTTTCATGGTTCATGAATGTATACTTGAGATGAAAATGCATGAAGATTGTCTATTTTCTTTGAACTCATTTCTTAATGAATAATGGTGGATATTGTGGTTGATTTATTTATGGTAGACAAAGAGTCACCATAAAAGAGTTTTGAGTTTTAGTTGATATTTTTTATGCTCTTTTCCACAACTCAAAAAAAAAATGTGAAAAGAAAAGAAATTTTTGTATACAGACTTGCTTGTGCATGTGTGATATTATTATGGGTATGCAGACTTGCTTGTATATCGATGCACCCTTCCATGTGCGTTCGGTTGTACGTGTAGATTTAGCAAGAATACTTGCCAGTGATCGAACTTCGGGTGAGATGACATGACACTCGAGGTGGCACCCCACTTGGGTCATGTACACTCCCCGTGGTTTCGATGGCAAGGGAGACACACTTGGGTGAGGTGTGTTCGGCACAAGGAGGATGGTGCGATTGTGGAAAAGAAGCGAGATTTCTTTTTGTGTATGTGCATGATTACCTTAAAGGAAGAAACTAAATGCTCATCCAACACTTGAATGAGAACTACATGTCTTCCTAAAGGTAGAAAAATGTGTTTGTTAATATTTCAATAATAGTCTAATATGATTATGAATTGTATTGTTGTTGCATTTATGAGGATTGATAACTCATAAATTTTATTTATAAGTAATAAATAATGCATATTTATTTATTAGGATGATGACACCTTTGCCTCATTGAGGAACTACTTGTTGGTGTGGTTGGTTATTGTTTTTGTTTAGTTTGATGTTATCACGTGTGGATTTATTAATTTTTTGGATGAAGATTTCTCACACCAGCTTTATTGATGACCCAAGTGAGCTTTTGCTTCTTGGGTACATTCATTTTGGAATGTAGTCGATTAGCCTTTCAGGTTTAGAGATTTTGAGCTGCATTACTGGAGTTTCGCTAGTGAGCTAGCCACGCTGGTCCTTTTCGGGTTAGAGTTTTATTTGTTTCAGTAATTTAATCTTGTTTAGTTGTTGCTGCTATTTGTTTCTGTTGTTATTGAGCTGTCACGCCCCGAATTAAAGCCGTGAGAGCCGGATGGTAGCCCGAAGCAGACAATATTGTACAGTGCGAGAGGGGGTCGCCACATTTTGGTATCAGAGGATTTGGTTAGCTTAGGCTGGGGTAGAGTCTAGGTGATCCTCGGAATGTGGATGTGGGAAAGTAGTAGTGTGAATGTCTAGAGACAAAGTGACAAGGGTGAAAATTGAACTTTTATTAGTGTTTCTTTTTTTTCTTCGTGAATCTCGAGATGAGAGTTCTGTGACTAACTCATTTTGATCTCAGTAGTGGGTGACATTATTCCGTGTCGTTTTCTTGTAGCGGTTTGTTATCTTGAATCTTTAGTTAACCCATTTCGCGAATCTCGGGACGAGATTCTTGTGAGTTGTATATATTGTAACACCCCTAATTTTTCAATGGCAATAAAAATTTATGCAACTCAAATTCAATTGAAATTTTTATTTTAAAATATTTTTTTGTTTGACAAGTTGTATTTTTTCGAAATTCGCTTAACTTTCTTTCCTCTACCGAATATCGGGACGAGATTATTTTGAGTTGTATATATTGTAGCACTCCGTAATTTTTGTACTTACTGAATTTTTATATTTTTGTGTGATTGTCTTCATTAAGTTATTGGCATACGTATGAGTTATTTGTTTGTCCAAGTGATGTGTAGTTTGTTTATTTAAGAATTAATTTCCTACTTACTTTCCTCTACCGAATCTCGGGACGAGATTCTTTTGAGTGTTATATATTGTAATACCCGCCTAATTAAATAAAAATAAAAATTTCTTATTTATTAATTGGGACATATATGGTAATCTCATTTATTGGAAAAAAGATTTGTTTTGTTTTCCATGGCTAAATTGAATAAGGTGTGTGTATTTAGCCAAAATTTTGTAAACCCTAATGTTGATGGGTTGCTACTAAATTGTATTTGGGCTTGGTTTTGGGCTTTCATAAACTAATGATTAGGGTTTTATTTTGTGAAGATTAAAAGGCGGGCTACCTTTAGAATTTTAGTGGGGGCGAATAGCCACACACCATATATATAAGAAAAACAAAAACAAAAACTTTTTTTCCTTAAGCTTTTCTTTTCTCCTTCTTCTTAATGGTGGCTGATAGTGGCGAGGTGATGAAGATGGGAAGAAGATGGAGGTCGGTGGGGAAAGTGGTTGATCAGGTTGTGGATCAGGAGGTCGAACAATCAGTCAATGTTGGAACCTGCGATCGGTAGCTTGGGGGTTGTGGAAGGGGCGATCGACTGGTAGAAGTTGTCAATGGGTTTCTATGGCTGGATTTGACAATGGCTGGAAAGATGTGATCGACGTTGGTTGTAGGGGTTCAGATTGTCAATCGAGCAGTTGGCTCGACTGGGGCTGTCGATTGAGGTGTTGGGGGTGTTAATGATTGACACTGGAAGAAGAGTGGCGGTCGGCCTGTTGCAGGGGTGGGTTGTCATTCGACAGTTGCTAGGAGGAAGATGAGTTCAAAAGGGAAAGATGGAAATCGAGATGGCGTGTCGCAGGCAAGACGATTTGGGATGCTTGCGATGGCTGCGCAAACCTTTGAGAATTTGGTGAGTTTTCTTCATACCATAACATAGTTTTGTATGAAACTGTTCTTGGAATAAAGGTTAGGTTTCGATATTTAATCAATCTTCCCAATTTTGTTCAATAAGTTTACTGATTTAGGTGTTTTTGCTAGTTTTATGTAAAATTTTCAATGGGTTTTCCTTCCCCAATTTGCTTGGTGTTGTTACTGTTAATATCTCTGTTATTTTGTTTGCTAGTGTTGGTACTGATGATACCTATCATACCGGATTCTAATAACAGTAGTTCATGTTGAGTATTGGAATATATTTAGGAAGTGGAATTTTTGCTTGTGTGTAATGAAATCCTTGCTTCAGTTATTGGTTCATTATATGATGCAATGAAACTTTCCTACTGCATTTGGTTGCCACTCCTTCACTGTCCCTTGATTCTAGAATATGAATATCGTATGACAGTAAATGAGGAAAATGCTCACAACAAAAGCTCATCAGATTTTCTACTTTGCTTGTTGTTGCAAACCCACAACAAATAAAAAAGAAATGATGAGTAGGATGTTTACCCCGAGGGGAAAACATGTTTAGGTGAAAGATTTTGACATTCAGAGGGATTATACAAACTGAAAGTGAATTTGGTGAGGGGTTTTATCTCCTTCCATGAAATCTTCGTTCTAAATGAAAACCTAAAAAAGGGGCGGAAATTTGGAGAAATGATATAGCAAGAGATTAATATTGTGGAGCAAGGTTTCTTCTTAGTCATCTTCATTTTGGAAAGGCGTTTCTAGATGTGTTTTGTTTGAGAGGGTTTTGGCAGAGGGCCTTGAAAGATTTATTCCAGTAAAACATGTCCACTGATAGATTGTAAAGTTCAAATGAACCCCTTTGGAATCAGTTTATCTCCCATATAAACAAAAAGAGAATTAGAGGTTGGTCCCACAGTAGTAGATGATTCATATAGTCTTCATTGCAGGGTAGTGATGTTGAAATTTGGGATGGATTGTTGTTCTTGTATTGATAAAGTGCTCTGAAGTTTGATAATATATGTCCTTTTCATGGTTTATGAACGTATACTTGAGATGAAAATGCATGAAGATTGTCTATTTTCTTTGAACTCATTTCTTAATGAATAATGGTGGATACTGTGGTTGATTTATTTATGGTAGACAAAGAGTCACCATAAAAGAGTTTTGAGTTTTAGTTGATATTTTTTATGCTCTTTTCCACAACTCAAAAAAAATGTGAAAGAAATGAAATTTTTGTATACAGACTTGCTTGTGCATGTGTGATATTATTATGGGTATGCAGACTTGCTTACATATCAATGCACCGTTCCATGTGCGTTCGGTTGTACGTGTAGATTTAGGAAGAATACTTGCCAGTGATCGAACTTCGGGTGAGATGACATGACACTCGAGGTGGCACCCCACTTGGGTCATGTACGCTCCCCGTGGTTTCGATGGCAAGGGAGACTCACTTGGGTGAGGTGTGTTCGGCACAAGGAGGATGGTGCGATTGTGGAAAAGGAAGCGAGATTTCTTTTTGTGTATGTGCATGATTACCTTAAAGGAAGAAACTAAATGCTCATCCAACACTTGAATGAGAACTACATGTCTTCCTAAAGGTAGAAAAATGTGTTTTGTTAATATTTCAATAATAGTCTAATATGATTATGAATTGTATTGTTGTTGCATTTATGAGGATTGATAACTCATAAATTTTATTTATTAGTAATAAATAATGCATATTTATTTTTAAGATGATGACACCTTTGCCTCATTGAGGAACTACCTGTTGGTGAGGTTGGTTATTGTTTTTGTTTAGTTTGATATTATCATGTGTGGATTTATTGATTTTTTGGATGAAAATTTCTGACACCAGCTTTATTGCTGACCCAAGTGAGCTTTTGCTTCTTGGGTACATTCATTTTGGAATGTAACCGATTAGCCTTTCAGGTTTAGAGATTTTGAGCTGCATTATTGGACACTACTACAAATATAGGCTTGCATAGCGCTTAAAAATAGGCTTAGATAGCGCTCAAAAAGGTGCTATGCAAGGCGCGTACTTGAATAGCGCTTCGTTGATTTTTTTTTTTAATTAAAAAGCGCTAATTTTTTTTTAAATTAGCTTGAATAGCGCTTTGATGAGCGCTATTTAATTTTGTTGATTTTTTTTAATTGGCTTCAATAGCGCTTTAGAAAGCGTTATTTAATTTCGGTGAATTTTTTTTATTAAGTACCATAGCGCTTTTTATGCGCTATTTAATTTAAATGAATTTTTTAAATTAGATTTGTTTATCTGCTAAGATAGCACATAAATAAGCGCTATGGAAGTAATTAGATTGTTCTTAGATAGCGCTAAAAGAAGCGCTATTGTCGTATATATGTTAAACTTAGATAGCGCTTATTTGAGCGCTTTCTAAGTTATTTGATTTGTTTTTTCTATTTTTCCGATACCGATTTTCTGGGCTAAATATAATATTTAATATAATAATGACAACGTTCAATCAATCAATAAAAACACAACATGATAACTAACTGTTTCTCATTCATTCAAAATATAATTTAAGCATTCATACAAAATTGTTAATATGCTATCATATATATTTGTCACTACACCAAAAACCCCCTTTAGCAACGGTTCTGTACCGTGGGCGTAACCCATTGCCACGGCTAAGAGCCGTTGGCTACAGAGGCGTCGCGAAATTTGTTGCAACGGCCATAAACCGTTGCTAAGCCGTGGCAAAAATAGCCACGGTTCTAAGCCGTGACAAGGTGTAGATATTAGCAACGGTTTTAAACCGTGGCTAAGAATGTAGCAACGGTTTTTAGCCGTGGCAAGATTAGCCACGGTTTCAAGCCGTGATAAGGTGTGGACAATAGCAACGGTTCTAAACTGTGCCTAATTAAGTAGCAACGGTTTTAAACCGTGGCTAACTTTAGCCACGGTTTTAAGCCGTGGCAATGTAGCCACGGTTTTGAGCCGTTGTGATAGTTAGCCACGGTTTAAAACCGTAGCAAATTTTTTTTTTTTTTTTTTTAATAATTAATTTTTTTTTTTTTTTTTTTTTTTTTTTTTTTTTTTCCTATCAAATGACTTTGAGTCATTGAGTCAAAATTGTTTTAGAAGTATTTTTGAAGTTAAACAACATATAATAAAGAGAAGATTATGTTTTTAATGTGTTAATTTTACTTTGAGAATACATGCACATTTGAGAATAATCAATAAGTGGAATTAATACGACCAGAATTACTAAAGAAGAAGACCAACAAATTGAGATGATCATCCAAATAGGCAATTAGGTTTCACTTAAGTAAACAATAATTGGAAAGATAATACAATCTGAGATAGACTAATAATTAGAAAGCAAACAATTGGAGCTGTAAATCTGTGATTGGTAACTGTCAAATTCCCAAAGAGAACTCAAATTGAAGATGTGGAATTCAGATCCATTTCCAGCTAACAGCTAAACCAATTAACCATGTTACAACAACAAAAAAAAAAAAAAAAAAAAAAACTCACGCCATGGAGGTGGACTGGTGATGCAATAAGCAATGTTAGGCAGCTGATCCTTGGCTGGATGCGGCTGCAACTCATCCTGCTTGGGTGCTGGAGCTGCTCCTCCTGCCATGATTTTTCCTCTTCTACAAAGATTCATATGTACAACTCTGTCTCCTTCATCAGAGACGGCTTCAGAATATTCAGCAGCTCAGATTACGCAGCATTCTAGATGCAAGAGAATTCCTTTAAGCTTAAAACATCATCGTTGCTGATGAGGTATAATTCCTATTGTTTAAGACAGTGAAACTTGTACATTTTGAGTTTTATCAGGTTGGTTCACGAGGACGAGCATACCAGATTGAACTTAGGGTCCGAAGGCGCTGGAAGTAGTCCCCCAAGGCAAGCAAGCCTCTGGCTGCCTGTCGGGTAGTAAGGATTTTAGCCATCTGCTGCAAGGTCATATGGCGAAGGCTGTCTGCCTGTTCAGCATCAATAACCAATAAGAATCAGCCAAATTACAACCAAAGGGGGTTTAAGAAGATAATGGCTGAAAGAAGGGAGTTGCTAGTTCAAAGGGAAATTTCTATATGCAAAAACCTGACTATTTGATCCTCTTATTACTGCTTGAATATGATGAGCCACCAATCAGTATTTTCAATAGTTAATCAGACAATCTGACATAACACAACAACATTTCACCAACAGATTTACAAAAGAGTTCCTAAATAGTTTTCAACAACCAAAGATGGCCTAGTACATTAGAAAGTACCCTTTCGGAGTTCAACAGTAAAAATATTACTCATGCTTGTACCAAAACTGTCCCCCACCCTTGTCATATTATTTAGCCATACCTCTTGTGAATTGAACTACAGACCAAGTACAAGTTCAATAAAATGACAGTTTGAATGCTTTACATTCAAGTGTTAACATTTTTGAAGTCTTGAGAAAAAGCGAATTGATCACGAAGCCGTAAGTTAAGTAAATCTAAGTCAATTATTCTGTTAAATTGGGCTTTGTCTGCAAGTATTGAGCTAAATTTTTCTTTTGTAAATAGCATAACATTCTTAGTATCTTGCATTTTCTCAGATGATTATGGTCCATGAAGAAAACTAAACAGAGAATAAATAAATAATCAGGTGTTAGGAAGTACTATTTCTAGCTCATACTACTCTAAAACCTTCAAGTTGAAAGTCTTGCAAGGTCCTGACATTTTTTCAATTCAACATTATCTTTCTGCAATATTAATAGATAAACTTATCATGAGATTGCAGAATTCGTATGCCTAATCATAACAATTGTTCCCTATTATTGAGAATATCAGATTAATTTGTTAGCAAGTACTTATTTAAAAGATTTAAGAAAATGCTCCAGAATATATTTTATGGTGCTATATCAATTAGTTGTTATCACAATAAGCAACGTGCCCTTATAATATGTACGTACCTGGTTCACAAATCTTAAAAGATCATTCAACTTCTCCATTGCAGTCTCCATCTGCAACATGTAGAGTCACATTCCAACCAGCTGCCAATGCACACGCGGCACCCGCGCGTTTCTGCGACAAATCCCGAAATGACACCGTAGTGCCTAAATCAACCGGCGAACACACGCGCCAACCACATGACGCCGCATCTCAGCATGTCAACGCTGCGACAAAACAACTGCAATGTATCCCAGCAGCAACAAAGCCGCGCATCAGCAGCAGCAGAAAATAGCACGGCAGCCGTCGCATCAACACGCAGCGCAGCAACCGCGCATCAGCAACAGCAGAACAGCAACAGCGGATCAGCAGCAGCAGCAGATCAGCAGAACAGCAACAGCAGATCAGCAGAGAGCTCTGCCTAAACCACACAGCATCTGCCCCTGCGAGCAGCAGAGAGACTCGCAGAATATCGCCATTTCCCGGACTGCGAAAGCTGCCATAATCCCCAAACCTCGCAGCCACAAAGCTGAAAAACTAGATTGATCCAACAGAAAGACAACTACTGAACCATTAAACACCAAACCATAACCCAACATATGACAAACCGTAAATATACAACATCGCAAGTAGGAGAAGACGGTACAAACCTGCTCATCTTTCCTCAATGGCCTTCTTGTCACCAGCCCCATGAAGAATGACATTGTCATCCTTGGAGATAGTTACCTGCAAATTCTTTGGAGCTTTGAAGAAAGAAAGTAGAACTCACTTCTACCTTGACCATTTAAATACACTTATTAATGTGCAAGACACTCAAGCTTACATCAAAGAAATTAATGTAATATAAATAGATAAAACAAAGTTGAATGATATAATTGAAGCAACAGAACAGAGTAATAAATAAAGTTTGTCTAGATGTAGCAATCCAGATTTTGGGTAAAGTAAATACTTCATTGGGGCATGAGATTGACACCTATGGTCAAGTATTTGCTTTCACAATCCAACTCGTGTGATAAGCACAATTTTATCACATGGGCTAAATTATAACAACCAGAACCTTTTCTACTTACTGCAATTGTCATTTTCTTAGCTAGAACTTTAGACGATTGATAAAGTGGACGTAACACCTCAGGCACGCTCCATGCCTATAAAAAAGCAGGGTGTAATTAGTTGATAAGAAAGATATTTTCAAAACTTAAGTAAATGTCCCTCAAACCAAAAATAAATTTCATATCCTTCCATAAAAAGGGAGAAGGGGGTCAAACCTCAAGATCAAGGTGGTCGACAATGTGGATGATTGATCCTCCTCCCTCGCATGGACGAATCAAATAACCACTAGGCAGCATCTCAGCCCTTGTGAACTGAGAAGTAGTAGATGGGATTGGGCCAGAAACAGAACCAGAGAGTGATCTCTCACAGACCTTCAGGTGTAGACACAAAGCAAATAAATCTAGATTATTAACTTTCGTCAAACCCAAATGCAGTTGCAAGAAATGTTTGATGACAATTACACAAATCATCACTATAGTTGCAGACCACAATTAAAATCAAACTTGTCATTGCGAGAGAAACTAGGGTATTCGTTGCCTTAAATCATGAAATGCTAGAAAACATAAGTAGATTAATGATAACAACATGATAGAATGGACATATAAAACTTGCTTTAGATGACTATAACCAACATAGCCATAACATCATTAACAGGAAGGAACGTAAGAGAAAATATAATCAACTTATATGGTTCTCCAAGAACATCTACACTGCCACTAATCTAGATGAGTATGACCAACTTAGGCATAATATCATTGATAGGGATAAAAGGAAAAGATTTATTTAGACGTAACCAACAAAATTCAATGGGCTTTGCAAGAGAACTCCTCTGATAACCACTTATGGACAAGTTCACACACATCTTATTTACGCAAATAATTCTACCAACTTATATGCGAACCAAATAATTCTATAACGAAAATTACGCAATCAAGAATCAAAGAAATGCTACCAAAGACAATGTTTAGAAACACAGAATACAGATCTGATTTATTTCACACACGATAAGAACATGAGAAGGAGGAAACATGCTAGTTTAGTAATAGCAACGGTCTGGTGAACTAACATGCCTGCTAATTTTCTTTTATAAGAACATTTACGCTATTGTTAAATAGATCCTAAAAAAGCACAAAGTGAACTATAAGCTACCAGGGCATGTCCTATTTTTTTTGTTTGAAAGCCAAGGCAAAAACTAAAAACAATGAAAATAGAAAACTTAAAGCAATCAACTTAAACCAACTCACATTCAGTCTCTCAACCGTAGAACACGCAGCACACGCGCGTTTCTGCGACAAATCAAGTTACACCGGACTGCCCAGATCAACCGGCATACACACGCTCCAACCGCATGTCGCCACATCTCAGCATGTCAACGCATATACAGACCGCAACAATGCGTCGCAGCAGAAGCAAACCCAGCAGCAAAAGCAACAGCAAACCCAGCAGCAAACAGCAACAGCAAAGCAGGGCAGTAGCAGCAGTAACGCGCCCTGGCGTAGCAGCAGCAGCAGCAGCATCAACGCCGCGCAGCAACAGCAGCATCAACGCCGCGCAGCAACAGCAAGTACGCCAGTCCGCCCCCGCATGAAACAGCAGCAGAAAAAATTTTACAATACGGTTGCGTATCTTTAAAAATTTTGTTCGCCCTTTCCAACCACGATATTTTTGCTGAATTTTTATAGCTGCAGTATGCAAATAATCACCAAAGTGACTCATCCTTTGTGTCTTTTTGTTACAATACGGCCACGAAGGCATTCCAAATTCATCACCTGCAAAGTTACAACCAGATGAAGATCGTTAAAAAGCCCCATAGAGTTGAATTACATGATCCTTCTTATTTATTTATTTACTTGTTTGTTTATTTTATTAAGATTTATCTATATAGAATAATATTAACCAAAGCAGAAAAACAACAAATATTTAATAACATATGTAATAGAGTAGGACTATTTCAAAGAATGTTGTACATAGCAATTAAAAGTTGCAAAATCTTTCAACAATTAAGTTCTAATACATTTCTTTTGTATACTACTTTATGAATACACATCCTAAGTAATCACAGCATCTTGATGATCATGCAAATGAGTGCAACAGCAAGTAATTAAATGATACTTGCAGCTATCACAGTTTGAATTACAATGTGTCATTCTATACATCCTACCTTAAATACAGTGAGACCAAGAATTGGGAGAATAAAATGAATTCACTTACTACTACAGCAGGAGAATGCACGCCAAGAAATGGGACAATATCCACCTGCAACCAATTCTCAATAGCTGATCCCACCATTGCACCCACGACAAGCCCTCCAACAGTTAGATAAAAACAACTTCAAAATTCAAAAAATTTCATATCAATTCATCAAAATGAATAAAAATTTAACTGCAAACCAAAGAAAATATTTCAAACTAATTTGATTCAGACAGAACATTCTTTGTCTAATATGTTCATGTGATTCAGCTTAAGCTACACGGCTTAAGCAAGGAGGCAAGACTGTTTTTGCATACCTTAAGCGCTTCTTCTTTTACCTTCATCTTCATCAATCCATTTCTTCTTTTACATTATACCTTATACCTTTAACATAACTATAAAATTAGCCATTCTATTGGGTAGTTTTGCATCAATCCAACCATTTTCATGCAAGTTTGTGTGTGCTTTCTTGTGATTATGTTATATTGCTATATTAAAGTGAAAGGAAAACCTAACAATAACATATTTTCACAGGAAGTGGAGCATGTTGTGACTCCCATAACAAAACAGAAGTCCCTAAATGACAGGCAGCAAGTACGTAGATGAAAGAGATTGGAAGAATGTGAGTTTTCCAGGAAGATTTTGAAGTTAACTAGATGCTCCCAAGTAGATTTTCCAATGTTTTATGAGTTTTCAAATAAGAACTATAAATAATGCAAAATGTCTCCAGTCTCTTCATAACTGTTATGTCAATTTCATACGTAGATAAGTATCTAAACAAGCATGCTCATGACTGGCCCCAAAGGATGTTAGTAATTGTTTAGTTGAGCAATCTGTATCTCTCTTAGCTAGTGTTGTACCACACTTTGATTTTTTTTTGCTACTAAATAACAATTACTGGAAACAAGGAAATGTTGCACCTTGCAAACTGTATTGATTGTACACTACAATATAAAAAAATACAAAGTGACATCAGTTGAAATACGAAGCTATTGGTAAAATTTCCTATGCTCACATGAAAATGGGAATGTTTAGTGCACTTCATAGAAAAGCATGATACTAAGTATTAAGGATTGGATTATATGATAAACAGAATGTGATAAATGGACCGTATAGACTCTTCGTTACAGCGAATCCATCTTACGTTATAATAAATTAATAATAAATCAATAAATAAATAAATAATGAGAGCCTAGTAATACCACAAAAAGAGGGCATACCGGAAAATGTTTCTCAACATCATCAATATCATTCACTAGTGATGCTATTGGATCATCCAACGAAATGGCAACTATTTTCCAGTCGAGCTCCCCTTCATCAATCATAGCAAATGCTGCCAAAGGCTTAACCTTGAGAACCTGACCAATTTTTCCCTGGGCATCTCCAATCTCAACAACATCAACTGAAAGTTATTGATAACGTCAAAGAGAACAACTATCAGCGTTTCATAAGAAAAAAACAACACAGTGATATCTTGAAAAAACAGGAATGAATGAAAAAATCTAACCTGTATTTCTGGCAACAAACCGGAGGTATTGCAAACAAGAATGGCAGCAATGGCACCAGCAACTGAAATCAGCTCACTGTCAATTCCCAGCAATCCGGACAGCACCAGCAATCTCTCAGCCATAGAACACGCAGCACACGCGCGTTTCTGCGACAAATCCCGAATGTACACCGGACTGCCCAAATCAGCCAGCATACACACGCTCCAACCAAACCATAACACAGTATCAATTATCAAATATGAAAAACATCACAATGCAATTGTAGTGTGACATGTACAAGTGGCATGAACCAAAAAGGAAATGTTTTAAGGCTGAACATGAAGAGCTGTGTTGATCCATGGAAAGAGTTCTCTTTACTACTAACTTTCTGTGTAATTCATATATCCAATACGAGCCGTGAGCTTACAATATCACTATATGGACTAAAAAAAAAATGAATACCTGAAATTCTTGTTGCACCAAGCAATTGCCTCCACGTACATTCAAGGGACATTTCAACGCCAAGTCTTCTGAAATAAAACCCGTGCCATCAGTATGTATCAAGGCTTCCCCATCATCAACATAGTAAACTGAGCATCCTTCCAGTTCTTGATCAAAACATCACTGCAAATCCAAACTAATCAAATACAAAAGTCTGAAAACCCAATAATGCATATTGTTACAATGTGCTAAAGATCAATGGATCAGTTTCATTTGTAATTAGAGCATTATTTTAAGGACTTCCACAAAACTCAGATTGGAAAGACTCGATTAAATATAAGCACACCTTCTTTGACAGTATGGAGTTTGCAGAACAAAAACTGAACTCTCGTTGACAGACATTGGCAACTTGATACACTGAACTCTGTTGCATAAACAGAAAAGTCTTTAGCATAAGGTTCTTAGAATCTAGCATCTGGTTCTTGAAGTGTACATGCCTACAATAAAATTTCATGCATCTTCGTGGCACTTCTCCCAGCCTTGCAAAATTTTCTATGGTCAAAACACCAGATTATAATAAAAATAATTGTACATGTTGATGATATTAGAGCGGGGTATTATAAGTTATCCTAGCTAAGCAATTCAATCACTTCAGGTCATCTTATGAGTGACCCATTCCTGGCACGACACTTCTTATAATAAGCTTTCCGAGTTCATAATCAGTCACAGATAATCATGTGTTAGAAATGAAAGGAAGGTGATTAAAGGAATTCGTATCCACTCTGTACACAGATTTCCATCTTATTCCTTAAGGTAACATGAACTTGGTATTTTTGTTCATATTTCATACTGAATCTAACTGTGCAATGCATGAAATATGAGACCAACACAACGTAAGTGGTAAATGTGATTATGCATGAATCGGGCAGATTATAATAAACTTCTTGTGTGCTAAGGACTTATGTGTTCAAAATACTTTTCAGTGATTCAAAGTTATCGCGGAGCACACCAAGCAGTCAGTACTAAGCACAGTATCAGTACTAGTAGTGAGCAAATTCCACACTACGATACATTCAAAGTGGGTGTGCTTATATGAGTCTTCTCATTCTCCAATCAAGTCTAATTTGGTTTACTAGAAAATCCAAAAAAGGAATGGGACCTTTGAAAAAAATATGATTGCATGCATACTTAAAATGACTAAGTATTTGATCAAAAATCTCAGCAAATGTGTGTTGAACACAAACACATTAATTGCAACTAAGTCTCTAAAATCCTTTGGGACAAGAATTCCAGATGCAAAAGTCTTTATAAATGTGAGGTTCTTCAGAAGGGAACCATATGTCTGCTTGGTTGAAGGCTCAATCCTGTCTGGCTCTAGAAAGCGGAAAACGAGTTTGGTCTTGATTGGTTTGAAAGCAAAAATACTTCTTAGGAAGCACACCTCGGGTGAGGAGATGTAATTGACAATAACTCATCTTGATATAGAGAGCACATAACTTATCATACTCAGATTATGTTGTGCAAAGAATGTGTCATACTGAAATTAAAAGAGCGAAAAAGACATGATGCATGAGTAAGGCATATTCTGTGCATTTCAACATATATGTATGTGTGTGTGTATTTCTGAAGTAAAGAGTTATTCATTACCCAAATGGCATAATAATGGTAATCAGATAGAAGAAAGAAGTTACCAATGTTTGGAAATCTTTCGCCATCAAATCAATATTGGACTTCTAGTCTTACTCATTAGCTCTAAGTTTAGACAATATGAAACTTACCACTATAGCGACCCATTAACTTCACGACACCAATACAGTTTTAAGAACTTTCAGCTTCGACATGTGCTTCATTAATTGCACGTTGAGCCTCTTCAACAGCAGTATCAAAACCGAATGATTTGTCAATAACCTAAGCCAACAGGAAATCATGACAAAAATATGAGACAGATAATATTTGGATTAACTCACAGTTTTAGAACTAATTAGAAAATCAATAAAAATTGGTTGAATATCAAATTTGCAGCTACAGTCCTAACAAGTACCGGTATGTCATTATCAATAGTCTTGGGAACTCCTGCAACTGCAACTTTGAGACCGCGTCTTTTGATTTCCTGCATAAATAAGATAACTACAAGATCAGAAACTATAGCTAAAGATAACTGACTGTAGAGTCGGATCTTGATAACATCTTAACCAATGTTATACTGTTAGGAACTTAGGACTTTGGATAAAGGACTCAATTTAGCAAAAGATCATTGAGTGGCTCACTCTCCCAGAGGCTAAGAACTTATCACATCGGTTAGGAAAGGGCGAGGGATTGGGCGAGGCGAAGAAGGTGCACCCCTGATGTGATTGAAGAGCCTGTAGTTGATTCAGGACCAAGGTCAGATGATATCATCTGCCTACAGGTATCAGGGAGCGCAGGAAGGACTGAATTCGTAAGGCTGCGCAGGATAAAAAAAAATATCAAAATGAAAACAGCCAGCTATAGCAAAATTATTACATGTTGTATCATTCTTATGCCGATAGTGATTGTTATAAACTTGAAACTGATGGAGAAGTTATAAAAACAGATCATCCACACAGCCTTGAACCCACAAATCAAACTAAAAACACCTTAAAATGAAAGCATAAGAAATCCATAACATCTAAAAAGCAATTACTTCATCTCATACTTCTATCATTAGCATTGAAAAGTGTCCATGCCAATTTTAGCATCTCATTGATAGTTGATATATGGACTCTGTATTATGCCAAATTGTATATTTTCAAAATACGATAGTACCAATACTTCATAAATACTTATACTTTCCCATTTCCACATCCTAAACAAGGAGAAGGAATCTGCTTACTATGGCTTTACCAATGGTTTAACCTGCATACTTAGTCATATAAATTGTGTAATGATCTTAGGATTTTCAGGAGTATATTCTGCACAGAGAAATACAAACAGATAAAAGATAAGATAAATGCAATATTCCTTAACAGTGGCCAATCCAAATAAATCCTATAAAAGTTTTGACTGCAAGTGAGCATCTAAATCCAAATAAATCCCCTATTTGCGAATGTTAAAAGACTGCTGGCATATGAATTGAATACTTACCCAGGCAGTCATCTTGATTCTTCAGCAGAACTCAATGTCACTCCACGAGGTTTCCCACAATGTCGACATACAAACTCAATTGTTTCCCACAATGTCGACATCACCGAATCAAAACCTCTTCTTCAAAAGCAAACCGGTTCAAAATCATGAAAAAAAGGAGAACAACATTAGCAATTTCTCAAATAGAAACCCAATCAAGAAAAGAAATCAAAGCAATTCCATATACCCACTCACGACAATCTCTTTCCTTGCGAACTCACACACGACAATCTCTCTATCTCTATCTCCTTCTTCTTCGTGCAGCAAAAACAGTGTTCAACATTCTTCTTCTTCGACGAACTCTCCTTCAAGAACATGTGGAGATGGAACAAATTTTTGGAACAAATTTAGGGTTTCGGGAGATCTGTGGGGAGATGGAACAAATTTTTGGATTATAAACAAAAGTGGGAAAGCACAATTTTTGGAGAGGGAACGCAAAATTTGGAGCGGGAACGCAAAATTTGGAGCGGGAATCGCCCGCGAGAAATCTGACTCCATTTCTTCCACACTTCCATGTGCATTGCACGTGCCGTTTAGCAACGGTTTTAAGCCGTTGGTAACTTTAGCTACGGTTCTGAGCCGTGGCTAACACACCAACGGTTTAGAACCGTTGCTAAATTTTATTTTTGCAACGGTTTTGAGCCGTTTCTATCCCTAGCCACGGTTTAAAACCGTTGCTAAAGTTTTTTGTTGCAACGGTTTGGGGCCGTTGCTAATAATGCCCACGGTCATCAGCCGTTGCTACTATTAGCCACGGTTTTTAGCCGTGCCCAATATACCAACGGTTTTAAGTCGTGGCCAGGTTTTTTTTACCCACGGTTTTAAGCCGTTGGTACATATAGCTACGGTTTTAAGCCGTGGCAAATAAACCAACGGTTTAAAACCGTGGCAAGCTCGGCGTAGCTAAAAGGGGTTTTGGTGTAGTGTGTTCGTAGCACAATACCAATAAATATCTTAAACTAAAAGGATAATTAAAATGTTTTGCTTCAGCTTTCCATTTTCTCCTTGAGAAATCGGTTGTACAAGTATCCTGACCAATTGATTACGAAATTCTCCATTTTTTTTGGAGAATAAAATTTGACTGGCTGTTTATGAACAAACTGCAAATACAAAAGTTACAATCAATATATAGTTAGATGATATCAAATACTTCAAAAATCAACAAATAAAGTAATTCAATAAAACTATTTACTTACATAAACAGGAATACTTGTATTACCATAATTCAAGAGATCCTCAATATAGCAACAAATATAATGACCGCAATGGATGCCATCCATTTCAATCTGCTTTGGACACTATGAGAAATAACATCCAATTAATTATATGCAATTTGTTACCATGTCTTATTATATAAAATAATTTTTAGTACTGTAAAATATTTACCTGAATGTTTGCCCAATTAAATTTGTTCATTGCAGCCTTTGTTATAGAGCCGCCTCGACGAGTCCGATAACTTCTCAATGCACTATTTTGTATAAAGTAATATTATACATATGTAATATATATACATTTGTAATGTAAAAATAAAACTAGAACATGTATTTACCTTTCAACAAAGTTTTTCAAATCAACGCATTGTGCGATCTTCGTACCCGGAGCTGGATCCATAAAGTATATCATCTCTGTTTTGGTATTGATACCAATCAATACCCAATGTTGACTGCATAATGTTTCAAAAAATTTAGACATCCTGATACTTAATAAACACATAATTGAATCTTATTTATATTGAACTCACCCAACATTATGCGGCACCAATAAAAGATGGTCTTTTCCTGTATGCTTCAACAAACATTCGGCCAAATGATTGGACGATGTCCCATTACCTAGCATAGGTGTACTATGGGGCGACACAAAAGAAAACTTCCCCGCTAACTCGACATTTTCGGATAGATAGACTTCATCCAAATACCTTCAACAATCAACAATGTATAAGAATAAATAAAGTGTTCTAAAATATTTATATCAAATGGTCCAATAAGACTGAGCTATATCTTTTTAATAAATTATTACAATCCTACTAGCTTTGAACTATATCTAACCATCATTGATACTTGACTGCACTTTCAATAATCATAAGGAATCAACAAAATAACTAGCTTTCTCTTTTAGGTCCTTCCACAAACCAAGTTAACACCACATTAATATTAAGATGGCATATTAAACATTATGCTGAAATTTATCTAAGGCCATCTAAAAAAAGAAGCAATGCATAAGGACAAATAAAGTTTTTTAAAACATTAACATCAAATAAATTTATTTTACTAGTTTTATCACCTTATATAGAAGGCGATGCTTTAGGCACGTAACCATCGATCCTTTAGAATCTCCACGACATGTTCATGAACAATGCATTCGTTCCAAGGCTCCCCGTCAAAATATGCTGTCATGGGAACTTCGATACCACCATTCATGATGTTTGAGGGTAAGAAATGCAAAATATGCAATACCATGGAATTATGAGGAGAATCTCCACACTTAGGATATCATAATGGCTTAGCACAAACCGTTGATTCTACACTTTTCATGATAGGCTTATTAGCATCGTTCCTCTTATCCATCTTCTTATTCTTAGGAGGTGGGCACTGCAAATCAAAAATTAACTTGTGAGGTAAGTATTGAATTTGAGCTATATGTTCTCCTACTTTCAAGAATAGCTTTCTAGCACTAAGCTATATGTTCTCCTTATCAATTTCAAGAATAGCTTTTTAGCAATCGAAATAAGCTATATGTTCCTTATCAATTCCTAGCAATCTAAATAATTTCATCAACATGAACAACAAACAACAAAGATATCCCAGACATGCTCCTAATCGCAAGAAAAAGGAGAAAATACTTAATAAATAAATAATTGTACCTCTATTTTCAAAGACACCAGCTTTTTTGGCCACAAAATGAAATGGCCAACAGCTTCTCCTACAGTCCTAACTTCATTTGTACATTGCGGCACCGCTGAATGTTTCTCAGATTCTACCGCCACTTCAAATTGTATCCTTGCATAACCTGAAATTGCATCATGGCATTGTATAAGTATAACAACACACACACACACTAAGTCGGTATATAAATCTTAAAGTAATATGTTCAACCTTCTGGTAGTGGAACACCATGAAGAATTTCATTCGGGCGATTATGCAAAATACCTTGCCCAACATGTCTACGAAGGTTCTCAACATACAAATAACATCTAATAGGACCCTAGAAACGAAAAATATGTTAGTCTTTTATCCAATAAAAATATTTATTAGCCAAGTTTGAAAATTAAATATACCTCAGGAAGAACCTCATTCGGAACCTCATCCGAAAAATCAAGGTCATCATCAGAATTCATGTCATCATCATCCACATTGAAATTATCCTTATGACTAGAACCACAAGATGATGGCACAGTAGGTTGGTAGCATTTAGCCTTCATCTCCTGCATGTCTTTCTCTAATCTATTGCATTGCCTTTTCAACTTTGACATTTCGGACAATTCGAGTGCCTGAGCTAAAGATTTCTTCGTAACACCCCATCCACATCCTCGGACATTGCTCGATCAAGCAAGTCGCCAAGCTTAATATCATTTAGCTCATCCTCTTCCAACTGTTGTGTTATGCGTACCTAATACAACTTAATATCATTTAGATTCTTGATATCGAATAGTTCATTTTGCAGTGTAATTCTATTTGTGTAAATCCCATATTATTAACAGTGACTATATTGCAATGCCGAAACAAAATATACAAAACTGTCCAAGTTGTGAGTTCCAGTGTCTTCATCATGGCAGCAGAGTATAATTTAATTTTAAACTATTGTCTCTTATCATATTTACCAACTTTTAGTATCCACTTTTTGTAAAAATACCAAGCAGTGCTATATATAGTGACAAAACTGAAACTCCGTGATTTTAAAGTAGGATAGTGCTATCAGGTGAAAAGGATGGTATCATGTCCAAACAGTGCAGATTTGTTTTCAAACAAAGGAAGTAGATATTACCACATCCTCAAGTACTTGCAAGGCAGTAGGATCATCAACCTCATGCTCACCATTCATCCTCGCATACTTCCAAGTATCCAAGCGAGTCACAATAAGATCCTCTTCCCCTTCACGTATTTTTTGCTCAATCTGCAAATTTCAAAGCCACATTTAAATTTCATATCATAGATACGTAATGTAGATAATTAATACATACAATCTGCTCTCTCAGCCGTGCATAACCCACACATGCCCTCCTATATCGCGCTTCCATCTTTTCCGCTCTCTCTTTGTTAAGTTTGCTTGTTTCCTTCAATTGAATGTTGTCATTAGTTGGTTTAAATTGAAATGCCCCAAATTGAAGTATTATAATAACTTGAACGTACTTTAAACTCCAGAGTTGATGAGTATGCTACGAAATCTTTCCAATACAGAGACACAGTGGACAAGTGAGAGTATATGAAAGGCGGCTCATCCGAAAAGTTACCCTCACTATCTCTCGCAAGTTTGCTTAACCTTGTCCTAAAAACTCTATGTAGGTAACCGGCACGAGAAACAATTTTTTTTTGTGTGATTCGTCAACTCCCGCAAGTGTTTCCTGTTACAAGAGTAAATAATGTCATGTTAATCTATAGTCAGTAGTTTGCATGACAACACTTATTTTCTCACCCCCTAAACACACTTAAAGAACCAAACAGTGGAATAAGATAACAACTAGGTAAATTAAGTAACACCAGAAGATAGCCTTGTTTCCAAGATAGCCTTGTGTGATCTTGTTTCTTTATCTTCTTGTCATTTGTTACTTATTTGAGTAGTCAGCAGCTGACTGCAAGAGGTGTACAACATTCTGAGTCACCCTCAGCTTTCAAGAATATATTTAGATAGATAGGTTTATGAGCCACCTTTCAATCATCTTTTATATTCTCTCTGTTTTTGCATAATTTTCTTGTCCTGTCTTAACTTTACATGGTTGTGGTTTCAGTTATAAGGTGTCCCGCTTGGAAATTGATTCAGGTAGTCTCAAGGAGCTTCAATGTCAACCAATTTGACTACTCAAACCTTGCCTTTAGGTGGAAGATAATTCAGACATTTATGTTTTGGGATAAGGACTTTATCATCTATATAATCTTGCCTTTAGTTTCGATTTTTTCTATTAAAATCTAGTTCCTCACCTATGAACCTCATCATATAAAATCAGTCTGTTTCAATGTAAATTGATTTCGACTTTACATTTGTTTTCTCAAAGTCATAGACATATATACATCTGTTGTTATATCAAAACAAAGAGAAGGTAGTATGGCATATCCCTGGTTCTTACCATTTCAACTAAAAACTGAAAAGTGAAGAGTGATTTCTATTTTCAGTTTCACTCTAGAATGCATGTTCATGACATAGGGAGTACATAATTTCTTGTCTATACGGTGTTCTTCTCATATAACCAATCTGAACAAATTGGGATAAAATTTTTATCAGTGAAGTAATCATTTATTCGCTTAACTTTATCAGTTTTCAAGAAATTGTTCCCTTGAATGCGGGAAATGTGCTCGTCATCTCCAGTTTCCAGCAAAAAGTCATTGCCTTCTAGAGACTTGAAGACTACGAACAGCTTACTGTTCTTCCAGAAGCCTTCACATAAGACTGTCCGTAGAAGTTTCAGGATAGTAAGAGGAAGGCATCTAAAGTCTTGCAACTGCGTTCCTGGATTGGATAGAAAGAATAACAAGGAATGAATCTTGCTTTATTTGCCAAGAAACTGATGAAGCAAACTCTTCTAACGAAGAGGATGAAGGTTCAAGTACTGTTGTGGTATCAGATCTTACCCCTGGCTCTAGCACTAATCAGCTTAAGTACAGCCTTATAGCCAGCAAGCAGATGGTGGGTATCTTTGTTACTGTTTGGGTCCGGAGGGAACTTGTTCCATACATAGGCCACTTGAAACTCTCCTGCGTCGGGCGTGGGATCTTGGGCTATCTTGGAAACAAGGCAAGCATTAACAGTGGGACCTTGTACTGACACATTGTTTCGTGGTCATTTTGTTTAGAAGGGTTTAGGGTGCCCAAGGAGATTAGCTGCTCATCATTAAAAACTAAGTATTGCGTTTTTATTTTGTTTTTTATGAGAAAAATACGAGTATCTACTTATGGACCTATATCATTATGGCACTGCGATCCATTCTATTCCATGAAGGATTTAATATCTTCTATTAGCCAATGCTATCTGACGTGACCAAAATATTTACCTAATGGACATGAATGAGATGCTCCAACAAGGATCAAGCCCTGAAGGTTGAAGATAATTACTGCATCTTTTTTGAAGTTTGCATGACAAATATTTCTAATCTCTATTTGGGATGCAGCATGATATAATTTAGCATCACATTAAAAAACATTTATAATAAAAGAAAAATGCAACAGCTAGGCTGCTAGAGAAAGTGCATCTCACGGCGTGTTTGATTTTTCAAGTTAGCACTGCTAGAGAAAAATGCAACAACTAGCACTGTTGAATTTGATAAGACTTGATTCTCCTATTCATGATGTTTTTGTTCCCTTTGCTTCTCAAATGAGGACTCCATTAACTTGTTTTTCAAGTGCCCTGTCCGTGTTTACAAACACATTTCTCAAATCAAGAATATTAGTTCAGCTGTTCCATGAGGGAAGGCATGCAAATGCAATCAAGTACTGATCTGAATGGTGGTTGGTTTTAATCCTAAATGTATGCAGAGAATATAACTAAACTTAATCAGATTCCAAACGTTCATGCATCGCATAACATGCACCAAGACAAGTTCCAAATTAGCAGCTCCAAAACTAGAACGAAAAGTGTTGTACAGCATGATTAAAAACATATGATTTTAAGAACATAACAGGAAGACAATATGTACATCCAAACAAACAACCACACCAATTACTAAAATTTAAACGCAGATTGAGATAGCAAATATACCTTGACTTCATCCCAAAGTTGTTCTTTCAATAGCAACAAATCATCCTTACGCCAATGGGTAATCGTGATTGGAAAAGTTCGTCTACAGCAAGATCCAACAAAGTGTGTTAAGGTCATCGACTCTTTGCCAATTGGTTGGCCCATTTCATTCCAATTCACCTTTATTACATCTCCTTTGGCCCTTCTTTTCTTAACACTCGCCATAGTGACTATTCCTCGAGACTGAACCTGGGACAAGCCACTATTTCCAGTTGAACCTCCTGTCTCACCTCCTCTAGAATCATCTTGACCATCCCCTCGACAGTTCTCTCGAGCACGACCCTTGCTCTGGCGCTTGCTCGGGGATTTAGCAGTCATGATCCTGTAAAATAAAGAGTATAAGCATGAATTAATATACAAAATCATAAGTAACAAGCCAATATTGCAAAGGATAATGAGTGCTTACTACAAATGCTTCATTTATTCTGGATCTTACAACTTACTTACACAAATGACTCAATAGGAAAAATACATACTAGATTTTACTACTTAATGTTTAATGGACATAATTCAATAGGAAAAATACATACATTACTTTGGATCTTACAACTTACTACTGGATATAAATTACAAATATATTATAGGAAAAACACATACATTTCTTTTTGGCTTTTTGGCTTTAGATATCCTCTTTCGTTTGGTAGTTGACTTTGATCGTTCATGGCCATGTACATTAACTAAATCTGGATTTACATATTCACCCTCATCATGATCATATCTTAAATATAAGTTTTGATGATCATCATAATCGTAAGTGCTCGGGCAAACATACACGTCCCCAAAAGGATCATTAATTGTATCAACGTCCTCTTCAACATGGTCACTAACTTGGTAACTATTATTGAACTTGTTCGACAATACAACGATAGACCACTTCTTATCAACTGGGTCACTCACATAAAACACCTGCTTAGCTTGCACTGCCATGATGTATGAATCGTCTTTGTACCCAAATTTTTTTAAATCGACGGGTATGAATCCAGAACTTTCAACATGTACTCCATCAAGAATGCTAACCCAACTACAGTCAAACACCGGAACTCGGAATCCAACATAGTCGATTTCCCACATATTTATGATTTGTCCAAAGTATGTCGTATCTGTCTGGTTTAGTGCAGTGGCATTAAGAGAAACCCCACTATTCTGCATTGTACTTTTCGCATCGTGTTCTCTAGTGTAGAATGTGTATCCATTAATAAGATAACATTTGTAAGAATACACATGCATATCAGGTCCTCTTGACAAATACTTGATCCTTTCTGATACTGAGTTCCTTTTCTCTATGCAACCACGAAACCACTCGATGAAGGTAAGATTGTGCTCCACTTCAACCCAATCAGGGCCTTTATCTGGATGATCTTTTGCGATACCCTGTTTGTGCATCTCAACATAAGGAACAACATCAACTGTGTTATGTAGAACACACAAGTGCACCAGTCGCCACTGTTCGAGGTTGATCAACAACGGTTGACCCCCAGTTACACCTTCACCCTCAATCCTATTAGTGTGACGAGTACTCGGAAGTCCAATTGCTTCGACATTTGGAATATATTCGGACCAATATTCTATTGCTTCTTCAACTAAATAGGTTTTAGCTATGCAAGCTTCCGGTCGATACCTGTTTCTCACATAACCTTTCAACACTTTCATATACCGCTCCATGCCATACATCCATCTCATACGAGCAGGACCACACATCCTCGTCTCGTAAACCAAGTGAACAGTCAAATGAATCATGATATCGAAGAAAGATGGTGGAAAATACATCTCAAGCTCACAAAGTGTTTCTATAATCACTTTCTGTGAACTTGACAAACTTCTTCGATCTATGACCTTGCTGCTCATGGCTTTGAAAAACCAACATAACTTTGTGATAGTCTTACGCACATTTTCTGGCAAGATAGAACGAATTGCAATTGGGAGCAGATTCTCAATGATGACATGATAATCATGTGATTTCATATTCAGCAGTTTCAACCCGTCTGAAGATGCAAGATTTTGTATGTTGGATGAGTAACCCTCTGGAACCTTCACGGACTGAAGTGTCTCAAGTAACACAATCTTCTCATTCTTAGACAAAGTATGAGCGGCAGGAGGTAAGTATGGTGTTGCTTTCCCCTCCTTTAATACAGGTGCAAGTTCTTATCTGATTCCCATATCAACCATGTCCTTTCGTGCATTGAGTCCATCTTTAGATTTCGAAGAGTCACATAACAAAGTATTTATCACACTAGCACTCACATTTTTCTCATTGTGCATGAGATCAATAAAATGCCTAACAAACAAGTCCTTCCAATAAGCTAACTGAAAAAAGATTGATTGTTTCTTAAAACCTTTAGTGGGAACAAACTTTGCAAACGTTTTACCAAACTGTGTCTCAATGTTTTCCACCTCTTTTAGCACATCGACACCTGACAATGTAGAAGGTGGAAACCGATCTTCAACTTCACCATTGAATGCCTCAGACATCGTTCTGTAAGGATGACTTGGATCCAACCACCGTCTATGCCCCATGTAAACAGACTTCTTACAATGACTCAAGCGAAGATGATCGGTATTATCGGTACACCATGGGCACGCACAATGCTTCTTCACAGTATATCCAGAAAGGTTCCCATAAGCTGGGAAATCATTGATCGTTCCAAACAACATAGCCTTCAATCTGAAATTAGACTTTCTGTATCCATCATATACATCAACACCCTCTTCCCATAGCAACTTTAAGTCCTCGATTAATGGAGCCAAATATACATCAATGTCGTTACCAGGTTGTCGAGGTCCTGATATCAAAATAGACAACATCATATACTCGCGTTTCATGCATAACCAAGGGGCCAGGTTATAAATCATCAAAACCACGGGCCATGTACTATGGGAAGTACTCTAAACACCATGAGGATTCATTCCATCTGCTGAAAGTACCAATCGCAAGTTCCTTGATTCCTTCCCAAATTCTGGATATTTATTATGAAATGTCTTCCACAGAGGTGAATCAGCTGGATGCCTCAACATTTCATCATTTGTTCTTTCATCATAATGCCATGTCAAGTGTTTAGCATCATCAAAGCTACTATACAACCTCCTGAATCTAGGAATTATAGGAAAGTACCACATAACTTTGGCCGGGGAGTTGTTTTTCTTATACCGCTTCTTACCACACTTGGGACATTCATTCAATTCTGCGTAATCTTTCCTATATAAAATACAATCATCCGGACAAGCATGGATCTTCTCATGTGTTAACCCGATAGATTTGAGCAACTGTTAAGCATCATATGCTCTTCGAGGGAGCACATTCCCATCTGGCAATAGTTCACCTACAGCTTCTAACATCTCTGTGAAGAAAACATCAGAAACTTGGTGACTAGCTTTTAAGTTGTACAAAGTCAACACAGCTGACAATTTTGTAGCCTTTGTACAACCCGGCCACAACGGTAACCCAACATCCTCTCTTAAGCCATCACACATATCAGGATGATCCTGCAACTCTTCATTGACAACACTTGGGGAATTCTTCACAAGACTAGATTTTTCATTAACCATCTCTCATATCACTTGTGTTCATTTTATTTATAAACTCAAACTGGGAGCCCAATTGACTTGATAAACTATGTTTACGTTTGCCAATTGAGCTACGTTTATCTTTGCTCTCACCATGATATGTCCAAACCTTATATGTATTGTCAATACCATGACACATTAAATGCTCGTGCAACTTCATTTGACCACTAACCTCTTTTACATTTAAACATTTTCGACACGGACATTTAATGAACATTGGATTTTTAGCATTCTTAGTTGCATAAGCACAAAACTCTTCCACCCCTTTCTTGTACTCTTCAGATAATCGATCAACATTTACCCATTCTCGATCCATTAAAAACAATACTACAAAAAAACATCAATACATCAATTTCCATTGCAATGAATCCACATTTTTTACTTGTTCTTTCCACTCTTGGGACTTAGCAAGATTCTTACTAGCACACAATTCTATGAACAATCACTTTAATTAGTGGAAGCTAAGCATGAAATATTTATATTTGTCCAATCTATCATACACAAAGAGAAGACAAAGATCAAATCCAAACAATTTCGTAACAATAAATCATAGAGAAATGACTTAGAAACCTGGTTGGAATCAAAATTGAAGAAACATATACGGAGTACTAGATTTTCATTTTGAATAAGTTATATTAATACACTCTGTCACAATTTGATTGAAAGATTTTTTTCAACAAAACAGTCCATATATCTTTGAAACAATAATTCATTCATACGAGTATAACTATACATTTTTAATAACACATTCATTCCATTCCATTAGATACTACACATGAAACACTAATATGTCAACATTTTGAACATAAAGCTATATGCCTATATGGAGTTTTATGTTTGTAAGTTCAAAGTTTACTACTCCGAATGACTCAAAAGCATGCTTATATAGAATAATGCTTAAAATGATGTCAGAATAGACCCAACATGGGTAGAGTGGTCCTGCTTTCCTACATTCGGCAAAATTACGATCTTTATTTTTCTCTTGGTAACTTAACACCACAGGAACAGATAAAGACAAAACAAGTGTTTGCCTTATGATTCAGAGCCAATTACTCTGCAGCTTTATGCATCAAGCATTTACCTCTGATTTCAGTAACACTCTCACCATCCCTCACATTTCCAAGATATTAAGGACTAAATTGCAGAAAATTACAGAACGGTTGCAAATAACTCAAAAAACAATAAAAAGATGCATTAGATGCTCACTTCCTCAGTAGACAAAAAATAGGCTAATAATCAGTTAATCACACACAAAACACAAAAAAAAAAAAAAAAAAAAAGAAGCAAGAGAGACGAAATGAGATGGAGAGACGAACATTAGATGCTCACTTCCTCAGTAGACTTTGAAAGACTGATTAGTCCATTAGCCTAATTTTAACTTTTAATTGAACTTGTATTAGTCGAAAATGTTTAAATTTCAATCTGATCTTTCTATTTCAATGGAGATGCTCTTAGGATTTGGAGTACTCACTGAGGTTGATGGAAGTAGTATGTCTTTTGATTTCTCCATCTCATTTTGTCGCAGTCATTGAGATTTTTTTTTGCCAACAAAACACAAAACACCAACAGTGACTGAGTGAGAGTCGAGCGAGAGAGACGAACCTGGTCCTGAGCTTCCGACTCCTCGCCTCCTCTGGTTCCTCGCCTGAGTCGCCTCCTTCCTCGGTTCCTCGCCTCCTCTGGTTCCTCGCCTCCTTCCTCGGTTCCTCTCCTCCTCGCCTCGGTTCCTCGATCTGGTCCTCACCTCCTCGCCTCGGTTCCTTGCCTCCTCGTCGCCTCTCTGTGTGTTTGCAAAAATAAGGCAATAGCAAAACCAAAAAAAACGAGATTTAGGTTTTATATTAGGGCTTGTGATCTTAACCGTCCGATCGTATCAAGATTTGAAAAAATGAGATTTAATTTGATATTTGATTTTTTTTTTAATTATTAGACTAAGATAGCTCTATATAAGCGCTATAGTAGTGATAATTAAATTTTTTTTTTAATTGCTAGACTAAGATAGCGCTATATAAGCGCTTTAGTAGTGATATATAGGATAGCGCTTCGGAAGCGTTATCCTAAATGTAAGTAGCATAACGCTTCGGAAGCGCTATGCAAGCACTTTAAAAGCGCTATGGTAGCTTTGGTAACGTTTTTTCTCATAGCGTTTTTTAAAGTGCTATCTAAGACATAACTAAGACTGCGCTTAACTGGAAAAAAAAATTTTAATGCGCTATTGTAGCGTTTTTTTTTTTTTTTTTGATTTTTTTTTAAAGACAAATACGCGCTATCTAAGTGGCGTTACCTAAGCTAATATTTGTAGTTCCGCTAGTGAGCTAACCACGCCAGTCCTTTCTGGGTTAGAGTTTTATTTGTTTCAGTAATTTAATCATTTTTAGTTGTTGCTGCTATTTGTTTATGTTGTTATTAAATTTTCACGTCCCGAGTTTTGGGGGAAACGGATAATTCTACTTGGATTTTAGGATTTTCGCTTTTCTTCAAAAATCGGGGCGTGACATATGTCCATTTGTTTCTTTTTCTCTCGGGTAAAGTCGTCACGTACCCCCAACATGTGTACAAGATTCTTTCAAGTAATAAAGGTATGGCATCTCATAGCTGCCCCTACCTAATGGAGGTTTAAATAAATAAATAAAACAAGGAATTAACTTCCCGGACTCCTCTTGGGCGTTTCTGAGAGCCTAAAGATGTGTCATCTCTGGTTCCATTCCTTCGCTTTCCCGTCACTTCATACATCACTGACCATATTCGCTTCTTCATTTGGAATATGAGATGAACTTTCTTGCCTATAACAGGTCTGTCTTGGGGCATGACTTATTGATGCAATACATTTTAAATGAGGCTTTGCCATGTAATTGCTACATGATGATGGGAAAGTATGACCTATAAGCAACGCAATGCACGAGTCTCGAGTATCTAAGAAAAAATACAAATGTTAAAAAATAAATTTTCTTTTTTTAGACAACAACAAATGTGTTTGATGTTGAAATTCTTTAGTAAAATGCATCAGAGACTCTAGACCTCTCTTCTTCGTCCTTGATACTGTTAATCATTATAGCAACTTGGTTCATGCTTATCCTAGCTTCTAGAGAAGGATCTATGCACTTGAGTGCTACTTGTAACAACTGCACCATTCTCTCTTCATTTGCACCTTCGTCGACCAAAGCTCTATCAAACACTTCTGCTGTCCATTCCTCTTTAACCACTGAATGTACCCACCTAGCTAGTTCAGAACCATTACTCTGCACCACTTTCCCAGTTAGCAGCTCAAGTAGAATGACACCAAAGGCATATATGTCTACTTTGAAGTTGAAGCCCCCACTTCGATCCATAATCTTGCTGCTGTGGTTACCACGAGCAAAAGATATGCCACCTTGGTTTCCACCTCCATTAGTCCGTATTCACTAACACATGGTTCCATCTTCTCATTGAACAAAATGTTTGATGATTTCAAGTTCCCATGAGCTATCTCGTCTTCGCGAAGACAATCATGCATGTAGGCCAGACCATCAGAAATGCTAGCTGCAAGATTTAGTCTGCTTTCCCAATCAAACGCTTTCCCAGTACTTTTGGTTTCTGAAAACATACAAATAAAAGTATTAGAAATACAAATTACTGCAGAGTTGGTAGGTCGAAATTATAGTTAAATTTTTGTTTTTCATGTTTGCGTTCAGCATATTAGCATGGATATGACTTGTTAATTTATTATGTTTTCTAGTGAGAAAATCTCAGATAGTCCTAGTTGAATATTTTTCGTTGTGTCACTGTTATTATTTTTCTTTCTATTGCTAATATCGTATACCAAAGAAGTATACTGAAATTAAGATCAGAATGAGGGTTACCATGGAGAATCTTGAAAAGACTTCCATTCTGCTGGAACTCATAGACTAGGAGTTTCTCTTGCTTGGAGCAATAAAAAGCGATAGCAGGCAACACATTCATATGCTTCACTTGGTCAATTTTCTGCATTCTCTTTTTGAATTCATCCCGCGAAATAATCCAATCCTTCAATCTCTTCACAGCCAAAGTTCTCTCATCTATGGCAACCTTGTAGAGGCTACTGTACCTTCCTCTCCCAAGTAACTCAGCCGGAGCCTTGAGTAGATCCTCAAACCTCAACTGCTTGGCCATTGGTGTTGCCAGAACAGTCAGGGATGTTGACATTATTGAAGTTTCAGCAGATGTTATCGAATACTCTGATCTACTAGTACCATTTTTGTTGTCGCTCGAAGTACCTTTATTAGGCTCCACTGATTCCCCTTTCTTACTACCAGTTTTTTCCTCTTTGTCCTTCCCTTTATTAACCAACCGATAAGTGACAAAGATCAGAAAAAGTAGACCAATAACTACATATCCTGCATACATGAGAGCCTTCTCTGTTGAAATTTTCTTTGACTTCTTCTTTGAAGATGGTGGAGATGGTGGAGATGAGGGACAGGCATTAGGCAGCGGTTGCCCACACAACCCTGGATTACTCATTAAACTGTTAACCGTGAAACGGCCTTTGAGATCAGGAATTGGACCGCTAAAATTGTTGAATGAAACATTGAAGAGCTGAAGGTTCGAAAAATCAAATTGAGGTATGTTTCCTCTAAGCTGATTGTTTTCAGCAAGAAATGTTACCAAACCTGATATACGGGCTAGATCAGGCAATGAACCAGAAAACTTGTTGTTTGCAATATCGAGGCGCTTCAAATTACTCAAGCTAGAGAAAGTGTCAGGAAGACTACCTTCAAACTGATTACTACTCAAATAGATATGTGTCAATTGCTTACAGTTTCCAATCTCGATCGGGATTTGTCCAGAGACGCTGTTGTTGATGAGGCTAAGGACACGAAGAGACTCTACTGCACATAGTGAATTGGCATCAACAGTACCGGCCAAGTTAAGACCTTCAAGCACAATATTCTTCACCAAATTAGACTTGGTGTTGCACATAACACCCTTCCACCCACCAGTGCAAGGGTCGGAGCTCATGTTCCAACCCAAAGTGGGATCAATCAGGCCATTGTGGTTAGAAAGTTGGCCAAGGAACTTGATCAAAGAACTCTTGTCATCATTTTCTACAGAATACGTACCATGGATAAAAAGAAAGAAAGACACGAAGAATACCCAGTCTGTGATTCGATCCATTTTCTTCGAAGAATCAAAGATGAGTCTGTGAAGTGTTGTGTTACGGAATGTAGAGAGGAAAATAACAAGATTGGTTTGGAGTTGTAGACCAAGTAAAAGCTGCCTTGGTGCCAATTGGCTGAATTTTCAATGGGACTTTTGTATGTTTGTGAGTGTTTTTGGACTTGAAGACATGTTGATTGTAAGCAAATAAAGTTGTCAAAACTAACATTTAAAATTTGGTTGCCGGCTAGTATGATATTTGAAATTTAGAAGGTGATTACATCTTAATCAGTCTATAATGAGTTTAAAAAATGTGATATAGTAAAATAAGCCTCCATGACGCCTTGCAACAACTCAATGTAATCCATTTGGAAGATTTGTCTTAATTCAACAAATATTAGTTATTAGAGCATCTGGGAATCGAGGATGTCATATTTTATCTTATAATTCTTCCAACCCTAAAGCATCTCCCCAAGAAGGATCAGTCCGAGTGCATAATCTTGGCGGTTCACTACACCAAATTGGCACTTTTGTAACAACTCTCAAAACAGTATCATTTTTGAGATGTTACAATTCACCAAACAATTTCAAATCAAAACTAAATTTAGTCAAAAAAATGAAAAACAGTAACACAAAAAAATGATACAATAAGTTGAATCACCATGAAAAGTATTACTTTTATAATCATACTCTTCATGGTGATACTATTATTGTATCATTTTGTTTGTGAAAATGTGTAAAGTTATTAGGTGAATTGTTACACTTCAAAAGTGATACTGTTTTGGGGGGTGTTACAAAAATGTCAATATGATGTAGTGGTTGCTATGTGCATTAGCCACTTCTAAGTCAATTTTTGGTTCCATTCTAATGAAACCATATCAAAACCTAAACCTCATCTGAATCGAGCTTTGCAATCCAAATGTGCTTTGTAGAATCAAGCTTTGCAGTCGAAATAAAGCTCTGCAATTGAACCCATATGAATTGAAACCAACGATCATGTGAAATCCAAATGTAAAAGCTTTGGAGGCTTACTTATACATTATTATTTTTTAAATTACTTGTGTCAACTTGTTTTGTGGAATTTTTTATTGCGTGGTGAATTGAAAGTTCAGGAAAAAAAAAATAACAACAACAACATAAACATAGGGATGGATATCCACTTATTATTATTATTATTATTATTATTATTATTATTATTATTATTATTATTATTAGCATTATTGATACACCAAAACGATCCTAACTCTGCGTCATACACGTGTTATGATGATCTCGAGGAATAACAGGCCCTGACGTTAGCCCAACACCGATCTAGTCCAAGCGGTTTTAAGCCCGTCCAATGCAATCCGCCAAACGGACTCGGATTTTTACAACCTGTTAAGCCCACATGTCTCACAACCATCATCAATACCCGTAAGCCCTATTAAGGCAAGTATCTTGAGGATCAACTTCGGACATGCATGTACAACAGCTCTTTGCTTCCAACTAGGAAACAGATTCCAGAGTATATATCGCATATATGGATACTTCTACCTATAGACTAGACTGCTCTCGGAAAGGGAACTATCTCCCGCGTATTTAGGAGCATAAAGCTAACAGGGAAACTTCCCTCCACAACACGACTTTTAGTTAGAGAAGGATATCCACGAAGATCTCCTTCCTTAAACTACGCCATTGATGGCATGGTCGAACTAGACTCTAGCACTATAAATAAGACACGAGTTTGGTAAGCTAAGGTACGCTACAAATTCCATGTTTACAACGTTACACCTTACTCAAATCCCTGTCTAGCTTTAGCATCGGAGTGCCATCGGCCACCACAACGGTGGTCCGTTGCTCACGTGCGTTCCTTGTGTAAGTCAGCAGGTTTACAGGTCAAGGTCAAAGCAGTGAGTGAAAAATGACTGTATCAGTTTGGCATCGTCTGTGGGAACGACAAAGTTCCTAACCTTTCACTAACATCATCTTTCTTCGAAATAAAAAGATATGGTGACCGTAAGATCACACAAGAATGAAGAACAAGGGGACACATTGAACACTCAACCTGGCGCTACTCACTAATCTCGATAGTGCAACCGATTCACGACCATCAAGCTCACGCTCCCGAAACAGCTACAACACTAACGAACCCCGAATCAGATCAAGAACACTTTCTATGCAGCAAATCTTGTTGACGATGAAGATGCTTAAGTCGATAAACTAAAAGTCTGACGAGACATTGAAGGCGTATCCAACTCACTTCAGGAGAGATCTAATCGACGTCAACGTGTGCAATGACACGACGACCGTCTCGGCCTTCATAAACGGTTTGGGAAAAGGTAAGTTCTATAACTTCCTAACTCTGGACCCACTAGCAAATATGACGAGCCTGGCGAGGGAATCGCAGAGCTACATCACCTTAGAAAAAAATATGGACAACCAAGAGCAAAGTCGAGCCCAGGGAATCACTCGACAGAAGGGGAAAGGAGAATCGGCGAGCACAATATGCGTGCTTCGTGGAGCCCACTCCAAGTTCGAACTATCAAAGAGGCCCAGGAAATGGCTTTATGAGATATTAAGGGTCCAAGCAATACAAGGTGAACAATTAGCAACCCGCGCCCAGAGGCATGACTACTCCGTGCCATTAGCATTTACAGACAAAAACCTCCAGGGCATCCAACTCCCGCTTAATGACGCCCTAGTAATAATGATCTATCTTGCAAACTGGGAAATGAGGAGATCCCTGGTGGACATTGGAAGTTCATTGAACATCATGTTTCTCCGCACGTTCACATCATGCAACTAAAGGAACAAACACTAACCCCCGATAATCGCCTGATGCTCGATTTCAGCGATGAAAAGCATTTTCCAGTGGGAAAAATA
Organism: Berberis thunbergii; assembly: GCA_003290165.1. Classification (NCBI taxonomy): domain Eukaryota; kingdom Viridiplantae; phylum Streptophyta; class Magnoliopsida; order Ranunculales; family Berberidaceae; genus Berberis; species Berberis thunbergii. The sequence continues at coordinate 385,182 of QNQO01000274.1, read as the reverse complement.
CAACTGACAATAGCAGCAGAAGAGAAACCAACTCAAAAAATTTTGTTTCAAGAGTTTGTAGTGATCGACACACCTTCAGCATATAATGCAGTCTTGGGGAGACCTTGGACACACCAAATGGGAGCGGCTATCTCCACTCTACACCAGTGTATCAAGTATCAGATAAACCAAGCGGTTGGAATGTTAAGAGGCAACCAGGCGATCGCCAAAGAATGCCAGTGCATGAAGGCACTGCTACCAAACAATTCTTAGTTAATAGCTAGCCGAATGACCAAGATGTCTCTCGACCTCGCCCAAGGAGCAAGGAAAGAGCAACCTATCCTAGACGACGAGGCCCCTTTAAGCCCCCGGGGCAGGCCCAACGCCGGTCAACCGGAGGAAGAAACCATCACGGTCTACCTCGACAGCCCTCTCAACAACAGTGCTATTCAGATAGGTTCCTCTTGAGCACAGATTTGGCGGAACAACTCACAGAGCTGCTACAACGAAACTAGGACATCTTCACCTAGACCATGCGAGACATGGTGGGAATCGACCCGTCAATAATCACTTATCGCCTAGAAGTGGACCCCACAAGAAAAATCGTACGGCAGAAGAAGCCTGTGGCGCTCGATAAAACTGCAATCATAAATGAGAAAGTGTAGCGGTTACTCAACGCGGATATGATTAAAGAAGTGTGATACCTAGACTGACTGACAAATATTGTTCTTGTAAAAAAGAAAAACGAGAAGTGGAGAGTGTGTGTAGATTACATGGACCTGAACAAAGTCTGCCCGAAGGACAACTTCCTGCTCCTCCGCATTGATCAGATCGTGGACGCTACATCCGGGCACAACTTACTAAGCTTCATGGACGCCTACTTAGGCTACAATAATATATTAATGCACCCCTCGGATAAAGAAAATATTTTTTCGTAACTGAAAGAGAGATATATTGTTATAGGGTGATGTCGTTTGGCTTAAAAAACGTAGGTGCTACATACCAAAGACTTGTAAACCGATTGTTCAAATAACATATCGGTAGGAACATGGAGGTCTACATCAACGATATGCTAGCCAAGAGCCTCCGCAGCCCCGATCACATAAGACCTCTCTGAATCGTTCAACCAGCTCAGGAAGTACCAGATGAAGCTCAACCCGCAGACGTGTACGTTGAAGATTAGTCTAGAAAATTCTTAGGCTATATAGTGAACAAGAGGGGAATCAAGGCTGATCCAAAGCAGATTCAGGCCCTTCTCGACATGAAAACCCCTGCCAACATCAAAGATGTTCAAAGCTTGACTGGGAGAGTAGCAACACTCAACATGTTCATATCTAAATCATTCGACAAGTGCCTTCATTTCTTTAAACTACTAAGAAAAATCAAATGGCTATTATGGAACGAATAGTGCGAACAAGCCTTTCAAAGCTTGAAAGCATACATGGGGAATCCAGAGCTACTCTCAAAACCAGCGACAGGGGAAACGCTCTACTTATACTTATATGTTTCCAAGAACGCCGTTAGCTCAACGCTCGTATGAGACGATCGGAGAACCTAAAGACCAGTGTATTACGCCAGCAAAACCTTCGTGAGGCGGAGGCACACTACCCGGACTTGGAAAAGTTAGCCCTGGCACTAGTCGTATCCTTTAGAAAACTGAGGCCCTATTTTCAAGCCCACTCTATCACAGTTATAACCAAGCATCTGTTTCGCTTGGTACTACATAAACCAGAGTTATCCAGTAGGATGGTGAATTAATGGTCAGTAGAACTCACGCAGTTTGACATAAGTTATGCCCCAAGAACCGCCATCAAAGCCCAGGCACTGACAAACTTCATCGCCGAGTTCACCAATGGAGAAGAGCCAAGGACAAATCACTAGTCCTCAGATTCAAACATCCAGGAACGGATCTTGCCCTGTGACAGATCATCGACGGGGAAAGCAACCTGAGTCAGATTCACACTCCACTCTCCCAGCAGCTTTGCTTTTGAAAAAGCCGTTAGATTCGACTTTCTAACTTCGAACAACGAGGCCGAATACGAGGCCCTCCTATCTGACTTGAAGCTATCCTTGGGGATTAGATAGATCACCTAACGACATACAATGACTCAAGACTAGTAGTCAACCAAGTCAAAGCAAATTTCAATATTAAGGACCCCCGAATGATAGCCTACCGCAAAAAGGTACTCTGCGCAATGAGCGGGTTCAAAAGGTGTGAGCTCGTACAATGCCCTTGGGACGACATTAAAAGAGTTGACACGCTAGCCAGAGAAGCTTCAGCCTCTGTTGAAGTCACAAGTGGTCGCATTGAATACCAAGAGAAATCAAGCCTCGACGAAGAAGAACTTGGAGATGTTTGCGCTGCAAATGCATCATCAAATTGGATCACTTCGATCCTTGAATACATCATAACCAGAGCCCTACTGACGAGAAGGTCAAAGCTAGAAGACTTACAAATAGAGCTGCAAGGTACACTCTCCTAATCGACAAGTTATACAGGAGATCAGTGACAGAAACCCTACTCCGATGTCTTTCACTTTCAGAGGCAAATTAGGTCCTGAGAAGGATCCATGACGGTATATGAAAAATCATTCGGGAAGCCATGCACACACATGTCTGCCTAGCCATTGACACCGATGACAAATTCGTGGCCATTCGCGCAGTAGGGGGTGAACATCGTTAGACCGCTTCTAGCTTCATCCGATAAAATGTTCCTTCTTGTGGTTGTCGACTACTTCACCAAATAAGTCGAAGCCGAGCCCCTATCCAAGATGGGGCAAGTACCGATAGAAAAATTCATATGGGCCACCATCGTCTGCAGATTTGGCATCCCCAGAGTATTGGTCAGCGACAACGGAACTCAATTCGAACGTATCAAGGTTAAAAAATTGTGCAAATGTTTGAATATCAATTACCACTTCTCCTAGCCAGGGCACCCATAAGCCAACGGTCAAGTGGAGGTTACCAACCAAACAATCCTGGAGGCGATCAAAAGGAAGCTTGATGGTGCTAAAAGGAAATGGGTTCTAGAGCTACCAAAAATATTCTGGTCATATCAGACAACTAAAAGAATTCTATCGGAGAAACATTCTTCGCCTTGGCATACGAGTAAGAAACTATGGTTCAAGTAGAACTCGAAGTGCCAACCTTCCGAACGGAAGAATTCAGACCAGACGGTAACGACAAAGCCTTACGCGTTAGACTAAACCTCCTCGAAGCAAAAGGGATCTAGCCTCCACCAAGATAGTTGCCTACCAGCAACAGATAGCGCAATACTACAACAAGAAGGTCAAGCCATGTGAAATTCAATGTGGGACATTGGGTACTCAGAAAGACCCAACAAAATACCAAATAAGTTGGAGCGAGAAAGCTGAACCCGAACTGGGAAAGACCCTACAGAGTGACCAAGGTCAACAGGTCGGGGACGTATTAGTTGGAAGAAGTAGACAGCGACGAAACTTAAATGACCATGGAATGTAAAGGATCTCAAAAAATATTATCAATAAAAAAATTTGTTTTTACTAAAACTTCCACTGTTGTCCGTTACTGCCAATTCGACCTTTGATCATCCTCGCTACGACCAGACTCGAACATTATGCACAACGCCTACTCCGCTGCACACGAGCAACGACGACCAAGGAAGTGGGATTCTAGTCAGCGCTCAAATGCTTGATGACAATGACTTGCCATGGTATCATTGCTCTCAATAGACAATGATCACCGAACTTATCAAGTAAGCATAGTCGGTTCGCGACTGATGATGATGGCTTTTGGTGCCCAATGCCTAGTCCGCTGCACGCGGGCAATGACGACCGAGGAAGTGGGAGTCTAGTAAGCACTCACACGCCTGATGACAACGACTCGCCAAGGGATCATTGCTCTCTAACAGACAATGACCACCGAGCTTATTGGGTAAGCTTAGTCAATTCGCGACTGATGACCTCGGTGCACAAAGCCTAGTCCCCTGTGCACGAACAATGACGGCTAATGAAATAGAAGTCAAGTTAGCGCTCACATGCCTGATAATGACGACTCGCCAAGGAATCATTGTTTTCTAACAGACAATGACCGCCAAACTTATCAGGTAAGCTTAGTTAGTTCGCGGTTGATGCACGGGCAATGACGACCGAGGAAGTAGGAGTCTAGTTAGCACTCACACTCCTGATGATGATGACTCACCAAGGGATCATTGCTCTTTAACAGACAATGATCACCGAACTTACCTGGTAAGCTTAGTGAGTTTGCAATTGATGACTACGGTTTCTGGTGCCCAAAGCCTAGTCCGCCGCGTGCAGGCAACAACAGCCAAGAAAGTGGGAGTCTAGTCAGTTCTCACACACTTGATGACGACGAGTCGCTAAGGCATCATTGCTTTCTAATAGACAATGAGCGCCAAACTTACCAGGCAAGTCAGTTTGTGACTGATGACGACGACTTCTAGCGCCTAAAGCCTGGTTCGCTGCACGTGGGCAATGACGACCAAGGAAGTGGGAGTCTAGTCAGCACTCACACACTTGATGATGATAAATCGCCACTGGATCATTGCTCTCTAACAGACAATGACCGTTGAACTTACCAGGTATGCTTAATCAGTTCGCGACTGATGACGATGGCTTCTGTTGCCCAAAGCGTAGTTCGTTGCGTGCAAGCAACGACGACTGAGGAAATGGGAGTCTAGTCAGCGCTCACACGCCTGATGACAATGACTCGCCAAGGGATTATTTCTTTCTAACAGACAATGACTGCCGAACTTACCAAATAAGATTAGTTAGCTCGCGACTGATGAAAATGACTTTTGATGCCCAAGGCGTAGTCCGCTGCGCGCAAGCAACGATCGTTGAGGAATTGGGAGTCTTGTCAGCACTCACACGCCTGATGACGACGACTCGCCAAAGGATTATTGCTCTCTAACAGATAATGACCGCCGAACTTAGTAGGTAAGCTTAGTCAGTTCGCGACTGATGATGACGGGTTTTGGCACCCAAATCCTAGTCTGCTGCGCACAGGGAATGATGACCGAGGAAGTTGGAGTCTAGTCAGTACTCACACGCCTGATGACGACAAATCACCAAGGGATCATTGCTCTTTAATAGACAATGATCATTGAACTTACCGTGAAAGCTTATCCAGTTTGCGACTAATGACGACGACTGCTGGTGCCCAAAGCCTAGTCCACTTCACGTGGGCAATGACGGTAGAGAAAGTGCGAGTCTAGTCAGTGCTTACATGCCTGATGATGATGACTCACCAAGGGGTCATTGCTCCCTAATAGACAATGATCGCCGAACTCACCAGGTAGGCTCAGTCAGTCCATGACTGATGACGATAGCTTCGGATGCTCAATACTTAGTCTACCATGCACGAATGACGGCGATCGACAAAGCCAATGTCTCGTCAACATCCTCATGCATGATGACGACCCACAGAGCGATCAACGCTATTCAAAAGATAACGATTTTCAGATCATCTCAGCGTACAACCTGTAGTACGCGGACAACAATGGCTATCCATAAACAATAGCAGCCAAAAGTAGTCAGTTTTGATAGGACTCAACTGATAAAAGCTGGCGTTCTGCCTGTAGCCTGGCCCGATAGTACTAATTCTAGGATCTGTAAAGCTTCTAAGGAAAACACGAAAAATACAAGACCAAACAATGCTTTCATAAATAATTTGGCTTGTCCCAAAAAGGACGTTGCAACTATTTTAAGGGGAAACGTCTTCCTCAGCAGCTTGTCCTGCGGAGCCAGGAACTTCCTCTCGAGAAATAGGTTTGAAAACAGCCTTCCTATAATAGGCGAAGTCAAGGTAGATGTCGGGATATTCTTATCTGATAAGCTCCAAAAGCTCTAATCTTCCCCAAATGACCTCTGGCTCAAAATGTCAAAATCCACCACACCTACCAAGGCAGCATAGTACGAACACTCCTCCGACAGTAAGCGTTCCGCCTCGCGAACACGACAATATCCAGCGACTTCAGAATCTAGCTGTTGTCGTACGATGACCCATTCTATCTCCACCCGCTTCCTCTCAGCATCTTGGGCCTGCAGATCGAACGACCACTTGTTCACAGACGCATCTAAGCCCTCCAATTCAGCCTGAGTCTGTCCCAATTCAGCGCGGATCGACGCCTAATCAGATTTGGCCGATCTTAGTTGAGATCTTATGCCCACAAACTCCGCTTCAGAGGCAGACACTGTGATCTTCACTATTCCCAAGTTTGCGGCAATACCGAAATTCTACAGGTGACCAGTCAAGGAATCCATCCGATAGAGAGCATCCGAATACGACATTTGAAGGTCTGCGAAAGCCCTTTCCAAAGCAAGGACTCGCTCGCAAGCTTTGGGATGCAGCGCAACAGAACTATGAGATTCAAGGGCGCTACCATCTGCCTCGGACCCATGATGACTCGAAACGTTAACACGTGGTCCAATGTTCTCTCCCTTTAAGTTAACAAGGGGAATAACAACATCAAGCAAGAGACGACGACCTCTGAAGTTGCCGCCTGAACAGAACACGTCAGCCCAGGAGTAGTAACTATACGGTCAGAGGATTCCCTCCTATTCGAAACAACAACAGGAGGCACGCTCACCTCTAATTCTACTAACCTAGTCGGGCTAGGCAGAACTAGACTCATCTTCCTCAAACGACGATTAACAACCCCTTCAGCCAGCGAATCCGGCGTACTAAAAATGTCGTGAGAACACCGCAGCAACCCGTTCTACACAACATTACCTGGCATTATGACCTCCTCAAGAGACATCAAAATAGGAGCTTAATAAACTCCTTTTCAATCTGCCTTTCATCCTCAATGAGAGTCGGGACTACAAACTTCCCTAAAAATGACATCAAACTAGCATCACATCTGGGAACAGAAGAATAAGACAACAACAAATAAACTTACCATGGACAAACTGGAAGTATATGGGGACTCAACGACCCCCAAGCCTGAAGTACGAAGAGTTCACCGAGGCCAGAAACCAATACTTTTCCCAAGGTTCGATGTCATCCGCTACTGAATGCAAACAAGCAGGATAATTCAATATGCAAAGGACCCTAGAATCCAACCGAGTGGCGGTCATATGATGGACTACCACCAGGGTCCGATGAGGCCAACATCGTGCGCCCTAAGAAGAATCACAATCAAAATCTTGAACCTGTTCGGAACCATTTGAGTTGGAGGCATGCATATATAAAATAAGAAACGTCAGACGTCGTCAAGCATTGGGAATCAGAGCCCTGGCTCAAAAATGCCCTGGGGCAAATTTATATACCCCTGAGGGGGTGTAGTTGGAGCCAAATCCCCGAACGCAAGAACGATTTCCAGATCCCTTGGAATACAGTACAAACTTCGAAACCTAATCAACTCGGTTTCGTCAACCAGGCTATTCTCAAAAATTTTGAGGCAAGTGAAAGATAACAGATCCTTGGAAGTAAGTTCAACATTATCTGTCATCGATAGAACGAATCAAACTTTACAGCAACACGATTGCTTGAAGAAACAACACAGATGAGAACAAGAAAAGTCTTCCTCGAAACGACGATTATTTATAGAAAAGACAAGTTTGTACTCTATTTCCTTGAGCAGTCGTGTACCCATTAATGTTATACGCCGCTCAAGACAACACTTCGAGTTCAATCATTACGACAATATAGTTACTTTTCAAAGAGCCAGTGAACTGACTAAGCGCCCCACTTACTTGGGGGAGTAGTTGATGATACACCAAAACGGTCCCAACTCTGAGCCATACACGTGTCATGATGATCTCGAGGAATAACAAGCCCTAGCGTCAGCCCAACACTGGTCCGCCCAAGCGGTTTTAAGCCCGCCCAATGCAATATGCCAAACAGACTAAGATTCTTACAACCTGCTAAGCCCATGTGTCTCACAACCATCCTCAATACCAGTAAGTCATATTAAGGCAAGTATATTGAGGATCAGCTTCAGACGGGTAAGTACAAAACAACTATTTGCTTCCAACTAGGAAGTAGATTCCAGAGTATATGTCACATATGGAGACTTTTACCTGTAGACTACTCACGAAAAGGGAACTATCTCCCGCGTATCTATGAGCATGAGGCTAACATGGAAACTTTCCTCCACACCACGACTCCTAGTTAGAGAAGGATCTCCACGAAGATCTCATTCCCTAAATTACGCCATCGATAGATTGGTCGAACTAGGACTCCAACACTATAAAAAACACATGAGGTTGGTAAGCTAAGGTACGCTACAAATTCCCAATTTATAACATTACAACTTCCTCAGATACTTGTCTGACTTTAGCATCGGAGTGCTATCGGCCACCACAACGGTGGTCCGTGGCTCACGTGCGTTCCTTGTGCAAGTTTGCAAAGAGCAAAAAACGACTGTATCAATAATAATAATAATAATAATAATAATAATAATAATAATAATAATAATAATAATAATAATAATAATAATAATTATTATTATTATTATTATTATTATTATTATTATTATTTATTAGATAATGAGGGACGCAAATATATTTGACTACCCATTTAGTCTGTAGTGTCCTGGAGCATATGGCAAATCTATTTATTTTTCTGTCCTAAATTGCCAATGCTCATTTATCTATTTAGAAATTCAAATTTGTTGACCATGTGGAGCAACAAGATTACAAGTCCAAACATTTAAAGAGGTATTTTTCATTTAGAAAAGAAAGAAAATCAGATTTACAGAAAGACAATGAAAAGTTTATTTTTGTAAACCTCGTATCTCTAACAAGATCATGGTTTAAGTCAATGAACCCCCCCATCTCCCCATATAGCCTATAGTGGGGGTGATGGTTTTAGCGAGATGGGGGTTATAACCAAACCCTAGGAGGTATGTAAAAGTAGATAACATGAAGATTAATACAAAAAATGATGGGGGTGAAGTCACCCGATTAAAAAACTAGATTTGATACAGCAGGTGATGATGAAACCCTAGCTTAGGTTAATGCATCAGATAGAGCATTGCAAATCGTAATGGAAATACGCCTCGTGAAGTAACTCCCGATACAATGTGTTGGGCTTCTTCATTTGCAAAACACAATGATATTGGATCCGCAAAGCTCAAGTACATACCCCCTCGATGGTGGAAGGGAGACTTGTGGTTCATATCAAGCTTGTGGAGCGAGGGAAAAGAATGGGAGAATGCGAGGGGTACTTGGTTGGAAATTTTGTAGGAAAGAGGTTAGCATATGGCTATGTCAATGATTGTTTGAAATAAATAGGGGGTTTGAAAGGGAAGCCTTCGTTTCAAGTTTTTCCAATGAGCTAGGAAGATATAGTGAAGGCTTTGGATATGGGACCAATGCACAAAGCTACCAGATTGGTCTTAATACGACCATCGGAACCCTACATGGAATGATGTAGAAGTATTAAACTCTGTTTCAATATGGGTTAACTTTAGAAGAATGCCTCAGGTCTTGCAAAGTCCAAGAGGGACTGCAAATAATTACAAGTGCACTGATTGTTCCCTTGATGCTTGATAAAGCTACTAAATAGATAACAAGGTTGACGTTTGCAAGTGTGTTGGGATAAGCTCCAACAACCGATTCCGAAATGCAGTACCAGTAGCATTAGATAGTGGTAAGGTTTCCATGGTCGAAGTAGATATTCTTGGAGGCCTGTGAAGTGTGAACAATGCATGGGGGTGGGCATGCGTCAACTACATGTCCAAAGCAAAGGAAGGTGCACTACAAAAAAAAGCCAAATCAGCTACGGAATTTAGCGACGGTTTTTTAAAACCGTCGCTATTTAAACGGTTTGCGACGGATATTAGCGACGGTTTTAAAAACTCGTCGCTATTTAAATGCTTTGCGACGGCAGTAAACCGTCGCTATAATTTCTGCCACTGTTTTGATACAAAAATTTAAAATAACCGTCACTAACAGTTTTGCGACGGTTTTAAACCGTCGCTAATACGAGAATTAGCGACTGTATTCGGACCGTAGCTAATGTTTAGAAATTTTTTGTTAGCTACGGTCAAAATACCGTAGCTAATGTGATTTTTTTTTTTTTAAATATAACAAAAAACCTTAGCGACGGCACTTTGGCCGTAGCTAAAGTTTAGAAAAAAAATTTTGTTAGCTACGGTCAACAAACCGTCGCTAATGTGAATTTTTTTAAAAAAAAATAACAAAACAAATTAGAACGTGATTTTTTTATTAAAATTTTATAATAGCGACGGCTATATTGCCGTAGCTAATATTTAAAAAAAAAAATTTGCTAGCTACGGTCATAAAACCGTAGCTAAATGTGGATTTTTTTTTAAATTATATAAAGAAAAATCGTTATATATTTAGCAACCGGATAAAACCACCAATATCACATTTCCGTCCAGCTTGGTAAAAAATCTAGTTTTCACCTAAGCGACCCGGGTTCGAATCCCGCCAATGAAATTTTTCTTTTTATTAAAATTTTTATATTAGCGACGGCTATATTGCCGTAGCTAATGTTTAAAAAAAAAAAATTGCTAGCTACGGTCATAAAACCGTAGCTAAATGTGGATTTTTTTTTAAAAATTATATAAAGCAAAATCGCTATATATTTAGCAACCGGATAAAATCACCAATATCACATTTCTGTCTAGCTCGGTAAGAAATTTAGTTTTCACCTAGGCAACCCGGGTTCGAATCCCGCCAATGAAACTTTTTTTTTTTTATTAAAATTTTTTTGTTAGCTACGGTCAAACAACCGTAGCTGAATGTGGTTTTTTATTTTTAAATTATATAAAGAAAAATCGTTATATATTTAGCAACCGGATAAAACCACCAATATCACATTTCTGTCCAGCTTGGTAAGAAATCTAGTTTTCACCTAAGCGACCCGGGTTCGAATCCCGCCAATGAAATTTTTCTTTTTATTAAAATTTTTATATTAGCGACGGCTATATTGCCGTAGCTAATGTTTAAAAAAAAAAATTTGCTAGCTACGGTCATAAAACCGTAGCTAAATGTGGATTTTTTTTTTTAAATTATATAAAGCAAAATCGCTATATATTTAGCAACCGGATAAAATCACCAATATCACATTTCTGTCTAGCTCGGTAAGAAATTTAGTTTTCACCTAGGCAACCCGGGTTCGAATCCCGCCAATGAAACCTTTTTTTTTTTTATTAAAATTTTTTTGTTAGCTACGGTCAAACAACCGTAGCTGAATGTGGTTTTTATTTTTAAATTATATAAAGAAAAATCGTTATATATTTAGCAACCGGATAAAACCACCAATATCACATTTCTGTCCAGCTTGGTAAGAAATCTAGTTTTCACCTAAGCGACCCGGGTTCGAATCCCGCCAATGAAATTTTTCTTTTTATTAAAATTTTTATATTAGCGACGGCTATATTGCCGTAGCTAATGTTTAAAAAAAAAAATTTGCTAGCTACGGTCATAAAACCGTAGCTAAATGTGGATTTTTTTTTTAAAATTATATAAAGCAAAATCGCTATATATTTAGCAACCGGATAAAATCACCAATATCACATTTCTGTCTAGCTCGGTAAGAAATTTAGTTTTCACCTAGGCAAAGAATATCAAAGAATATCAGAGAATATCAGAGAAGATCAGATCAAAGCAGATCAAATCAGATCAAAGAAGATCAGATCAGATCAAAGAAGTTAAAAGTAGATCAAATAAGTTAAAAGTAGATCAAAGAGATTAGATTAAATCATATCAGATCAGATCAGATCAGATCAAAGAAGTTAAAAGTAGATCAAAGAATATTAAATCAAAGAAGATCAGATCAGATCAAAGAAAATCAAATAAGATCAGAGAAGATCAAGGAAGATCAAAGAAAATCAAAGAAAATCAAATAAGATCAAAGAAGTTCAAAGAAGATCAAAGAAGTTCAGAGAAGATCAGATCAAAGAATATCAAAGAAGTTCAAAGCAGATCAGATCATATCAGATCAAATCAAAGAAGATAAGATCAAAGAAGACCAAAGTAGATCAGAGAAAAAATATCAAATGAGATCAGAGAAGTTAAAAGAAGATCAGATAAAAAAAGATCAAAGAAGTTCAAAGGAGATAAGAGAAGATCAGATCAAAGAATATCAAATAAGATCAAAGAAGATCAAAAAAGTTCAGATCAGATAAAAGAATATCAAAAAAGTTCAGATCAAAAACCACTAAAGAGGTTAGGCCGCGCTAATTGGTTAAAAAAAAAAAAACTAAAGAGGTTAGCGACGGTTTTCTAACCGTAGCTAACATGATTTTAAAAAACAATATATAGTAAACTAGTTAGCGACAGTAATAGAGCCGTAGCTAAGGATTTTTGTAATTTAAAAAAAATATTAAAAGACCTTAGCGACGGCTTGCAAACCGTAGCTAATGTGATTTAAAAAAAAAAATAATAAAAAAAGCTTAGCGACGGTTTTCTAACCGTAGCTAACATGATTTTAAAAAAATATATATATAGTAAACTAGTTAGCGACGGTAATAGAGCCGTAGCTAAGGATTTTTGTAATTTTTTAAAAAATATTAAAAGACCTTAGCGACGGCTTGCAAACCGTAGCTAATGTGATTTTAAAAAAAATAAAAAAAGCTTAGCGACGGTTTTCTAACCGTAGCTAACATGATTTTTAAAAAAAAATATATATATAGTAAACTAGTTAGCGACGGTAATAGAGCCGTAGCTAAGGATTTTTGTAATTTAAAAAAAATATATTAAAAGACCTTAGCGACGGCGTGAAAACCGTAGCTAACGTGATTTTTTAAAAACAAAAAAAAATTAAAAAAAGCTTAGCGACGGTTTTGTAACCGTAGCTAACATGATTTAAAAAAAATATATATATATAGTAAACTAGTTAGCGACGGTAATAGAGCCGTAGCTAAGGATTTTTGTAATTTAAAAAAATATATTAAAAGACCTTAGCGACGGCGTGCAAACCGTAGCTAACGTGATTTTTTAAAAACAAAAAAAAATTAAAAAAAGCTTAGCGACGGTTTTGTAACCGTAGCTAACATGATTTTAAAAAAAATATATATATATAGTAAACTAGTTAGCGACGGTAATAGAGCCGTAGCTAAGGATTTTTGTAATTTTAAAAAAAAAATATTAAAAGACCTTAGCGACGGCGTGAAAACCGTAGCTAACGTGATTTTTTAAAAACAAAAAAAAATTAAAAAAAGTTTAGCGACGGTTTTGTAACCGTGGCTAATCAGTTTTAAAAAAAAAACTAAAAAGAGCTAATTGTTTTTTTAAAAAAAATATCACCGATCCGCGTGAAATCTCATCTCAACCGTTAATAACACCCAAAATTTTAACTCAATCCAACGCACTAAATCAAACCACGTCATCGATCCGCGTGAAACTAACACAACCAATCATCTTCAATTACCTTTCTCTATATAAATTTCAATTTTTTCTACAAACCAACTTAAACAAAAATTTTCTCTCAAAATTTTTTTTTCTCTCATCTTCCAGAGAAGAAACCCACTGAGGAGAAGTCTGCCGCTTCCTCGACACCGATCCCGGCCGCCGCTCTCTCCCCTCCCTTCATTCGCCGCCTCTCTCTCGGAGATCTGAGATCTGAGATCTCGGAGATCTGAGATCTGAGTCCTGAGATCTCGAAGATCTGAGATCTCTGATCTCAGAGATCTGAGTCCCGAGATCTCGGAGATCTGAGATCTCTGATCTCGGAGATCTTGGATAATCTCAAAGATCTGAGTTCTCGAGATCTGAGATTTCAGATCTCGGAGAGATTCCGATATTTTTTAAAATATATATATATATTTTTAAAATCTTAAAGATCTCGGAGAAATCGCAGATCTCGGAGAAATCTGATTTTTAAAAATTTTTAAAAATCTCGGAGATATCTCAGATCTCGGAGAGATCGAAAAAATATATATATATATTTAAAAAAAACCATTTAGTAAAAAAAAAAATTAATTTTTTTTAAAAAATCAGTTAGCCACGGCAAAATGCCGTCGCTAAAATAAAAAAAATTCAATTTTTTTTTTAAAAATTAGTTAGCCACGGCTAAAATACCGTCGCTAAGATAAAATTTTTTTTTTTTTTTTTTAAAAAAAAATCAGTTAGCCACGGCCAAAATGCCGTCGCTAAAATTTTTTTTTTAATTTTTTTAAAAAAATCAATTAGCCACGGCCAAAATGCCGTCGCTAAGGTAAAAAAATTTTGAATTTTTTAAAAAAAATCATTTAGCTACGGCAACAATGCCGTCGCTAAAATAAAAAATGTTAAATTTTTTTTTACAAAAATTCAATTAGCGACGGATATTTTACACTTTAGCGACGGGTTTATGCCGTCGCTAATTAGCTACGGCTATTTTGCCGTCGCTGAATCAAATAGTGACGATAAATCTTGCTACGGGATAGCGACGGCTGTGGTACCGTCGCTGATACCTTTTAGCTACGGTTTTAGCTCAATTAGCGACGGATTTTAGCCGTCGCTGATGTCCATTTTTTTTGTAGTGGTGAAGCCGAAAGTCACAAAATACTGGAGAGCATAGGAGGCAGGAAATAAAGACAAAATAACTATGATATAGAAGGAGAAGAAGAGTTAATAGTAGTTACTGGCAAACAAACATTCAAACCTAGTGATTATCTTAGAGTTGAGAATTGTGTACTTCTCCTAGAGGTGAGAAAGAAAAATAATTAGCTGCCTAAAAAGTACACTTTCAAGCCAAAAACTCAAAAGTTCATGGTGGAGCATAGAATGTGAAAACCTTATTAAGTGAAGGAGAAGATGCCATCATTAAAGAGATTGAGACTAGCCTAATGTAAACAACAGAGAATAGGCTATCTTTAGTCCTATATAAGTCTAAGGATGAGGGGAGTAAAGAAGCTCAACTACTAAGCAGGGTAGTTGAACCTAGAATAATACAAGAACTTGCATGCTTGGCTAAGCAAGATGAAGTTCCAAAAGGAGATGATGTCAGCAGGAGAGATGTTCATTCTCTATGTCATCAGGTTGAACATTTCTTGATGATGATAAATGAATATGACAAGGGCGACAAAGTGAGTAATGAAATGAAAGAAGCTATAGAGAAATATGGCAATGATGTAGTGAAGGAAGATTACACATGGCTAAAGACTATGGGAAAAGAAAAAAAAATCAAACATAAATTATGTCTGGCCAAAAAGATTACTAGGATCATGAAGACGAATAAGAGTCACGTCTTTCTAGTGAATTGATGCAAGATAATTGGGTACAAAAAGGTATTCAAAAGCTTGTACCCAAGATTTTAGACATTGTCTTTAGAGATCCTTTAGACCTAAGATAGAGAGCAAAAAATAAGGAACCACTTGTCTAGCTCTATCAACAAAGAAAAAAAAAATTAATGGTCCAATGTTAGTGAAACATGAGATTAGTAAACTGCTTGTAGTGGTATTTTTCCCTCTTGGGAGAGATTTATTTGACGGGATCCTGAGACTCACGTATTTTACTCAAACACAAACCCCAATAATTGGCCATTAGATTGTTGTTGATCCTACAGTTGATAATAACAAACAAAGCTGAAAAAGATTAGTTTTCTAAAAATATAAAATACAAACCGAGAAGCCATAATTTCCTTTTTTTTCTCTTGCTTTCCCTCTTATTCTTTCCTACGTATTGTAAAATAAAATACAAACCAAGCTCAATTTTGTAAGGTTTGAATCTCTCATAAAAAAAAAATCTCATATTCAAGAGGAAAAAAAAACAAGCAAAAGGAAATCTCTCATAAAAAAAGGTTCTAATGGGTGCAGTCTCTCATAAAATTCAATCTCTCATATAATCGAGCTCAGTATTCTAATGTTTCAATGAATTCAAAGAAAAAAATTGCTAAATACATAATTGAATCCTTCAACGATTCAAAATTTTAAGGAGCAGAAAGACGAAAAATAAGAAGATAAGAATGTAGGGAAGAAGAGGGAAAGCAAGAAAAGAAAAAAACAAGGAAATAATGGATCCTCGGTTTGTAAAGAGGGAAAGTAAGAGAAAAAAAAGAAAAAAGAAATGATGGATTCTTGGTTTGTATTTTATCTTAGAATACGTAGGGTTGAAGATGAAGGGAAAACAAGAGAAAAAAAGGAAATCATGGATTATTAGTTTGTATTTTTTCTTTTTTAGGAAATTATTATTTTTAGCTTAGTTTATTATTAGCAACCATAGGATCAACAATAATCTAATGGTCAATTATTTGAGTAAAAACATGAGCTCAGAATCTCGTCCCAAAAATAAAATAAAATAAAAGATCATTGTTTTAGGGATGGGGTTGAATATCCTTCCGTTGTGTCGAGAGTTTCCAAATGGTTTGAATTTTACCTGGGTAATGTTAGCTTTCAGTATCTCTCATTTATTAGATGTATGAAATAACCAAAATTCTAGCTGGCTTGGAAAAACCAGCGAGGTTGCTGCCGGGGGAGGGGGGCGTTACACTTTTGCCCCCCCCCCCCCCAGGCAGCAACCTCCCTGGTTTCCCATGCCAGGAAGAATTACTCGTGAAATAATGAGATTGGTACCATGTGGATGTTAGAGATGCAATTTCAAATTGTGAGAATGTGGTGTGTTTTGAGACTTCAATAATAAGTAGGGTGTGGTATGTGAGAATATGGTGTGTTTTGAGACATAAATTATAAGTGGGGTGTAAAAAAAATTGGTGATAAATTCAAGAATAAGGGTGGTAGATGATCTAGTAGCAATTCTTCCTTTCACAAAATTGAGGGAGGATAGACGACCGAAACCAAAGGAACAAGTTGCGCTTGGGTACAGTTCATGGATTTGGGTTAGTCCTTTTGCTCCGGTCTAGTCCATCTAAGCAGCTACATTCAATACCTGAAAAGCTTATCAACGGCGGAGCAAATGTGCTCCTAATAATCGGGCGAAAACTCACAAAATCCTAACTAATGAGTCTCGAACCCGCGACCTCTCACAAAGAGAGTGGATGTTCGACCAACTGAGCTACAATTGGTGGACATAACCAAAATATCTTATTTACAATTTAATACATATTTCCAACAAATTTCAAAACCTTATCACGTGAAATCTTCTTCTTCCTATTTCTCCTCATCTTCACCAACTGATTCAACAATCACCAACCATAAATGGTCACCACGCCTCCAACCCCTTTTTAAGTTTTATCTGTGCTAGCCGGCCACATCTGACCACCACCACCACCCAAAACCCTAGATTTGGTTTTTCTTCTTGATAATTCAGCCACCTCCACTCACTATTGGTGACCACCACCACCCCAGACCTCTTATGAAGTTCGGTTCATGTTGACGGACCACCTATGCCCCCACCACCACAATCTTCGATCGTCAAACCTCTGATTTGTAAAATTTTAGGGTAACACGTGCTCCTCAAGTACCACAGATTGTATGTGGACATTTACCAAATTTATAATAATGTTTTTAAAAATATTTAAGTTATCTAGTGGTATGAACATGACATTTTTTTTTTACTTTCATGCTTTAGATTTCCCCAACTCTTGTATTTCCTTGGATAAATTTGTTTTTTCAGTATACCTGCTTCATCATTTAGTTTGATGGTTCCTATCGATTCAAAACATATCAAACCCTTAATCAATATAAGTTGCCATTGGTTTTAGGAGATTTTGTAGGCTCTATAGATAACTTTCTGAAATTTTGTGAGATCTATTCTTAATGGATATTCAATTGATTAAATAAGTTATCAAACACAAGTGAAAAATAAAAAACAAACTGGGTACTTTATGAGGAAACTCTTTTAAGAGGGAAAAACCATTACGGGGAGCAAAAAACACTATAATCAAATTTCAGTACAAGTTACCAGTCGTTTCACAACCTAGATCAATGCATCCATGCACAGTTGTCATCTTCAGCTATCCAACTCTTGTACCATCTCAACTCAAATCCTCAAATCCTTTGCCTCAAGTCATCCACCAATCCGGAATGCACCAAATCTGAATAGTCTGAAATCCATTGAAACTAACACTCTAAAATCCACCGAAGCAATGAGATTAAAAAAAAAAAAAGTATTTAAATGAAAGGATTAATCGATTCCTTTGGAGAAGGAAGGTAGAAAAGTTTGTGCTTTCTTCTTCAAATGGTTTTTCCTTTCTCAATCACCAAAAATCTCTTTTCTACTAAAAAAAAAAACCTACTAAGAAAGATACAATATTTGTTTTCGATTACATGTATAACTTAACAAGTGTTTTTTAATAAAAAAAAACAATTTGGGCCCGTTTTGGAAACTCTAAAATAACTTTTTTCTTAAACCAGAGATAAAATTGGAAGCTTGGATTCGAGCTAGGACGCATGGGCACCAACATGATTAGTTCGAAGCCCATGTCACAATAATGGGCCTAGTTTGATGGTTAGTACAGATTCTAGTTGTACTTGAGGTTTTAGGTTTAAACCTCAACTGAACTTTTTCAAAATATTTTATTTTTTATAAAGTACTCATGAAATATCTTACAAAAAACTATCACAAGTTTTTTTTTACATAAATAAAAATCAAGTTTCCATTAAGCCTTCTTGAAATTATGGTAGCAAATTGGGCGGGTAGCATACTAGCGCATGCACTACCCATGGTAGGCATACATATCTCATACCTTAGCCCATGACCAATACCATATAAATATTTTGAACCCAAGCCTGTCTTGGGTAGTTCAGGTAATTTGGGCAATACAAATTAGTCGGGTTTATCCATTAGTATATGTTAAAATGTAACTTAATTAATTTGGTAAGTCATATGATTAAATATCACTAAAAAAACTCATTTATAACCGACAACCATCATTTATTAAAAAAAATTACAAAATGTGGTAGTGTTACAGACAAAATACGTATTCTAATAGAAACTAAGTCGATCCTAGGAAAAATCGTACTCATATGCTATAAAATAAAATAAATTTTTTTATTTCATTATCTATGTTATTTAATAGGTGATCAATTTTTTCTTGCTAGTAGAACTTACAACTTTTTAATAATTATTTGAATAATCATTGGCTATTAATCGGCAAGAATTAACGACTTTTGGCTTAGCTACCGATTAATCGCCTTTGAAACTCACCGATTAATCAGTCCATGACAATATGTTATCAATAAACGAGAAAATTCAATGTTGCTTTTTTTTTTTAAATTTTGTTGCAACCTCATCAATACTCTATCATTTGGTAATACCAAGAGCGTGTGATGAGGCTAGAAAGAGAAAAATCAAAGAGAACACATATTAAAAGATCTAAATAAAAGATAGCATCGTTAAAAAGAAAATAACAACCAAAACTAAAGAATATGGAAAGTTGCACAATTATCTAACATTGAAAATTTATTTTACTATAGTTGGTTTGTTTTTTTGAAAAAAAACATATTATAATTTTATTATCTCAATTGAGAAAAATGTTCACGACTTCAATGTTTACTTTTCTTCATTAATTTTCTTGTAGTAAATGTATTACTTAGAATGATTGAGAAAGAATGTTTCTAATGTACATGTTGATTAGTTATGATTAATCTCATAAAGCTCTTGAACCGATTAGGGATCCAATTAACGATTTAACTACATAGCTCATTATTTTGTTATGCTTTTTTATTATGTGTTTATGGTAACAACTTTGACTATATTACTAGATCGATAGCCAAAACGACTCGAAAAAAAGGATAGAAGATTATCTTGTGCATTCGTGGAGTGTTCCCCTCATTGGGTATTTGAATGTTAGGATTGGCCACTTGGGATAGAAGTAGTTTGGGAAGCTGGGCCGGTAAGAGAGGCATATAATCACGCTTCGCCGAGTATAATTCGCCGAGCAAAAGCAGTTTGGTATTGATCTTTCATCTCCTCAAACCCCACAACTTGTGTTCTCATGTTGTTTAGTAGTACCGGTCGACGACTAAGTGCATCAGCGACAATGTTAGAATTCCCCATGCGCAAGGCCCCTAACAAAAGAATAGAAATGGTTAGATTAAACTCTATAATAAAAAAAACAGTTCTTTAATAAAATAAATTGGAATTAGAAGTCTTGGTGGAGAAAAATCATTAAGATTATAATCAATTAATCTTACAATTTCAAGTTTATTTTATTTTATTGGTCATAAACACTTTTAGCATACAAATGTTTGGAGAAAATAATCACTAAATATTATTTACATATTGAAGCTTTATTTTATTTTTTTAGAATATAATCTAACCTATTTAAGTTTGTTTTATTTTATTTTATCAGAAAAATTAATTTTTTATGTATATATTATGCCAATATTAAATTGTGTAACCAAGGTCCTTAACCCAAGTATTGCAACATTACCCATGGAACTATGACCAAACCCTTACCGATGTCAAGTGTGCCCAATCAGGCATGGGTATACCCGCATAACTTGCAGCCCTACTTGAAATACTAAATATATCTTATTTCTAGAATCCGAAAACATTCCTCGGCATCAACATTGTAGCTTGAATCTTCATCGTACATTCATTGATCTGTGATATACTATGACACAAAATTGACAAATTAAGAAAAATTGAAGTTACAATCTGTAGCAAATTAGTGAAACTCTATGATTTGGTCTTACTCTTTGAATGAGTCAGTAGCTTGTTCCATAAGTTTAGGAGTTCAACTTTGGTCTTTCTTTTATTTAGGAGTTAGTGGTTCTTTAGTTTGTTAAATAAATTCTAAGTACGTTAGTATTGGTAGATATTATGTCATAGTTAGTTGAGTTTATTTAGGAGACTTCCTAGTATTTATAGAATCTGGAATTGACTGATTTATTCAGATCTTGATTGAATAATAAACTGAGTTTTTCAGCTAAGTTATCCCTGTTTCTTTTCTTAGCTGTTTCCAGGATATTTGTTATTTGGTATCAGAGCTTGGTTTTCTATCAAGTGTTTGATTTTATTACTCAATCAAGATGAATATTGGAAGCATTGCCTCTCATGTCTCTGTAGAAAAGCTTGTTGGTAACAACTATAATTATTGGAAGCTTTATATGGAAGCTTATCTACAAAGACAGGATCTGTGGGATCTAATCTCTGGTGATGAAGATGTAATTCCAGAAGATACGCCACAAAATATTGAGTTGCGGAGGAAGTGGAAGATAAAGTGTGGCAAAGTTTTTTTTTTTTTTTTTTTTTGAAAGGGGCAAAGCTTTATTTGCTTTGCGAGCATCCATCAGTAGAGAGTACATCGAGCATGTTCGTGATGAAAAGTCGCCAAAGCAAGTATGGGAGACACTTGAAAGGTTATTCACTCAAAAGAGCACCATGAGATTGCAGTATTTGGAGAACAAACTTGCCAGGATGACTCAAGTTGATTTTTCAATTACAGCATATTTTTTGAAAATTAAAACTTTGTGCTCTGAAATTTCAGAATTGGATACGGAAGAGCCTGTAAGTGATGCCCGCTTACGTCATTATCTCATTCGCGGATTGCGAAAAGAATTTATGCCCTTTATCTCTTCAATACAAGGGTGGGCAACTCAACCTTCTATTATTGAGTTGGAGAATCTATTATCTAACTAGGAAGAGTTGGTGAAACAAATGGCCAACAACAACAAGCTCTCCCTATCTCAAACAGAGGATGTTCTTTACACAAAAGACAGAGCGAAGATCAATTTCTACTCCAGGCAACTAGGTGAGAGCAAGCTGTCCAAAATTGAGGGACAGTCTAAAGGCAACTCAAAAGGTTGTTATAGGTGTGGAAAGTTGAGGCACTTGAAGCGAGATTGCCGCGTGAAGGTGGTATGTAATCGGTGTGGGAAATCAGGCCATATTAAACAAAATTGTCGTGTTAATCTCAAAGAAGGAGGAGAAAATGTTGCACATGAAGCAAGTGAATATGATCAACCCAAATGGGAGCAATGTTTATCCATTGAAGTTATTAAGCAACCAGCAACCATGACTTCTATTGTGCACCAAAGCAACACAGGTATGAATGGTAATGTTTACATAGACTATGACAAGGATTGGATCCTTGATTCAGGTTGCTCTCATCATGCAACTGGAAATGCTTCACTACTCTCTCATGTTCATCCGCATTATGAGAAAAAAGTCATTGTGACAGCGGATAATTCACTACACCCTGTAGTGAAAGAAGGACATTTTAATGTCAAAACTAATATTTCAAATGATGAAACTGTTACCCTTAAAAATGTGTATCATGCTCCAAGCTTGAAGAAAAATCTCGCTTCGGTCTCTCAGTTGGCGGATTTTGGGGAGGTATGTTCTCTTTGGTCCAGCTAATGTTCAGATTCTTTCAAATGTAAAACATGTTGTTGCTGATGTTTTATTAACTGGGAAAAGGAAAGAATCATTATACATTTTGGCTGCGAGTGATGCATATGTTGAAAAGACAGGTCAGGTTGCCAGTGCAACACTTTGGCATGCTCGGTTAGGCCATGTTGGTTATCAGTTACTGTAGAAAATTTCTACAAAGAAACTTTTTGACGGTGTCCCCTTCTTTAAGGATTTTCATCATGATATGGTTTGTGCTGGCTGCCAATATGGCAAATCGCATCGTCTTCCTTTCACCAATTCAAAGAATAAAGCATCTAATGCTCTAGAGCTGATTCATTCAGACATCATGGGGCCAACAAGAACACTCAGTTATGCTGGTTTTCGTTATGTGATGGTCCTTGTTGACGACTTTTCTTGGTTCACTTGGGTATATTTCTTGGAACACAAAAGTGAAGCTCTTCACGAATTTATTCAATTCAAGGAGCAGGTGGAGAAAGAATTTAAGTTGCCAATAAAATGTCTACGAACTGATAATGGTGGGGAATACACGTCTGATCAGTTCATCAAATATTGCAGGGAGCATGGCATTTTGCGTCAAATGACCTGTCCAAAAACTCCACAACAAAATGGAGTTGCTGAGCGCAAGTTGGCACATCTAACAGCCATGTGTTTGTCATGGCTACATGCAAAGAATCTCCCAAGAGAATTGTGGGCAGCAACTATTCAATCTGCGTGTCATGTCATCAATCGCTTGCCTCCATGGCCAGGGACAGAGCCATCTCCTTTTGAAGCATTATATCACCGCAAACCAAATGTGAGCTATTTTCGAGTTTTTGGTTCAGTTTGTTATGTTCATATATCTAAAAGTAATCGAACTAAACTTGATCCAAAGCCAAGGTGTTGTCTTTTTGTTGGTTATGATACTCACAGGAAAGGATGGAGATGTATTGATCCAGACACAAAGAAGGTTATTGTTTCCCGTGATGTGGTGTTTGATGAAGAATCACTACATCCAATTGATGTAAATGTGGACAACAACACAACTGATCTGGACAACAACACAACTGATCTTGCACCTTTCTTTGGTGATGCTACACCAAATCAAGGGGGGGCAATACCTCTTCACCAGATGATGGTACTAATGAGGCCGTGATTCGAAGGTCTTCAAGACAGAGAAAACAACCTGATCATTTAGCTGATTATGAAGTTCAACTAAATTATTGCTCTGTTTTGTCATGTTTTATGATGGGAGATTCATGTGAAAATGAGCCAATGTCCTACAATGAAGCTAAAGGTGTTTCTGAATGGGAAGAGGCAATGCGGGATGAAATTTCAGCTTTACATAAGAACAACACGTGGGAGTTTGTTCCAAAGCCGAAGAATGTTGATTTGGTAACTTGCAAATGGGTTTATAAGTTGAAGAAAAAGGTTGATGGCACTATTGACAGGTATAAAGCACGTCTTGTTGCTCGTGGTTTCTCCCAACAATATGGTCTAGACTACGAGGAACTTTCAGCCCTGTTGCTAAAATGGTAACGATTCGAACTATTATTTCATTGGCTGCTTCCAAAGGCTGGAAATTGTGGCAACTCAACGTGAAGAATGCTTTCCTCTATGGAGAACTAGATCGTAATATGTTCATAAAACAACCACATGGATTTACTTTTAAGGAGTTCCCTGATCATGTGTGCCAGCTCAAGAAGGCTTTTTGTATGGCCTCAAGCAAGCTCCACGTGCTTGGTTTGGTAAGATCGCTCAGTATCTTGACGTTTGTGGGTTTAAGTCTTCTAATGCAGATCCAAGTTTATTTAGCAAGAAAACACCTACAATATGCACCATGATTCTTCTTTATGTTAATGATATGATCATTACCGGAGACAACAATGAAGAAATAACTCGTCTTAGAGATGCCTTGTCCATCCGTTTCGAAATGAAAAGCTTGGGTGAAGCTAGTTGTTTTCTTGGCCTAGAAGTTCATCAATCTGATGGCTATTTTGTCTCTCAAGGAGGATATGCAGCAAAGCTATTGAAGCGTTTTCATCTGGAGTATTCAAAAGCAATGACAACTCCTATGGAAGGTAAAAAGCAAACAACCATGGCTTTTTCTAGTTGCGAAGCTGAGTATGTAGCAGCTACTAGGGGCACTCAAGAATGTATTTGGCTTAAGAGGCTTATTCAAGAAATGTCTTCTGTCATCAGCTATCCCATTCCCATTCATTGTGACAATGAAAGTGCGATTAAACTTGCTGGAAATCCAGTGTTTCATGCCCGCACAAAACACATTGAAACACATTATCATTTTGTCCAAGAGAAGGTTCTAAATCAGGAAATTCAGCTGCAGAAAATACGAACAGGAGACCAAGTTGCTGATATATTCACCAAGGCTCTTTCCAAGGCCAAGTTTGTGGTGTTTCGAAACACACTTGGTGTTGTTGACAATAAGTTTGCACTAAGGGGGAGTGTAACAAATTAGTGAAACTCACTGATTTGGTCTTGCTCTTTGAATGAGTCAGTAGCTTGTTCCATAAGTTTAGGAGTTCAACTGTGGTCTTCCTTTTACTTAGGAGTTAGTGGTTCTTTAGTTTGTTGAATAAATTCTAAATACGTTAGTATTGGTAGATATTATGCCATAGTTAGTTGAGTTTATTTAGGAGACTTCCTAGTATTTATAGAATCTGTAATTGACTGATTTATTCAGATCTTGATTGAATAATAAACTGAGTTTTTCAGCTAAGTTATCCCTGTTTCTTTTCTTATCCCTCTTTATCAATTTCATGACAAAACCCCAAATCCTATACAGAAAAGTAGCTTCCATAATTTGTGTTCGTCTTTTCTATTACAGAACTTAAATAGAGAAAATGAAAAATAGCTCAAAATAATTAAAGCTTGAAGCTTTAGCCTTTTGCTCCAGAGCCGTATAAAAAGTAAAAAAAAAAAAAAAAAAATTCATTGCTCTTCCTTGGTTAAGTTTAGAATCTGCGCACACTCAAACACATCAAGGCATGTGTGACTGATAATAGTTAAAGCATGTAGAGTAAACCAAAGTAAAATAAACAATGTATCAATCAATTGTTTGTTGAAATTCTCCCCCTTTTTGTCAAGAAATCACAAAGGAAATGTAAGATAAGGAATTAAAACAAAAACAATATTCACCACTACCATGGAATATCGTCAAATAACACGAAGACCATCCACAACGTAAAAAATCAAAATCAAAATCATAAACCAAACTCAATGCACTCTCAATTTTCGAAGTCCCTACAACCTCGCTTTTCAAATTCACCAAAGAATTCCCATGTCAGGCAAGGTCCCTTGCCATGAGGATCACTAACACACAAAAAAAACCGTAGAGAGTATGATGCCTTGAGATATGCGCTACAAGCCAAAAATCACAAAATCATAACTATTTGAAATTGTAACACATGGACTATGTACAAACAATCAACGAATTTGAGTAGATCTAAGACAGATTGAAGAAACACCCACACTGAACGTGAACTAAATCTCAAAAACTTCGTCCACCAAAATGAAAAATTTTTGGATGACAAGTGAAGCAATCGACAAGATGAAGAGTTTGAGTATCAAAATGCGAAATTTCATTTAGTGGAACCCATGAAATCCAAGAAGATGATGGAAAGAGAATGAACTGGAAAAGAAAACCCTGTTGGAGAAGGAATCCAAAAAAAAATATTGGAAGCCTACAGAGGGCATGGTGTGAACCCATGTTCGAACTCAGAGCATGCCCCTAACTTTGTGGTTCGAACCACTACTCTAACACAAAGTTTTTTTGTCAATTGCCAGACCCTTTTCAATCAAACTTTAATGCTCTGGGTTCAAACTGTTCTAACCTGTTAAAACCTAATTATCCGATGGAAAGCAAAACACTTTTGATACGAACCAGAGTCAAAACCAAACTGGTCAAATATTGTCAGATCCGGTCAAATTGCTCAGATGAGGTAAAATATCAAGAGGTTTTTTTTATAACTTTATTTTTAATAGTGTACACAATATATTATGTAAAAATATACCAATGACACCAATATGTAACATTTCAACAAATTTGCACCATCAATTCCATAAGCCATGAAAACATGTATCCATATGCGTGTTGCAAACATAAAAAAATATAAACATTTTAACTCAAATGTCTACTAAGATGCACATAGATGAGAATATACAAGCATAAGTGATGGCACATACACAAAGGATGGTGAGAATAAATTTAAATATGTCACAATACCAAAATATTTAAATGATTCCCACTCGAAGGATAATATCTCAAGCTCACATAGAATTAGTTAGTAGCGATAAACATAACCCTTTCTTGTAAATAATATTTCGTTGAATGAACTCGTCCTTGAGATTGTAATAGATAGTTAGGGATTGCGAAGAGGAGATGAAGTTGGGTTTGAAATATATAGATTAGCTATTAGAGATATAAAAAATAGCTGACTTTTAAAGGAATGATCATCCAGAGAAAACTATGAACATTTCAGCATCATCACTCGGAAACCCATCACACCCTGAGCCATCAAGGCAAGCCAAAATTCCCTATCATCATCACTGGGAAGCCTTTACAAAGGAGCCAGAAGAGGTTTCCCCTTGTGTTTTAGGCGTTTATTATACATACACATACACCTTCATAAAACTACATGTAGCCAGACAAGGCTTCAACATGTATTAAGTATGAAAGAAATTGGCTAATTGTATGAGGACGAGTCAAGAATATAGGTTGATAGTACCCTTAAAAAAGATAGATAGATATAATCAATCAACCTATGCCACCACATATTATCTATATACACAATAACATATTATTTTGTCCAAATAAAAATTATCAATCATGACATATGAATACATGTGATTATATGATTCATGTACAAGATGATTCAAATCAATCAAGATGCACAACAATTATGTCAATGACACATACTTCTCACAATATAACCATTGAAGTAACAAAATCAAATAAAAAATACAATCCAACAAACATTTGTTTTTTCAAAAAAACACAACAACCCAAATGGTTGGAAACGTAAGATATCAACAAGCTGATTCTCAATGGAAATGTACTTAATAGATATCACTTTTTGCTCAACAAGGTCATGAATGAAGTCATAACGAATATCAATATGCTTGGTATGATAGTGCTGGATAAGATTCATGGAAATGTTGATAGCACTAATGTTATCACAATGAATACCCATGGTGTTTTGGAAAATATCATAGTCTTATAACATTTACTACATCCAAAGCAACTACGTACAACAATTCCCGGCAGCAATATACTTGGGCTCAACTATGGAAAAGGAAATGAAATTTTGTTTCTTGATATGCCAAGCAACCAAACTAATTATTCCAACATAAACAACCACCCGGGGTACTCTTCCTATCATCAACATTACTTGCCCAATCATTATCAAAATAACCATCAATGTCTGATTTAGTTTCATAATACCATAATTTGAATTGCAGTGTCTCACTGACATAAAAATAAATCATACGTTTAACAGCAACCAAATGAGACTATCTAGGATTTGACTGGAAACATGCACAAACACCAACACTAAAAGCAATATCATGACGACTAGCTGTAAGATACAATAAACGCCATATCACGCTTCTATAAAAAGTTTGATCAACAAATATACTAGACAAATCCTTACTCAGTTTAACAATGGTGCTCATGGGAGTACGAGCATGCTTCGAGGACTCCATACCAAACTTTTTAACCAACCCTGAAGCATATTTGAATTGTGAGATAAAAATATCATTCTTCAACTGTTTAACTTGAAGACCCATGAAATATGTTAATTCACCAACCATACTCATTTCATATCCATAACTCGTATGTGATGCAAAAGTATAGCATGTGTAGAAGAAGTGAAACCAAACACAATGACATCAACATATATTTGAGCAATCACAAAATCACTATGAAACTACTTAATAAACAGTGTGTTATTAGCTCCCCCTCGCTTAAATCCTTGGCTAAGAATAAAGAAGATCCAATGGAGCTTGAAGTGCTAAAGTTACCAACAAAATAAAGACCATGTTTATCTTTATCGGATTTTCTATATTGCAATGTATCTAGTTTATCCGATCCTTGAGCATAAACACAAAAATTTTCTTTTAAGACCAAGATCTCATCCTCTAAGACTTTCTTACTTTTGGTAACTTCATCAAATTCATGTTCCAAAGAGTTTATCAAGCAAACTATTTTTTTCACTATTCAATTCATCAATATGAGTCTTCAAAGGACTATATTCAACCTTTAACTTCTTAAGAGAATCAACTAGTGACTTATTCACCTTAGCCATTTCGTACTCTTGGTCAACAATATTGAATACATGAAATCAATATCAAAAGCATCTTAATCATTGCTATCAGAAAATTCATCAACTTTGTGTCATGTGACTCACCAACTTCACAAGTTGCATTAGTAAAAAAGGCTTTGTGATTAGTACCAAAATCACTGAAATTTGAATTGTCTGAATGATCATCATCGCAATCGCTATAATCCTAGCTAGCATTCATAGCCTTCATGTACTTATTCTTATATGAGTGCGGACGTTCACCTACAATATGACAAGTTTCCTTACTTTTATTGTCTTTACTAACCTTGTCATGTTCCTTGTATCTTTCTTGGTCTTTGATTCACTAGAGCTTGCATAATTTCATTGTCTGTTCTTTTGGTACTTCAAAAACTTCCTGGACATAAATGTAATTTCATCATTCCCATTCTCATGTTGTTTAGTACCTTTGAAAGCAAGACTTTTCTCTTTATCAATTTTTGTCCCCTCCAAGTTCATCTCAAAAGTTTTAAGATTTTTGACAAGCTCTTTGGGAAGCATGTTGTCCATATCCCTACATTCTTCATTGGCCGTCACCTTCGACTGAAAGCAGTTAGGAAGTGAGCGAAGAACTTTTCTACAAATCTTAGACTTAGACATAGTCTCGACAAGACAAAACTAGATTTAACAATGTCATTTCAACCTAGCATAAAATTCATTGAAGGTTTCATTGTCATGCATGCAAACATCTATAGCTTTTCAATATTCACAAATTTGGTTCCTTCATAGGCTATTTCTAAGATATCTGAAGCTTCTTTGGAAGTAGTACAAGCTGACAAATTACAAACTGATCTTGAGAAACAACATTGAAAATGACATTAAGACCTTTATTATTCCACTTTACAATTTGCAAGTCAGCTTTCGTCCATTACTTCCCAGGTTTCCCAATAGTTACTACAGGGTCATCCTTTTTACCGGAGCTAGTACTAATGGTAGGTGTAGTCTACCCATTTTCCACAGCCAACCATACATGGTCATCCATGGACATAAAAAGGCATGCATGCATAGGCATATTATTCCCATCAAAATAGGAAGGCCTACTAATAAAAAAACATTCATTTTAAGGATCGATTGAGTAGGTAATCTCATAGAGTACACATCAACATTAGGTTTTGAAACCTTTGCAGTGCTTTGATACCAATTGAAATTTTTTGAGATCTATTCTTAAGGGATAATCAATTAATTTTCTAAGTTATCAATCACATATTGCAAAAATAAAAATCAAACCCTTATACCGGGAAACTCTCTTAAAAGGAAAAAAATCAATTAATTTACATGGAAACTCTCTTAAAAGGGAAAAATCACGGGACACCGAGAGAAAACATCACTAATCAAAGTTCAGTATAGTTAATAGACGTCCCACAACATAGATCAATACATCCATGCACAGTTGTCGCCTTTAGCTATCCAACCCTTATACCATCTCAACTCAAATCCTGAACTCCCTTGACCTTAACTTTGCCTCAAATCATCTACCAATCTGAAATCCATCAAATCTAAACCTTTTTAATCCACCGAGGCTAACACCCCGAAATCGACCGAGCAATGAAATAAAAAAGTATTTGAATGGAAGGCTTAATCAATTCCTTTGAAGAAGAAAGATAGAAAAGTTTGGGTTTTATTCTTTTTTTTGTTTCGCTCAGTAAAACAAAATCTCTATATCTAAAAATAGTATTCTAACAAAACTATTAGAAAAATATACAAATTTTTTATTTATTTAGAAAACATGTATTTGACTTAACAAGTATTTTCTAATGAAAACCAATTTGGGCCCATTTTGGAAACTCTAAAATAATTTAAAAAAAAAAAAGCCAAAAATACAAATTTGAAGATTTGAAACCCATGACTCAAAGATGGGACTGGTGCAATGGTTACTTCAGATTCTGGTTGTATCTAAAGTCCCAGGTAAAACCAGAGTTACACATTCATTCCATAGGCCTGGTGCAACTGCTTTGCTACATTTTACCCATTTAGTGCCTATGTCGTATCATCTTCCTAGAAAGTTTCGACACTCATTTATGCATTTCATTTTCTATAATAGCTTACTCATTGAACGTAGCTACTACTAGCTCATATTAGAAATGACATCTATAGGATTGAATACTTAGTGAGATGAAACAAGATTTGAAATAGGGTGTTTATATGTCCATTAAGTAATTAAAAATGGCATCTATTAGAGGTTTAATACCTTAGCCAAAAAAATACAAATGCTTGGATTTAAAGGAAATCGATTCCTTTTACCTATGTGATTCTTGTCCCGAAGAGAGATCTGGATAACAAGGATGCACAGATGTAATTAAAGTAATAGCAAGAAAGTCGATGTGTTTGATTTTAGGTTTCAAAGAGAGTTTTGCATCTCATTATAGGATGCTTTGGGGTTGGGCATAAAAAAGAGAAACATGACTTTCAAAGTCAAGAACACAGTGACATGGATTTTCAATAATAATGTATGATAATTAAAACAGATTTGAAGATGGGGAACAAACATTTAGTAGCGGTTGCCTACAAAATCCTGAATTACCCATTGAACGTCCTTCGAGATCAGAAATCAGACCACTAACATTGTTGAATGAAACATTGAACATGTGAAGGTTAGAAAAATATAATTGAGGTATGGTCCTACCAAGCTGATTGTTTTCAGCAAGGAATGAAGTTATCAAACCTAATATACCGGTCAAATTAGGCGCCAAACTAGATAACTTGTTGTTTGCTATATTGAGCCGCTGAAAATTACTCAAACTTGGAGAAAGAGTCGGGAAGGCTACCTTCAAACTTGCTACCTCTTAAATAGAGATGTGTCAATTGCTTATAGCATCCAATCTCCTTTACACCAGTGATGTTGTTGATGAGGCTAAAGACATGAAGAAACTCTACAGCACACAATGAACTGGCGTCAAGAGTACCATTGGATTTTAATTTTATGCATGTGATGAAAAATTGCTAAGCGATTTGGTTAACCACTGAGAGCAGTTAGCCAATACTTTTAGAATTGGAAAGTGGTTTTAGTTTAAGAATGTGTGTGATATATCTCTCTGAAAAACACTCGATTTTTTCCTACTCTAATCCTACACTTGCAAATGATACTTAGGCCATGAACAACAGACGATTTTCGAGTTTGTGATGTCGTTTTCGACCGCATCCGCATCTACGATTCCAAGATTCCACAATATAAGTTTTCCTTTTTATTTTATCTCAGAACAGTGATTAAATCATAGATTTATTTTGAATCTGCTTCGCAAATTTTTTTTTATTGTTGCAAATAACACAAATTTGTTTGAATAAAACACTACCCATTTTCATCACTAATCAAAGAAACAAAACATGAATGATTTTGAAATTGGGTAAGTTGCAAATGCTTTTAAACTCGTAAGCCAGACGAGATCTATAAAAGGTTTGGTGTGTTTTCAAACCTTTCAAACAAGTTTTTTTTCATTGATGAAGAATAAGAGGAGATTGAGCATACCCATTAAGCGTAACTATTATCGTAAAAAGTGGTGTGGGTGCTCTGCCATGGATTGACAATGTATATTTTGAGGATTTTGGCCTAGATGAGTGTAGAAAGGGAGGTTAGTGAGAGAAACCAGAGTAAGATAACATTGTTTGTGCAATTCAGAGAATTTTTTTATTTTTATTTTTATTTTTATTTTTTCTGTGAATAAGAAGAAAAGATAAACGAGAAGAAAAAACAAGAGAGGCGCGAGATTGAATATTACCATCCTCATTTTTTTATTTTCTGTTGTATTGAAACAAGGATGATGAGAGGAACCACCATTCTTCTTCTTCATTTTGTTTTCTCTGTAAATCGGAAGTTGGATTCATTGAATTAAATGAAATGTAAATGGAATCTAAATAATGAAGTGATAGATACTAAATGAAATGAACTGCATTTGGGCCTATTTCCATTAATTTCATTTGGGCATCATTTTTTTTGTTTCGTTTGGGCCTCATTTTGATAAATTTCATTTGGGCTTAATATTGGAAGTTTTTTACTTGGGTCACGACATCTTTATTAGAGCCTAATAGTCAGGAAACCCCTAATTAATAACATCTAATTTTGCCAAAGTAATTTTATTAAAAACCAATTCAAAGTAGCGTAGACTTTGTGTCTACATGGACTATGTGTCCACATTGTATCTTTTAAGATATTGATACCTATATTTTGAATTCTCTGACGTTGTAAATATTTTCCTTATCGGTTAGAAAATATGGTTATAATGATACAATCTCCTATTCCTATAAGAACAAAGGAACAAAGAGTACAAACAAGGGAATTGCTCAAACAATTGGATGAATCTAGGATGGAGATCAATAATATTAACATGATTGAGCATGTCAAAACAATTAACTCTATGATACAAGAGATCATTTTTTCTTGACACCATTTGGGACATGAGTATTGTTTTTTGCTCTGCAAACTACTCTACCTGAATATTTGCAAAATATTGTAGACAACATATGAAAATCATCTGATTCACACAAAACATATTCATGGCTAGTTAAGAGTTTTGCTAAAAAAATATTTGAGATGGCAAGCCACACAGACATATGCTCTCTCAGTGAATTCTAGTTTTAGAGTAGTAGACATGTTAACCTTAGTATTATTTGGTTACCATCATTTGTTTTTAGATCTATTCTTCAAGAAATAGATGAAACCATACGAAGGAGAATAATACACATTTATTTATTTATTTATCTTTTCTTCTTAAACATATTGTACATATGTATCCATATTAATGAAAGTATTTATTTATAAATGTGCTTCTTTAATTTTTTTTTATTTTTTATTTATTTATATGATGCACGAATGATGAGGTTCATTTGAGTGGGAGTTCTAAGGTGTAATATGGAATTAACTTAAAAGACTAAACTTTTGCACAATGAGACTAAGCTAGTAATAATTATACAAAAATGGGTGGATGATGATTGAGAACATGTTGAACTTTCGACTCTACATCTTATGTGAATAGTCGTTGTTTTGGTATTCATTTGTGACAAAATAGATGTGTACAATGCTAGACATTAATGTATGTGCACATGCCTTTTAGACATAAACCTTGACCACGACATCAACTTCCAAGAATATTATAGCCTAATTAAACAAATGTTTGAAATTGAATGGTGATAACTATGCGATCTGGAACATGAAAATTCAATATATACTTGAAGAGCAAAGTCACTAGAAGCTCTTAATCATACCTTGGAAGAGAATGAGGATGGAAACTCTAACCAACATAGAAGGGATGGAGAGGCTTATAATTTCGGGAAAAAGAAAATTTCCATTGCTTGCATTATGTTGCCGAGCAGTATGGAAAATAACATAATGCGAACGCGAGATTTTCGCAAATATGAGACAACCAAAGACATGTAGACATCTTTGAAAGAGAAATTCGGTGGAACTTCTGTTATAAAAAGAGGTAACTCAAAATCAAGTTCGACACCAACAAGAAACGCCCAAACCATATATGCGACAAGATATGAAGCAGATGTCGAATTTGATAAGTGAGCTCAAAGAAGTTGGTAACATGTTAACTGATGAACAATAAGTGCAAGATGTTATTAGATCCTTACCTCTTAATTGGGAGCATCATGAAGGTGCACCTAAACCATAATCAAAGCATCAAAACACTTGATGACGCTGCATGTCATGGATCGTATTGAAGCGACCAGGCCATATACATATGTGTATATGGTTGATTCTAGCTCACATGGAGGTTCAGGCTCCAAAAGAAAATTTCATTGTGGATATTATGGAAAGGGTAAGTTGTCCATAAGCGGCGAAAACATACCAACAACAACTAATGCAAAATAAGGAAAAATGACATTTAAAGAAGAAAAGTAAATCAAGAGTGAAATGCTTTAATTGTGGTTGAAAGGGTCACTAAGCTCGTGAATGTCATGAGGGAAAATTTTAGTGTTGCATATGTATCAAGTTATCTATTGTAATTGAATCTTATCCTCTGTGGACTATAGACTCAAGCGCACGGACCACATAGCAAAATATTACAACTCTTTCGTGGAATATCATCGAACCCACCAGGAACGAGGTGGATATATGTAGGAAATAACTCGAGGGTGAAAGTTAAAGGAATCGATACTGGCAACTTGAGTTTGCATAGTGGTCGAACCCTAATCCTACATGATGTTTTGTACGCTCCTGAAATTCGACAAAATTTGGTCTCAAAGGTAGTTTTGCTCAAGTTAGGTTTCACTTTAAACTTTCATGGTACTGGGTAAGTGTATTACAAGGAGCAACATTTTATGGTTCCAGATATTTGTTTGATGGTTTATGATTTTGGATATGCACTATGTTAGTAATTATATCAATAGTTGTTTTTCCTTAATTGCATCTAATGATACATCAAAGAAGACTGTCATCGCAGTCGTACAAGTGGGAGAGAGATCATCCATCACGAGGATCAAATATCCAAGAACCAGGCCAACTCATAAAGCCCAAAAAGGACGGATTCAGTCATAGAAGCCCAAACGGGGCCCGTCAAAATAAATCATAGACAAAGGCCCAGATCCAGGCCCAATAAAGTTCCCCCTTAAAGAGAATGAACGTTACAGAGAAAAAGAGTCGTGGAGGGAGTTACGCCTCCAATGATGTATCTTTATAAAGGAGGAGACTGTCACAGAGAACGTCTCATTGTTGCGCCTCACTTGCGTACGTCATACAGGAAATTAACAACGACCATTATATAAGGTAAATGAAACATTCGACAAAGGTATGCAACTTTAACTGAGTTCTGTTCATATTTATCTCCATCTCCAACTGAGTTACTGACTTAAGCGTCAAAGTGCCTTCGACCACCAAAAAGGTGGTCTTTGGCAATCTAACATTTTTTTTGCAGGTTACCCTTACAGGAAAACGGATTTTGGACGCACTAGTTTGGCGCCGTCTGTGAGAAACAACAGCTTTCCATTCAAGAATAGAGTCTGCGATAATAAACTTCCTCAATTCTGATCAACGATTAAAAAAGCTTTTAAAACAAATGGAACGCACTGCAGACCCTCAACCTAGCGACAATCAAAGCAATCTTCCAACTAATGAAGCTGCATTGCCAACATTGCACGATTCTATTCCATCGACAACCATCGAGCCAATCACGCCCTACAACAGGGAGCCACAACATGTAATAGCCCAAACATCTCGTGGCGCCGCCATGGACCCTATTGTGGATCTACTCATGGCCGAGATGGACCATATGATCAAAATGGTGGACAAACTTAGCTAATAACACACTCAATCTGTTGACCCTGTCCAAGCACTGCCTCAACAAAACTCTGCCAACCAAGTTCGAAGAAGTACTGAAGTTCTTGCAAAACCTTAGCAAGTGAATCTCGAAAGCAGTGAACCACCAAAAGATGGCACCTCACAGAATGATAGGACTCCTGCTGAAGTCCCATTTAGAATTGGGGTCACAGATCCTAACGTGATGTGCGAATTGGCCAGAACACCATTCTCCGACGCGCTCATGGCGACTGCTATTCTAAAGAAGTTCACCCCACCAAAGTTCGAAGCGTACGATGGCGCCACCAATCCGATAGACCATTTGCGACATTTTCACCACATGAGCACAGAATCCATCCTATGCAGAACATTTTCGACCAGTCTCACCTCTATGGCGATGAGTTGGTTCAATAGCCAACCACCAAGATTGATAGAGTCCTTCTCAGCAATAGCCATCGCCTTCATTACAAGGTTCATCGATAGTCAACGGATGAGGAAGGGGCCACACTACTCCCTTCACATGAAACAGAAGCTTGAGGAGGCAATAAAGGATTACGTCACTCGTTTTACAAGCGAGTTAACAATGATCAACGGCTACAGTGACGACACAACTATTTCTACTTTTACATCCGGACTGAAAAATATGACCATTTTTTATTCTCTGAACCTAGATACTCCAAAGAACATGGCGAATTTATTAAAGACCACTCAAAAGCACGTCATTCTCAAGGAAATGGTAATTGCCAGAAGGAAGAACGAATCAAAGGGGGAAACCCAATCAAAGAGGCAAGAAATGAGAGAAGAAATAAGGAGAGACGGTAGACCTCCGGAGGAGAACATCTAATCAAAGAGGCATAGGACCAATGGGAGGTCCGAATTCAGCCAGCAAGAACCCGAAAAGCTACAATCAACAAGGCCTAGGCACGAACATATTGAAATCAAGTCGAGCGAGCATATTGAAATCCATGGCAAAATAGGAAGACGTCAACTGGTCACTCAAAATGAGAAGAAACTTGGAAGGGCAAGATAAGAACAAGTACTGCTCTTTCCATAAGGGTCACGGACACGACACCGAAGACTGCTACAATCTGAAGGACGAAATTTAGCATTGGGTTCAGAGAGGATGACTCGACAAATTCATCGGGCTATCAGATAAGCAGCCCAAACGGAAAAGGAAGGTAGACACCACTGCGGGGTCCAACGAGCAGCCTAGAGAACCGATATACGCCCTACACGACATAGCCGAAGGAAACAATCAATCAAGTCAACCAAAGAGACGTTCGATAACACCTCCCACTAGAGCTAATCTATATCGAAGTAGGAGCACTAATGCCATCAAACAAGATCAGAAAAGCCACTACGACAACTCACAATGAGAAACACGAAGAAACTTCAACCTCAAGCGGGGATCAACCAACTGAGATAATCAGAAACCCTTACTGATAAATGGAAGCTTGATCCACATTATCCATGACAATGCCAACAATGCCTCCTCTGTTACCAACAGCAGAACTGACAAACAAATATAATTCGACGAATAAAACTTGATACTAAAACACATGACAACCGTGGCAGCTGGTGCTGATGTGAGCATGATTGGACAATTCGGTACTGGATTTTGCTCTACTGGTCGGCATCACCTGTCAAGAACATACATCTAGGGATTTGATCAATAAGCATTTCGAGTTTATTAGCTACCCCACGACAACAATATATGTAACGAACGGGTACAGGAGAATCACAAAGGAAGAAGTTGGAACGAATGAGTTAAGTCCACTCAAGACAAAGCAACACCAAAGCATACTCCAGGGCAATACAAAACCAAACCTAATGATCAAAAACAAAATACCATTCGAACAACAAGGGCACGCAGGAACCAACCTCTTATCATTATAAGAAACGACATCTATCGAGCAACAGTCAGAAGATGCAATGCATATTAACAAACGGACTCTACAACATAGCGTAACTTTGTGGGAAGAAAATGACACATACTACCATAGAATGTTGAGCACCCAAAATGGGATTATCATTAGAACTCCGAGTTCAAACCCTCAATATTACTCCCGAGCAATACAATTAAGGCATCAAAGCTAGGCAATGCAAAGCAATCAACATGTCAGGCCACAAACAAAAGGTCATGACGCATAAGTCAGAAACAAATAACAAACTTTTGGTCTGATCAACCACGAAGTAAAAGTTGGGACGAACAGTCAACTTACTCGTAAAAACTTCGGGTTGACTAATATGTCATACCAACAAAGCAAAAGCAAAAGTTGGGACAGACCAGTCGACTTACTCGTAAAAATTTCAGGTCGACTAATCTGTCAGACCAACAAAGTAAAAGTTGGGAAGGACCAGTCAACTTACTCATAAAAACTTTGGGTTAACTAATATGTCAGACCAACGAAGCAAAAGTTGGGACGAACCGATCAACTTAGTTGTAAAAACTTCGGGTTGACTAATATGTCCGACCAATGAAGTAAAAGTTGGGACGAACAAGTCAAGATATGTTCACAAAGCCTTCTAGCTCTATCAACGTGTCAAAATATAGAATATGTCTAAAAGAGATCTGACACACAAGTCAAAACTTACTCAGGGAACTTTTTGGAGTGACCAAACGTGTCTGATCTCGAAGTAGACACACAAGAATCTTACCGAGTAAAAACGAACTAGAACAGCTTCACAACCCGATCGACAAGATCGAAGAAATAAAGATTTCGGATGATCAAACAAACGAATACATAAAGCAGAAATATAGACAAACCTAAATTATCAGAGCATGGAGAACGCAAATAATGAGGTGAACACACACCTATCATATACAATGAATCAACAGATTGATCCAAAGACAAATCACGACTTCAACAAGAAAACATGCAAAACCGAAAATAAAATAAAAGGCAATACAAGATTATCAAAAGAAAAGTTTTTCATTCATACAATGATTATGTTACATCTGGAGAAGAAATGGCTGGAGAATAGACAGTAGAAGTATCGACTACAAGAACATCTGATGGAAAAAGGGGCAACAATGCCAGTTGCAACAGGACACGAGGTTCTCTTTTCAACAACAAATGTAGATGATGGAGCCAGATCGAAAAGAGGGTATGAAAAATGGTTTTGATTCGCTGGATCACTCGAGGGATCCAGAATACCTTCCTCACTATCTTCATCCTCGAAAACTTGATCGACCAGACAGCGATGCTTGGACAAATCAACACCATCCCCCTCAATATAGTCGAGAAGCTCGACTCAACCATCAACAATCCTCATATTCACAATCCTCAACCTATTTTTGGTTGCAACAAGCTCATTCTTAGCTGAGATGAGTTGTCCTTCAATGGTTGTCAACATTGTGGAAATATCTGACTTAACCCCGTCAAGCGCAGCTATTAATTGCTCCACTTGCTCCTCAGTGCTCTGACGGTTAACGATTGCTCAATAACTGAACACATGGCCTCATCATGACCAACCTTTTCAATGGATAATTCCCTCTCCATCTAGCCCAACCGAGTACGAACTCTGTTTAGTTCAGCTACCAAAGCCTCAAGCTCAACTGCAGACCTTACTCGCGCAGCCTCCGCCTTCCTTAAAGAAGTTCGAGCAACCCAGCTGCCCTCTCTTGCTCAACGCATTGCATCTTCAACACGTCCAACCGGCGAAGAACATGAGAAAACACCAATAATTGCTCTGTCAGCTTCCTCTCAAGAGTAGCTACTTGTCTACGACCAGCCTGATAATTTGATCCCATCATCCCAGCATAAGTGAGGTGGTTCATCCCATCCATTATCTGCTTGAGGTCGTAGTCGAGATGACTGCTAGGCTCCCTTACAGGCATCAAAGGCCTCTCCATTAACCGTCTATTTCATTCATTGATCAACTTGCTTACACTATTTTGCACGTCAATTTCAGTAAACCAAAAAAATTCCCATCCTACGTAATACGGATATATTCCGGGTTGGGCTCCTTCCAACCGATCCATGGATGTAGAACTAGGGGATCGGGGAACACAATAGACCCAGCCCAGACAGTCGGAAGAGCGGTCGGAACAACGGTGATAACAGCAAAACCACTCTTGCCTTCTCGTCGTGAAACAATAGTGAGGGTAATAGGACAAGCAGTAGTGGCAGCAACAAAAGTTTCAATGAACATGAGAAGAAACTAAGAGACTGCTTATCAGACCTCCTTTGACTAACAAGAATGGAAAAATATCGAGGAGGAAGAATCTCGAAACTCTGACAACTATCCACAACCTCCTTTGACTGTTCCATCACAGCTGGAGCATCTTGTTGTCAATAGCTTGAGGATCCTCATCAGACCACTCCACAACGTCGGGCACGCTGTAACCTGAAATGAGCCTTTTTTCATTGTCATCCAACGGATGGGTTATTTCCTTCTTACTCCTCTTAATCGCCAAATTCATCTCCTCGACCTCCTTGAGGGATAAGCAATCCTCCTTCTTGCCTTCTTTATCAGACAAATTCAGACAAGGAACAATCCGAGTAGTGCCACGAGTGGAACTAGAAGGTTGTTTATTCTTTAGAACACGACCCGGGCTTATCAACAACTGCTTCGTCGGACTAGCAGACCTCGGAAGCTTCATCTTCCTGGAAGTCGAGCCCGCATGGCCAATGCAATTAGGAGCATTAAGATCCGTAACATCCCTGTTCGAGATCACTTCCCCATCAATGCTATCATCATTAACACCAACAATAGCAGTGCAAACAATGATCTCCTCAGCTTGGGATTTAGTAAACGAAACTTATTTTTCCTCGTTCATAGTGTACAAGCCACTACACTCAATAATGTGATCATAGAGGAATGCCTCCACAACAATCACATGAAGCTTTAAGAAACGATCATTGATCATTTGCTCATCCACAGTTAACTGCAGATCCCTCCGTTTGTTAGGAACTCGGAACGACCGCAC
This sequence comes from Berberis thunbergii, assembly GCA_003290165.1. Taxonomy (NCBI): domain Eukaryota; kingdom Viridiplantae; phylum Streptophyta; class Magnoliopsida; order Ranunculales; family Berberidaceae; genus Berberis; species Berberis thunbergii. The sequence continues at coordinate 344,529 of QNQO01000274.1, read as the reverse complement.
AGTCCAATGACCTCAAAAATTTAAATAGCTGGAATTGATAGAAGCATAAAACCAAAACCTCGACCAGTCCCAGATGTCATTGTTGAGATTCCCGAAACAGACAGGAGAATGAAGGAAGAAAATATTGTTAGTCACCAACAGACCAACCATTGAATGCAAAATTATGTCAATAAGGATGACTCTCGCATAAGTACAAACCATAACCCTCCAACCATTTGAGCCCATTTGAGCAGTAGGAATACCCCAAAAGTCTAGGTAATCCCAAAATTTCTCTAGGACTGGGTATCGAAGTCCAGACTGGAATATGCACGATCAATGTAACCAGCCCTTGGATGACAAAGACTATCGTTATGCCTAGGCAGAATGATCTCGAGGTCAGAAGGCAGAAAATACTTGGAACGAACATTATTCAGCATCGTCCGAGAAGCCTTCTTAGGTGAGAAGTGAGATTCGCAAGCAGCAAGCACCTCACCATCTAGTATATCGCCGGTAGACATCATAAAGGAGTGAAATAGCAAGGAAACTAAGAACAAAAGAGAAGAATAAGCCTTAATTTCAAAGATAGCGTAAAAAAACTCATAATGCCCCCTTTTTATTGAGCCAAGTAACGAAGATACTGCTTATAGTACGACGTGCGAGATATGATAGCTGCACGAAATCCCAAAATGCACCTGTAAATGAATGGTTGAACAAGAGATAAAATACCAAACCCACCAAAAGCTACTAACAACAGTAAATGTGAAACAATGATAAAATCGAAAGTCCAACCATCATTGAGTTAGTGGCCACGTCAGTATGCCCACTAACTAAGGTGAGAGTAGTTGATGATACATCAAATAAGATCGTCATCACAACCATACATGTGGTGGAGATCATCCATCATGAGGATCAAATATCCAAGAATTAGGCCAACTCAGAAAACCCAAAAAGGGTGAAGTCATAGAAGCCCAAACAGGGTCTGTCAGAATAAATCGTAGACCCCAGATCCAGACCCAATAAAGTTCTCCCTTAAAAAGGAGGAACGTTGTAGAGAAAAAGAGTCGTGGAGGGAGTTACGCCTCCAAGGACGTATCTTCATAAAGAATGAGACTGTTAAAGAGAACTTCTCCCATCGTTGCGCCTTACATGCTTAAGTCACGCAAGGGAACATTCGACAAAGGTAATCAACTTTAACTAAGTTCTATCCAGATTTATCTTCATCTCCAACTGAGTTACTAACTTAAGCATTGGACGGTCTTCGAAACTCAATCTATTAATATGTGAATATTTTCTAGCTGAAAAGATGGCACATAAACCAATTGGAAAAAGAACAAGAGTTGAGATTCCATTGTAGTTAATCCATTTGGATATTTGTGAACCATTGAATTTTAGGCCCAGATCGTCAAATTTTTAGATGATTTCACTCGATTTAGTTATGATCTCTCATAAGTTAGAAGCTTTAGATTACTTTAGATGCTATGCGAATTTGGTAGAGAATCAATTAGACAAGAAAATAAAAAATGTTGAAAACTGATCAAGGACATGAATATCTATCTGATGAATTTAAAATTCTATGTGGTGAAAAGGAATCGATAGACAACTAAATATTCTGAGGACTGCAACAAAATGGTGTTGCGGAGAGGAGAAACAAATCCCTTTTTGAGATGGTTAGGTCAATGATGGCACAAACAAATTTGGCGATTACTTTTTGGGTGATGCTTTGCTAACTGTTCCCATTTACTTAACCTATTGCCGTCAAAGTCAATTACAATGACTTCATATTAACTATGGACTAGTTGCAAATCCGATTTTTATAATTTAAGATCTTGAGGTTGTGCTGCTTATGTTCAAAATTTTTTCATAAATTTGAAAAAAATTAGTCCTAAAAGCAAAAGGAGTATATTCATAAGATACTTTGAACACCCAAAAGGATATGTGTTTATTGGTGAACAAGCAAGTGGGAGTGTAACTGAAATTTCTAAGCAGAGGTAGATTAAACTAAGATTTAACTCTCTTCGAAATGGCGGATTCAGTTGATTTGCTTACACAAAACCAATTGGTGAATTCATTAGATAATTCCACCAGTTAATCTAGTTAATCTGATCCGAGTGGGAGCCAAACAAATAGTAGTGAATTTGTTTCACAAGAAATTCAACTACGACGTAGTAGTTGTATAAATATTCCCCATCATTATTTTGAAATTGAGGGTGAAGCTTTTATTGTAGCCCCACCAGCGGATGATGAACCGAAAACGTTTGGGGAGGCTCTCACATGCCTTGTAAAGGAACAATGGATAAAAGCAATGGAATAAGGAATGAAATCAATGAGATCGAATCAAGTTTGGCAATTGGTAGATTTTCCATATGGACGAAAAGAAATTGGGAACAAATGAGTTCTCAAGCTTAAGCATAAAGTTGAAGGAACAATTGAAAAATATAAGGCGTGACTTATAGCTAAGAGGTATACTCAATAAGAGGGAATTGATTACAAAGAAACATTATCTTTAGCTGTGAGTTTTACCTATATTTGCCTTATTTTGGCTATAGTGGCAAGAATGGATCTTGAATTACATCAAATGGATGTAAAACATTTTTTCTCCATGGAGGATTGCAAAAGGAAATCTATATGCAACATGTAGGTTTCATAAAGAAATGCGAAGAGCGCAAAGTATGAAGGCTCGTAAGATCAGTTTATGTTCTAAAACAATCTTCCAGACAATGGTATATATGTGTTCATCAATCCTTAATGTCATTAGATTTTAACATGATTGATGAGGACCAGTGCATACATGTGAAAAGATCCAATGACAAGTTTGTGATCTTGTCACTATATGTAGATGACATATTGTTAGTCAGAAATGATAAGGAGTTTTTTTTATAGGCATTAAGAGTTGGTTATCAACAACATTTGAAATGAAGGACATGGGTGAAGCTGCACATATAATTGGAGTTAAATTCGTGCGAAATCGTTCAAAGAGATTGTTAACTCTTCCACTAGAATATTATATAAAGAAGATTCTTGAACGATTTAATATGCAAAATTGTAAACCCATTGACACTCCTATTACAAAAGGTGAAAGTTTGAGCAAAAGGTTTTGTCCTAAAATCCATTCGAAAGGGTTCAAATGAAAAAAATTCCTCATTCTAGTGTTGTTGGGAGCCTTAAGTACGTTAAGACGTGTACAAGGCTGGATATCTGTTTTACAGTTGGAATGACAAGTAGATATCAATCAAATCCAGGTTAGTTCATTGGAAAAAAAATCAAAAGAATTTTAAGGTATCTAAAAGGTACTACGGATTACACATTGTGTTATGAAGGAAAAGATTTACATCTTGAAAGCTATATTGATGTTGACTGAGGACGGAATTTAAATGAAGGAAAATCTACCTCTAGTTATGTTTTCTCACTAAATAATGAAGCCATTTCTTGGAACCATAAGAAAAAAAAAACATGTGTAACCTTATCCCTAATGCAAGTTGAGTTTATGGCATTATAAGTTGCAGTACAAGAAGTAGTTTGGCTTAATAGATTATTTAATCACTTGGGGGTTAAGAAAGATATTGTAAACACAATCTTTGTGAATTGTGATAGTCAGACAACTATAGCTTTCACCAACAATCCCAAGTACTCTATGACCAAACATACAGATACTAAATACAATTTTATTAAAGAATTGGTTGCACGGAAAAAAAAGTGAGCGTGAAGTATATAAAAGGTATGTCAGACATATTCATTGGTCTTCTCATGTAGACAATTGTCTCTATGAATGTGTGATTTATAGAGATGAGACAGTTTGAACATTATGAGAGTTCAAGCTTAAACAAATGTCACCATGATTAAGGATCAAGATGAGGTCATTATGTTTAAAATCTTTGTGACCAAAGATGAATAACCCCACGATTCATTTTATCTGTCCTAGTGCCAGGTAAAAGACTTATTTTGTGGTGAAATAAATAATAGAACGGTGGATTTAAGTTAGATGTTGAGTGTATTTGAACTATCACCTGTGTGGTATTTGTAATGAGAGACATATGCTCCATGGAAAAGGAGAAAGTACCATAGCATGTGTTTCATACCACATGTGCAAAATATCGACCAATGAGAGTAACGGGGTATTATGGATCTCTCTTCCTTGTTATGTGAGACTCTTGAGGCTAAGATGACCCATATTTGTACCCTTATGGCTTCCACAGGTTTCTTGAGGTTTGAGTTTGATGTATGCTATTTTGGAATGTTTCTAATGGTCATGCATGATTCGGCCTATGTGGGCACTTCTAGAAAACCAATCGAACTAGAATCAAAGGATTCTAAGATGAAAGGAAAACCACATTGAATGTCACATTTCGTTGTATTCACAGGTCAATAATTTATGTTTACATAATTGTGAATACAAAAATGCATTACAATGATATATTCATTGAGAGACCAAGAGATGTTTAAATGTGAAGAATGGGTATGGGGTACTGCATATTTTCTCTACACGTTGGAATTGCAATATATACCTAACAGTTACATAGTAGTGAACTCTCGTGATTTGTGAAATATGTTGGTCGCACAACCTATTTATATGTATGAACATTGCAGTGATGAAATTTGTTATCTTATGGATTAGTTCATCACGTGCAAGTAGGAGATGTTGGCTTTTAATTTTGTGCACGTGATGAGAAACTTCTCGGCGGTTTGGTTAACCAATGAGAGCAGTTAGTCAATACGATAAGAATTGGAGAGAAAGGTTTTTTAAGAAAATATGAGACACACCCCTCTAAAAAACTCGGTTTCTTCCTGCTCCAATCCTACACTTACAATTGATTGATACTTAGGCCATGAACAACACATGATTTCTGAGTTCATGATTTCATTTTCGACTGCATCTCTACATCTGTGACTATGAGATTTCGCAATACTGTAATTTTTTTTTGTTTATTTAATTTCATCAAGTATTGCCCAAGTTAAGACCATCAATAATAATAAGTGTCACTAATGTAGACTTAACAACACAGATAACCATCTTCCATTCACCATTGAATGGATAAAGCTCATATCCCAACCCAGTTTGGGATCAATCTTGTTGTTGGAAAGTTGGCCAAGGAACTTGATCATTGAGCTTTTCAACTCATTTTTTGCAGAAATCGTTGCGTGAATGAGAACAAAAAGTGATGTGAAGAATACTCAAATGGCGTTTTGATCAAATTTCTTTGGAGGGTAAATGATTTGATGCAAATGAGTCTGTGTTCTGATTATATCGGTAAATAAAGGTCCTGAGGAAGTAATATGAAATAGGGTTGATTAGTTAGAATTGTAGACCAAGTAAAACCATCCTTGGTGTAAAATGGCTAAACTTTCAATGATAGTTTTGTATCTTGTGTGACTGTTTTTAGAGTTGAAGACACTTTTATTGGTTGGAACTATAGAAAATTTCCCATTTCACTTTCTCCAAGAGTTTGTTATTTGAACATAGTTTCTTCCAATTTATATGAGACGACATATGTAGGACTCAATAAACAGTGAGACAAAACAAGACTAGAAATAGGATGTTTATACATGCGCAAACACTGTTAGCAAAAACTGGAACTTGTCATAGAAAAATATTAGTGAATAATTCAAATCAATTGTTAAAAATGGCATATATCCATATCGCAATTAGAAGTGGCTCCAGGGATAATGACTCATGTTTTTAGTTGGTTTGATGTGTTAGGGAAAACAAGTACAAATGTTGCATTTGAAGGGAAGGGATTCCTCTGACCTATGTGATTATTCTCCTAAAGAGAAGTTTCAATATCAAGTATGTAGGACGTCGGTTGGGCTCTAGTTGGGTTTTTACAGGATAGTTTGGATATGAGTGCACCCATGTTGTCGTCCTCACTTCAGGCCTATAGGCATCACTATCTCCTGTAAACTCTTCAATAAGCACATTGATTACTTGCAATTTATCCATACAATTTGAATCACGTTGTTCCGATTTCTTGCAGTTTATCTGTGTCGACTAGTTTTACACTTTACTTAGAATTGTATTAGCTTAACAATTATATGTACTTGGAATGAGACTATCTATGCTTGCAAAAACTTGGAGTCTTAAGGCCATTGAGCAAGATAGTAACTAACGGCACACATATGCATGAGCTAGCACCAATATCATCCCCAACTTTACCACCTAAGGTTTAAAGTAATAAGTCCTCGACACTATGCTGAGTAGACCACAAACTTATATTCTTCTTTGAGAAAATATTCCCAGCTAATACTTTGCAACAAGCTTCACTAGATTTCAATATTTTTGTTCCGTAATTCATTTTCTTTACTGATTGTATTCCAAGGTTTTTTTGAGTTTGGTTCTCATTAGTTTATATCTAATTAAGTTTAGCCCTCATTTTAAATTTTAATTGAGTATAACCATCATTTTCTAACACATATGTTAGATCAACCACGTTGACTATTTAATTTTGAGTTACTGACTATTTTACCCATCCAGGATGCATGTGCAAACTCAGTAAAATTCACCAAAATGCATCCAATGGCTTAGATATTTTATACTAAACTCGAGGTCATCTTCCTAGTGCCAAATTAAAGGAATTAAAAACCTTAAAATCTTACCTATCTTCTCCACCTTTCATTTTTCAACAAATTTTGTTAATCTATAATCAAATTTGCTTGACTGTAGCATATGTAAGCATCCCCTCTTCTGTTCTCTGCAAATATCAACCGAGACCAAGATATTCCAAAGGGAGAATCCATTATAATACATGCAAATATTGTGTTCTAGAACCATTAGGCTATTCTTGATTGTGTAATGTTAGCAATAACTTTGGATGACACTCTACACTTTGATGCAAATCTCCAAATCGTTCTCACATAATTGTTCTATCTTTCCATATCAACTTCTTCCTCTCTTAGCTTGCTAAGGTCAAGGAACGTCTCTTGTGATTTCTGCCACAAAACATACACGACATTAATATTCTGTTACACGAAATGAATAACATGAAAATAAATCTGTTGATAAAATTTAACAATTCGTTAGTTAGCAAAAAAGGTTTGGAAGAGGTAAAGTAGTAATGCATGTTAATGTCATATAAATTTGTTGAAAAAAACTTGATTTTAAATTTTCATTTTCGTCAAACACCAACCCATGTTTGGAAGAAGGTCAACTAATCAGGCCTTCAACATCTCATCGCCATCATTAAGAGTGGCCCCACATCTTAAACATTTCTACTAGTACTCTAGATCATCTCGTTCCTTCACAAGCTCAAGGAGGTTATTGGAGCAACACCACCACAACAACTCCAACACCTACGCAAACAACATGAACAATTGCAACACTACTATAAACAATACAATTGGTTTTATAGGAGAGAGAGGGTGACAAGGAGGAGAAAGGTGGATGGATTGGGAATGGTGGTTTTGTAGGAGAACGAAAAGGTGGAGAAAATGACCAAGATTTTAAGGTTTTTTTTATTCCTTTAATTTGGCAGCAGGAGAATGACATCGAGATTAATTTAAAATATCTTGATGCATGTTGATGAATTTTGTTAAGTTTGCACATGCATTCAGGTCGGGTAAATTAGTCATTAAATAAAAATTAAACAGTCAATGTGGTTGACCTAACAAATATGTTAGAAAATAAGAGCTAAACTCAATTAAATATAAATTAATGAGGGCCAAAAAAAAAAAAAAAACCTTTATTCTACAATATCTATTTCTAGAATTTTATGTCCCGATGTCATGTCATGTCATTTTTCGTAGGGAAGTTTAGAATATTAAGAAAAATTTATGCATTTTCTTTTGTTGTTAGAGCTTGTTTGTTTAGCATAGCTTCTTTCAATTTAGATGAGAAAGGATATCTATCTATAGGACTGACATAGAGTGAGATGACACCATTACCAAAGACTAGAACTCGAAAAATAAATTGTTAAAAAATGGCATCTATCTTTGTCTCAAAATGGCAACTATAGCGATGATCTAGGATGCACGGACTCGGATACGATACGGCGACTCGGCAATTTTCAAAAAACTAGGATTCGGGGACTCAGCGACACGTCAAACCTTATTTTTATTTTTATATTTTATTAAAAAACTATTAACATAATGTCATAACTCATAAACAATAATTAATAATCTAAATAAATAAAACATCTAAATGCAATGAACTTAATTAATGAAATTATTTGAATGAATGAAAAGTTTGGGTACATGAGTGAAAATTAGGGTAATGAATTCTAATATGGGTCGGGCCTAATTTGGACCCTACCCAACTAATCCATATAAATAACAATTTCCCTCCTCTGTTTTCCTCGCCATTTCCCTGTTTTCCTCACCATTTTGATAGGAGGCGCAGGAGGTTGAAGATGGGAGGCGCAGGAGGTTGAAGAAACAGCTTGAACTCACCTCCCAGCTCGATCGATCTCCCTGATCTCCCCTACCTGCTCGGTCGACCTCCCTGATCTCCCCGCTCGGTCGACCTCCCTGATCTCCCCGATCGATCGACCTGATCTCCCCTCCCAGCTCGATCGATCTCCCCGATCTCCCCTCCCTGCTCAGTCGACCTGATCTCCCCGATCAATCGATCTCCCCTCCCAGCTCGATCGATCTCCCCTTCCTGCTCGGTTGACCTCCCTGATCTCCTCGCTCGGTCGACCTCCCTGATCTCCTCGCTCGGTCGACCTCCCCGATCGATCGATGATCTCTGTGCTCGATCGCTGGGAAGATTTCAGCCGTCTGATTTTATCAAGATCTGAAAAAAAAAATTATTGGCAACCGAATCCTGACCGTGTCCATACCGTATCCGGACCGGGTCAAGTCGTATCCTGACCAAGTCACGTTGACCAATACGTTGACCGCGTGTCGGATACGTATCGAACGCGAATCGCACGCGTATCCGTATCTGACTCACGTATTTAGGGGATTCGGAGGGTTTTACCGTGAATCCGTGCTTCCTAGGCGATGATGAATCAAGCTATTTGTAGGTGTGATGTCTTCGCTGAAAAAAAAAGTGCAAATTCTTGGACTTTAATTTAAGGGAATGGATTCATTTTACCTATGTGATTCTCCTCCTGAAGAGAGGTCTGAAATACCAAAGATGAAGAAGATAGCAAATAATGAAATAGGATAAAACATGAATGTCTTCTGAGTTTGAGGTTTACCCAAGATGCACTTGAAAGAGTTTTGAGTTATAACTTGTTTTAATCTAGGTAATGAACATTAGGATAGACAAGATTAAGCACATCCAAGAGTTTAGTACTAAGGAAGTAGGATGCTTGGGCATGAAAGATAAAGATGATTTTCAAAGTCGAGTACACAATGAGATGGCATTTCATTATTAAAGTGTGATATTTAAAACAGAATTGGAGATGAGTGACACACGCATTCGATAGCGGTTGCTGACACGAGCCTGGATTAGCCATTAAGCTGTTTAACGAGAGACAACCTTGGAGATCAGGAATCGGGCCAGTAAAATTGTTGAATGAGACATTGAATTGAGGTATGTTTCCACTAATCTGATTGTTTTCAGCGAGGAATAATCTTAATGAACCTGATATAAGGGTTAAATCAGGCAATAAACCAGAGAAGTATTTGTTTGCAATATATTGAGCTTCTTCAATTTACTCAAGCTGGAGAATGTGTCAGGATGACCACCTTCAAACTGACTCTTACTTAAATAGAGCTGTGTCAATTGCTTACAATTTCCAATCACCCTTGGTGTTATTGTCGATGAGGGTAAGGACACCAAGAGACTCCACTTGGCATAGTGAACTGACGACAAAAGTACCGACCAAGTTATGACTTTGTGTCACCAAAGTGATCTCGGGCTTGAGTGTGGGGTTGCAACCGCACTATGCTGAGTGACCACCAGCTTACATATATATTCCTTGACAAACCTTGCTTTCACTATTTCTGCTTTGCATTCTATTTTCTTTACTATTTTTGTTCTAAACTTTTACTGTTTATCTTTTAATCATGGCTCTGTTTACTACTGCTTCGGTTAATCCAATTACATAACCAATACCTAATTGACAAGATTTCTTTAGAGATCATCACCCTACTGTGTGTCCTTCGGAAAGGTTCCTGAAACAAATTTATTATATCACCAATGAATTATCATTTATGAACCATTTTCATTTGTTCCCTGGCCTGCTTTCCATTATTGGTCTACCACCTTGATAGTTGTCCCTGTTATGGCTACCAACACTGTTTTCAAGTTCTAAAACTTCTCTTACATGGAATTTCAGTGAGAAATCTGCCAACCCATGTTCCTTCCTGATGGTTATCGGTTTAAACCAAGTATCAATTCATTCAAGCTTAGGTACCACCTGACTGATTTTTCCCAACTTATGTTTTTCTTTTGACCAGAAAAAAATAAATAAAATAAATAAAAATCAAGAAAACAGATTTACATTAAAATAGAGCATGCCCTGTGAATTAAGAAATCAGAAAACCAAAAGGAGGAGCCTCGAGTACAAACTTTATTAAGAAGCAAATAAAAGCCCAAGAGAAAATACATACATTAAATGGGAGGTCCTTAATGTTACCCTAATTTGTACTCCGAGACCAAAGAGTTGTTTTAACCTCACTACTAAGCTGATCCACGTCATTTTTACCCTTACAAAACTGTTCGTTCCTGTCTTAACAAAACAAAAAAAAGTTTGTCAGATGATTTTTTTATATCATGCCTGAAGGTTACATTCAGCCCCCCGAGGGTAACCAAATAATAGTCGAAGGAAACATGACCATCCTCGTAGGGTAACCAAACCGTGTTCAAAAGCTAATCAATGGTCACTGCCACCTCATGGCTGAACACTTGAGCAGCTATGCCACCTAATCCATGTCCGGCATAAGCAGTTAAGTAATACATGCCTATAGGCTAATCAACTACGGAGCACTAACGTGCTCCTAATTAAGTACTGGGTGAAACTCACTAAACTGCCATTGGTAACTTGTAACCTCTCACTAAAGAGGGGATGTCAGATCAACTGAGCTACAGTGAGAAGACATACAAAAGTGCCAAAGTCAGGCCCTCTAGTCTTACTCATTTCCAGGTCTAATGGTGTTTCTTATAAACATACTTTTCTAATCCGCCCTCTTCTTAGACATGGATCAAGCTAATGGAGAGGTGAGAAATTAACCATCAGAGAACTCTTTTCTAATCCGCCCTCTTCCTGTTGAAGTAACACAAATCTCTGATCTGCCCTTTTCTCCAAGCAGGACTGAGCTAATTGTGAGGTCTACAACAGCTAGAGAGAAACGTAACAAGTCCTGGTTTAAACTTTCAGTGTGCTGCTCAGTTGTTGTCAACTTTTTGTAAGTTTTCTTTACTCATTCATTCAAAGTTACCAAATTTTTCAAAGGTTAACTGGCTTCAGCCTAAGGAATTCATGAATCATGTATAACTTCTCTATACTTGATGACTGGAACTAGCTAGAAACATCTCAGTCATAATTCTCTCACAAATTTGGTGTAGTCAAATTATCACTCGTCCTCTCAAGGATGTTTAGTCCAAAATGATCAACCATCAAGGTATTAAAGCATTTTTTATGTACAACTTATCCCCAAACTAAACATTGGGTGGTTAGGTCCATAAACACACAAACCCGACTTAGTTCGCATTAGCTGAGCAAATTTAAACTGGTGGTTTCTAAAAGCATATATCATGTCTTAAGCCTAACTTCGTCCATAGGACAGTACCATTTATGTAATTCTGTTCACTAAAGAGTACAAATAAATTCAGGAAATCTTACTTTTGTCTAATATCGTTCATACTGTCTGCAGGGGATGAATGCAGCTTAGAGATGAGGTAGAAGAGTCTGGCATTCACATTGCAGACCCCTTGTGCCCTCTGTGGAAGCACCGCCAGCTGCTTCTTATTTGTAAACATGCACAGAAACATTGTGAGAGAAAATGAGCACATGGAAATGGTCCAATCCTTGCGAGATAATGATATAGCCATCATCTACCCTTCATTTGCAAGACTTACGTGGTTTACTTCAGCAAATGTATGGATTCAATGGTGCCAGGTTTTTTCACATTGTAGCTGCTGAAGTGCTCCAACTCTTCCACTCACACATTTGACTATTCGACTCAAGATTCAGCTCACCAATGGACCACCTATTTGTAAGTTCTTCACAAAAATTGACAGTATCCGGCAGTCTCATCACTTAGAAATAATCATCGCATGATGATAAATCCTATGTTGATTCAAGAGGATAACACAATTTGCATGTTTCTTTTCACTGCATTGCAGTAAATCCTATGTTGAACCTAGCCACCTAATTACCCAGTGGCCTCTAGGAAACTGTCACCTTTCTATTTATTCTCTTTTCTTTTTCTTCTACTGGTTTGTTTTACCATTTTGGTACTTATGTATCATACCTAGGCCATAATTAATTAAACCAAGTCTTCTTTAAGAGCTATTTCTTCAATACCGTAAGTTGTCCATGTTTTTTTTAGGAAGAAATCTACTGATCATCTGTAACCTTCTGTTAAGGTAAGTGAGCTGATCTAATAGCTGAATTCACTGAAAGCAGGAAAAATATTCAGCATGAAGATAATCAGTGAAGAATACTCAAGTAGGGACAATCTTAGTTGCCAACTTTACCGAGTCAATCAACATAATTATAATGTCTCAGCGGAGTATTATTGAGCTCATTAATTTAGTTTTTAAAAGGCCCTGTTTGATTGCTAAGAACATTGTTCCTGCTGTTGATTGTTAGCGTGCGAGAATTATCATAAGAAGTGGAACAAGTAGAAAAAAAAATCAGTATACATATTAAGACTAGCTAGAAAGTTTTTTATTATATCTAGAGAAAGCTCTACATCAAGGGCAGCTTAAGAAGATACCAATAAGACTTAACCTAATACCTTACAAAGGTTAGAAATTGATCACTCGATGATCAATTGTTGGTTAGAAACCTTTACTCTGCCTGCTGCTTGTCACATTTACATGATAATGCTGTTGCTGTTGTTGCTGGTGATGATAATATGACGACATTGACCTGCTACTCTCACCCATGTCCCTCTCATGTCCATACTCATCATCCATTTCCTTTTTTGCTAGCTTCTCTATCCCCATCAGTTCTAATGGCCTTTGTGATTCGCAGTATCCTGATGATGAGGCTGGTGTTGGTACAACCGATGGTAGCTTTGAGAGAAGAGCTTCAAGACTGCTCATTGATGGAGTAATTTTCACTGGTTGATTAAAATGATTGTACAATTCCATGGGTGGAGGAGGAGCTAGAGTCTGACAGAAAGGCCAACTGTCAGTTGCAGTGCAACCATCAGGCTTAAAGGGGAATGCAGTAGATGATGGGTGGGGTAGGAAGACGCCGGGAATGCTTTCGAGATAACTGAACTTCTTTTGCAGTAAAACAATGTAATTCGGGTCTTCCATCACCTTAAAGAACATAAGAAACTTTTAAGCAAACTGCACACACATTGTAACTTGTAGTCTATTATGTTATGTAAATGAAAAAACCTATCTAAATTGTGAGATAGATGTGGAACAAAGGAAGCAAACTTCAGAGCAACAGAACTTTTTTAAACATAAAAATTATATTAGCCTAATATTCTTATTTCACAATGAGGAAAATCATTAAAGTTTGAGATTCATATTGATGTAATCTCGAAAGTTGATGATGTCACAAGAATCATAGCTGACAAGAATCTCGATAGAGATCATGTCGTATCTAATTATGTCATCAATGGTGACAAGCATCTCAAGGCATGTACCACCAGATTGACAAATGGTTGAGACGGGAACAAGAAACGTAACTTTAACCAAATACGAAAATTAATGAAGTTCCACTTGTACCAAGAATCAAGAATTGTTATCACTATAAATTGACATTTTATGTGCATTGTATGTGACAAAGTGAGAGATGGTAGAAGAACCTTGTGAACTGCACCTAATTGAATAACACCTTCTCTTACTGCAATCAAACCTATAGTCTGCAAGATTTGAGAACAAATTATAGAGGTTCAAAGGACACAATCGAAAAGAACGTTAGAGATAAAATTAAGCTCGAATACTAACCTTAATACCAGACTGAAATTGAGCCTCCCATGTCCTTGGATGCTGAAAATTGTCTTGCAAAATAATACAAAATTTTCATGTTAATTAAATAAATGAAACAGGTGCAAAGGAATTTTGTTACGAGAAGAGAAAAGAATTTGGTTACCGAGTCTCCAGTGTTATGCCATGCAGACAGGAAGTTGATTTCTTGTTCAGCAGGCTCTTTGTATATCCACTTGTGACTATGATCAGCAGCAACTTTTCCAATCAAACTGACCACAAATCCAACACATAAACTCAGGTTTATGGACTTGTATTTCCATTAACACAATACATGCTTGTTTTTAGGTGTTCACTTTGTACTTACCCTTCTCCATAGTTGTAGATTTCATGAGACATCTTGAAGAAGAGTTCAGGTTGTAAGCCTTTGAGGTGTTGGAAGTCACAGTTACCATAGACCGATGATCCCGCACAATTACCAGAGTCAATATCAGCCATTGAAGCCGCGAAATTGCAAAACCCATCTTCCCATACCAATATCCTATGATACAAGAAGCATCAAATAAAATGAATTACATTACATAATATCCAACAAGTGCAGATGTTCAAAAGACTAGGAGGAGAAGTTTATCTTGTAAGAAATGAAAAAAGATTTCAAGTACCAATTCCTTCTGTTTCCTCTTGACCTGTTGTCATAAGCTCCTCCTTGAGCATCCCATCTGTTAGTACAAGTACGACTCAATATCAGAAAACAAACAAATTGAAATAAAACCCATTAATGTATGCACGAAATAGGCCGGATTGTTTTGATTTGGTGAAAATATAATTTTATAATCTTCTCACTTGGGTGGTGGGTAGTTTCTAGGCAAGATCCTCCAAAACACTGCATAAACCCATTGAGAGTCTTCTTGTATGCACATGCTTCTCAAGGTGTGTTGAAGGAGGTGTGTTGCAGCCAATGGGTTGATATGTTCCTCCATTAAAACCCTTTGATCTAAGAACGACTGAGACTATCTTTATAGGAAGAAAAAAAACCAAAGACACAAACTTGACATTGGAAGGACACCAACAAGGAGAAGCTACATTTATACTTGTGTCTTCCTCCCCCTCCACTCTTTGTAAAACTTTGTAAACAGTAACAATATTTTGCATAAGGGTCTATCTGCAGCCCCACTCCAGAAAGAACACTGTTGTAGTCAAGGGTGGCCCTTAAGGATGGGCCAAGTGGATAGTGACACTCAAGTGAAATTAACTAATTGCATCCACGTACTGGTAAAGTAAAAAATGAAGACAGAGATGATACCGGATCGATGTTTGAGTAAGAGCGTCCACAATCTTTACAAAATTTTCTATTTTGATTGCTGGATAAAATGACAACTTAAAGAGGGGACCTGACACGAGGTGGTTGACGACGATCCAGCTCTTATCTCTCTCTTTTTTTTTCTTTTTTTTTTCCTGAATGGTGAGTAGGATCCAGCTCTCATCTCTTCTTTTTTGCAGGATTTGTTGGATTTGTGATATTATATTAATGACGAAATCTTATCACCTGAGCTAACAGTTAATGGTGTTATGGTCGGATGATTAGGGTTGTGTGAGTTTGTCCCTACGAACTCGCTTGTAACATGATTTCTTTCTCATGATTATTAACTTGTAAGTCACACCTTATTAATAGATTGTAAAATCCTTAAAAATCCAACTTACTTTCCAAAAGAAAAAACACCCCTTTGACAACTCTCATTCCTTTGAGATAAAATGATGATTTGACCTTTGTCTACCAGCTCATCTTGAGCTTTCGAAACTTGGATTGTTTTTTCCTCTCTTTTAAGTTTTAACTATCTGCTTTCTTCATTTGGAAAATAACTGCAGTACTGGTCGTGTCAAGATGGGTTGGCATTTAACAAATGACTGTGGATGCTCTTAATGGACGATATGCTAATGAAAATTGAATAAATTATTAAATAACTAAATAGCCTCCTAACTGAAACCATAAATCAAATTAAAAAAAACAACTTTATTCCCCAATTAACATCCACATGCCATTGCCATGTGTACGAGGGTTTGCCTGTCTGTCAGCCACCTTGTTGAGCCATGCATGAAAAGAACAGAACAGTAGTTGTTAAGAAAGGCTGAAAGGATCTCTGCGTTGTACCTCCAGAAAAATAGAGAACATCATCTCAATTCCATTGAATATTACCATAATAATCTTCCGAAGAAACCCACTTTTTATGTTTACTATATATTCCGTTTATCATATTTCCTTTTTTCTTCCCGGTTCCCAGGGGTCTCTTTTTTAATATCACACTGATCATAAAATCTCCCTTTTTAATATTTTCACCTTTCCTATAAAAAGAAGAATCCCAATCAATTATTATGAGTAAGACCGAACCTTATAATTCCTCTTCTTTCTTACTGCATCATCACTGTGATTTCCTATGTTATTAATGCGGTGAAAAATCTTCGATTAATCATAATTCATGTTTGATTGAATCGAAGTGGATGAAATCGGTTGGGGGTATAATCGGCGAGTCACCGATTAATCAACCCAACCAACTTGTTGATCGATTTATCGCTATAACTTATTTATATTGATATAGCCTATATCGATTTATTTATTAATGATTGAATGCTAATTTTATAGTTTACATATTGCTATTTACTGGCAGAATGATGTTGCTAAGTGCTAACTTGCTATCACTTGCTGTTATTTGTGTTGTTGTGTTGTGTTGGTTGTTCCTAAACAAGTCCAGGTACCTACAAAGTTAAATTCAGCGGTAAATTAATAAAAATTAAACTATATAATTAATATTTAAAGTAGATCGATTAAATTCGATTAATCCCGCTTAATCGTAGTTCAATCCTGCACCACGCTGCGACCGCTTTTTGATTTACTGCATAGGTCATTCCTCCCTATCCATATCTCTCCATCCCTCCAAAACAAACACATCTTGCTACTATTTTCTCTACTCATTTCATCCAAGGAAAACTTCTTCAATATTAATCAGTGTTCTAAAAATTCCTAGGCGCTGGGGAGCGGCGAGTAGGTGCCTAGAGCCCAGGGGCCTAAGCGGGTGCCTAGGCGGTTTTAGGTTTTGTATTATAACTTTAATAATTTACAAAAGTTAAGCATAATACCTTATCAATTACATCTAATTTAATGTCAATATACATATGCAAAATTTAAAAACATGAAAAATTAACAATCATGAACAAAATTTATTAAAACTCAAATGACTGAAGTTGGTCATGATGGGTACTTTATATAAAATTGAATTTGTGGACAAATATCTAAACCTACTCTTTTATTTTTCTTCAAATTGCATAAATAACTTTTGTCATGTTTGATAAAATCTACATTAGTAAAATTGGTACCGGCAGATCCTTTGAGAATTCCATTAAGTAATCATCATTTGCTATATTTAGACATATACTGAATAAAAAACAATTAAATAGTTTATTTCTAACAAAGAGGAAAGAAAAATAAAATAAGAACACAACCAACCTTATTAAAAAAAAAAAAATCGCCCGAACCGCCTAGGCTGCCCAGCCATTAATATGGGCGGTTTTCCACCTTCTAGAGCCTAGGCCGATTTTTAGAACACTGATATTAATTAGTACAAACCAAATTAAGATGATGTATATATTTCAAGATCTCTTTTCATTTTTCATCATCTTAGTGTTTCTTGGTATGCACTAGGTTCTTCTTGATTTATGATTGTTTTGTCTTCCCTTTTTTAAAGGTTAAAGCAAGATTTTACATGGTATATTAGAGTAGCATTGGTAATAACGCGTGGCAACATCACTGATAAGCCTTACCAACTAAGAAGTGGCATAGCATGTAAAGTCATGGCATTATTATTTATTGCTTGTATTGTATATATATATATACACATATTTCAAACTTCAATACATAAAGAAGGGGATCCAAATTACATGGTCTATCATCGTAATTTAAGAAATGAAGGGAAAGGTTTCTTAGACTGTGAAGAAAAAGACCAGAAGGAGAGAGTACTCTTTGGCTATATCTCTCTTTTTCCCTGCAATTTTACATGATGATCACCACAGGGAGCTTTCAGATATAGCATAAAGATACATACAGCTTTGATTTCCTCTTCCCTTTCCCCTCACCCTGACACCCAAGGGGAAGAGAAAAAGCTTTTTCCTGCCAGATAGACAATTAACACACTCATTGTTTGACCATCCATTAACATTGGCAAAAAGTCCTACCGCGTACTAAAGCACCATAGTAATAAATGTGTGAAGTATCATACATACACTCCATCTCATATTTACTCTTTCACCCTAATATTTATCTTCTTGATAGTGACCCACATTACCATCTAATTTATCTTTTCTTTGGCCTCTTATGAACATGGGAATAACCTATGGAAATCAGGATACAAGAAGGGAGACTTTCAACATCAGGGTACGTAGTGTAAATATTGAAGCTAAAGTTCACTCTCATCGGTCATAAATGGACCTCAACCACTTGATATATGTAGGTTATTAGCTCATAAAATTAAACAACTGGAATTTCTAGAGGACGTGACAAACTTGTCATGGTATTAGAGCTGTTGCCTCAGCTTGACATTCACAGATCACTGATAGATGTTTAGAACCTAAACTAAATATTTTGGACAGCAGTTATTGTTGATGGGAGATTTAGTCAATATGTAACAGTCCGGTTTACTCAATATATAGTTGTGCAGCGAAGCACAACCAACATTCGAAAGTGTCACATTGCTTGGAAGGCCTTATGTGACCTTATTGCATGCACCCACTCAGTTGTTGCATGTCTACCCAACATGCACACTAATCAAATACTATCGTCATACAAAACTGGAGAAATTCAAACATGAATATGATCATCAAAATGACAATGGAAACTTTCAGACCAAATTGCAACACATGATCAAACATGCCAAGATTGGCCTAAATAACGTCAAAGAGTAAGTGAGCTTCAAAGATTTGGCTAAAGTAATTAAATTACTAGTGCAAGAGACACCGTCTGATGAACAGTGATGTAAGAAAAATAAGTGAGTTTGGCTGCATGGATTTTGAAATTTTATATGTTATGGTTTTTGGCCAAACTTTTGTTTTTATTTAATAAATGAAATATTTTTAAATTGGGAAATTTTTTGAGACAAACTAGGGGAAGTGAGTATGGAGGAAAAGGGTGCATGCACAGATGATTTGTGTTAAACAAGTATTGTAGTCTAGGAGAATCGTTGTTCATTATAAAATTCCAGAATGAGCACAAGGTTATCCATATTGGTATCATCCTCACAAATAAACCAATATACAAACATGTTTGTCTGTGTGACAAAAAGATTTGTGTTAAACAAGTATTCTACCCATTTTCAATGGTATCATATTTGATTGTTATATTATGATTAGATGATTGTCGTTTGATTGCATAGATAAATAAACATATAAGAGTTGTAATGCACTTATGAGACAAGTAAAAGCACCTAATAATTTGTCTTCGTAGAAGGTCCATCCCAACATGATTTCACGATAACTGTTTTCTTTATTTATTCCTTTTTAATAAACAATAATATGGAATGTTTGGTCTACTAAGATATTGTGTTTTCAATGGGGCTACATTGCCCAAGTTGCTCAACATCATCTAGGCAAGTGGAAATGATCATTGTTTCATAAAAGGTTGCATTATGTATTAGTCAGGGTTTTGCTGATGTTCAAGAACCTCAAAGTCAGTATTGCCTCCGGTGTTGAGATGTGTTATTATAATCTTATATGTTCTCAATAATACTTGATCTCTCTGCCTTATGTTATTGACAAAATAAGATTCAGCCATCCACAATTCCCAACAAAGGGTGATTGTCTTTGTAGTTTGCACTACCAAAAAATCCTAAAATTTAACCTCTTTTAACTAGTGCATGCACAGATGATTGCTTTGGTCTCTGCATCACTTAAGAAGAACTAAAGAAGGAAAGAACATGTAGTAAGTTTATGTTCTAAGTTGTGTATGTTTCAAACAACAAGACCTGAATGCTCTCTCTATTTAATCTCTCCTTTGCTCTTATTAGGACTCAATATTAAAGGTAGATTCTAGAATGTAGCTAGCCTCTCGAATAAGATATCGTTTTGGGTATGGGATTTCAAGGTATATAGAACATCACATGATGCATGATTAAGCAATCTTAGAGAAGAGGGAGAGAAAGAGCCAAAGTTAATAGAATGTGACAAAAGAGGGTAGTGGGTGTAGGGGATTTTTGGGTGAAAGTTGGTCAATGTTTTCAAAAACACTGCCAATTCCAAGTTCCCTTACTGAAAAACTCCAAATATCACGTGAAGCCCTTTTTGTTGTTGGTCACAATCTTGGTCTTGAAAAGCTTGAGCTTTTGTGTACCTTGTAACACAATGGGAAAAAAAAAAACATTGTCACCTCATCCTTCTTACACTTACCTTCCTAATTTGCTGTAAAATAAACCCTTCTTCAGCAACTTCAGTATTCCATGACTTTCCTCCCCATCTCTACATTTTCCATGTTCAACCTTTTTATACCAAAACCATACATTACCCATATCTATACCATATGGAACCAGTTCAATCAATCTTGGCCCTTCAATAGGTTAGGTACTCTCGAGGGCAGGGTGTCTTCATAATCCAAACATCTGTGGGTTCTCAGTCTTATGTATGTGCGTGAGAGAACAACTTAAATTAACATGCATAAGTTTATTCTTTGTTTTAAGTTTTACCAATAGTATTGATAATAGAGACACATTGATTCCTAACATTTATGTCACTATCGCATTTGATGTGCCAATACTCTTACATCTATTGCATTATGGTTCTGTGACACAGACAATGATTTATTTTTCGATCATGTTGCAGTGGAATGGACCAATATTAAGGTACAATGTCTTTCTGGTACTAGTAGCCCAGTGAGATGCTCAAATAGGAAGACACAATCAGTGTCCAAGACCAGTCAAACTGTGAACCCATCACTTCAACATGGGAATTCCTACTCTCAAACTTTTTAGTCCAAAACCAGTAAGCCATTACCTCTTCTTGCAGAGGGACTTGAAATGAACCCTATGCTATTTTCTCCAATACATATTTAAGAGGTTGGCTAAGATCAAATATTACATTTTAGATAGTGTTTAATATCATCAGTACATTTATAAGGTCTGGATATATGGTACAGGAAATGATGAAATTAGTTGCTTACATGAATGATATTATTATCTTTTTTAGTCCTTAAAGATTGAAAGGGACTTGCAATCGTAGAAGAGATCGGGATAGGCATCTAAAGCTTTTGTTAGGAGTGGGGAGTAATAATAGTTCATAGTAGTAAGATATGTGAGGGAGGGTGAAGAGGATAGGGATATGTTGATCACACAAAAGTGCAACAACTTTTTCTCAATGAGGTGAGGACCTACTTCTCTAAGAAATAGTATCCCAATTGGTAACCCATTAAAGACTAACAAATCAATCAAAATCGAGACCTCTCTCCACTTATGTCTTCCTCTAATGAATGCACACTTAGTACAGTTTTTTTCTCCAAGAACCCGTCTAAGTGTTGAGGAAAACAGCGAGGGGGGGTGGGGGGACCATCCATCCCCTCCGGGATGTGCACTTGACTTTTCAATGCACACATCCCGGGGGATGGACGGCCCACCCTCTCCCCCCCCCCCCCCCCCCTCGCTGTTTTCCTAGCCATTTCCCTCGACAATTAGAATTTTTGTTTCTCCAAAGCGGCTAATGGTGCTTTTCCAGCCATGATTTGCACTCACGCATTTTTCATTCTTGCTTGCTCATCTTTACAGAAGAGATGATGGCACATGCAAGAAAGAGATGCTCTTTGTTTTTCCAATTCCATGTTCGCACACTTCTCCTCCTTCGTCTCATTGATTGACCCTTTTTTCTCCAACCAACATACAAAACTCTAAGTTGCATCAACACCTCCTCCATGTGAATCCAATTTTGTTACCAATTAGTACTGCATTTTGCTAAGCCAGGAGTTAGATTCATGGACACATCATCGTACTCGCATAATATAGATAGGAAAAGTAATAACATTACACTACTAACATAGATCACGTGATGGGATTATCAGATTATTTGAATAACGAAGCTACCAAAAGAAATTCATGATTGGAAAACAAAGATGGTACCTGAATATCAGTAAACATTAGAAATGGTATGCAATGGATATATATATATATATAAACCATGCTTTTAAAGGAGTCCATGCAACATAGGTTCAGTTAAGGGCATCGAAAGCCAGGGCAATGCAATAATACCTACAATACACATATCATGTGATTCAAAAAATGATAGTTACTGTTGCAAAGGACAAGAAGTCTCGAGAATATGGACAGATAACAAGAATAATACAATTACTAATGCTACAGGACCCATTTCTAATCAGTAATATTGAACTTGTAGTTCCTCACAGAATTAGCTCAGGAATGGTAAAATTGTCATCTAAAAAGTCTGAAAGTTGTTGGTATAAATAGGGTCAACCGTTTGAACTGGATCAAATAATTTACAAACACTTCATTACATAGTAGGTAATCAAGCTTTGATTACACCCTTTTGTGTATCAGAGGATATCTGCAAGAGAAATTTGTTACAGCTTTGGAGCGATAAGCCTATAATCTCACTGATGTGAGTTTAGCGAGAGAAAAATAATACACCAGTGCGCCCACAAATGCTAAAAACCATTCCAAATTATTCATTCCTTGTGGTTGTCCAATGCCATGCAAGAACAAGACATTCTATATGTACTATCCCCATCCAACGCCGCCCCCTCAAAGATCTCCGGTTTCACTCCTTCCAAGGAGTACAACAAATAGCGTAGAGTATGATGCTCCACACTAACTGCCCTGGCTCTATTGCAATTGGGTGTTTCCTCCAGGCCCACCAGACCTCCAAAAGTTATAAAAATATATATATAAAATATAAAAAAAAATTAAAAATACCAAATTTGGCGAGAAAAAAATTCACACCTTTGAGGCAATAGGGAAATGAAGAAGCAAATGGGAATACGATTCCTCAAAGATACCACACCCCACACAAGATACATCAATTGTCATCCCCCTCCTCATAAGAACACATTTGGTAGGAAAGTAGTCCCAAAAACATTACCTCATCACAAGTACACAAACCGTCGAGGAACAATTTTGTGCACAAATGATATGCGAGGGAGAATTGGTTGGCGCTTCAATAGGAATCCTCTTTCCATCAACTTGGCAAATAAGGATTTAACGGTGAAGAATCACTTATCTTCCCCTTTCCGTTACCGCTCATCTTCTTCCCTTAACACCACCCCTTGGAGCACTCCAAACAATTTGGAGAATTGCCCGATCTTTCCAGTCAACTAAATTCCTCTTAGCATGAATATTCCCCACACCCAACCCCCATCCACATTTCTTCCAAACTCCAAAACCATTATGAAATTCCTTGAAGTCATCGAGAATAGCCTAGGGGAAATTTCCTTATGGTGTCTCATCCCACCCATATATCATTCCAACCCGATTCGATCATCCCTACTAATTTTGATGACATCCCCTTAGTGAAATTACTAGAGATTTTAATATGGTACCCCCATAAACTAAAGCCGAATGGCCTTATGAGGCATTTGGGGAGCCACCCATCTTGATCAAACACAACTCTTCTCCACGAAGCTTCCTTATCCTTCTCAAAACCACTTGGCAAATAATGTTTGATTCGTCTAAATGGTCTAATACCTAGAGCACCTTTGTCTCAAACCAAGTCTCATTTGAGGGTATGAAACCTTGTCGACTCTTCCAAACCTTGCCAAAGAAAAATTCTCACTATGGTTTCTTCTTCGCCATGGCTTTTAAATGAAACAAAAAGACATGTAGCAACATGCATATTAGCTAGAGAACTATTAGTAAGTGTGATTTTTTCCACTTCGGTGTTAATCTTCCCCATAACAAGCCTTCTATTCCACAATTCCTTGTTCGTGCAACTGAAGCTCAAGAGGGAGCTAGCCCCAATAAATGGTGGCAATGACCCCATCTCACATTCAGCTTTATTTTCATTGGCACCCTCCCCAATGTGTTATGAGGCCCGAAAAGCATTCAAAGACTTTGAGGAGGAATTTTAAGTTTTCCACTTTTAATGAAAAAATGGTTTCAATTCACAAATTGGAGATTACTCACTTCCAGAGCTTCCTCATTAACTTTGAATCCATTCAAAATTTGAACTCACAAACCTTTCTTGCCATTTTACTAATAAATAAGAGACCGAGAGACAAAGCGACAACTTCTTTTGCCCCTTTGGGATTTGGTCCTAGACCTTTCTTTACCTTACAAACCAAGCCCGGAATGGGGGACTTTAACCTTGAATAAATAATTTTCATTAGCAATCCAGACCCATCAAAGATTTGCTTCCCTCAACAAAATTATCTCAGAAACAAGATATACGAGGTTAATGCAATTCTGTAGGCATCTCATACGCGTTTTGCCAATGATTTTCTATAACAACAAGGCAAATAGGCCAAGGTTGAAGCTCCTTCGCCTTTAGGGATGAGGTCAAGGAAAGTGTGATTTATGTGTCAATCTAGGAAGAACTCATAGAACTTGTTGACTGACCCCTTTCACACATCCTCCCCTAAAAATGCCATTTTAAGACACCTAAAGGAAAACCATCAGTCTCAGAATTTGTCACTCTTACAACTCTACAAAGCTTCCCAAATTTCGTCTTCACTAAATTCCGTTTCTAAATTGTTTCTTAGCCCATTAAGCGTTAGCCTCCATTCTTGGGGTGGCATCATAGAGTCTCTTAACATACTCAACAACATGATTAAGGATAGCCTTCTCGTCTTCCATAAGAGTCCCGTCAATATTGAGATGAGAAATATTTTTATCCGCATTCTCATACTACCCAGAACATTAAAATATTTATTGATCCCATCCCCTTGTCTCACCCCGTTACCCTTGCTCAATCTTTCCAATTCAACTCGGTATGTCTTTCACCTCCACTTTCTTTAAAGCTTTTTCTCAGAAAATAAGCAAAAGAAAACTTGCATACCTGTTACAATCATCCAGAAAATACTAATGTGAACTTGAAAGATGCAACCTATCCAATATTACCACTATCAAGAATTCAAGATCTTTGATACATCTTGAAAGCATCGAGGTTAGGTCTCATCATAATTTTCATGAATCTTTTATTGCATACACAAGGTCTAAAACCCAGCCACAATAACGAGATTATCTTTCCAATACATGTGAATTCCTACTCACAAGGCATTCTTCGACGTGCAAACAATTTAGTTCACCTTTTCCCTTCTCTTAGACAAGTTTAACACCAAGAACTGTCAAATCGTATATAATTATTGGATTTCGAAACACCACAAAAACTTCAAAATCTCCCAATGAAGTGTTCCATCATGAGGCAACCTTCATACCTAAAAAAGTATGATCCCGGAATTTCACCTGCCCATCACATATCACACAATCTATATATTCATACACATGTATTAAGACAATATATGACAAATTTAGGATGGTTCCAAGTCACCTCCCACTAAATGTTGTTTGTTTTGGGGGAATATATCTTCCAAGCAACTTTGTATGAAAGTCCTCTCATTACAACCGGGGAAAAGCTGTCCTCCGCGACCTTACAGAATGAAAAATGAATCAACAATAAACTTTCTAGTTTTTGGCTCATCTCCATTTGAAATCATTTTACCCGTTTGAAAACTTAATACGGAACTTTCAAGTCTATCAACTCAAACACCATTTTGCTCCCTTAGTTTTATTTTCAAGGTTCTGATTCCCTGCCTAGCAAACACCATGAACAAAGTCTTGGACCAAATCCTCTTTCCTTAAGTAAACCTCAAAGAGCGCGCCTTGGAAATCTTTC
Organism: Berberis thunbergii; assembly: GCA_003290165.1. Taxonomy (NCBI): domain Eukaryota; kingdom Viridiplantae; phylum Streptophyta; class Magnoliopsida; order Ranunculales; family Berberidaceae; genus Berberis; species Berberis thunbergii. The sequence continues at coordinate 318,695 of QNQO01000274.1, read as the reverse complement.
ATTCGAGACACTATTCTTAACAACACATTTTACATGTATGTTTTGCATCTAATTCCTAATTCTAGATGTATGATTATCATGACTCTGTAAAAAATATTCTGGCCTTCATTTTCATATATACTCAGATTGTTTTGCCTCATTCTTTAGGAATGTGCAAGAGAATTCCCATACCTTCTAAAGCAAATATTTATGTACAGTCATGACTCATGAATGCATCAGTATTAAACCCACTCCTATCTCTAAATGGATCACTTGAACTCTTAAAACTGGTCGACATCTAAACTAGGTGAAATGCCTTGCACACAAACTCTTGTTGGACTCCACCCCAAAGGTGTGGAATACCCAGAGTTCACTGTTTCCCAACACCAATTTCGTTCCTTCTAGGTGATTGTTGAAAGAGAAGCCTTCAATCTTATGCAGTTCACTTCACACTGAATTTACCTTAGCCTGTGTTGCTATCACATCAAACAAATCAAACAATACTTGTTACATGGGAAGATTCAGGGAAAGCACATTACTTTTCAACAAAATACCTCTATCCTTCACTAAAGTGATCTCTGTCCGTTGGAAGTTTCAGATAGCCTGCTAAGAACAATGCTAGCTACCTTTTCTTTTGCACCTTCTCCCTTTAAAAGACAAGACGACACATGGATTAAACTGCATATCAATTATTACCATTTCCTTTTCTGCGTCTTAATTAAATCTTTCTTCAATTTACCCCAAATTACCTTTGGCAAATAATGTGAACAGGGGAAAGAAAATATTTTTTCATTCCTTTTTACCTCCTCTCATCACAGTTTCTCCCAAACCACAAATTTCACCAACCAAAAAAATTGTACAATTGGAATGGCACAATAACGTGGATAATTTTCAAAAAAAACCATAACAGCTTGCAACACCCAATCTTTTAAGCAAGATTAACCTTTTTCTAATAGAGACCTTGACCTTTTGATTGGAGATCAAACCACCTAGATTCTTTGATTGGGGATTAACCACCAATAAACTATAATAAAACTTGTAATATTTACCTAAACTCTATTACATCATATGTATTTATAACTGAAAACAAAATAATATTTCCTAATTGAATTCAAACCTAATTCTAAAAATAATACTTCCTGATTGAATTCAAACTTAATTCTAATCAAACAATAACTCCTAATTAAAAAATAGAATATTGTTCTAACTATGACATTCTAATCTCAAGTAAATACTAAATAGAATTGATATCCTAACATATGCATTATCTGAAAATAATACTCTTTTAGGGAATATTAACTTGTTTTGAATTAGGAGTTACTGTTTGATTATAATTAGGTTTGAATTCAATTAGGAAGTATTATTTTTGCTTTCAGTTATAAATACATATGATGAAATAGAGTTTAGGCAAGCAATAAAAGTTTTTATTTTAGTTTATTGGTGGCTAATCCCTAATCAAAGGATCTAAGTGGTTTGATCTCCAATCAAAAAGTCAATGTCTCTATTATCTGGTATCGGAGCATCATCAATTCTGAGCCAAATATTTTTCCTTGTTACTTCATTCTTCACCTTCAACAACACCCTCCGATCTCACAGATCTTATTCCCAAAAAAAAAAATTGTATTTATAACTGAAAGCAAAATAATACTTCCTAATTGAATTCAAACATAATTCTAAAAATAATACTTCCTAATTGAATTCAAACCTAATTCTAATCAAACAATAACTCCCAATTCAAAAATAGAATATTGTTCTAATCTCAAGTAAATACTAAATAGGATTGGTATCCTAACATCCCCATTTTCTCCATGGCAAGTTTCAATTATTCTGTCAGTCAAGACCTGCTCATTGTCATATTCTGAATTTTTCTGGCAGTCAAAATCCGAAATTCTTTCATTTGATGATGTATTCTGTCCAGAAGCCAAAAGCCACTTCGACCAGCCATAACACTTTCGTACTCTGTCATCCTGGACTTCTACCGTACTAGAACTATGCATTACATCATAATTAAAGTAATGTCTGTAGTCATTCTCTTCACTCTATTAAAGTCAGCAATGTTGGTTATCGGAACCCATCCTAGGTCATCCATCAAACAAATCAAATGGTTGTCCTTTTGCAAATTCTCATTACTGAAATAATACTCAATTTGCTTAACAATATTAGCCCTCAAAGGCAACGTCTCCGAGGCAGTTGCAGGAATCCAAGGATGTTGAGGATGTTGAATAACGCGAAAAGTAGGACATCCTAATGCGTTTGGATGATGATACATAGGGGTAGGGCCAGAAAAACAAGGGCCCCCCATAAGCCCTGGACTAGGACCAAGATAGGGAGGAGGCCACATGTGACAACTGTTATTTTTTTCTTTGTACCACCGCGGTAGTATTTAGAGATTTGGTGGTGGCGTATAGCCATTTTCCCTTCTATAAGACTATGCAATTTTTTTTTTGGTTTTCTCTGTTTTTCTTTTCTCTATTAGCATCAGAGCATAGGAGGTGGGTCAACTAAGCCTTAGAGAGAGCTTGAAAGGAAGGATCCCCTAAAGAGTTGCTTGATCTTGATGCATGTTGGGGAGGAGGAGTCCTATGCTTTGAGGAGTGCAATCCCTGTGGTTGGTGAGTAGATCAGTGATAGATTGGTGAGTAGATCCAAACTTTTAACTCTTTTGATTTCATGTTAAAGCTTTCTTGTTCTAAATTTGAGGATTTTGCTAATGAGTAACCTAGTATCTTCCCGGAATTGTAGTTTTTGATTCTTTTAGTATTTTTGGTTTTTATTTCTTCCAATTGAAAGATGAAGGTGAGATCTTTCCATAGGTAGCTTATACGTAAGATTTTGATAAGTATTGAAGAAGTTATAGGTCTTGGAAGTTGGTGTGTTGAAATCTGTTTTGCTGAAATTTTAAGTCTAACTAAAAATCGTGAGGAACAGGGGGTAAAGATTTGGTTGTAAATTTCTGGTATTGAAAGATTTTCGGTATAAATATAACATGTTTAACAAGTTAAAGGTAAGGGCTTTCCAATGGTATAAAGTTTTCAGGATTTGGTTGAATATTGCGATTTGTGTGTGTGATTGAAGGTGCTCTGTTACTGTAAAAATTCTGATCTGAGGTTGAAGACGATGATGTCATGCTGACGTCATCTGTTTGACCCGATTTTTGACCCAACTTTGACTGATCATAGAAGTTGATGTATAACTCTGTTTTTATCACCGTTTTCACCGTTGTGACCACCGTCATATTATTAAATTTTACAATATTTTTATTTCACATTTTACAATATTTTTATTTTGGCAATAATGTGCCTCGAGATGCGTGTTTCAAGTAGAGGTTGAGTATTGAATATTGTGCCTCATATATGTGACTGTGAAATTTAGAATTTAATTCCTCTAATGGAATTATAGAACAATGCTACTTGATTAGTGTTGAGAATCTTGAGTTTGACATGAATACCCTACTCCGGTGTTTGCAATGTACAGAGTGGTACATTATGGCCATAGATGCCTTGTGAAATCCGTACATAGTGAGTTGTACGGTGACTGTCTCCAAAAGGGGAAAACTAAGCCACTATACGAGTTATGACTCGCGTGATATAGTGGAGTGTTCCTGAGGAGCAGTGTCTGATTTCCAAAAGGGGAAAACTAAGCCACTGTACGAGTCATGACTCGCGTGATACAGTGGAGTGTTCCTGAGGGGTCAGAGGAAGAGTGTGAACTTATGTCTCTTCCAGCGCGCAGTTTAAATTGTGATTTGGCCGTGTGTCCAGTCTTTTGAGGTGAAGTATACATTTTAGAGACGGCACCCCGTTTGAAATGTATACATACTCAAAGTGGGTATTGGTACACGTGTGGAGGTGTGTCGGGGTGAGACACATTCGGCACATGGAGTAGTGCGATAGGGTATTCATGGTCTAAGATGTTTTTGTTGATAATCTGATTTATGCATATGACTAGTTAACCATATGGTTGGTGCAGTAGGTATATGTTGTAGCATGTGATGTAAGGTAAATGTGGATATATGTGGATTATCATTTGTGTTATTTGTAATTGATTTTGTTTATCTGCTCATACCAGCTTTAGGCTGACCCATTTTGCTTTGTTTTGTGGCAAATGGGTGTACTCTTCTTGGAGTGCAGGTGTTGGAAGCGACTTGGTAGATAAGGCCGGGAGGAACTAGATCCTAGTCATTTCCAGGGTCTGTATTATGTATAGTGTTTTGCTTTTTCGTATTGTATATGAAGTTATGTTTGTGAGATGCTTATAAGGGTAGAGTGAGGGAAGAAGGTTGTCTTTGGCATGGTTGTAAAGACTTTGGTATGCTTGTACTATTTTGGATATTTCGTTTTCCGAGAATTGTTTATGTGATAATGTGGTTGGTGGTCTGTCACGTGCCATTTGTAGGGAATCTTCCGTTGTGTTGGAATTTTTCTTATGAGTGGGGCGTGACAGTAACTTTTGGTATCAGAGCCTGACCCAGCCGGAAGAGGGGGAGGGTGAGGGTGAGGGTTGGAGCCCAATAGGCCCAACAGGCCCGTGGATCCCAAGAGGAGTTGGGCGAGCTACCAAGGGGAAACATAGTCCCACATCGCCTGGGTAGGGAAGGATGATGATCTTTATATGTGAAGGGTTATCTCCCCATTGTACAGAGGCCTTTTAAAGCCGTGAGGGCCGGATGGTAGCCCAAAGCGGACAGTATCTGTACAGTGCGGGAGGCGGGTCGTCACAGTTTGGTATCAGAGCCATATTGTTCACGTTAGGCAGAAATGCTTAACAATTCCTCGGATGAGGTGTGGGTAGAGGAGTAAGATCTTTGTTTGACTTGTGATTGATTAGAGTGTGTTTGTTTGTTTTGTTTTAGGAGAGAGGATGTCGCGTCGAATAAGGAATGTAGATGATATATCTGGTACATCTGGAGGTGAAGTTCCAAGGAGCTATACTCTAGACCACGATGCGATCACCACCTTGATACAAGGTTTGAGGCAGGGTAGTTCCCAAGATGATCCATTTGCTCGGCGAAATAAGGCTTTCTCTGGACTTGGGGGTGAAAGGTTTAATGGAAATGGGGGAGCCATAGCAGCAGACCGTTGGCTCCGTAAGACAGAGGTGATATTAGAACGGATGAGTATTACGTCAGAGCAGCGTAGTGAATTGGCAGCTCACCAGTTTGATGGAGATGCACTCAATTGGTGGGATTCTGTGCGTCAGACTCGTGATGTAGTTCGTATGACTTGGGAAGCTTTTGTTGTGTTGTTTGAACGACAGTTCATTCCTGCAGCGGCAAAAAGACAGTTAGTTGATCGATTCATTAAGTTGCAGCAAGGTCAACGAACTGTAGCTGAGTATGTGACTGAGTTTAATCAACTTAGTCGGTATGCGCCGTATCTGGTAGATACCCTAGAGAAGAAAAACCTGAAGTTCTTGGATGGGTTAAATCCTTTCTTGAAGAGACAATTAATATTGATGATTGATAAACCTTTTGAGGAACTGTATAACGCGACCTTAAGACAGGAAGAGGTGGAGATAGAGTGTAAAAGGGTTATAGACGAAAATCGCAAGAAAGGTCGCCAAGGAGAGGGTCAAGGTCAACAAAGGCAGCCAGGCAGGGGAGGACCAATGAAAGGAGGCAATCAAAGAAGAGATGGACATAGTCGGCAGGGGGTATCGATTCGAGGAAATCAGATTGCAGATAAGCGGGTTTGTTATATTTGTGATCAGGAAGGACACATAGCTAGAAATTGTCCTAGGAGCAACGATAAGCCACGAAACCAGCAAGGGCAGAGTGGTCAGAAGAATCAGGGCCCCGTGTGTTATGAGTGTGGGCAGCCGGGGCACATTTCTCGATATTGTACGCGGCCGCAGCGGGTTGCTCCACGCGGTAGTGGTGGCGGGAGAGGTCAGCATGCTACCACCTCAGGGCCGTCGGTTCGTTTAGCTGCTATTCCCGGTCAGGGAAATGTAGAGGGTATGTTTTATTCTTATGATTATTATTCTTATAACGTTATCATTGCCTGTGCATGTTTTACAGTTTATGATAATCAAATATAGGAATCCATGATAGTTTGAACATGATTGGCTTAACTTTACATTTTGTGCATATTAGGGTATGTGATGTCCTCTCGATTGCGGTTGCGGGTTCTTTTCGATACTGGTGCTTCTAGATCCTTTATTTCTAAGCAATTGGTAGAGAGAGAGCATTTAGTAGTTGTGCCATTACAACAGTCTTTAAGAGTTCAGTCTCCTTTGGGTGGATCAGTTATACTTCGTGAATGTTGCCCTCAGTTCGAGTTTTCTATCTGTGAACGTGTCTTTCGGTTTGATTTTATTGTGTTGGGTTTTGAAGGTTTTCACTTGATTTTAGGGATGGATTGGTTGTCCAGTTACCCAGTGATCTTAGACTGTGTAAGTAGGACGGTGACCCTTACGTTTCCTGGTGTATCTCCTTGTGTTTTGAGATGTGAGTCGAGCTCTGATTCAGTGATGTCGAGTTTCCTTGGTTCTGTTGAGACACCTAAACTTGACATTAGTGATGTTGAGGTGGTTCGATATTTTTCCGATGTTTTCCTCGAGGTTTCTAGTCTTCCTCCTCGTCGAGAAGTAGAGTTTAAGATAGACCTTATCCCGGGTACCGCACCGATATCGAAACCAGCTTATCGTCTTGCCCCTAAACAATTGGAAGAAATGAAGGTGCAGCTAGAGGATTTATTACGTAAGGGGTAAGTTATTGTGAATTTAAATGGATGTGATTGTTTATTTGAGGTTCTCATCTATATTGGAGGAATATCATTAATTCTTTTGAGGTGTGTATGATTCTTAGGTTTATTCGACCGAGTAATTCTTGTTGGGGCGCACCTGCTATATTTGTGTCAAAAAGGGATGGATCATTGAGGATGTGCATTGACTATCGGGAATTAAATAAGGTCACCATCAAGAATAAGTATCCACTTCCACGCATTGATGATTTGTTGGATCAGTTGAGAGGTGCTGTAGTATTTTCAAAACTTGATCTTCAGTCTGGGTACCATCAGATGAGGGTTGAAGAACAGAGTATTCCGTTGACTGCTTTCAGAACCCGGTATGGATTGTATGAGTATCCAGTGATGCCTTTTGGTTTGACAAATGCTCCAGCTTTCTTTATGGACTTAATGAATCGGGTCTTCCACCCGTACTTGGATCAGTTTGTCATAGTGTTTATTGATGACATTTTAGTATATTCGAGGAGTCGTGAGGAGCATAAGGAACACCTTCGCATTGTATTGCAGACATTGAGAGACCACCAGTTATATGCAAAGTTTAGTAAATGTCATTTTTGGGAATCAGAAGTTCGATTTCTAGGGCATGTGATTTCTAGCCGTGGTATTGCCGTGGATCCTGAGAAAGTCGAGGCAGTTAAGTCTTGGAAGAGACCAACTACTGTGTCAGAGATTCGTAGTTTTCTTGGTCTAGCTGGGTATTATCGTCGATTTATTGAGAAATTTTCGAGTATTGCCGCACCTATGACAACTTTGACTAGGAAGAATATTCCTTTCCTGTGGACGGATGAATGTGAGCAGGCTTTTGAAACTTTGAAGTTGAAGTTGACATCAGCGCCGGTGTTGACGATTCCTATTTCTGGTGTGAAGTTAGTAGTTTATACAGATGCTTGTGGTACTGGTTTAGGGTGTGTTTTGATGCAAGAAGGTAAAGTGGTTTCGTATGCTTCTCGCCAATTGAAACCCCATGAAAGGAGATATCCCACCCATGACTTAGAGTTGGCAGCAGTGGTTTTTGCATTGAAGATTTGGAGGCATTATCTTTATGGTGAGAAATTTGAGTTGTATACGGATCACAAAAGCTTAAAGTATCTTTTCTCCCAAAAGGAACTAAACATGAGGCAACAGAGATGGGTTGAATTTTTAAGTAGTTATGATTTTGAGATTCAATATAGACCTGGGAAGGCGAATGTGGTTGCGGATGCTTTGAGTAGACGACGTGTGGGCATAGCTTCTTTGATGATTCAGGAGTATCGAGTATTAGAAGTGTTCGCTTCTTATGATGTTCAGCCTATTTCTGCTTCAAAAGATGTAATTATGGCTAGTTTGTTGATTCAACCATCTTTGATTAGTAGAGTGTTGCAGGGTCAAGTTTCTGATCCAACCTTACGTAAAAGAATAGAGGATTTGGTGATAGACTCAGTTGATGTTTGTCCTTCGGATTGGTCTGTTGGTTCCGATGGTGGATTGAGGTTTAAGGGTAGATTGTGTGTACCAGCTGATGATAATTTGCGTAAGGAGATACTAGTCGAGGCACATCATTCTCGTTTCACCATTCATCCTGGGGGAACAAAGATGTATCGTGATCTTCGCCGCACGTTTTGGTGGCCTGGGATGAAACGAGATGTAGGAGTCTTCGTATCTCGCTGTTTGGCTTGTCAGCAGGTCAAAGCTGAACATCAGAAACCTTCTGGTTTGTTACAACCTTTAGAGATTCCGACGTGGAAATGGGAGTATATTACGATGGATTTTATAGATGGACTTCCGCGGTCAAGACGAGGGAATGAGTCGATTTGGGTTATTGTTGATCGGTTGACTAAGAGTGCTCATTTCATTCCAGTTAGTATTCATCGGACTGCAGATAGTTTGGCCCATTTATTTATTCGAGAGGTAGTTAGATTGCATGGAGCCCCTGTATCGATTGTATCAGATAGAGATTCTTTGTTCACTGCTCAGTTGTGGCGAAGTTTTCAGCAAGCTTTGGGTACTCGTTTAGACATGAGCACTGCTTACCATCCGCAGACAGATGGCCAGTCAGAGAGAGTTAACCAAATAGTCGAGGACATGCTTAGGGCATGTATTTTGGATTTTGGTGGAAGTTGGGAAGATCATTTACCGTTATGTGAGTTTGCCTATAATAATAGCTATCAAGTGAGTATTGGTATGGCACCATATGAAGCATTGTACGGTAGACCTTGTAGATCTCCTATGTGTTGGGCTGAAGTTGGTGATTCTGCAGTTATAGGTCCCGATATCATCAGAGACACTACTGAAAAGATAGATTTGATACGACGACGATTGAAGACAGCTCAAAGTCGTCAGAAAAGTTACGCAGATCGTAGGCGCACAAATCTGGAGTTTGCAGTAGGTGATAGAGTTTTCTTGAGAGTTTCCCCCATGCGAGGTGTTATCAGGTTTAGGGGAAGAGGGAAATTAGCTCCGAGATATATTGGGCCGTATGAGGTTGTTGAGAGAGTCGGTCCAGTGGCGTACAGACTTGTTTTGCCACCAGCTATGTCTGGGATTCATGATGTCTTCCATGTATCAATGCTTCGGAAATGTTCAGTAGATCCGACCCAGATTGTAGAGCCGGATGATGTTGAGGTGTCAGAGGATTTGTCTTATCCAGTGAAACCTATATCTATTGTTGATAGAGATGAAAAACGATTGCGACGGAAGACTGTAAGACTGGTGAAAGTACAGTGGAGTGACCAGGAGGGCGATGTGACATGGGAATTGGAGGATCGCATTCGGCAGTTACATCCGTATCTATTCTCGTAGCCTTCTGTCTTTTCTTAGTTTAATCTCGAGGACGAGATTCCTTTTGAGGTGTGTATTATGTGACAACTGTTATTTTTTTTCTTTGTACCACCGCGGTAGTATTTAGAGATTTGGTGGTGGCGTATAGCCATTTTCCCTTCTATAAGACTATGCAATTTTTTTTTTGGTTTTCTCTGTTTTTCTTTTCTCTATTAGCATCAGAGCATAGGAGGTGGGTCAACTAAGCCTTAGAGAGAGCTTGAAAGGAAGGATCCCCTAAAGAGTTGCTTGATCTTGATGCATGTTGGGGAGGAGGAGTCCTATGCTTTGAGGAGTGCAATCCCTGTGGTTGGTGAGTAGATCAGTGATAGATTGGTGAGTAGATCCAAACTTTTAACTCTTTTGATTTCATGTTAAAGCTTTCTTGTTCTAAATTTGAGGATTTTGCTAATGAGTAACCTAGTATCTTCCCGGAATTGTAGTTTTTGATTCTTTTAGTATTTTTGGTTTTTATTTCTTCCAATTGAAAGATGAAGGTGAGATCTTTCCATAGGTAGCTTATACGTAAGATTTTGATAAGTATTGAAGAAGTTATAGGTCTTGGAAGTTGGTGTGTTGAAATCTGTTTTGCTGAAATTTTAAGTCTAACTAAAAATCGTGAGGAACAGGGGGTAAAGATTTGGTTGTAAATTTCTGGTATTGAAAGATTTTCGGTATAAATATAACATGTTTAACAAGTTAAAGGTAAGGGCTTTCCAATGGTATAAAGTTTTCAGGATTTGGTTGAATATTGCGATTTGTGTGTGTGATTGAAGGTGCTCTGTTACTGTAAAAATTCTGATCTGAGGTTGAAGACGATGATGTCATGCTGACGTCATCTGTTTGACCCGATTTTTGACCCAACTTTGACTGATCATAGAAGTTGATGTATAACTCTGTTTTTATCACCGTTTTCACCGTTGTGACCACCGTCATATTATTAAATTTTACAATATTTTTATTTCACATTTTACAATATTTTTATTTTGGCAATAATGTGCCTCGAGATGCGTGTTTCAAGTAGAGGTTGAGTATTGAATATTGTGCCTCATATATGTGACTGTGAAATTTAGAATTTAATTCCTCTAATGGAATTATAGAACAATGCTACTTGATTAGTGTTGAGAATCTTGAGTTTGACATGAATACCCTACTCCGGTGTTTGCAATGTACAGAGTGGTACATTATGGCCATAGATGCCTTGTGAAATCCGTACATAGTGAGTTGTACGGTGACTGTCTCCAAAAGGGGAAAACTAAGCCACTATACGAGTTATGACTCGCGTGATATAGTGGAGTGTTCCTGAGGAGCAGTGTCTGATTTCCAAAAGGGGAAAACTAAGCCACTGTACGAGTCATGACTCGCGTGATACAGTGGAGTGTTCCTGAGGGGTCAGAGGAAGAGTGTGAACTTATGTCTCTTCCAGCGCGCAGTTTAAATTGTGATTTGGCCGTGTGTCCAGTCTTTTGAGGTGAAGTATACATTTTAGAGACGGCACCCCGTTTGAAATGTATACATACTCAAAGTGGGTATTGGTACACGTGTGGAGGTGTGTCGGGGTGAGACACATTCGGCACATGGAGTAGTGCGATAGGGTATTCATGGTCTAAGATGTTTTTGTTGATAATCTGATTTATGCATATGACTAGTTAACCATATGGTTGGTGCAGTAGGTATATGTTGTAGCATGTGATGTAAGGTAAATGTGGATATATGTGGATTATCATTTGTGTTATTTGTAATTGATTTTGTTTATCTGCTCATACCAGCTTTAGGCTGACCCATTTTGCTTTGTTTTGTGGCAAATGGGTGTACTCTTCTTGGAGTGCAGGTGTTGGAAGCGACTTGGTAGATAAGGCCGGGAGGAACTAGATCCTAGTCATTTCCAGGGTCTGTATTATGTATAGTGTTTTGCTTTTTCGTATTGTATATGAAGTTATGTTTGTGAGATGCTTATAAGGGTAGAGTGAGGGAAGAAGGTTGTCTTTGGCATGGTTGTAAAGACTTTGGTATGCTTGTACTATTTTGGATATTTCGTTTTCCGAGAATTGTTTATGTGATAATGTGGTTGGTGGTCTGTCACGTGCCATTTGTAGGGAATCTTCCGTTGTGTTGGAATTTTTCTTATGAGTGGGGCGTGACAGTAACAGTTTGGTATCAGAGCCTGACCCAGCCGGAAGTGTGCCACGTGGAGGTGGGCCCTCGGGCAACGTGGACGTTGTGCCTGTGTGGCCAACGAGGACGTTGGGCCTTAAGGGGGGTGGACTGTGAGACCCTTGTGTGGGCGGACTTGAGGGGGAGGGTGAGGGTGAGGGTTGGAGCCCAATAGGCCCAACAGGCCCGTGGATCCCAAGAGGAGTTGGGCGAGCTACCAAGGGGAAACATAGTCCCACATCGCCTGGGTAGGGAAGGATGATGATCTTTATATGTGAAGGGTTATCTCCCCATTGTACAGAGGCCTTTTAAAGCCGTGAGGGCCGGATGGTAGCCCAAAGCGGACAGTATCTGTACAGTGCGGGAGGCGGGTCGTCACACCACACAAAAGGCCTTGGTCCACTTTGTTGCATGCTAATATTTTTTCTCGGATTGTATGATCGATAATGGCACCGTATTTTATTTAAACGACCAGCATGTTCTTGTACAACTTGTCGTTGATTAGCAAATTTGTCAACATATGCATTGGGCTCTCTCGGTTGAGTTTGAAAGCTTATATTATAATCCATCGCACCAACATGACCAGGTGGTGCACCAAAAGTATGCGCGGGGTTACATATGGAGATCTTAACATATGAGGATCAAAGTTTCCAGGATAATGTTGGTAAGCATGAAGAACTGGAATGTGTTGAGCACGTACAACTGGTTGAAAAACAGGCATCATTGGTGGTAGGTGATAAGGTATGGTTACAGGAAAGGGCGACATGCCATTTGAAGGATGGGTATGCTTATTAATACCCGCTTTCTGGTGATGGGCCGGTGGATGTTTATGGTAAAGATTATTGCTACCAAGCCCATCTGTTTTTTGTGGCACGAACGGTCCCTACACAGGATTGCGCCCTGGAGTGGCGGGCAATGTTGGTGGTGCCTTGGAAACAGCAACATCCGACTTTTTGGGTCTAGCTTCATCAAGGGCCTTGCAAAAAAAAAGGAATAATTGGTCGTTGTTGTTCCGGGTGAAGGTATTGTGTCGGGCGATATGGCTGGAGATTCCTTAATGCCTCTAGAATAGTGGCATTAGTGGTCTCAAGTGTATGGAGGCGAGAAGAGATCCCGGTAACTTGAGCAGTAAGCGCATCAACTTTCTCATGTAATTCAGCAATCGTCATTATAAAGAGGGTTGTTGGTGAGAATCTCTATGGGTGCAAATATCCAGGTGTGAATATCTCTATGGGTGCAAATAACGCGGTTCTGCTACTGTTGACTAAAATTCAACAACAGTCCTTTCGATTTCTGCTACTTGCTTCTTTGAAATTGAATCAGGATGGAGGCGATGAAGAAAGTGATGCTCTGTAATTGGGATCTGAGATTGGATGGAGGCGATGGTAGGTTGTTGTGATGGAGGCGATGGTAGGTTGTTGTTGCAGTTGTTGTTTCTTTTGCTGCGATGGAGGCGACGAAAAAGAGGAAGGATTTCGGGATGGAGGTGATGAAGAAGAGGACTGTGATGAAGGCGATGAAGAAGAGGACTGCGATCGGGACTGTTGTTGTGGTGAGATTTCGAGTTGCTGTGGTGAGGTGGTTTCCCGTTGCAAGGGAAATGAACAGGATGAAGATGGATTTGAGTTACTGTTGTGAGGATGGCGATGGCGATGGCGAGGTGGAGACTAGACGATGGTTGTTGTTAATGTTGAGATGGCGAGGTGGAGACTGGACGACGGTTGCTGTTGCGAGGGTGGTGACGGTGAGTTGCTGTTTTTTTTTTACGATGGTGAAATAACAAAAAAAGAAAATTTGGCTCAGAATCAATGATGTTCTGATACTAGATTTTGAGCTCATGAGCATCATCGATTCTGAGCCAAATTTATTTTCCTTGTTACTTCGTTTTTCACCTTCAACAACACCCTCCGATCTCACAGATCTTATTCCCAAAAAAAAAAAACACAAACAAACAAACCTCGCAACAGCAACCGCACTTCCTTGCAACTGCCGTCACCATCACCTTCATCATCAGCAACCTACCTTCATCAATTCAACAACCCAATCGATTCAGAGCTTCATCTTGTACTCAGAGCATCATCCAATTTCAGAGCTTCCTTATCGCCAGAGCATCGTCATCAATTCTGGACATCCAATTTCGGAGCATCATCATCTTCGATTCAGAGCTTCATCCAATTTCATCACATCTTCAGTGCGTTTTCATCCAATTTCAGCGCATCTTCATCTTGTCACCATACAACCCAATTTCAGCACACTTTCATCTTCAACGCATCTTCATACCACCAGTCCAGTCCATCCAATTTCAACGCATCTTCATCGCCATTCAGAGCGTCGTCCGATTTCAGAGCATTATCCCCAGTCCGTCCCTTAAATTAATTTTTTGGGATATTCAAGTCGTGCAAAAAAAAACCCATCCAATTTCAGCGCATAATGACTGTTGTTGAATTACAATAGCAAGTCATTGAGCTTGCTGCTCAAGTTACTGGGATTTCATCCCACCTCCACACACTTGAGACCACTAATCCCATTATTCTAGAGGCGTTAAGGAATCTCCAGCCATATCGTCGGACACCATACGTTCAACCGGATCAACAACGACCAATTATTCCTATTTCTAGCAAGGGCCTCCGTATTGATTTACCTCATTTCGACATAACTGATCCATATGGTTGGTTATTTCAGGCCGAGCAGTACCAGGAACTCGGCGGCCTTTCCAGCGAACAAATGCTTCCCATTGTCGCTCTTCACCTTCAGGGTGATGCCAACTCTTGGTATCGATGGATTCGCCAATCACTGGGCACATTAACTTGGCAACAGTTTTCAAAAGCTCTTTGCTCTGCTTTGGTTCTCGCGAACATATTGATCCGTTTAATTCTCTTTCCAAGTTAGTACAACGAGGCACAGTTCGCTCATTTATTACCGAGTTCGAGAAGCTATCTAATTTGGTGCTCGATTTGTCTGAATCTCATCAAATTAGCATTTTTCTATCGGGTTTGCATGTTGATATTCAAGCAGGAGTGAGGATGTTACACCCTACCAGTATTACACATGCTTTCGAGTTGCCTTTATGTCAAGAAGATGTCATTAATGCTACTCGATCTAAAGGGTCTATCCAAAATTTTGCTAACCTTGTGCCTGCTACAAATCCTTCAACGCCTGTTACTAGTATCCCACCAGGTGTTAAACGTCTGTCATGGGCTGAACAACAAGAACATCGTGCCAAAGGACTTTGTTTTAACTGCGATGAAGTATATAAGCGTGGCCATCGTTGTCCTGAACCCCACGTTTTGCTTCTCGAGGGTAATAAGGAAGAAGAAGACGATTCTGATGTTGACCCTCCTGTTCTGGATCATACTTTATCTGAACCTCCTCTAGAGATTTCTCTTCATGCTTGTCTCGGGTCCCCACAACCTGACATCATGCGTATCACTAGACAATTAAAACACAGGACTATCACTGTCCTTGTTGACACTGGTTCAACTCATAATTTTTTGTACCCGTCTTTTGCCAAACAATGTGGGTTTCCAATCCACAAAGATGGTGTTTTACGCGTCATGCTTGCGGATGGTGCCTTGGAAACAACAACATCATAATTTTTGGGTCTAGCTTCATCAAGGGCCTTGCCAGAAATAGGAATAATTGGTCGTTGTTCCGGGTGAACGTATGGTGTCGGACGATATGGCTAGAGATTCCTTAATGCCTCTAAAATAGTGGCATTGGTGGCCACAAGTGTATGGAGGAGGGAAGAGATCTCGGTAACTTGAGCAGTAAGCGCATCAACTTTCTCATGTAATTCAGTAATCGTCATTATAAAGAGGGTTGTTGGTGAGAATCTCTACGGGTGCAAATATCCAGGTGTGAATATCTCTATGGGTGCAAATAACGCGGTTCTACTATTGTTGCTTCACTGAAATTCAGCAGTTTGATTGAAAATAGTGTGACTTTTGCTTATTTGATTGGAAATTCAGCAAGACGGTCGGTCCCCTTGTTACACGAAACAACTTATTTGATTGGGAATTGTGTGACTTTTGCCTTGTCAAACAAGAGTCTCCCAGTTCTAGGTTCAATAAAATCAGCAGTTTCAACATCAGATCTGATACGGAAGTTGGTATCGAATTTCCCAGCATGTTCCCGAGCAATTAAATTAGTTGAATATTTGTCTAATGCATTGCTATCACTGTTGTCACTATCATCATTGCACTCACAAAGCCTTGTCATAGTAGCCTTTACATCGACTTGCATCTTCTGATCATTTGAAGATGCATTTTGTCCAAAAGCCAAAAGGCATTTCGACCAGCCATCACGCTTTCATACTTTGTCATCCTGAACTTCTACCTTACTAGAACTATGCATTGCATCCAAAATTAAAGGAATGTTTGTAGTCATTCTCTTCACTCTATTAAAGTTAGCAATGTTGGTTATCGGAACCCATCCTTGGTCATCCATCAAAGAAATCAAGTGGTTGTCCTTTTGCAAATTCTCATTACTGAAATAATACTCAATTTGCTTAACAATATTAGCCCTCAAAGGCAACGTCTTTGAGGCAGTTGCAGAAATCCAACGATGTTGAGGATGTTTAATAACGCGAAGAGGAGGACCTCCTAATGCGTTTGGATGATGATACATAGGGGTAGGGTCAGAAAAACAAGGGCCCCCCATAAGCCCTGGACTAGGACCAAGATAGGGAAGGGCCACACAAAAGGTCGTGGTCCACTTTGTTGCATGCTAATATTTTCTCTCGGATTGAATGCTCAATGATGGCGCCATATTTTATTTAAACGACCAGCATGTTCTTGTACAACTTGTCCCCGATTAGCAAAATTGTCAGCATATGCATTGGTTTTTCTCGGTGGAGGTTGAAAGCTTCTATTATAATCCACAGCACCAACATGACCAAGTGGTGCACCAAAAGTATGCGCGGGGGTTCCATATGGAGATCTTAACATATGAGGATCGAAGTTTCCAGGATAATGTTGGTAAGCATATTCATGAACTGGAATGTGTGGAGCAGGTACAACTTGTTGAAAAATAGGCAGCATTAGTGGTAGGTGATAAGGTATGATTACAGGAAAGGGTGGCACACCATTTGAAGGATGGTTATGCTTATTAATACCCGCTTTCTGATGATGGGCCGGTGGGTGTTTATGGTAAGGATTATGGCTACCAAGCCCTTCTGTTTTTTGTGGCACGAATGGTCCCTGCACAAGATTGCGCCCTGGAGTGGCGGGCAATGTTGGTGGTTCCTTGGAAACATCAGAATTTTTGGGTCTAGCTTCATCAAGGACCTTGCCAAAAATAGGAATAATTGGTCGTTGTTGTTTCGGGTAAACATATGGTGTCGAACAATATGGCTGGAGATTCCTAAATGCCTCTAGAATAGTGGCATTAGTGGTCTCACGTGTATGGAGGCGGGAAGAGATCCCAGTAACTTGAGCAGTAAGCGCATCAACTTTCTCATGTAATTCAGCAATCGTCATTATAAAGAGGGTTGTTGGTGAGAATCTCTATGGGTGCAAATATCCAAGTGTGAATATCTCTATGGGTGCAAATAACGCGGTTCTGCTACTGTTGCTTCACTGAAAGTCAGCAATTGTCATTTCGATTACTGCTAGTTGCTTCTCTGAAATTGGATCGGGATGGAGGCGATGAAGAAAGTGATGCTCTGTAATTGGGATCTGAGATTGGATGGAGGCGATGGTAGGTTGCTGTGATGGAGGCGACGGTAGGTTGCTGTTGCGGTTGTTGTTTCTGTTGCTATGATGGAGGAGACGAAGAAGAAGAAGGATTTCGGGATGGAGGCGATGAAGAAGAGGACTGTGATGAAGGCGATGAAGAAGAAGACTGCGATCGGGACTGTTGCTGTGGTGAGATTTCAAGTTGTTGTGGTGAGGTGGTATCCTGTTGCGAGGGAGATGAACAGAAGGAAGATGGATTCGAGTTGTTGTTGTGAGGATGGCGATGGCGAGGTGGAGACTGGACGATGGTCGTTGTTAATGTTGCGATGGCGAGGTGGAGACTGGGCGACGGTTGCAGTTGCGAGGGTGGTGACGGTGAGTTGCTGTTTTTTTTTTTTTTTTTTTTTTTTTTTTGACGATGGTGAAGTAACAAAATAATACTTCATAATTGAATTCAAACCTAATTATAATCAAATAATAACTCCTAATTCAAAACAAATTAATATTCCCTAAAATAGAATATTGTTCTGACTATGACATTCTAATCTCAAGTAAATATTAAATATGATTGGTATCCTAACATTTTCTTTTAAAGATGGAGAACATAGGTGATTAGAGATGTGGGATTCAAATTTTATTCTAATGAAATAATATCTTATTTAATATCATTTCCTTTCTAAAAAGTCGCAAAGTCCAAATTTACCTTCTAATTAAATGCCATGTTAGAAAGATAGAAAGAATCAATTTTTTCATGGTTTTGAATTGAGTAATTCTAGGTGTCGAGGAAACCAGCGAGGAAATGAGCGAGGGAGGGAGGTGGCGGGGTGGGAACCGTTCACCTCCCTTGGGATGCGTGCACCAAAAAAGATGGCACGCATCCTGAGGGAGGTGAACGGTTTCCACCCCGCCACCTCCCTTCCCTCGCTCATTTCCTCGCTGGTTTCCTCGACACCTAGAATTTCTGTTTTGAATTTTGTTATGGTAGAGGACACATGTCACACTAATAAGAGAAGGCAAATGGAAGGTTCTTAGAATAGGGTAACCTTTCTAGCTGCTAATCAGCAAACACAGAGTAGCAGAACTAGAATAGTGTAACCTTTCTACCATTACCGTCAAACAGTTCTAACAAGGCACAACTCATCACCATCTATTCCAACCAGAACAAAACCTCTAGTTCATATATTAATCAACTCTAAACTCAAACACTGCAAGTGTAATAATCTTCATAGTTTCAACACATTAAAATGAGAAAAATATCAAAGAAATAAGAGAATGTATGGTTTCACCCCTTGAGAAAAAAAAAAGAAGAGAAAATACGAACCAAAATATTTCCAATTATCTAAACACTGTAACTGTGTAGAAGCATTGTCTGCTGCACTATAGGGCCATGAATCTGTGGCACTGATAACATCGGACATGGTTTTTTAAGCCACACTTTGAAGTTAATTTGGTCACCCAACAAAACACATGCATCTTGTCATTTCATTATACCAATGATAATCACTAAATGTAAAGATGGTTGGAAGTAAGAATTACCCAGAATGTAAGATACGGCAGTGAAATTCAACCATAGTTAAAATTTCTCCCCCATAATAGTAAGCAGTGCCAACCATTAGTGCCACTATGGCACCTTGTACAACCACACGTGTTCTCAGTAGCTTCTGCCCTAGCTGACAATTCCCCTGCCTGAAACTGATCAAGCCAGCTGTGAGCACTCCCGCAGTTATAAGTGCACATGAGATTATTTTTCCATTAATTGAAGTGAAAGTGTTTCAGGTACACTAGACAAAAAAGCGTCATTCATAGCATTTGATAATAGCTCTCTTTTTATACTTGTGCAGCTATCAAAAGTAAAGTTTTAATGACATTAGAATTTAAAAACTCTATGGAAAAATGAAGCACGAGACTAAAAACATAAATAAAACCCCTTCCTTTGGCTTTAAAATTTTTAGAAAACCCGCTCCTTATTTTGACCAAAAGCAAAACCTCTCTCTCCCTCTTCCTCAAGAATGCCAGGGAGTGGGAGAGAGATTGAAAGACCGAGAAAGATCGACAAGTTTCAAGTCAATCGACATAGATCGTTGTCGGTCTTTCTGACGAAGAGAAAAGGGAATAGTAGGGAACGAGAAGAAGAAGAAGAAGAAGAGATCTAGAACTGTATTACTGTGATTTCGTTGATGGAGAGTTGGATTTGGTGATTGAGTTCTTAATTCGTGGTTAGGAAGAGAATCTCCATGGAAGATAGATTTGGAGCTGTAATTTGGTGGGGGAGTTTGTATTGTTAGATAAAAGGGTTTCATCTCTCATTCCTCTACAAAACGAACAACTTCTGTTAGTTGTTGAATAGCTTTCAACTCTTGAATCCGAACTGGTTCGGTGTTCAGATCATTACTTGCCAACTCCACCGACCGACCTAGTGACCTTCAGTGATGGAGGCATGGATGAGCTGATTCAACTTTCAAAATCAATGATGCAAGAGGCGTCTCTTCTAGCAGATGAAGACATCGTCGAAGACGGCTAGCAATATCCGATAGTAATGTTGTAAGTTTCTTTTCTACTAATTTACATCAATCTGATCTGCTCTTCTTCTTGTTGCTTGGTTAGACTTTTTTGGAGGATCCGATTGAATTCCGTCAATTGTTCTGTTTTACCCAAGTATTGGCAATGTTATACTTATTCAAGAGACCAAAGGTTGAATTCTTTATTAATTTGATTTCTATGGTGGGTGTTTTAAATAAGGTTGTGTATTTTGGGCTGTTTAATTGTAGCCCTATATCATATTAAGCAGTTACTCTTTTGTGATAATCAGTGGTCTCACTTTTATGTTGCATTGAATGTATTCAGCTCTAGAAGATGGTCCAATTGTTTTTGTTTTAGCTCCTACCCTCAAACTTGTTGTTCAGATAAAACAAGAAGCTACGAAATTTGGGGCGTCCTCGAGACTCGAGAATACCCGTATATATGATGGTATTCCAAAGGGTCCTCAAGTTCGTGATCTTCAAAAAGGTGGAATGGTAGTTATACATATTTTGTTCTTTGACGTACGACTGTTTCTTATGGCTTGTTACTGGAAATGCTTATGTATTGTTTCCTGATATAGGCGTTGAAATTGTTATTGCTACACCTAGAAGGTTGATTGATATGACATGTTAGAGTCTCACCATACAAACTTGAGAAGGGTTACATACCTTGTCTTGGATGAGGCGGATCAGATGGTAGACATGGGTTTTGAATCTCGGGTGAGGAAAATTGTTTCTTAGGTACTTCCTTTTATCCTTTATCCATGCAAGCTACTATGTTTTGCCATATCTCTGGTTCAAAGCATTTCTGGAAATGTATGGATGTATTGTATTTGCAAACATGTGTTAATCTTATCTTATACTACTTTACTGATTTCTCTAAACATTTATGACCATCACTGCATTAAGAAATTTCAGTATTTATCACTTGTAAAATCCTTATGAAGAGCTTAACATATCTTACTTAGTAGTCTAAGATAAACTTATATGAAACTCTGTAGCTAGGTGATGTAGATGATCTTTCAAGAAAACCTTAAAAGGTGACTTTCACATGGAAAACGCTTTCATAGGCTTCGAATAGAAGAATGGGAAGAATGGGTGGAATTCTTATGATCCATTGCCTTCATATCACTTTGGTTTAAATATGATATTTCTATAACAGACGAAGTCATGGCTTCCTTTTTCATACTGATCCGTCCTGACATCTGACATCAAACTTTGTACTGGAGTCGAGCAACTTGCAAGACAATTCCTTTACAATCCATACAAGGTGAAATGTTCTGACTGAACGTTGATGTTTCCAAGTGTTCCATCTAAAGTAACACAATAAACTAATTAATTCATACTTCACTAGACTTGGCACAAGTTGTCATTGGTTTTCTAGATTTGAAAGCTAATCACGCCATTCACCAACATGTAAAGATTGTTTCTGAGAATCAGAAATACAAAAAGTAGGTGTAGTTCTTAGTTTCTTTAACAATCAACAATTTCTTTCATTTTTGGATTGAATTACTTGTTCAAATTCACTAATTTGTGTTAAACATTTCAGATTAGCAAATCTACTGGAGGATATCATGGATGGTAGTCGAATTCTTATTTTCATGGATGCCAAAATTGGGTGTGATCAGATAACTAGACAGCTTCGCATGGATGGTTGGCTTGCCCTCTCAATTCATGGAGATAAGAGTCAAGCGGAGAGAGAGTGGGTTCTCTCAAAGTTTAAGGCTAGAAAGAGTCCAATAATGACAACTACAGATGTTGCAGCACGTGGTTTAGGTATGTTCACATGTATTACAATCTGTGCTATTAATGCGGCCGAAATTCGGCCAAAAAGCGGTATACGGGCTGGACCGAATCGCACTGGGCTAACTCGGCCAGCTTTAATCGGAACCGTTGAAATCGGTCAAAATCGGCCGATTCAGCGCTTAATCGGTCGATCCGACTCGCCGATTTTTCGTTCTTTATATATGAAAAAAAAAAAAAACCCTAATCGATTTTCATTTGTTTGCTGCAGCTGAAGAAAACCCTAAGCGACGCCGAAAATTCTTCCTCCCTTCCTTCAATCGACTTCATCAAGCTCTCTTCCTTCAATCTGAAGAAAAAGAAGTAAAGATCTGAACCTCTCTTCCTCCCTTCCTTCAATCGGTTGCTGAAGAAGAGATCAATCAAGAATCAAACTGCTGAACTTCCTTCAATCGACTTCATCAACATCTCTTCCTTCAATCTGAAGAAAAAGAACCTCTCTTCCTCCCTTCCTTCAATCGGTTGCTGCTGAATTGAAGTGAAGACTGAAGAGATCAATAGAAGACGTCGAACTGTCGAAGAGAACTGTTGCTTACTTCCCAAATCAAGTAAGCTTTCCCTCTCCCGAGTCTCCTCCCAGTCCATCTTCCCTCTCATCCCATTCGCTTCTTCTGTTCTTCCCTCTGCTGAAATGTTTGTAATTACAGGCTAATTTCTAATTTGTAATGTAATGTTTCATTGTTTTGTAATTTTGTAAATTAGATACACATGATGTAAATAAATTAGACGAATTTCTGTAAATGAAGTTTTTTGTAATGTTTGTTAATTACAGAGTAACAGACGAATTTCATAGACGAATTTTTAATTTCTTCTAGTGTTTGCTAATCAATACACATATAATTTTACAAACGAATTATACTTGTTTCAGTTTGAGAAAAAAATTACAGAGAAAAAAATAACTAGTGTGGAAAGTGATGAGAAAAAAATTGCAACGAATTATACTTGTTTCAGTTGTTTGAGAAAAAAATTACAGAGAAAAAAATTATTAGTGTGGATAAAGTGAATCAGTGATGAGAAAAAATTATTAGTGTGGATCAAGTGAACACGATTATTCACTTGCTACAATTCTATAATGTGCTACATTTATTGTTGTATACATTTGCTATTATTGTTGCTTTATTTGTTGTTGTTGTTACTTGCAAGTTGCAACTCTTGACTTCTTGCTTTTTGCAACTCTTGACTTCTTGCTTTTATTGCTTGCAGTTCTGGCTGTTGGAGTTATTTTTATGTCAGAATGCCTATGAGTTGCTGCTGTTGCTTTCGTTGTATTGGTTGTTTGTAAACAAGTTCAGGTAACTATAAGTGTTCCAACCTGCAAAATTAAATTCATTTGATTAATTAGTAAAATAATATATGACTATGAATGTTTACATATTTACACTCTTTTGATTAATTATTTATTTTGTAATCTATGACTATGATTAAATTTTAAAAATATATACTTTAAAAAACTGTCCGCATAAATCCGCTTAGTCCCGCATAATTATGAAAAATCGTAATGCGGTCCTGACCGCTTTTTGACCGCATTCCGCATTAACTGCATAGATTACAATTTCATGCATAAACTATTATCGTTCTCTTGATGCAATGAACTGGGTGCATTTGCTGATTTGACATGATGTAGTGGAAACAATTGGTAGACTTATCCTAAGAAAGCTGAGAAAGCTTCTCTCCCAGACAATCACATTCTCATAGACTAATGACCCTACTTAGTTAAATAGAGCTCATGGCAAAATTTGAGGTTTATTTTTGTTTGATTCACTGTTCCGTGAAATGATCTAAACTGGAAGTGTTTATATTGGAATTGTATCTTGAAAATGTCATGAATGATGCAAAATTTGAGGTTTATTTTAGTTTGTTATAAAGTTCTTACATTGTTACCTTTTTGAGATATACGGGACATGATAAAAGGAATGCAGATTCATCCATCAATGAAAAAACATACCTGTGAAAATTTCAACATGAGTAACATACTGAGCATAATCCTAAACTACGAAGAAGTAGCCTACCATAGTATATCTTAAAATGTATGTTAGTGTTGTTTTAACCTTGAGAGCATTGTAGTTAGTACCAATGTTCCATTTTTGACTTCTTTGAATGAACTAACAGGTACACTAAAAGTAAGAGCTCATGGATGAGACTCTTTACCTCACAGTCAATCTAATTGACAATTTTTTGTAGCGTCAGATAGTGGATAGAAAGAGGTTGCAGTTGGTTGGAGTGATAGCCATGCTCTTGGCTTGCAAATACGAGGAAGCTTCGGTCTTATTGTGGATGGTTTAATTATGATATCAGACAAGGCCTATACAAGGAAGGAGGTTCTAGACATGGTAATTTATTTTCTTTGTTTATTTCTTTATTTTGATCATTTTTTTCCACAATTGTGATCAACTTCTTTTATACTATACATCAATCTGTAATTTGTACAATTTTTTGTAAAGCTTTACATCAATCTGTGACTATTACAAATGACAGTCTTCTATATAATCAATGTCGATACTACATGGATAACATTTATGGTGGGGGATGTTGTATAACTCTTTCTTTATAAAGTGCACAATTTCAATCTTTTAAAAAAGATAGCACTACCTAATGGATTTGTTCTAAGAGCGAGGTATGCTAGTCGACCTACCAAGGATTGCTTAGACACAGTCATGGATGGCAAGAGGTACATGGTTGCAACATCATTATTTGAACTTTGCTTTTGTCATATAAGATTGTCATGTTTTCATTGTCAAGTTGTTCCTGCATTGTATCGAAGTCTGCAAGAGATAAAAAAATGTTAGCCAATGATGGCTTGAAACGAGTTTGTTTTCTATCTCCAGTTTAATATTCATGACAGGTTGCACAATAAAACATGGTGATCAATATTAAGCTAACGTTTGCCATAAGCTTCTCTATTTTTTCATTTTAATTTTTGATGTTTTATTTATTTCTAGTAAGTCGAGCTTGAGCATTGAGGTCTGAATTTGTGTGCACTCTGTGCTTTGTGCAGTAAATTTCCTACTTGGTTGACCGTTTTTGCCCTAGGAGATATCTTCGAGCAGCACAATCTATTTTTTATGAGGTACATGCAAGTTCTGATTTTACGTTTATAATCAAAAGGAAAATGATTCATGATTTTAATTTATATTCTTCGTTTGGGGATAGTTTGCTTATATTGAGTAACTGTGATCTGCAGAACCCTGTTCTTGAGTTGGATTTCTTGGCATCCTCTTTAGCAGAACTAACTCTATTGGATTATGGGTTCTTAAAGTTCATTTCTTCAGTCACGCCGCCTACATACTTCATGGCTGAGTTCACATGTTGCATTGGTTTTATGGCTGGTTTCGGGAGCTGTCTGCAGTCACTGTTTTGGTGTGGAAGGATGGAACTTGTGGTTGCTAAGCATGTTTGGATTGAGACAAGTTTATGGCAGGTCATGAGCAGGGATCTTACACTCTGTTTTGCCCTGTTTGTCCCTCTTTTGGTGCTACTGATTTGGTTTTTCTGGGCAGCAGAGTTGAGTAAAGAATGGTTAGAGGTAAGGAATGAAGTGGGAGGTTTGGTTTGGTCCTTGTTTGCATTGTCCAGTGGGGGGACGGTGTTGTTGCAGTGACAATATGTTTCAGCAGTTAAGCGTCGTCTTCTTATTGAAAAGTTACAATGTCAAATTCATGTAATGGTGGGAGTGAAGAAATCAATTTTCATTGAGATATAGTTTAGTACTTTTAGGACAAATGTTGTCATTGAGATAATATTTTCTTGTATTGTATTCAAATCGTGATGGTAGTTCGTATGCTTATGAGATGATTAATATATATTTTTGGATCATTTGGATGTTTTACATAATATTATCTTCTATGGTTTAAAGAAATCAATGTTATAAAAAGTCATTTGATAGCACTTGATGAATGCTATAGAAAAAAAAAACATTGAGAAACGTTATAAAAACTAATACAATAGCATTTGTTAAATGCTAGGTGAGAGAAGACAATAACGTTTTAGCAACGCAATTAGTTACTATACAATAGCGTTTTTTAAGTGTTGTCACAAGCTAAACAATAGCACTTTTTAAATGCTATTATAGGTTTAACCATAGCATTTTTAAAACGCTATTAAAAGATAAACAATAGCTCTTGAAAATGCAATAAATGGTCTTCTTACAATAGCGTTTCTAAAATGCTATAAATAACCTTGTATCTATTATAGCTCCGGCGAACACAATGTTTTCTTAAACGCTATGAATAAGAATTTGTAGTGTAGTGGTAGCAGATTATTGCCAATTAAAAACTAATTTTCGTCAACGAGGTTGGATCAATAAAACCATCCTTTTGATATATCTTCTTTCTGAGTGGGACAAAACCATGCTTAGTTGAGTATAACAATATCCAATTTTTGTAATTTTGTGGCTTCCTTTTTATTTTATTTTTTTGTTTTTGAGTTCCTTATAAGGGTTGCCTTTACAAATCTAAGAAAAGTGTTTGATGCTTAGAATTTTATCTTGAAAGATTAAAATATATATCATTTATCACAGTCCTTGACAACTGAGGGTGGTTTTGTATCAATGGGCAGCAACTCTGACACGACAGTGAACCTAATCCAGGGCCATATTCAGATGCCCTAAATTAAAAAATCAGTTATCAACCCTTTTTCATCACCCACCAACAAGAAGTTGAAGACCCTTCTTGGTTGCTATGGCTCTTATATTTTCACCTTGTAAGAATCACCAAATTGGATTTTGCCGAGGGTTTCCCTCCACACAATAGTTCATTCTTCCCTCTTTTTTTTATCAATTGACAAACATCCATCTCCTTGTTTTGGATACATTATGTGTACAAACTTCATTGTATACCAAAATATAAGATCTTAGTGTGTTGTCCCATATACATTTTTCTATTTAAATAAGTATTACACATCACATTCAATACAAATTCAAGAGAATCACACTAGTTAATGGGAACCAAAATTAAATTACATCCAATACAAGTTCCCTTTGAATAACTCCCATATGACAAAAGGGACCAAAGAAGGGTAGTTCTTACTTTTAGGCTATTTTAGAAACCCAAAGAAACTTCCTTGAAGAGACTTTGGTGAGGAAGAAATTAGGAGGTCGTCGAAGACTTGTGGGTTTATAAAGGTCGTGACAGCTATCACATGGCATTTTAGATGAGATGTTGTGACTTGGTTGGGAAGGATTTCATAGGAGAGGTGAAAGGGCATGTTGTAGGGAAGCCTTCTTTGATTGTTGGCTCAATTGTGATTTTGTGGCCCTTGTGACAAAAAAGAGAGGGCATCTTGCCTTGAAGACTTTAACCAGATTAGTTTAGGCTGTCAAAGAAATCCTAGCCCATGCCATGGCTAGAAGCATGAAGAGACATGAGAAATATCACTGTGGACGTCCAAGGGGCCTTCGCAGATGGAAGGCAAATTTCATGTGTGGTCATAGTGGGCAATGAATTGATTTACAATAGGTTGGAAGCTAAAAAGCCAAGGATGGTTGCACTGTGATTGCACAAAATGTGGTGTCCTTTACTATGTGTTGAAAAGAATGGGCTTGGAGTTGAAGTGGATTGGGTGGGTTAAAGCTTGTACCTCTTATTCCCATTTTTCTATCCTTGGCTGGTGGCTTTTCGTTTGGGTTCTTCAAAAATCGTAAAGGTTTACATCAAGGTGACTTGTTACCCCCTTTTTACTTCACCTTAGTTGTGTTCACCCTTGCAATTTTAAGATGGCGGTATTACTTTCCTTCATATTAATATTACTTCAAACTTTTAAGTACAAGCTCTTAAAGCCATCCTTAGTGTTTTGGCAATGCATCCAGTGGTCAAGGGTTTGGAGATGAGGGAGCTAACGAATATTTTGGGGTGTGGAGTCGGTGCGTTTTCATCCCTTTGCTACTAGTTGAAGATCTTTACTTGGAATCTTGTCATCAAAACCCTTGAGAAAAATAATTTCCACTTGAGTTAAGTTAAAGGGATTATCCTAAAAAGTGTCTTCTCCAATATTCACATCCATTACTTTTCCCTAAGTCTTAAATTTATGAATGGATCCTCAAGCTCTAACTGGTTGCATGGTGTGGGGTGGGAAAGTATGTGCACGCATCTTGGAGGGCATAATCTCCCCCCCCCCCAAAAAAAAAAAAAAAAAAAAAGATATATATTAATAAGCATGTCATGTTAAGTTAGGAGGGAAGTCTTCTGAAGGGGTGTATATTTTGCTCTAGGTAAGGGGAGAGAGTGAATTTTGGCGGAAAAAATCTCCATTGAAAATTGTTTTCTTCATTATTGTTTTGGTGAGAGGGGAGAGTGGCAATGGATGGCTAATTATCCATTTCATATCTTCCAAGTCCTTAAAGACGAAAGAAGATTGATGTGTTTGGAAACGGGACAAAAATCACATTTTTTTGATTTCTTATTCTATGAAATCCTTTAATTTTCATTTTGGGTGGTTTGGAAGAAATACGTGCCCCTATAATCAATTTCTTCATTGAAACTTGGCTTGGGATAAGCTTCCTATAACAAATGTGTTAAATATAGAAGGATGCAATGCAAGTTGAGAATGGGAGTGTGTTTTGCCAAGTTGGGTTGGGGCCAAGGATTATATCTTTATGCATTGCCCTTTTGCTCAAAAAGCGTGGGATCTTCAATTCTTTGGGAGCTACTGGGCAATGCCACATTCGGAGATAATTTTCTCGTGAAAATGTAAGGCCTTCACCAAAAAGGAAGTGTTATGGGACCTTGCTCTTTATGACATTTTTTGGATGACTTGGAACAAAAGAAACGCCATCATGTTGAAAAGGGAGGCAGTGGACCTGATACCTTGAACTTGGAATTGGTTATCCTTAAAATAAAATTTCAAGGGGTGGGTTTTGAAGAACTGTTTGTGAATTGGGTACCTTCTTCGCCCTATGTCTAATAAAACAAACACCAAACACTACAAAAGATAACGCCGCAAACACCTAATTTTTGGGACAACATAATAGAAAACACACAAAAAAAAAGGTTTCTTCTAGGCATCTACATTGTGTGAACTATAGTTTGATTCTCATTTTGTTCCAAAGTTTCTAATTTAACTGAATTTGGCAACAATTCAATCTAAGTTCCATCAATTTGTAACGTCGAGAGTGAATCAACAGAAACCCAAACAAATTGGGGGAAATGCTAGAAATGAAAACACAAACCATTCACCAACGTAATGTTTTTTCAAGTTATAATCAAGCAAGATGGCATATTTCCTAAGGAAGATGGTAACAATTGATCGATACAGCTCTAATACAGTTTCCTGTTTTACACTTAGAGATTCATTGTAAGATCTTCTCAGAATTTAGATCGTAATTAAGGTTTTAATAGAAAACAGAGATAGAAATATGCTTATATTAAAAATAAGAAAAGATTACAGAGGAGACTTACTAGTAAGGATGTACAAGAGGAAGATGGAGGTAGACTATTACAAGCTTTAGATACTAAGGGATGCAAACAGGAGATGGGGTTCTAAGTGCGTCTGAGTCTTGCTCAAAAATTTTGGTTCTTATTTATAGAGAATACAGGATAGAAGAGATAAGAAGACAAAAGATATAAGCCTTCTCGAAACTTGAGTGGAGGATGAGCTGGATGTTTATCCTTTTGCTTGAGTGGAGGAGAACTGTTGAAGATGCTTCGACTGTTCACCTTTTGATTGTCGGCAGGTATTGTTGAAGATGCTTTGACTGTAGCTGACCTGTAGCTTCACGCGGATGCTTTTGACACAAAAGAAAAGATGTTTGTCGGTTTGTCTGTAGCCGAAAGCAATTTTGGATTGATATTGAGCTGAAAGATGTTGTCTTTGATAATGGAGTTGATAATGGACGTGGGTCCATTAAAGATCTCAAGGATCGAAGATGTTGAAATAGTCATCTTCATTGAGATCAACTGCTGGATCGTCTTCTTCATCTGCTTCATCTGAACAGATCTGGGACAGGGTTTCCATCAATTGAGTTTTGGTTGGTTTGGCTAGAATATGCTTCATAATTTGTTGTTTAAGAAGCTTTGCACTGGAAGTTTCTGGCAGAGGGCCAATTTGGAGCTGTGGTGCAGGAGACACCTCTTTTTTGGTGAAGAAGGCAAAAACACCTTCTTTGGTAACCTTGGAGTGGTCGAATCGTTGCCACCATTTGACTTTGGTGCGACGACAAAACCATTGAGATTTATTCTTTGAAAGGCTTAGCGAAGAATCAAGATGGGAACAGATGTAGTCCCAACACATAATCCAAGCTAAATTGAATCGAATAAAGAACCAGACAGATAAAACCTGTTCATTTACAGGCATAGGAGGCTGGTACCTTTCTTTGAAGACATTCCATCCTTCTTTGACTGTGGGAGGAAGAATGTCAAGGACTGGACCAAAGAAACTCCACCAAATATGTTGGAACCAAAATGGAAGAAATTTCTGATTGAATTTTTTGCAAAATAAAAAGAACCAAGAATGGTCACTTTGTTGAGAATTGACTAGGAAAGCTTTTAACCACGCATTTTTGTAGTCAAGATAATTGTAAGATGGAGGAGTAAAGTTCTGGGAGAACTTCTTATGATAACGGGGTACTTGACCTGCTTCAGTAAGGATCTTGAGAATTTGACATTTGGAGAAGGTGATTCGTGAGTTCGAATCATCATAATGATGAGTTATGATGACAGAATCAGAATCAACCAAGATGAATTCATAGAATTCTTTGGTTTTTGAAGGATCTGCTTCCTCGAATTGTTGATCAGGAGAAAACAGATTCCTAGCAATGCTTTGAGGGTCTGAAATCAAAGCATATAGACAAGGTTCAACCATACAGATATAGTCGAAATCCGTTTTATTGATATATGGTAGGGGTGCCTGATTAGGCTTTGGAAAGCTGGTCATGGATGAACCAGATTTTGCTACTTGTCCTAAAGGAGAAAACTTTTGGGACAACTGAAGGGCATATGAAAGAGGGGCTGGAGACGTAGAAGCAGAAGGCTTCTTCGCATAACTGGCTTTAGTTTCGGGTTTTGCAGGAAGGGCCTGCTTTGGAGAGGAGTTTTGGGAAGAACTCATTTTTGAAGAAACTCACGAGAGAGGAAGTCTGCAAGTGAGTTGTCTGCTCCTTTTCTATATTTGATATCAAAATCAAATGTAGAAATCAAACCTTGCCATCTGGCGAAAATCTGTTTGGAAACAAGATTTAAAACATCTTTAGTTAAAATATATTTTGCTAATTGACAATCTACTTGTAAAAGAAATTTTTGATTTGTTAAATTATCTTGAAATTTCATGATGCATAAAACAATGGCTATAACTTCTTTTTTTACTGTTGAATAATTACTTTGTGTGGGATTCCAGATACCTGAATGGTATCGGACCAATTGGATTGTAGAAGAGTCTGGAAGACGCTGTTTCAGAATACCAACATACCCAATGTTAGACGCATCGGTTTCTACAATCTTGAAAGCTTTGGGATCTGAAATTCCTAAACAAGAAAGATTCTTGACTTGGGCTTTCACTTGACGGACTATTTGAGAATGGGCTTCAGTCCATGGGCTTGGATTTTTCTTAAGACGACTATATAGAGGCTTAAGTAAAACTCGGAGGCTTTTGTAAAAATCTGCAACATAGTTTAAAAATCCAAAAAATCTTTGTAATTGGGTTTTATCCCGAATTTCATCAGGAAATTTGTCTGCAAATTCAATTGTTCTGGAAATGGGGGTGACCATTCCATTGAAAATCTTATGTCCTAAAAATCGGACATTTGTTTGAAATAGATTGATTTTAGTGGGAGATAAAACCAAACCATTTTTCTTAATACAATGTTCAAATTGATAAAGGTGTTTCCAATGGGTTGGAATTGATTCTGAAAATACAAGTATATCATCGATATACACAGTAGTAAATTGAGAAAAAGGGGAGAGAATATCATTCATAATATTCTGAAACTCACTAGGAGCATTTTTGAGACCAAATGGCATTACATTCAATTCGTAATGGCCAAAGGGAACATTAAAAGCAGTTTTATATCTATCTTTGGGATGGATTTGGATTTGCCAAAATCCAGATTTGAGATCAAACTTAGAAAAGACACACGCATTGTGGAGTCTCTTAAGAAGATCTCTTTGATGAGGAATTGGATATCTTATCCATTGTAAAACCTGATTAAGAGGTTTATAATTGATAATTAATCGAGGACTTCCTCGTTCAAGTTCAGCAGCTTTTCTGACATAGAAGGCCGCACAACTCCAGGGAGACTTGGAATGCCTAATAAGGTGTTTATCCAATAATTGTTGGATTTCTTGTTTACAATATTCCATAAGTTCGCTATTCATTTGAATAGGACGAGCTTTTGTAGGAATTTTACGTTCATCGAACCTTGGTTCGTATGGAAGATGTACTACATGCTGGGATCTGTACCAGAATGCATTTGGAAGATTAGAACAGAGTTCCTCTTGGAGATGTTTTTGGTATTGAATGATTTGAGATTGAATTTTAGGATCAAGAAGTTGATAAACAATTCTTTTGTATTCTATTTCTTGTTTTAAGAAATTTAATTGTTGTTGTTTGCAAGTTATAAAATTTAAAAAGGATTTTTTGGTAACTTGATTAAGTTCATAAATTTCTGGTTTAAACAGAAATGGAAACTTAAGATTTGTTCATAAATAGGAAGTTTGGATGCCTGAATTGATAAAAGGTGTACCTAATATCATTGTCTGTTCCATATTTCTTACAAGAAGAAAATGTTGCTTAATGCAAATTTTATTTTTGCAAATATGGGCATTTGGGAGTTTATGAAATATTTCAAGACGAGAGTTATCAGTAGTATATAATTTCTGGGTTGTTTTTTTGAAATATTTTGAGGGAACTATACCTTCTTTAATACAGTTCATATCTGCTCCTGAATCGATCAGGGCAATGACAGAGATGAGAGTTTCATTTTGAATAAACAAATCGATAGCCACAAACCATTTTTGGATGGTTACTTGATGTGGGATGAGTTGTTTTTTATTAATATTATTTAAAAATTGGTCATCCAATTCTTTGGAAGAAGGTTCAGCAATATCAAAGGGTAAATTTGATTGATTGTTTTGAAGAGTTTGAATTTGAAGATTGACTAGTGTTTGATTTTGTTTAAGGAGATTAATCTCCTTTTTGATAGTATTGACTTCAAATTGAAGATCAGAAAGGCTGACAGGAGAGAAGGAGGGAAGAGATCGCTTGAATCGATCTATAATCTCTTTATGATCATAGAAGGGAGTTATAACTTCAGGTATTGGTTTAGGATTAGTTAATGAAGTCTTAATATGCTGAAGATATTCAGTTTTAAGACTTGGATCCTCAATTTTGTCTACAAAATCTAGTAATATTTGAGATTGTTTTGAATTGGATAACATATTAATAGTTTTTTATTTAGATTGATGACAATGCCAAGCACCTGCTACACATGTATCAGATTGATCAGATGAATTAGAATCTGAGGTCTGGTTAAGACTCCAAAGTTGTAATTCTTCATCAGATGATTCAACCTCAGAGTCTAGAAGGGTGTTGAGAAACATTTGTTTCATGGTTTCAGGAGCGTCCAAGGCTTGGACCTTGTGGGCTGTTCTGCAATTTTTCGCATAATGACCTGGTTGTCCACATTTAAAGCAAACAGGCTTTGATGTGGGCCTAAAAGGTTTTTTATCTGCTGGTTTGGACTTATGAGTCCCATGTCTTTTGGGCTTACTGTAGTATCTTTCTAAATCTTTGGCAGGCTTTGGACCATAGGGTCTTTTGGACTTAAATTGTCTAGCAGGATGAGACCTGTATTTTTGTTTTGAATTATATTGGACTGGGGCTCGAAAATTTTCAAAGCCATATTGTTGGCAAAAATCTCCTAATTCCTTAGGTCTATTAACATGTTTTTTAAGTTGTCTTTTTAACCTAAGATCATTGCATATTTGAAGCGCGCATTTATTGATGAAGGCAATTAAATCACCAAATGTTAACTGATCGTATGGAATATCTCCATGAGATTGTTCTTGGAGTTTTCCTCTAACAGTTTCAGCAAAAACTTCAGGAAGTCCTGAAATAAACTTTCTTTTCCAGAATGGATTAGATACATCATTCTGGAGCATGACTTTTTTCATAAAAATATCCTTATACCATCTAAAATGGCTAAGGGTTGGACATTTATGGACCATAAGAAGATCCTTTGCTTTGCCTTGATATTCATTGGGATTTCCAATGAAATGTCTAAGAATGGTACAAACTAAGGTAGGAACACAGTCAGGAATGATCTGACCCTGCTCCATTTTCATGGGTTGACCATCTGGTCCTAATTTGACAGCATGCATGATTTCTCATTTTTCTGCCAAGGCGAGATAGTTATCCCACCATCCTTTAATAAGGTCTGAAAACCCTGCTATTATTGCAGTAGCAATGGTAAGATCATCCTTATTTTCAGTGCGATGGGTGGAAGCCATCATTACCATTTCTTGAGTTAGTTCAACAATTCCTTCTTTAGAAAGACCATCAATATTCCAAATGTAGAGGTCTTTGGTAGAAAAGGAACCAAAGGCTTGAAGAGCACGTTCTTCATACTGCATATCAGGCAGTGAAGGCCGTGGATAATAATTACGTGAAATGGGCATATGATTTTGCCATTTTGGGTGTTTATTTGCTTGTTTTGCATCTCTGATTGGGTTAGCCTGGTAAGGGATAAAATTTAATCTATCCAATTAAGACATAGGATCAAAATTGATACTAGTATCAGAATCCTGATCTGTAATGTAAGGATTTGATAAAGTATTAATTTTGAGTCTTGAATCTAATTTCAATGCTTCTAATTTAGCATCAATATCTTTTAATAATTGACTGGATGAAGTAAAAGTATGAGGAGCAATGGGTTCAGGAGGCTGGAAGAAAACATTCTTCGTCTTAATTTCCTGAGCTTGAATTGCTTCATTTGCTTTTTTACTTTGTTTATCAACCAATTGTTTCCTTTTTATTTCATCAGTTACAAGTTGATCTTGGACTAATTTTTCTCCTAATTCTAAGAGCAGAATATTTGTATAATTATTCTGTTGAATAATTTTACTGACTTCATGGCTTTCATTCACATGGGATTGAAATGGAGAAGTCTGGTAGTTTTGATCAGAAAAAAAGAATTTTAAATCTGTTAATGGCGATAAATAAACCTTTTGTCTTCAGGGGTTTTCCATGTTTTGGGTGTTACATTTAAAACATGAATATTGGAAAGATGAACATTGAAATACCAGTCTAAGAATGGTAAATTTTCTTTCAATGCTTCACAACATTTATAAAAAATTTTACTCAGTTCCAGTCGTTCAGAGGCAGTTGTCTGAGATTGAAAATTAGATCTTCTTTTAGTATTTTGGGGAGACATAAAATCTTTCTTTATATGTTCCTTGTCTAATTTAAAAGGTTTAGTTAGACAATGAACTGCTGGCAGAAAATTCATTTCTGATTGGGTTGGTGATTGGTTTTCTTCTGCTTGTTCAGAAGCTTGATCTGGAGGATTATAAATTGGTCGGGGAATTTGTGGGAAATTAGGATTAGTCCTAATATTCATTAGATTGAGGTGAGGAAGAGTTTCTGGTGTAGAAACTCTTGGAAGTTGAGTAGGAGCAGTTCTGAATGAGGATTCAGATCTACGTCTAGATTGAAATTTAGATGGGTCAAGATTAGTATTATGTATATCACTAAATCTTAATTCCACCGTCCCATCTGGGCGAGTGTAGATGTTATCTATTTAACTGGGAGGAAGACTCTTAGGAACAGAGGCTCCTTCTATAATCCATGATTCTGGAAGGGTGACCTGATTCCAATGAATTGTGCGTGGAACAATCACATTAGTTTTCTGGTCATTGATTTCAAAAAGGATTGTGTGTCCTTTTTCATATGTATGAAGAGCTTTTGGGCAAAGCTGAGTCTTCATGGCTCTATAAGTAATCTTATAAAAAAGAGCAAGAGGTTCAGAACCTTCAGCCATATCAAAGCCATTGGTCTGAATATTAAGAGTCAGTGTATCTAGGATATGTGGATCCCAAAGAGACACTGAGTAATTTGGGTAACAGTTAAAATAAACTGGACCCGTGGAGAGTGATGATTCTGCAATTCCAAGCAGAGAATCACCAAATTTATTGCGTCTACAGTCGCGAAGAGCAACTAAGGCACAAATATCAAGTCCTAACCTAGTTAAAGGTTTAAGGGCTACTTGGATTAATCCTAAATGGATGTATTTGTATTTTTCTTTAATTAAAGAATTGATTGTTTGAAAAGAAAGTAATTGTTTTGAATCTAAAGATTTGTTAATTGGTATTGTTTGTTCAACAATACTAATTAAATCTTCAGTTTTTGGAGAAAAGATTGATTGAGAAATTTTGTAAATTTCTTTTTGAGGAATTACTGGTATAGACCAGTTTTGCAAATCTTGTTCGACTTCTGGAATTCTTCCTTCCATCCTGTTTTGTAAATTTGGGTTATTTGACCTAGAGCTAGAAGTTCTGGAAAGCCTTGAAAACAAAGACATTTTTCAAATTCTTTTGGGATGATGGGAGGAACACTGTGCCTGGAACACCTACAGCTAGAACACCTAAGTGGGACCACCTAACCTTGATCTTACAGCGCTCATCTTGGCGACTTACAATTATCAAAGGCTCTACGGCTAACCAACACTCGTAACGGTTTACCAACGCTATCAACAGTTTACCACCGACACCTAGGACTCACTACCATTCCCCATCAACGGTTTACTACCATTCCCCACTATTTCTGCCTCGTGCCACCACCACTTTGAAAACAAAAAACACCAATTTTTGGGATAAACCATGAAAGATTGTCACTCTCTTCCATCTCCAAAATCTTCATCATCTCTTCAATTCAAATTGCTCTTTCCCCTCATAATAAATAGGTAATTAGGAAGTGACCCCATAATCATTTCAAATTAAACTATTGTAACACAATTGAATAAGCGGGCTTTAAGGCTGGCAATCTACTTTGTGTGGATGGACTCTGAGGTTGGCAGCTCATTGTGTATGGGGCTGAAAGGCTGACAAACTACCTTGGTTATAGTCTCACATCGCCTAGGTGAGGGAAGATGAAGTGTTATATATGGGAGTTTGGATTTTCATGATACAACGCGTTTTAAAGTCGTGCAAGTCTTGGGCCCAAAGCAGACAATATTTTACCAAGTGGATCGGGTTGTGACAACTATGCCCCTTTTTAATGACTAAAGTACCCCTCACGTGCATCTGATGCACGATGTGTAGGATGTGATTGACACGAGCATCCTAACCATTCGTCAACTGATCTACACATGTGGACGGTCAGGATTAGATATGGCAGATTGTACCCTTTTAAAGATGAAAAGTGGAGGGAAAACTTTCTCCATTTTTAAAGTCTATTTTATGTATTATATCTTCTTTGCTCTCTTGTCAGCAACTTCGAATGAAAATGAAGAAGAGGAAGGTAAAGATGAAAATAATGGATGTGTTGGTGAGTAGCAGTAGGAGTGATGTTGGGAGCATTACTTCCAGTATACATTGGACAATTATAGTTTGTTAAGTGATTTGAGTGACTGCAATGAGATTTGAAGTGATGAAAAACCATATTTGAGGCGAGATCTCACTCCTTCAAACAATGAAGAGAACGTGGAGCCAAATCTAAGACCTCCTCCTGTTAATTGGCATGACTTATTGTAAGTGTTATTTTCTATTTGAGAGTGTCATTTTGGTGTTTCATATTGTGTTGCATGTGTAAATGGGTTGTGTTAATGATGTTATTATTGTTAGGGTTTTGTTCATGTTTCATCCATTGTTAGTACAATGCTTAGGGTTTTGTTAATACGTATCATTTAGTACAATGGTTAGGGTACCCATAAGTTGTTGGTTAGTGATTT
Source organism: Berberis thunbergii (assembly GCA_003290165.1). NCBI lineage: Eukaryota > Viridiplantae > Streptophyta > Magnoliopsida > Ranunculales > Berberidaceae > Berberis > Berberis thunbergii. Next base: position 281,152 of record QNQO01000274.1, on the reverse strand, counting down.
TGTTCATGGTTAGGGATTTTATTAACCCTTAGTACACTAATATTGTTTTGTGGGTTGATTAATGTTTAAATGATTAAGGGTTTGTTAACCCATGAGTATAATGCTTAATACATTTTGTTATGTAAGTTTATGATTAATGTTAGTTTGCATAGGTTTGCATGTTTGCTGTTGTATTCATTTATAATATTTGGTGAATATGTGTCATTGCAGTAATGGAAAATGTGGACAAGAGTTGGAGGTATGGAACTTAATGGTCCATTATGATGAGAAGTGGATTAGGAGGGCTAAACAAGAATATCTTTAAAGGTATACCCAACCCACATAAGCACGCATTGACACTTGGGGAAACACATACCATTCTGGATAATGGGTGAGGATGGACATAAGCAACGATGCAGACATAATGTATTTTTGGAAGCATGTAGACATTGATGACAATGGTGGTTTGCAAATCTTTGTTGATGTTAAATTGGCAATACAGGTTCATGAGAGCAACATACTTGGATCTAGTTTAACGGCTCTTGAACCCATTCCAACCCACCTATTGTTGAAGTTGACCTTGCCTCTGTCACACAACCCACCAATCCGAGTAAGATTTATTTGAGGCATAACGTGTGGATCAAAACGAGTTAGAACAAAAAGAACTACCCCAAGGAAGAATACACCAAATGATTGGTACTCCCCTAGGAAGTCTTCAAGAAGACTAAATGTGGAAGATGGCAAGTCTGATGTGGTTTGAAAAGGTGAAAGTAGTTGTGGGAAAAGAACAAGGGGGCCAGGCTAGTAAAAAGCCAGTGAAGTCCAAAGATGAAAAAGAAAATAAGAAGTTTAATGAGTTGTCTAAAGAAGAGTTTGATAATGACCTACCTAATGTTGAAGCAATGGCCACTGAAGCATGGGGCGAAGCCCAGACAACGGGTCCATGTGAAGCCCAACCACAGGACCAAGCCCAATTAGCAGTTTCATCTCAAGCTCAACACAAGAAGCCCAAGACTCTGACAATGAGTTTGCACATTTGGATGACCTCCCTGTAGAATAGGAGTACCATTCTAGCCATACAACTGAAAATAAGCAGGATGCAAAAGAACCTCCAACTGAGTATATTCCCTTTGTTGCCGAAACCAATGATATGTATGGTGATGAAAGGTAAGAATATGATTGGGTATTGGAGGTTGGGAAAAAATGGGACATACTGTCATGTAGCTAGGTTCTATTTAAGAAAATATGCAGTGCGGAACAAGTTTATGATGCATTTCAAAAAGAATGATCATAATATACTTTTAGGATTGTGTAAGGGTGAAAATTGCAAACGTCATTGCTAGACAAGGATGAGCACACTATTAGTATTAGAACCTTGGAGCAAGACCACACATGTGTATGGTTGATAATGGGAAAAACTCAATGGTGAATTCCAGGTTTGTTGCCAAGAGTGTGACTCAATGATGAGTACACACTTCACAACTGTCACAGCTAACAACCTCGTCATATTGACATGGAAGGATAACACTGTTGAAGTCGGTTACCATGTAAGCTAGAGGGCAAAACAGAAAATAATAGGCAAAGTGATTAACACTTATGAGGATAGTTATAAGAATGTCCCTTATTGTTGCATGGACTTGTTGATAGCAAACCAAGGTAGCATTGCTACATATTTAAGAAATGATTAGGATAATAGGTTCACAAGCTTTTGCTTGGCATTTTATGCTAATATTTGGTTGGAAGCATGGTTGTAGACCTTTGGTGGGGTTGGATGGGTGCTTTATGAAGAAAAAATATAGTGGTCATTGTTTGTCTGTTACAACCTTGGATGGAAACAATGTATTGTTTCCACTGGCTATCTATATTTGGCAGTCTAAATGCTACCAAACTTGCTTCAACTTCTTGAGCATAATTCAGATGCACTTGAAAATGTATTGCAGGGAAACTCACTTTATTTCTGACCAGCAGAAACGGTTGATTGAGGTAGTGAACCAGATTTTTCTAAAATCAAACCATAGATTTTTCTGTAGGCACATGTACAAGCAGTGTTCTAAAAAGCGCTAGGCGTTGGGCAGGCGGCGAGCAAAGGTTCCAATAAAACTCATTAAGAAAAAATGACTAGGTTCTATTTAAGAAAAAATGGGACATACTGTCAGGCAGCAGAAAATGGGACATACTGTCATGTAGCTAGGTTCCAATAAAAAATAGGCGGTCTTAGGTTTTGTATTATAACTTTAATAATTTACAAAAGTTAAGCATAATACCTTATCAATTACATCCAATTTAATGCCAAGATACATATGCAAAATTTAAAAACATGAAAAATTAACAATCATGAACAAAATTTATTAAAACTTAAATGACTGAAGTTGGTCATGATAGGTACTTTATACAAAGTTGAATTTGTGGACAAATATCCAAACATACTCTTTTATTTTTCTTCAAATTATATAAATAACCTCAGTCGTGTTTAATAAAATCTACATTACTAAAATTGATAGCGTCAGATCCTTTGATAATTCCAATAAGTAATCATCATTTGCTACATTTAGACATATACTGAATAAAAAAATATTTCAATTGTTTATTTCTAAAAAGGAGAAAAGAAAAATAAAATAAGAACACAATCAGCCTTATTAAAAAATAATAAATAAATAAATAAAACTCGCCCAGACCCACCTAGACTGCCCAGAACTCACCCAACCATTAATCTGGGTGTTTTTCTACCGCCTAGGCCGATTTTTAGAACACTGTGTACAAGAACTTCAAGAAGGTTGGTTTTGGAGGGAAGCTCTTGATGAAACTTAGTTGGAAGACTGCTAAGGCATACAAAGAGGTTGATTGTGCCTCCAATTTGAAAAAGCTGACAAATGTTAAATTGTTAATCCATGAGCTCATCAGTAGCTAGTTGATAGGGATGTGAGACTTGGTGTAATACATATTTTGACAGTAGAGTATGCTCAGAGCACATGACTTGCTGAAAGCTTCAATAACTGATTATCAAGCTCATGGAAAAGTCAATTTGCACGTTCATTGATGAGTATCTTATGCAGATTTTACTAACTTAAATTAATAGGCTAATTTAACATGATTGTAATACAGCAAGTGTGCGGTTGTCTAATCAGTGGACAATGAAAAATATGGGTCGATCCCACGAGGATTGAAGAAACAATCAAAAACTAAAATCTATTTAGACTAATTTAAAGTGGGGTTACAACGATTGAAAATTATAAACTAATGGAATTAAATTAAGTAACTAAAAATTGGATTGATAGAGGCAATTGAGAAGTGAACCAAGGCGTCAAATCCACCATAGGTATTACGAGAATTGTTTAACCTAACTTATTGTTTTCATGAAATGAGAACCACTAGGGATGAACAATCCCATGTTTGCATCAAAGATGTGATTATTAATAACCTTAAAAATTAATCTAAATTCACAATTAATTTCCACAAAAGTCTAAACCCCTAGCAATGAGCATCTTGCGACGGCGTGCACAATCACATGTTTAACATAATCAATTAAAACATGCTTGAATATTAACAAAGAGTAGTCTAACTACCAACTAGTCTATATTTTAAGTCTAAATATGATCAAAACAATTTATCAGAATTCAGAAATTAATTGTATTTAACAATGAAATACAAAGAAAACAATAAAATATAAATTCAATAAACTTTAGAAACCCATGGTTTCATCTTCACCTCGACACGGGGTTTAGAAGATCATGATGGTGGTGGTCGCGGCGACAACGTTGGTCAACTCCATCTCCTCAATGATCAAGCTTCACAAAGTACGTGTGGATGTTCTATGGTTGTGGTGGTGCAAAACAAAATGTGTGGTGTGAATAGTGAAGGGATTTCTTCCATCCAAACTTCTTTTTCTTCTCTGATACTGTGTTGTGTTGCAATCAATGTCTAGTTGTGAAGGAGAGAGAGGTGGAGGTGAGATTCACTACAAGAAAAAAAGGTCATTCATAGTGTTTCAAAAACGCTATGGTAGGATACCATAGCATTTTAGAAAAAGATATTTCTGCCGGAGCTATAATAGACCCTGAGTCTATTATAGCGTTTTAAAAATGCTATGGTAGAGCCTTTTATAGCGTTTTTGAAACGCTATGGTAGAGCCTTCTATAATGTTTCTGAAACGCTATGATAGAGTCTACGATAACGTTTATGAAACGCTATGGTAGAGTATACATAACAATTTTTTTTTTTTGCTATCAAATGACTTTTGATTACATCTTATAGGTAAGTATAATTCAGCACGTGGATCAATTCTTCCATCAGGTAAGTAAAATTTAATGACTTTTTATTAAATTTAAAAACAACATTTACAACCTCTGATCAGCAAATTCCAGTAATTGCTTTCAAGCAATTCATTACAGCAGCAACATTTACAATTCATTATAGCAGAAATTTAGATCATTCACAATTCATTACAGCACGTGCATCAATTCATTACAGCAAAAACAACAGCATTTACAATTCAGCACGTGCATCAATTCAGATCATTCACAACCTCTAATCAGCAAATTTCAGCAATTGCTTTCAAGAATTTCATTACAGCAGCAACATTAACAACCTCTGATCAGCAAATTACAGCAACCTCTGATCAATCTCTGAGTAGCAGCCACAGTAATATCAGCAAGGTTCCTTCACCTTGTTCGAAACTTGTAACACCTTTGCAGCTTAGGAGCATTTGGCACCTTTTACACATTTTTCGGGCATGTAACATCTAAAAAATCCTCAAAAAGACAGATCTATATGTCAAATAGTATGTATTATTAACAAAAGTTACTTGATAGCCACTGAAAGAAATACTCTACTGCAAAACCATAAACATCAATTTATAATTTTTTGCTCTGTTTTTGTTTTATCATTTATAGCATTGCTTTTCAACTATACTTGCAATATCAATAAGAAAGGAATTGTACTAGGCAAAAAAGAAACGTCTAACAGTACCTGAGGAACAACAATTGCAAGATTCAAAACCCCAATAGCCAATTTTATAGGAAAAAAATGTTAAGAACAACAAAATTTTACTGTTGCAACAGTATGAAATTACAGAATGAGATAACCGAATGAAATAGCACGAAATTTGAAAGAAACCTTGGCCACCTCCCGAATCAGCAGTTAACTCTGACGTCACCGAGAAAGGAACACTGTAGGTGATCTGCAGTAGCAAATATTTAGTACAGGTGATATCAGCAAACCTTTTGCAGGTCAGAGTGCTTTAAAATGGAGATAGCAAAAGGATTCTTGGGACTTACAGCAAGAGGGAAGCCAAGAATTGAAAATACAGCTAATGCAGCAATCTTGATTGCCTTGTTCTGAGACATCGCATGTTGAATTCCTGCAGAATATCCCTCAACTGAAAACAATCTAATGATGGCAATGGATGTCATGCAAGCAAAAACTGTGAAATTGCTCAGTGCCCATACTTGTCTTGAACCCATCCGTTGACACATTGGTTCAATAAGAAAAGAACTGATTCCAAGAACAACCTAATAACAAAGGAAAAAAGAAAACCATTAATGAGAAGGAAAAAAAAAGATATCATAACAATCCTGATAAGCATTAATAGTTTTGAGTATGTCTTCAACTATATTTGCTTACCTTGTCGATATCATAACAATCCTGATATCGTTGGATACGACTGCAACAGACCAGACCAGACCAGACCAGACCAGTCCAGTCCACATATCAGAAAAAGGCATAACACAACAATACTAATATCAATTGTTAATCAATCAAGAGAGGATACCAGCAATGCAATATATATAGAGAGAGACAGGGATAAACATGATATAATTATCACTGTGAATCGCTAAGGAATTCAGACTCTACTCAACAATCTCTCCATGTTACCATAAATTAAGTACTACTTGTTTATATATATGTTGTTGACAATAATGATCTCACATAAAGTTATTTTTTCCTTTTTGGAATATTAATAATATACCGTAACCTTGTTCTGCAAAGAGTTGTCTTTAAAATGGCATAATGATTTCTAATGATGATGAACAGATCTTCACATTAATCCCACCCATCAGCCCACTTAATGATGACACCCCTTTTAATTACAAGATTCAAACTAGTGTCTCACTTAATGATGATTGACCGCACCACACCATATATAACATTGTTCGCCTTATCTTATATATTCTAGGAGATCATTAATAAATTTTACTTTGACCTACTTCACATTTAACTCCTCATCTTATTTTAGACTGTATGGATGTTACAAGTCAAAATTGTTATAATATTGCCTAAAAAAAATAAAAACCCTCTGCATAGACAAATGGATCTTAGATCAATCGCAATAAAAAAAAATCTAATCAAACAAAACCTTGATGAAAAAAAAATCTGTCAGGAACCATAATAACCATCCAACTCCAAAATAATCAGACTAAACCAATCCAAGAAAATTAGATTGAAAAACAAAAAAAGAAAGAAAAGTAATTAGGGGGCTTACAGAGTAGTGAGGGATAGCAGAAATAACATTCATGGACTGCTCTTATTCAGCATCAGCATCAGCAGTAGAGAGTGCAAAAAGTGCAGCCTGAAATAGTTGGGATGATCCAGTCCCTACCATATGACGATTGTCAGTCATGGCGTTCCCTACCACATCATGCAACCTCCTAATCTCCTCACCCAATTCAACCTCCATAAACCAACATATATTATTAGGATCAGAGAAATAACTCAAGGACTTGTATCCACTAATCGTGAGTGTACACTTCTCTCCCATCTTCTGCCAGTACTCCTCAAACATCGTAGGATCACCACTATCATTTAAGCACAACACCCCAATTAGCTCATCATCCATCAATAATAAAAATGTAAGAAAAAAAAAACTACAAACATAACATCAATAATACATAACACTTACTGATCCAAATTGATAACAGCGTCTGGAGAGCTGCTTCTTGTTCATGTTGTTTGTTCCACACATGTTGTTTACTTCTTTCTTCTCTTAAAAAAAACCCTTTTTTTTTGGCCTCTCTCTTTTGCAAGATTCAGAAACAATGTGTCTCCAACAATGGTTGGATGTTCTGTATTTATAGACAAATAGAGAAACTGATTATAACAGCCACCCAAATAAAATACAAAGAGAGAGATTTTATTTTTCTAAGGTTGAAGAGATTTGTTCCTGATAAAGCACTTTCAACTTTGTTCATACAAGAGAAGAGCTTGGTTTTAGTGAGTAAGAGAGAGAAATTAAAAATGGGGTTTAAGGGTTTGATCACTTTCATTTATTGCTTAATAAAAAAGCCTAAACCAAACATCAACAACAACAAAAGTAGGGAGAGACACCTTGAACCAAAAAAAAGTGCTTATTATAATCAATAATAACAAAGTTGGGTCATCAATCAAACTTATTGAATTTCAAGAAAGAGTTTCAGCAACTTACAAAGGCTTTAAATGCAGGTTTTAGAGCAGTCATTTCATATATACAACATCCTACAGAATGCAAAAAATTCACATATAAACAACTTAAAAGGTCATTGCAAAACATATGTAGAGTAAAGGTAATGTAACCAAGGACCAGATATCTGATTTAGTACCATATGGAATATCATAGAGAAGTTCAGGGCACATATAGGTTGGAGTTCCCACCACCTGCATTTCAGTGACAGTCCTTGTTACTTACGCAGTCATTCATGCAAATGTCTTAGTTGGAGGACTAACTTTTTTTATCATTGAAATTACTCACAGAGCAAGCAAGTTCCATGGAATACTTCTACTTGATGGGCCATAGAAACAACCATTGCTAGCTAACTTCTTTATCAGCACCTGAAAGCCAAAATAATTTTTTTTAATAAAATACTTCCATGGAATAACCATAAGACAAGGGCACCCAAAATTCCAAGTAAAACCATGCATGGGTATTATAACCTCTCAATTAGATTGCATTGGTCACCAAACTGATAAAAGTTGTTTACCATATAAAACTAAGCAACCAACCCAATCAACACAACAAAAATGGTGAACTTACAATCTTGTAAAAGGCCATGACCAGCTTGAATAACAACTATTGTCTATAAAATTGAATTAAGGAATAAATGTTCAATCAAAGCTATAAACTTGAAATTCCAAATCAAAAAGTAAGAACACAAACTGATTTTCTCTTCTTTACAAAAATTCCAAAGTTAAACTACAAAGAAATACATAATAAATTAATCACAGTAATTGCTACTTTTGAAAAGGAAGAGAGGATCCTTGGCCTTGCTCAACATGCAACATTGAGTAAACACAAAATGTGAAGGAAAAATACACTGACAAGCTACCATTATCCAAATCGACCTCCCAGCCATAATCTCCTCGATTTCCCCAGCAAAAAAACTCCATTTGAGTAAAACCAGAACAGAAAACAGAGAAGAAAATAGATAAAATTGAGGGACGTAGTTTTCTTGTTGGGGCAACAATGCCAACGAGAAGGAAAGCAAGTAAAAAACAAAAGAGGTCAAGCATAGTGGGATCTGAAACAGGGTGTGGCCTTAGAAACAACCATTGCTAGCTAATCAAATAAAAAATTTTCAAGGAAAGTTGCCATTATCAGTTTTTTTTTTCCAGAAACAGGGTGTGGGCCATGGCCTCTGTTTTGAGCAGTTTCTGGGCATGTATACAGGGGCAGATGGGTCACGGACAGGTTTGCATTCGCCATTTACTATGTTATATGCAACATTTGACACCCGGTACTGTAAAATGAAAATTTCTTAGTATTAAAAAAATTAAGTAGCAAAAATGTCTTTTTTAGTTATGATTACGATTCACTGTAAAAGATTCTCTTATAGCAATTTACTCGTGAAATAGAAATAAATTGCATAGGAGATGGCTTGCACTTACTGATCGTTCGTATGCATGCACGTGTCCAGCAAATACAACATCAACTTTGTATTTTACAAACCATGGTTCATACATTACTCTCATGTATTCTCCTTCCATATAATGATAATTGTAGCTATTATACCACGGAGAATGAAAAAGAACAATCAACCATGGTGTTTCTGTCCTGTTAACTTTGGGGAACTCCAGATCAAGCCATCTGTATTGTGGAGTATATTTGCCTACAAGTGAAAGACGGAACACAAGTTAGGCATAGATAGGAATTCACAAATACTTGCTAGTGGGCGATTCAGCAGTAGTGAGCTTTTCATTGAGAAAATAACATGAACTGTATCACATTCTTACCATATGCAGAATATGAGGAGAGAACAATAATGTAAGCTAAAGCACGCTTGATTGAGTACCAAAGTGCAGATGTGCTTCTAGATGCTCTATAGGGAACATGATAACGTTGTGTATAGGGCTTAAAAGGTGTGTTTTCACCCTGCAATAAACCAACATCAATGAACAATTAATCCCTTCAGTCATTTTCACAATCTTCAGAAAACTACATAGCAATTATGGTTTAAAGTGTAGGCTTCTAAATTTAGGGGGTGTTTGTTTGCACCACTTATAAGTGGCCTAGCACTTATAAGTGACGGACCACCTTAAAATAGTGTGTGTTTACCGGAACTTATAAGTCATTAACAACTATAAGTGGCTTGATTTCTATAAGCACCAAGGGGGGACTTATAAGTCCCACCCACTTGTAAGTGACAAGCCACTTATAAGCGATGCAAACAAGCACCCCCTTTAGAACAATTAAGATATTGGAGTACTAGTAGTCTACAAGTGCAAATCCACTAGGCTAGTTTCAATTTTTCGAAGAATGATTCAGTTAAAAAATTTCCCAAACTGGAGCATTGTGAGAAAATCATTGAGATTTAAATAGCAAACAAGTAAAAGGTGTGAGTGCTCACAAGTTCAGGAACCAAATCAAGCTCATGATTCCCTGCTGTCCATATCCATGGTTGATATGTAGTACTCCTCTCGACAAACCTTCCCCATGAATCCCACCTTTTATTGTCATGATATGGATAGGTATCCGCATAAGAGAGGTCACCCACGAACAACACGGTCTGCCCTTTCACCGGGTTTCCTTCATAATGGGAAAGTGTTTTGTTCGAGTCACAACTTTGACCAAGATCCCTTGCAAATTATGCATCAAAGAACATAATGAGTAATCCTCTTGATATAAATACAGACTACCTATTAATCCTGGTCCCCTTTTCCCAACCAAAACATCAAATAAAAAATGCACTTGATGATGAAATCAATTCATATGGTCCCCCTTTCTTCATTACTAATGCTGGAAATATTGCAGATTCTAACAATGTTGAAAAATGTAATGAAACTGGTCTCCAACCCTACATCAGATGATATGCCAAAAGTGAGGAAAGTAATAAATGGCATAATTAAACACAAATGAACGGACACGAGATTTGCCTTGAACGATAAACAAAACGGTAAAGATCTTACTGGGCCTGTTTCCAAGACACGTGAAATAACATCAAAACCTAATGAAACAATTCGCTCTAGCAGAAAATCGAGCTTCTGTAAGACATATGAAATGCTTTAGAATGTGACTGGAAGAAAACACAGTGATAGAACAAAGTAGTTAAACAAACAAGTTGTAATCCAAGCAATGTTCCAGAACCAATTTCATCTCCAGTTGGACACATGAACAACATATGCATACTTAGAATGCAAGCATAAAAATGAACCAAAATTTTACCAATACAAGAATGGATAATGCAAAATAATTATTGCTTGTTTTTAACCACTAAATAAATTTGATTATCTTACACTGATATTGATGCTTTGCTTGACTATTTTAGACGCACAGTTTATAATATTTGGCATCAACCTGAAAGTATAATAACAAAGCCATTGAGGTTGCATGCTCAAAAGCAGCAAAGGGCTCAATTTTAATAAAGTTGTACAAGCATATATACACTAATTACTTATCGGAATGCTTCCTGTGTCGGGTAACTAGAGCACAGAAAATGAGTAAAGCCCTCATTCATGGGCTTGCTAGGAATCATTAGTTTCTAGCAAGTTTTTATTATCAGCTTCATTGCTGTCTTGTTGGAGCAGAAGCATTGAATCTACGGTCTCTTTTATTGGCTTCAATGATTTTGGGACTACACTTTCTCTGCCATTAAAAGCTTGTTCAGGACAAATTGCTTAGATCTTCTTTATCTTATGAACGAGGTGTTTCCATACAGTGCAACATATTGGAAAGGACTATAGTTGCGACTGACCTTATGAACGACATGTTGCCATATATTTTTGAGTTTTTCTTCAGATAATGGAAATGATTATCAAGTATACATGATCAAATCATCCATAAAATTCAATAAAATTTGAGCAAAACAAAACAACATCCCAATAACCCAAATAGGGGAACAAACCAAATTATTGAGTCAAATTTCCAAACTAACCCATTACTTAAAATCACAAAACAAAACGAACCCAGATCTTAGATTAAGCAATCAACAAGCTAAGTAGAAGAAGAAACTTGAAGAAGGTCTAGAGATATTAGAGTTCATTGTTGGAAGAGCTTCCTTTCTATCATCTCTATCCTTTGCAGGATTCAACTCATCTTCTTCCTTTGAATCAAAGCATGGAAAACAACCCATTTCTTCAATTGATCGAATCTTAACAAAAATCCCAAACCCCCAACTCTTCTTCTTCAACTCATCCACTGAAATCCCTTTTGGGTTTTTCACTCAACTGTGTTTAGATCCACTTGAAGCCGAGCAGAGGCACAAGAGAAGAATAGAACAATAGAAGAATCAAAGTTTCAAATGAAGAAGAAGAAACAAAGTTGGAGAAAGCAAATGAAGAAGAAATATAAAAGAGAAAGCTTAGTTGGTTTTTGATTCGTTGAGAAACGATTAACAGAACAGATCTCGGCAAAAAGAACAATCCTTTCTACTGATTGTTGCTGCTGCTCGGACCTCTCGTAAACCAAGATTGAGTTGTGTTCTGCATAATTTGAAGAAAAATAAGAAATACTGATTCACTGAGAGATGAGCGAAGTGTGTGAAAAGAAGTGTGAGAGATCTGAAGAGCAATGTCAACTTACCTTGATGGAGTCTCGATCGAAACAGAGAGAGCTGTTGAAGGTGTTTTTCTATTTTTGAAGAGTGCAGACATGAGAAGGATGTCGATGCACGATGTCAACATAAGAGGGAGAAGGAGACATGAGAAGGATGTCAACATGAGAGGGACACATGGAGGAGGAGAATTGCAGGAGAGGGATGTGTTTTTTAGGTTTGTAGGTTGGAGGGAGTGCAGAATCGAGCGCGATGTCAATAATTGGCGAGCGCTTTCAGCTTTTTAAAATCCCGCCCTATTTTAATAGTGTTTTCTGATTTCAACAGGAACCCAAAATTGGCTTTATAGCAAATGTGGAAAAAACGCTATTATGAAATGCTATAAAAGCTGACTTTTTTTGTAGTGATCTCAAATAGAGGGAGGACAAGGTGGTGTAGTGGCGTCGATGGAGGAGGTTGTGTGTGGCTGAAGACGCTGACAAGATGGTGAAGGTGGTTGATGGCGGTGACAAGATGGTGAGGTTGCATGTGAGAGAATAGAAAATAAGAAAATCGTGACAGGGCTCGAGATGAAAAATTGTTAGTTGGAGCGTTAGGTTTTTATGGGGAGATGAAGGAGAAGCGTGATGGCGAAGGAGTTGTTAGTTGGTGACGAGAAGGAAGAAATAGATGGGGAGATGGGCTTGGGCCTGGACGGGTTATGGAGTTCCAATTCTTATCTTCTCTATTTCAATCACGGTGCTTTGAACCGCTTACTTTAACCACTTCACTTCTATTTTTTCTGCCCTTTTGAACTGATGTTTGAATATGCCAAATGAATATTCTCCTGAATTTATTCATTTAATACGATTTCATTGTTTAAGTTCCAAATTCTACAAAAATATGAAAATGAAATAATAAGAATAAAATATAATACTTGAAACATTAACAAATATAAGTTACAAGGTAATTTATGTATTAATTGAGTGAATATCAGTATCGAGTGCTTCTTATGAGGCTTATGTATGATAAAAGGGCAAAAAATAGTACTTGGGACATCAATTGACTAATACCTAGAGTTCAGAAACTCATTGACAAGTACAATGGAATGAGGAGCCAATTCAGCCAGTTTGGATCCACTAATGGCTTCATCACATTGCAACATAATGAAAGTGGTTATAGGTGGAGAGTGAAGACGTGTATTAAATACTGTGATTGGAGATAGTGGGAGATAACAAACATTATTTATGTGCATGGAGTTGTGACTCTAGCCAATCACAAACCTGTATAGGCAGAGTAAGTTTCTTCTATGACTTAATGTTTCTTCCCTATATATAATGTTTGCTCCCAGACTTATTTGCATTTTATGCAGGTATTGAAGTCCATACCATTTAGTCAAAGCCTATGTGGAGGCATATTCAAGGGGTATTATCAACATCAGAAATATGAGGAAGTGGGATGAAGTAAGTATCATCTTGATTGCTTATGTGTTTTATAATCTCTTACATGTTTGCATATCTGATGATGGTTTTGATGTGGTAGCCAACATATTTCATAGAATTATGGTTCATAATTGTTTATGGTTCATCATTGTTATGTTTATGTTAGATTTCAGACTTCAGATGGAATGAAATGTGATGATATTTTGACACTATTGAATGGTCTATAATTGAATTGTTATGTTTGCAAGTGATTGGCATGTCAGACTTCAGACTTCAAGTTATTGAGTCCAATGTTATGTTTTCATGTGATTGGTATGTCAGGCATCTTGAATTATTTGCATGTCTGAAATTGAATCCAGCGTTATTGTTGCAAAACAATTTTGGCAGGCTATTCAATGGCTATTGAATGGTCTGAAATTGAATTGTTTGCACCTTAGGTTGGTTTGGATAATGAATGGTACTGTGATATGTTAAAGTTTGATGTATATGTGTTGAATGTAGCATAAGTACATGTCAGACTTGTTGATATAATGTGTTGAAACATTTGTTGGTCTGATAAATTCTATGTTCATTCACTTCCTATTTAGGCTAGTGATGTAGATTTTACAAATCCAAATTAATAGGCTAATTTAACGTGATTGTTATATGGCAAGTGCATGGTTGTCTAACCGGTAGACAATTGCAAATACTGGTTGATCCCACGAGGATTGAAGACACAATCGAAAACTATAATCAATCAGAATTACTAAACTAATAGAAAATAGAAAACCAACTGAAAATTAAGTCTAAGAATCAAATAGAGAGATGCTAAGGCTTTCGAATCATCTATCTAGTTCATAAAATTATACTAATGCCAATTATTGTCTCCTAGAAATGTAGTGGATTGATTTTAGCAAAGATGTCAACCCCTAGCATTAGTTGTTTTTTTAAGGTACAACTAATCACAGGTTTAACTAATAGGAATAAAACATACTTAAAGAAAAAATAAATAAAAAATAATTCTAACTACCATGGATGCATGACATACACAGTAAAAGTAATATATGTTTATTCACAAATCAATCAAATGTCAAATCATACAATATATCGAATAACAATAAAAGACGAGAAAATTCTACTAAGCTTGAGAAATCATTAAAGCCTTAGCGGAGAGTTTAGCAGATCATGGTGGTGGTGGTTGGGGCGACAGTGTAGGCAATATCCATCAGCTCCTCACAACGTGCTTCACAAACGGGTGCGAATTCTCTGTGGTGGGACAAAAGAATTGTGGGTGCAAATAGCAAAGGAAAGAGTTTAAAAACTTTTTCCCTCCCTTTCCTCTTCTTTTTGTTTGCTCCTTCCATGTTTTGTGCCATAGTGCTCTCTTTAGTGTTCTGCGTAAATCTGAGTTCGGCGATGAGAGATGAAGAAGTAAGAAAGATCGAGAGGAGTGATGACTGGAGACGGTTCCTATCACCGAAAATATGGCGACTGCCTGGAGATCGTGATTGCAACCAGGAGGCGAGATGGAGAGATCTGGGAGGCGATGGTGAATTATTCAGGGAGAGAATGGGGAACGAGGAAGGAGATCAGTGTGATATTTTCCCTCCTTCTTCCCTGGATTTCGTCTGTGTGTGTTGCTATAAAGTGAGAGAGATCGAGGTGGAGCAGAGCTGTGTCTGTGGCGAGAAAAAGACGAAGGTGCTAGCTGGTTTGTAGTGGCTGTCGGCAAAGTGGAAAGGGAAGAAAAAAGAAAAAGAGTTGTTAGTAGTGGAGAGATTGAGAAGAGATGAATAACAGGGGAAGAAGTAGGGAATCTATTGGCAAAATGGAAAGTAGCGGTGGATTTGTTGCGAGACGGAGAGGACGAGAGAGATGGCAAGATGAAGATGAGTGATGAGGTGATTAATGGCGATGAGAGGTACGTTGTTGAGGAAGATATGTGTGTGTGTGTGAGGGCTGTTGATGGGATGAGAGACGTCAAAGGAGGAAGTTGTGTCGAAATGGAGGCATGAGGTGGTGGTAAGGAATTTGTCTAGGTGGTTGGCACGAAGCAGGTAGCTACTCTTTCCAGCGAGCAAGAAAAATGAGGAGAGGCGGCTGTGAAGTATGTTTTGGTGGTTTTGGGAGGAGGGGGTTATTGCTGCCCCCCAAAGCAGATGAGAGAGATCTCCTGTTTTGGTTGGCAAGGAAATTAAATAGTTTGGGAATTTATAAGCATAGGTTAAGATAAGATGGGTTTGGATTTTGGATTTCTGCTGCCGTAGTATTTCAATTTCATCGAAAATCATTATAGTCTTACGAGGGTTTATAGAAACGTTACCCACAAACTTTATTGACTCAATAAATTCTAGAAATTTTAGGTATTTGTCACTCAATTTATATGTGAAGAAAATAATAAATTATAGAAACACAGACGTCTCACATATAATTATCATGAAAAAACATATTTTTAAATAATGAAATGAATATGATCCCATGGACAAAAGTATCAATTACTTTTGAGAATGTTGAATCAAACACGAAAATTCTTGTCTATTCAATTTCCATATATATGGACCGAAAATTTACCTAAGATAAATTAGGTCTTTTTATTAGGTTGCAATGGGGCTAAGATTATGGCTAATAAGAATGAAAAATGATATACAAGAATTTTCTAAGAATGACAACACCCTTTAATAAACACATGGCTCAATGAACAATAAACCAATATTGTACACTATTAATTTTTCTTTCTTCAAAATTATTTTTCATATATATTTTTTTAAGAATCAATTTTTTTTCCTTTTTTTATTTTATTATTTTTATTAATGACATGTTTTTCCCTTTTCTACACAATAAAACATTTCTACCTTGAGGATTCATGGAATATCTAGTTTCAACGCTTTCTATTTGCTCATTCCAAATATATATCCAATCATACACATTTTCAGATAAATTGGGTAAGGATAAAAATAATATGGGGTATACTCCATAACTGGAGTAGGTAATGAAGATGCGCTTAGCAAAGAAAACGTTATTCAAAGACTCAAATGGCTGCAAATATATATTTATTACTAGGTAAGCTAAAAAGGCTACAGATGGTTCAAAGAAAAATGCAAACATCACTACTTAAGCTCAAGTTAGTATTATGATATCTCGATTAAATAAACCAAAAAGTTATATTGTAATGATTAAATTTTAATGTCATTCTCAAAACAATCAATAAGAGAAACAAGAATAATAAAATCATCAACGAGATAACGCGGACTCAAGAAAAATAAAAGTTTATTGAATGACCCTCAAGAAAAAATTAGAATGGCTCAAAACTCACAAGGGTTAAGTCTTCACTATTATTCTGAGGATTTTTGGTAAATATCTCACTCATTAACTTCAAATTATGCTAACTTGACTTATAATGCATGAATAGTCGAGTTGAAAAATCTCATGAAATATATTTAACTTAAAGATAATTTCAAACTTTATGTTTTCCTATTAATATATCAATGTGACAAACGATAATATATATTTTCTCAAATTTAAAAGCATACTTACAAGCATATTCTCTTCATTGGAAAGGAATGTTAGTTTTGAATGCATTTTCAAATAAAAAATTATTCAACAATTACCAGAATCGTCTACGTATGTAATGGATATTGAGTAGAATACAATAATTAATCGGTATAGTTGTGAAATACATTTCAGTTCAAAATTTTTAAAAATGCACAAAAACTCAAACTCCACCCCCAAACCTAAACCAAACATTGTCCTCGATGTATAAAAAAAAACCGTGACAAATTAAGAAAAAAGAAAATATGAGGGTTAGAGTGATATTACCATGGTGAAGTTTTTACCAATTTTGAATATATCATCTATCAATGAAAGTTAAAAAACATAAGAAATGAGGACTTATCATGAGAAATTAACAAAACACATACATGACACACAAAAAATGCACAACAGGAAAAATTACATGCACCAGTTGAAAGTTAAAATTGTTATGAAGCTAACGAGTACGACTGAAATGCAATTAGAAAAAACTCGAAAATCAATCCAGACTAACCATAATGACATAACTGAAGCTAGGTTGTCTCCCAAGCGCGCTTGGTTTAACGTCATCAACCCGACATATATTCTCCCTCACAAATGATATGTCATAAAATGAAGAGGAAAAATATAGCGAACGCCTTCCCCCAAACCTAGACTGTCAGTCCATGATGTAAATTAAATCAAAATGTCAAAGAATCATATAACAACCTAAAAAGTTGTGGACTAGCCCAAAAAATAATAGCAGCCACAAACGACACAACATATACTAACCCACCCCAAAAACTATGAAGCATCATCCAAGATCATAGAGAAAATGCAAATAAACTCACACACATAAGAAATCCTTAAGGACCTGGAGCATAAAGGGGTTATTTACAATAATCTCCAGCGAATGATTCTTGCCTACTCCTAAAAATGGACATCTTAAGTCAGGTGTCAGATCAGAAGATTGAATATGTTTCACAATAGGATGGTCAAAACTGAAATCATCCCTTAAAAACAAGGGATCCGCATAAGTAGCATCAGACAATGTGAAGGGATGCAAAGAGGTATATCGCGAGGGACGAGCTCATCATGAACACAAAATGAATTACACCAAGATATCAAGTTAGATAACTCAACAACACCCCCAAATTTGGAGTTAGCACTAGCTATGGCATGAATTTTCTCATTAGATGAATCTTCCGATAACGCCATGATTATTTCTTCAATTATGAGGTCATTTGTATCGTTAAAATAGTCAAGGCAAGACTCCAAAGAATACTGAAAATCAAACTTCATGCATGATTCAGTAGGAAAGCATACTTCGAATGAGACAACATGAAAATGTGAAGAGGGGGATGGGCCGAGAAGTAAAGTATAATCAATCACATTATCCTCAAAAACATCATCTAACTCGGGTTCAGATGTGCTACCAATTATGAATTGACCCTTTGGGTTTTGAACAAGGTGACTAGAAAAAAAATTTGTTTTTCTCTCAGAGAGTACCCGAGCAATCTGACTCACCGCTATCTCAAGTTTATTGATGGCTTGAGATTGTTGTTGAGTCGTGGCTTTTAATTCTAATATAGTTTGGGAATCCTTTTCAAGCATTCGTTTTATGTTGCAAAAAAGGGTTAACTGTTTCCTTTAAACTAGATGTGTTGGATGGAGGAACTTGGTTAAATTGAGGCATAACAGGGCTAAGGTCTTGAGGAGTCTGGGAGAAAACATGCCCCCCTTGGTGTGAGCCATGAGCCCAAGAGAGATTTGGATGTTTGGCAAAACCTGGGTTGTAATAGTTGGATTATGCATTATTACCAGGTTGCCAAATAGCATTAAAAAAATTGATTTGCTCGGCAAAATATGCAGAATAATCATTTTGCAAATCACAATCAGCTGTGAAATGACTATGACTTGAACATGCAGCACAAACCTCAGATGAAAATTTTGTGGGAGATAGAGGTTGAGTCAGTTTAAAAATTGAATCTATTTTCTTAGCCATAGTCATCACAATTGCTTGCTTCTAGCTTCGAGGCAGAAAGGGAAATGTAATCTTTAAAGGCTTTCTCCTCGGCCATCTCCTTGGTCTTTGTAGACAATGAGGTTGAACCTAAAAAGTTTTACTTTTTTTTTTATTTTAATTTCATTTAAATTCCAAGTCTAACCTCTATATGAAGATGATGTAACTCTAAAAAAAAAATGGAACTCTAAACGACACCTAAATGATGCACAAACAAGATAAATGGCAGACGACTCTAGAGTTTTGTTAGTAATGTCGAGCTGAAAATTAATTCAATTTACAAAACCATTGGAGAGGCACAATAATTTTTTATCAATCCTCCATTATAGAATTGTTTGTACCTTCTTTTTTTTTACTTCTTCAGCTCAAAGTGAAATGCCAGTTCAAGAATTATTCAACCACTCTCGGATATAATCACTTATTTTTCAACCACTCTCGGATATAATCACTTATTTAAAAGTTCGTTTTTGTTTAGGTCCTTATCAATGCCCTTACACATGTCATATAGGTCATCTTCTTCACTGAGCTCAAACGAGTTTCAAATCAGAGAAACCCTCAATGGAAAAGGTAAAGGTCTTTAGCATAAAGATTTAGATAAAGAAATTGAATAACATAAAAAAGGGAGGAAATCGAGTAGATTGCTTGCATTTGGGGGTTTCTATTCAAGAAAACCCTAAATTAAATCTGGTTGAAGAAGGAAAAAACAAAAGATAGTTGTTGGAGGAACACTTCGGAGAGTGTGAGCAGTTGGAGCAAGGAGGAGGAATTTTTTTGGTGAAAAAGAAGGGTTTTGGGAGAAGAAAAAAATAATCACTACAAAAAAAAAGCTCTTTAATAGCGGTTCAAAAACGCTATGGTAGGATACCATAGCGTTTTAGTAAACGCTATGTCTGCCGACGCTATAATAGACCCCTATAGCGGTTTTAAACCGCTATAGAAAGTTTGGTTTTTATAGCGTTTTAAAAACGCTATGATAGATCCTTTTATAGCGTTTTTAAAATGCTATGGTAGCTCCTTTTATAGCGTTTCTGAAATGCTATAGTAGAGTCTACCATTAAGTCTACATAGCAATTATTTTTTTTATTTTTTTTTTCTATCAACTGTTAATTATTTTCAACTCAAAAGTATAAACATTCACATTATAGAATCCAAATAGGATCACTAACAACAAAATTATAATTTTTTTGCTATCAACTCAAAATTACAAACATTCGAATCATCATATATATTGTACTATTGGTGGACATTGACATTATAGAAATCAAGCATTCCATTACATAGCACATTGCAACCCAATAGCAATATAGCAATGGAGTCTGTCGAAAGACATGGAGAGAGTGCTAAACTTCCCAGAAGAGATGGAGAAGATGCTTCACCCACCTGCACGCCGATATGTCAAGAATGACAAGGCCATCTTCCGCACCCCAGCTGATATTTATGAGCACCCCACCTTTTACTCATTTGTTCTTGACATGCCAGGCCTCGAGGCCGCCAATATCAAGGTCACCTTTCTCTCTCACTAGTCTTAGACTCATGAGTTCAATTCAATTAATATCAATAGCTGATCTGATCTACTAATCTCTGCAGGTGAAGGTAGAGAATGGGATACTCCATGTGGCTGGGAAGAAAAAGAAGAACCAGCAGCAGCAGCAGCAGGGGAATGAAGGAGGAGCTGTCAACTGTGTGGATGGAGTGCAAGACAAGCCCCAGGTTAATTACTGCAGCAATGAAGCCACAGAACTTGGAGAATTGCCTACATATGGGGAGCCATCCTGCATGGGAATTCCCTTTCTTTCCCACATAAGCAACCGCCAAAGCCGCAAAAATGCCTGAAGTGAGTAACAGTGTAACAATCTACAAAACACAAGTCGTAGTAAGTTAATAACTAGTAAGTGCATTTGGTTTTTCAGAGTTTGATGAACTTGTAATGAAAAAGAGTTTCGGTGCTTTCTTACCACATCTAGACCCACTGCTACTCGCCCCAACAAGCTGTCCTGAGGAATGAAAAGGACTAGAAGACTGTAAATGCCTCCAATCACATTTACAATCACAAAATACCTACATGAAGCTCTTAGTAAGAAAAACAAACTATGCAAAACAAGCCAGATGAAGTTCTTAGTAAGGAACTCAAAACAAACTATACAAAACATGCCATTTCAACACCACACAAGCAAATGAAACTTACTTGAATGAAGGAGCATCACTGTACTTTGCTTTGAAAGATAGATTAAACACTGTAGTAGACTCTTGACTAGTGACCATAACAATGGCTGCCACTGCCATTGCACACAAGGCTAAGAGCCTCAACCCAAAGATACAGAGCTTCTCGGTCTTAGCCATGGATTTTGATGAACAAGTCACTTGAGTTTTAAATAAACTATGTAAAGACAAGCCGTGGAAGTCAACGAAAATGAACTGAAATAGCATGTGATTAGCTTCTCAGCCAGAGGGTATTAAGACATAAATTATCAACAACAGAGATGACTATGGGCAAAAAGATAGACTTCCATGCAAAAAGATCACAGATCACTGATTTAACATACTTAATGACTGACAATGGTATGACAACACACCTGTTTATAGTAAAACATAATAAGTAAAATATATAATATATAAAAAGAAAAAGTATGCTTCCACCTCCAAAATCAACCACAACTAGGAAAATGCACCATCGAGGACAAGTAGGCATTGTTGGATTAGCAAAAGTAATTACTAGACTTTATGTATAAGGCACTAACCAATTTTACTGCAACGCCACCTCGCTTTTTTTCTGAGTTGAATGAGAACACATGAAGAACTGAGGACTCTGACTTCACAACATCAAACTTCATACCAAGCTACAAAGAGAAAAATAGATTGGCTACCGAAAATGGAAACTAAATTGGAAAGAAGTCGCATGATGTCGGAAAGATACCTTGACTCCCCAAGAAAGGATGGCCTTCTCTGTAGGTGATCCAGAAAGCTCTATTTCACCACTCTGTCACAAGAAAAGCAAGCAAAAAAGGTATCTCAGGAAAAAAAAATAGTTCTCAATAACTTAGCACCACGACAAAAGCATGTACAGAAATTTGACTCGCATAGAAAACACAAGTTCAAGGAAAAGATCAAGAATAAACAATTACATAGCAAAGCCTACAAGAGACGACTGAAATTTTGAAAATATAATAAGATTATTGTGAATGAAAGAGGGAACAATACAAAGATATACTAGATATATAGCATATCAATGAAAGAACAAGTCCCACACAGGCAATTTCATGTTTGGGAATAATTAGAAGATCAAAATACTACTCAGGGCCAATTGAAAGGCCTTGCTAGGTAAGTAATAACAAAGGTTAGTTGGCACCTTCCAAATGCAGCCCTAAGAGCCCTTTATAGATGGCCAGTTGTGTTTTATCGACTCATTTAATAAAACTTAACAAACTCACCCCAGAAGTGAAAACACTGCCCATGGTATTCTGTGCAATGCCGTCAATAATCAGAGATGAGGCAGTAGAAGTCATCGCCCTTCCATCATCGGCTGAATCCATTCTTTGCCCACCAACATATGACTCAACAACAGTCATCTGCAACAGGGGATATGACATTGTGATTAATAGCCTACCATACCTGCAACAGAAACATAACATTGTGTACTATAATGGGTATCTCACTGGGTATGTAACATAATTAAGATTATTAGTGTAAGCACTTACTTGCATACACTCCTCAACTTTAACAATTAAATCTTCTTCTTTAAATTTTAGAGCATCTTCACTAGAAATTTTGTTCTGCAAAGTTTGGAAATACAAGTGTGACCAGTTCAGCATGAGATAACACGATAAACTTAACATCAGGCTCACAAGTACTGTGAGTATACCCAATACAAAGGATTACTTACACGAGTTTCCTCAAGATTGTACTGCAAGCAAGAGTAGAAAGCCATTTTATCATCTTTGTTCACAAATTCGTGTAATGCAACATCCAAATCATTAACTGGAAGGATTTCCATTTTCTGCAAAACCAGAAATCAATTTAGGGTGCGCATTCCACATTCAAACAAAATAGTAGGATCTACATTGAGCAGAATGGATATTCATCTAGATTTAACAGTCCTCATAATGTTAGTCAAACATGAGGCAATCGTATTAGGATCACTATAGAACAAATTTATGCAATTGAAAAGTGGCAGTATTATCTAACAAGATCTGCTGAAACACTATGTACCTTGCATCAATATTTCAGTGATTGTAAACTCAAGTAATTTATGTCTCGACAGCTTAGTTCATACCCAAAATACTTCCCTTCCCCTAATCCCTACTAATATGACAAAAAGCAACATATTAAGTTTCCGCCGTGAATTTCCATGTTCTCCAAGAAAGTGATACAGCCAGGCACATCAAATGGATCTGATGAAATTAAAAGGTAAGGCAAACATGGAAAATGCCCTAAAATTTTCCAATTTTTTCATTGTAATGACCCCATTAAACAATGGACTTAAATATTATACATAGGAAGTGCATATCAAGAGCATACCAAATTGTTTTCTGCAACCAGAGCCTCAATATTCTGTTGGTTCAGCTCTTCTGTTATTCAATCTGAAACCTACACAAGAAAAAAAGGAAAACACTTAGATTACAAACTACAATGACATCAAGCCCTAGCAGAAATGTATCAGATTGGTCAAATAAATGCCAGGAGGTTGTCTGGAAGTTGTGCAAGTACAACTAACATGAATACATCAGACATCAATAACAAACCCTAGTATAGAAACATAGGCAAACACACCCTTGTGCACAAACACTGTTAAGACAAGGCCTGTAGCCCAGTTCACAAGCATTACACACACCTGTATTTTCACCAAAGCATGCTCACTCTAACACATAATATCTTGGTAACATCATCAGTATCTACCAAAGTTGAACAGGATCTACAATGCAGACAAGGTGTACCATACCCTTAAGACATGACATGGACACATAAATGTGAAAAGCTTATACTGCAACATATACAAGGTCATAAACCCTATTATTCTAAGCCAGCCAAAGATCTGAAACAGAATTGGATTTACAATTAGTTTCCCAAAACTTTAGTATTCATGCAAATTCCATGATTCAAATTACCATCTATATTCATCATCAAACATGCCTAGACTAAAACAAATCCAAACCCCATCGAAACCAAACTGAAAAGCCCACCTTTCCTTACATTCACAAAGCCTCTCATCACAAATTGAGAAAGGCAAAAGAAACCTTCATTTCTACACCAATCTCAATCAAAAGAAATCATCAAAGTTGAAAGCAAAATAATCCATGACTAAAAATTTGTCACTGAATTCTCGCTGAAAATTTGGTACCACCTCAATCAAAAACTCCACATGACTAAAGTAAAGAGTAATAACCCACTTAGGAACTTGACAAACAACAAAAGATGAAAACTTATGCAAATATGAATTTTCGGCAAATTCAATCCCTCAACCACTCAATATAAAAAAGAACTCCAATTACCTCAATTGAGAACAAATTCCAAAGCTTTTCAGTTCAAAACACATTTAAAACTGACGATTACAATCCATTTTAATGAAATTACACATGCAGACTCCAAATTACCATCGACATTCATCATCAAACATGCCTAGACTGAAAATCCAAAACCCATCAAACTAAACTAAAAGGCCAACCTTTCTCCACAATTCTCAAAACCTCTCCTCTCGTCACAAGATTGAGAAAGGCAAAGGAAACCTTCACTTCTACGCCAATCTCAATCAAAGAAGTCATCTGAGAACAAAACAATCCATGATACATCAACTCAAGTGCCAATATAAAAAAAAAATTTCCACTGCAACTCTGGTACCAACACAATGAAAAGTCTCAAAGGACTAATGAAAACAATACTACCCTATTTAGAAAGTTAAAAAACAAGTTGATGATTCTTTTATGAGATTGAACATGCAAACGATGAAAACTTGCAAAAAATGAAAACATGCATTTTCTAAAAATTCAACCCCTCAGCCACCCAAAATTGAAGGAAAAAAAAGATTAAAACTTTTTGAGTCCAGAACACATTGAAAACTGCCGATTAGAGTCCATGACAATGAAATTACACATGCATGATCCTAATTATCATCTACCTTCATCATCAAACATGCCTATACTCGAAAAACAATCAACACAGAATCTCTCACAACAACAAACCTCACCTTCTCGGGAGAGATGTAGCATTGACCATTTGGTTTAGCAGCTCTGGTGGCTAGACGGGTTATCGCCCCGGTACCTTGGTGGCAAACCTGCAACACAGTTGATCTTTCTGTTAGGATAACATGACATCAAAAATATCGACAGGGCAACCTACAAAAACAAATTCAAATTCTAAGTCTTACCAAATAGATGTCGCTTCAGATCTTCTTGCATCGTGTCATTATTGCACACAAAAATGTATCCTCCAAGCACCTCATTTCGTGGAAGCATCTCTGTTGCAGGCAGGGTCTTGAAGCGTTTGTCAAGAGCAGTGTTGTTATTGTTTTCATTGTTATTGTCAAGACCATTCTTCAATCATTCATACCTGTCATATGATACACAAAAGAGACTGATCACCGTCTAATGAGAACATAGTACTCTTTTTTTTCTAAGTACATATTACACACCTTTGAGAGGTTGGTGGTGTTTGCCTGTTCGCAACATCAAGTAAAACGCTCCTAATTATCAAAAAAATTCACCTCGAATTCTGATCTGAACTCAAAGCAACAAAATCTTAGAACGAACTAGTGTGAAATGCAGGACAAAAAACAACTAATCTATCAAAAGATCATGAACTCTAATAACCAAACAAACTGAAGTAAAATCAAAACTAATTCCGAAAAATTCAAGAACTAAGAACCCTAGAACACCGAAACCAAGCAAAATGAAGGCGAGGCACGCCATATCTGAGACTTACTAGCAAATGTAATCCTTCAAAGCTCTAAATCTACAATTCCTTTACTGCAAAAGGTGATACAAATTCAATCAAACAAACAAAAGAAAAATGTTCAGAGATCCAAAACACAGATTCAGCAAAACAAACTGAAAAGTGAAGAAAAATCAATCAAGAATTGTAAGTTGAGTTACCTTGAATGAACATGAGAGTTGAATACGAGAGAGAGGGGTCCAATCGTCACAGAATGGTGCGGTGATTTCGGCTTCAAGAGTGAAGAGCAACCAAAAGAATCCATTTAAGAGCCTTCGAAGTTGGCATCTTTGGTAACTTAGGATCCACTACTTCCTCAGCTTTCCTATTTCCAACCATTGTCTTCAACCAATCAACCAAATTCACCTACAAACAGAATTTTAAGTTTAGATCAAACAAAAAGGAGAAAGGTTACAAATTTAAAGTCTTTTAAAGTTTCAGCATCTGGCCTCTGCTGCTGCTGCTTCTGCTGATGATGAGCTGAAGAAATTTCTTGGATCTGTTTCGACACATTTGGTGATGGGTCTCTCATCGACACCCTCTTCTTCTTCGAGCTCATCGATTCATTCAAAGAGGACCTTTTACATAGAGATGTGATGCAGAAGAAGAGTGTGAACAAAACCTACCCAACCTAAATGGAATCAGTCAATCAGTCTAGGGTTTCGGATTTATAAAACCCCATTTTGCAGAATCTTGAAATCCCTCTCTCGAAATGAAATTTTATCAAGAACTGAGCCCTAACCCTCCCAAGATCAGATCAAGACGTCGTGAATGTAGATACGGAAATTCAGAGAGAAAATGAAACGAAGCTCACCTCTTGATTTGGATGCAAACATTAACATTGCTGCTCTGTTCCAGCGGTGTTGGCAAGGCAAGATCATCCGAACCCATTTGCAAATTGAAAAAAGAAATAAAAGCTCTCTCTAGGGTTTCTTTCGTATGGTTTGGTTTCGTTTGGCTTAGAGATAGAGAAAGGAAAGATGGAAGGAAATGAGACGAATGAGAGTGAATTCGCAATCTCCGTCTCTTGGAGTGAAGGATGGTATGTTGCTTGCATAAGAAGATGGAATGAAGGATTGTTGTGTTCTTTCGATTTTGCTATGTTTTAGGGCAATAACAAGAGCAAGAAGGAGACGAGCAAGAGGTCGAGCAGAGAGAGGCGAGAGAGAAGGAGATGAGAGGCGAGCTCTGTGGTTTAGTGTACTGAATGGGGGAGAGGAGAGAAAGTCGCGAAGTACAAAAAACATTTGGGAGAGCGCCAAAACGCCCGCCAGATTTCTATAGCGTTATTTTTCATTTTCTAAGTCATTCAAATTTTACTTTTTATAGCATATTTATAAAAAACGCTATTGGCACATGCTATCAATGAGCATTTGTGTTGTAGTGAATGTTCTCTCTGCCAATGAAAAAAAAAAAAAAATGTAAAAAAAGAACATGTGGGCTCGAATATTAGCTCCTAAATCAAAAACAAATTTGTTGAAAGCCCTAATTTTGTCTAAGCCCAAACAGAATTAAAGAAAAACTATGACTTTTGAGACCACCATTTCCTCTCTTTAACACCACAACCCCCTTATTTTTTTGTCTAACACCACCTTCTTACTGACACCGTCGATTTTTTATTTTTTGTGTGTTTTCGTTTCTAGATAACGAACAACAGCATGCGCCCCACCCTCACTGCCCACCACCGCATGCACCCACCCTTGTCGCCTGCCACCACCCCTATTCCCCCCTCCCCCACCTTTATTTCTCTCTTCATCTCTCACTACAAAAAAAATTTATATCAGCAACGGCTAAATCCCGTTGCCAAATGACCAAAAATCGTAGCTAATAGGAATCAGCGACGGCAGAACAACCGTCGCCATACCGTAGCTAGTCTTTTCGTCGCTATTTGAATCAGCCACGGCAAACTAGCCGTGGCTAATTGGCAACAGCTAAATACCGTCGCTAATTTAAAAAGTGCGGTCGCTAAAATTATTTCAAAATGTGGCTGAAAGAAATCTAGCGACGGTATGTTACCGTCGCTAACGTAAACAATAGCAACCGCAGATTACCGTGGCTAGTTAGCGACGGCTTCGTGCCATCGCTACGTCTCGCATTGAAATAGTCATTAGCGACAGCCAGATTACCGTGGCTAGTTAGCGACGGCTTCGTGCCGTCGATAAGTCCAGCATTGAAATAGCCATTAGCGACAGTATTATTACTGTGGCTAATTAGTGACGGCTTCGTGCCTTCGCTAAGTCCAGCATTGAAATAGCCATTAGCGACGGTCAGATTACCGTGGCTAGTTAGCGACGGATTCGTGCCGTTGCTAAGTCCCGCATTGAAATAGCCATTAGCGACGGTAATATTACCGTTGCTAGTTAGTGACGGCTTCATGCCGTCGCTAAGTCCCGCATTGAAATAGCCATTACCGACGGTCAGATTACCGTGGCTAGTTAGCCGTCGGTAATCTTCAAATCAATTGGACAAAACTGTGACGGTTGTTGCCATCGCTAACAAAATAAAATTGAAAAAAAAAATTGTAATAAA
Source organism: Berberis thunbergii (assembly GCA_003290165.1). Classification (NCBI taxonomy): domain Eukaryota; kingdom Viridiplantae; phylum Streptophyta; class Magnoliopsida; order Ranunculales; family Berberidaceae; genus Berberis; species Berberis thunbergii. Next base: position 252,839 of record QNQO01000274.1, on the reverse strand, counting down.
ATTATATTAATTTTAACTTTTTTTTTTGTCATTCAGAATAAACATCTTAAACCTAAACAAAATTATATTAATTTTCATATACACAATAAATTGTCCATCACAAAAAAATACATGATATAACTCACAAATAAATTGTACAATCCCAAATTCTCTGTCAACCTCAAATTGAGATATAACTCACTTAAACTTAAATAACGACATAAATCATAGTGATCATCTATGCACACAGTAAATCATATGGGACATAGAACAAAATTTTTACATACAACAATTCAGGTGATCTTGCACACAATAATTGCTTTAAGATCTGCATCAGCTTGGTCTTTCGACGTGGCTATTATCAGTTAACCAACATCACCAGAATTGCATTAAAATCACAATTTGCACAATCATCAGAGCAATATATTAACAGGAGCTTTGATCAGAGAGAATTCAAGTGGACAGATTAAGAAAAGTCAATGAAATGCTCATCTGACATTAACTGACATCATCCTTACTACAAGTGTACCACAAAAAGGGAAAAATAAAAAGAAAGAAGGAAATATGTGAAAGGTAATTTGATATCACTGGACTAACATGTTTTTTTACGAGATTAGTTATTATGGTTCTGCTTGAGGGTTTCCTATCCTAAAAGGGATAAGAATTACAACAACACCTTCGCTAGTTTATAAGTACATATCATTACTAGCTTAAGGTCTCTTTAGCATTTCAAGGGGGATAACTGATAGTGTAACCTACTGCTCAAGTGTACTTGCTTTAGTATTTGACGTTCCAAAATCAGTAAACTGGAAGTAAACTCTATGAAATACCTAATGCGATGCAATCATTTCAAAACTTTGACCAAAAGCTCAACACTGCTTCAATCCCATCCATCTTCATTCAATTAACTAACATTATGAAACTTTTATCAGAAGCTCAACGAGATGTGTTTTCTTTAGATCTTCTATCCTGCGAGTTAAGATACCTACTTAAAAATAATTGCTCGGCAGTGAAGCAACATTCCTCTATACTGGACAAAATGGTAGGATCTAACTTTTGCATCAGTAGAGCTAGTAAAAACAGTATGGTGTCGAGTTGGTACAATATTTGGCATTTTATTTGTGCCTGAAAATTATAGTCAGGCTATAGTGCTTCACAACTTGTAAAGAAACCCGCCCTAAACATAAGCGGATAAAAATACCTCTATTAGTTTATTTTATCGATACATGTTCCATAAATATTGCCTTTTGAGTGTCAACAGTTGATCAGCAAACACAAGTATAAACAAACTTAACAGGAAGAGAATCTACCTACATGAATTGAAACACAAATAGTTCCATCAAAGTTAGTTGAAGCAGCTTTTTTCGAACATAATTACGAGTCTTCTGACTTAGTGCTGCCACCTTATCAATAGGAACACCTATTTCAGAAGGGAAAAGATCAATGTTGTCATAAGCAACGCCTCAACAATAAAGGAATAGGACAAACACAACGTAAGCAATGCCTCAACAATGTTGTCAACATCTAAGAACAAGCGAAAGATGACCACATATAGAACTGTCAAAATACAAATGGCAATGACATGTAAGAACAAGTTACATGATCTATAGAAATGTCAAATATACATGCCGATGAACTGGTAATATCCTATAGATTTAAGTAAATATTGAGTTACATGATCTATAGAAATGTCAAATATGCATGGCGATGACTGACAGAAAAATATTGAGTCACGTTCGCACACAGATATGCTAAAATAATTGAAGATACTAGGGTATAGTCAACAATCATTCTTGATTAGCCACAAGAGTTTTTCTCCTAAAAGGTAACCAGATCTAAATGAGAAAATTAAAGTTCTTTAGCACATCTCAATGGTGATCAATCAAATAGTTACAAACCCAAAGGCCTTAGATATAGAAACTCAAACTTAATTTGTCTGGTTGTCTGAGCAAAATCAGTGAAACAAAACAAACTTAGATAAATAAATTGAAACAGTGACAAACTGAAATAATCAAACAAATAAACTGGACAATTGAACAATTTGCTGCTCTAATAAACAAGAACCTTACCTGCTGCACTGCTGGCAAAACCTACGCTCCGGACCGGCAACAACAACTCTTGGGCTTTTGGAATGGTCTTTACAGACTCTATGTCTGCGATGATAATCTTTATCTGAGGTAAGGTCGAGATTGCAACCTTCGACCTGACAGCGAGGGGTCTGTGTACTCTGGTAGGATGCTCTAGAATCAAACAATTGTTTTTAAACAAGTGGAAAACAACCGAATTACATAACATTTGTAACACCAATAATGGGAGGGCTTACTTCAATTATGCATTAGAACTACAGATTAAACACAAACATAGATGTATGAAGATCCAGATAAGCATCTGATTCAAAGAATTGCAGACACGATGACAGAAAATACATTCATAATTCAAACCACTCCTTCCACCCAAAGAATGAAACCCAACTTCAATTTAGCACCCTCTCTGACATAAACAAAATCTGAAATGAGATGAAAATAAAATAAAAAGCAATCATTTCACCATGAATTATTAAATCAAACAACTATAGGGCAATCACAATCCCATCCAATACTTGAAGTTGCAGGCACAAAAATTCAAAAGAGGTTACAATTCTACCTCCACCAACAAGTTGACAAGAACAACAACTAACCAAACACAAATACATCCAAAACACCCAGATAACTAATATGAAGATCTTCACAGTCATCACCATTTTTAACATGAAGAGAGTTTAGACAATACAATATACAAAAAGAAGAAGTACCAAAAATGTATAACTGGAAGAAGAACCAAATTTAGTTTTGCATTTTACTTTTGGTTAAAAAAAACCACAATCACATCCACAAAGCACCTGAACTCTGTGGTCTAAAATGTTTGAACAATAGAGACCAAAATATTGAACTAATTTTACTCAATTTCAAAAAATTAAAAGCCAATCACACAAACATCAACCAAATTTTACTTTGAATGACATATATATGTACTTGATGAATATGTAAGTTATTGTCGCTCGATGATATACATATTTCTTAAATGGCAGTTTTTTCTACTGCAAAATGTTATATGCCAATACATAAGTTGAGCATTTAACTACTTTTACTAGTTTCCCTTCTTAGAACCAGGGTCTTTTCAGTCCTCTTGAAAGTTAAAACATCTATAAGCTCCCAAAGCTACACATTGAGCTATTTGTGCAAAATAAAGTTTTTGAAAAAGAAAAAAAGACATACAGACAGACATCACAAAAACAATTGATTGATGAGCTCATAGACTTGGTTTTACTTAGGAAAGGTAAGTAGTCTTTGCAAAGAATATAAGAAAATGATTTCTACAAACTGAAAAAAAACACTGAGGAGCTCGTTATTGCTTTCCATACAATATAGTTCTGGACGTGAGGACAACAAACCCATACCTTTTAACAATGTTTCAAAATTTCAATGGCTTAAGACTTTATGTGCAAAAATCGCATACATAAACAGCATATGATCATTTCTTATACTTTGACTAGCATGATTCAAGCATAAAAAGGGAAATCTGCTAAGAAAATTCATAAACAGATTGAAAGGTAATTATCCATGGTGAGCTTTAAAAATAGAAACCATACGAGGACATCTCTTGTAAGATCCCAGAGCTGGCGCACGATCGTTTGTCTGTCCGTCAGTGAAGGTATCTCTCCAAGTACATAGGACTAGAATTTTGAAAAAGCAACATAACACCATTACCAAGGACTGAGCTGAAAATCAACATAATGGAAAAGGAAGATTTTTTGTGCCAGTCAAATAGACGCTATGCATTAAACAAAACTGTTTACTTCAAATGGAGATCTACCATTTCTACTAGTCCTTCTGATGTCGAGTATTGGTTAAAAACAATGGTCCTACAGCTCCCACCATCTTCATACTAGGTTTAATATCCTAGCAGTTCATATTAGTGTCCAAGCAAACAGGCTTATTGCTGGATCCATGCATAAAGCAGTCTAACAATTACATAACCAGTTTAAACAACCTATCCCAAGATGAATGCCTTCAGTTAGACTTTAGAGAATTCCATGTTAAATCCTTAGATGAATGCCTTGATAAAAATTTGTAAATTTTTACTATTTTGCTGATTCAAAGAAGAACCATCAGTTAAGTTGATGATGCAATGACTGAAAGGGTGCTCCACTGGGAGCAGTATGTCCTTCAGTACAACCATCTGCAGGGTGCTCCACTGGGACTCAAATGATGAAATTACTCAATAGGTGTCACGCCCCGACCCGCCACGGGAATCGCAGCGTGCCGATGCGTGAACTACCACGTACACAGGCAGATCGTAACCGACCACAACATCATAATATAACACCTTCTTGATACGATAAACAAACGGAAATAAAACTACGCTAAAATTTGAACAAAATAGATATATATTTGATTCGCCCAGCCAGAGTCATAGCGACAAAATCAGTATACAACCATTTAGTTTAACAATATAGTACATCTGAAATACAGAGAAAGCAAAACATACCCGTACAGGGTGGACACAACCCAAAAAGCACAAAACGCTCAAACAACGAAAATCGGGGCCTACGCGCCACGATCAGCAGGAACTCCAACACTGCCTGCACTCCAATAGAAGCACGCCCCTTGCGGGGTCAGCAAAGCACAAAGCTAGCTGGTGCGAGCGAACTAAATACAAATAACGGAATAATAAAACAAGGAAAATTCACGCCACACAACAATGAATAAGCAACAAGTTCTAAAGTCTAAATCACACCGTGTCTCTAAGGATAATGTTTCTAAGTTCAAGCAACAACCCAAACATTTCAGATTCAACAATAACTACCAGTTTACGATATATGTCAATCATTACACACGATTCAAACATGGTAAATATCAAGCAATGGAAATAAAACAATCTCATAATTCTTCCTAGCCTCCTAGGTATAACAATCAAGTTGAAATCAGAAATCCTGTATAAGTGTCTCATATCGTAGGTATCCGCATACCCTACGAATGTGTCTCACCCAGACACATCCCACAACGTGCACCAGTACCACTTCGGGCTTGTTTGTATCCTAATGGGGTGCCATCTGCCAGGATACAAACTCAAACATCCCGAACGACTGGCCTAACACGGCCAACCTAACATAATCCAAATCAAGCGCGCTGGGAGGGAAAGCGAGTAATCTCCAAAGCACGTCCTCCGGGACCCGTCCTACTGCACTCAATAGTGGCAAGTGCGTGCGGGAGCTCACCGCACCTCAGCAAGCTTGCCACATACAGTAGCGTCCACAATGTCAGGTGCGAGTCATCTCAAGCACCATCCAACTCTCGATGCGAGCAAACTCCTAAGCATCGGCAAACAGGCATTATAGCGGGGTAAAGACACTTATACTACTATCCACATACACAAATGACGAGTCTGTGCATATCCAAATGTACAAGCGTGCAATCATAAATAATTCGGCAATTTTTTTCTATAAAATCACGACTATGCCAGGGTCCCAACATGACCCAATTCACCACAATAAATTTACTCGAGTCGCTTATCATACATGCTCAAGACTCGAAAATTCACGGTAACATGATAGGCTATGCAAACTAGAAAACAAAGCATACCAGTCTCATGTCATTACACCAAAGCCTAATCACGCCAAAATTACTATTCGATTTCATTCAAGTATATCATGCTTTCTGAAAATCCAATGCATGATTCATTCACACATAACTAACACAATCCTCAAAATATCTGAAAACTCCGAATTTCAGATTTGGATTCAATTCCACACAATTGACGGTATAATGTAAAAAATTCCATTCAGGATTCAAATACTTATTTCTTAAAATAAAAATTATAGTTCCACTCACCTGGCGGAATGGATTTTCAAAACCCAATTCCTACCGGTCGAAGCTCCAAACACGCAAAACCACGAATGCAAGGCCACAAAAATTCTAAAACTGCAAGGCGGGCTCGAAAATGAGCAAACTAGCCGAAAACTGAAATAAATAAATAAATACAAGCGGCGCGTGACTGAAAGGAAAACTTACAGGCAATAGAAAATCGGCAACCACCCCGCCGAAACCCAAGGTTTGGCGAAAACGCGCCGAAACCCTCCCTACTCCGATCTGATCGCTACCAAACCTCACAACAACCCACAAAAGAGTCTAAGGACACTCAGAGTCACGAAAATGAGGCTCACCCACGCACCCAAAGCCCGGTTTCACGCCGAGGAACCCTCCAAACAAACATGCACCCTGATTTTTTGAAAAAAAATTTGGCCAACCCCAAAACACTCTTGCATGTCGGTTCTAAGGGCTCCCAAGGACGCCACCAAGGCCCTAACACGGCTGATCAGAGCTAAAAACCCGATCAAACCCCATACCCAAAGGAAAACTGATTTATTTTTTTTTTTTTTTTTGAAAAAAAACAACTGAGAAATAAATAGGGGGAAGAGAGAACGAACCGAGGAGGAGGAGGAGGTGAGTTTGGGGGAGAAAAACCCACAAAACCACCGAAAAAACGCTGTAGAAAATGGCGAGGATCTCGCCGTGCCTCTCGCTGGAACGAACAGAAAAAAGAAAAGAAAGAAAGAGAAGAAGAAAGGGGGAAAGGAGGGGTCGTTTTGTTTTAAAGGGGTGGGTGGCTATGTGCCCCCACCACCTTTGCTGAGTACACCCCGGCTTAAAAAACTTTTTTTTTTAAACACGCAGATCTCACATCATACACACCTTAAAAGAGATCTCGTCCTCGAGATCGGACAAAAGCCACGACAAGAAAACCTAGGCAAAAAGCTCGGGGTATTTCTGTCTCATCTGATCCTCCAACTCCCAAGTCATGTCACCCGCTCGGTGGCTCCACTGAACCTTTACTAACTTCACTATCCTCCGACGAAGTTGTTTCAGATCATCATCAACAATGGCTACTGGCCTCACTGGATACGTCAACTCATCCGCAATCTCTACTTCAGCAGGCTCTATAATCTGTGACGGGTCTGCCAAACACTTCCGCAACATGGATACGTGAAACACATCGTGGATTCCTGACATACTCTGCGGCAAAGCCAATCTGTAGGCCACTGGTCCGATCCTCTCAGTAATCTCATATGGCCCTACATACCTCGGTGCAAGTTTCCCACGACTTCGAAACCTAACAAATCCGTGCATCGGGGAAACTTTCAGGAAAACCCTGTCACCAACATCAAACTCCAACTCCTTACGCCTCCTATCAGCGTAACTCTTCTGTCTACTCTGGGCCGTCAACAACCGCGCTCTAATCAGCTCAATCTTCTCAGTAGTTTCTCTGATCACATCCGGCCCCATCACAACTGACTCTCCAATCTCTGCCCAACAAACAGGGGACCTACACGGTCGTCCATAGAGTGCCTCAAACGGTGCCATGCCAATACTTACGTGGTAGCTGTTGTTGTACGCAAACTCGCATAACGGTAGGTGATCTTCCCAACTGCCCCCAAAGTCTAAAATGCATGCTCTAAGCATGTCTTCCACTACCTGATTCACACGCTCAGATTGACCATCTGTCTGTGGATGATAAGTTGTACTCATGTCCAATCTAGTACCCATAGCTTGCTGAAAGCTCTGCCAGAAGTGGGCTGTGAAAAGCGGATCTCTGTCGGATACAATCGAAACAGGCGACCCATGAAGGCGAACTATCTCCCGAATGAACAACACTGCTAGACTGTCTGCCATCCGATTCATACTAACAGGAATGAAATGTGCACACTTCGTCAACCGATCAACAATAACCCATATCGACTCATTACCTTTCCTCGACCGTGGAAGTCCATCGATGAAATCCATAGTGATATACTCCCACTTCCACGTCGGGATATCCAATGGATGCAATAACCCAGACGGTCTCTGATGCTCGGCTTTCACCTGCTGACAAGTAGCACACCGTGCCACAAACTCTCCAATGTCTTTCTTCATGCCATGCCACCAGAAAGAACGTCTCAACACTGACCAATCGGTAGGGCACTCATCCAATGTGTCCACTACCAAATCTGCTATCTGCCTCGTAATCACTGGATCAGAGGTCTGTCTCTCCACCACTCTACTGATCAACGACGGATAAACTGCTAAACCCGCTATCAATCTGCCCTCTGTACTGAAAGTAGGCTGAACTGCAAATGAAGCTAATGTCTCCAGTGTTCGGTACTCCTGAATCATCATGGTTGCCATCCCTACATGTCGCCTACTCAAGGCATCTGCAACCACATTGGCCCTACCAGGCTGATACTGTATCTCGAAGTCATAGCTGCTAAGGAAATCAACCCATCGTTGTTGCCTCATATTTAACTCCCTCTGAGTGAATAAGTACTTCAAACTCTTGTGATCTGTGAACAACTCAAACCTCTCACCATACAGATAATGTCTCCAGATTTTCAAAGCAAAGACTACGGCTGCCAACTCTAAATCATGTGTCGGATATTTTCGCTCGTGTGGTTTCAACTGTCGAGACGCATAGGCTACGACCTTCTTGCCTTGCATCAACACTCCACCCAATCCTGTACCGCAAGCATCAGTAAATACCACCAATCGGCTACCAGGTGTCGGAATAGTCAACACTGGTGCGGAAGTCAACCGAAGCTTCAAAGTTTCAAAAGCTTCTTCACACTTTTCTGACCATACAAAAGGAAAATTCTTTCTAGTTAACTGAGTGAGTGGTGCCGCAATCAAAGAAAATTTCTCGATAAACCGTCGGTAATAACCAGCCAAACCCAGAAAACTACGAATCTCTGTCACACTACTAGGTCGTCTCCAAGACTTCACTGCCTCGACTTTCTCAGGGTCCACTGCAATACCTCCACTAGAAATGACATGCCCAAGAAATCGAACTTCAGGCTCCCAAAAGTGACACTTACTGAACTTCGCATACAACTGATTTTCTCTAAGTATCTACAAAACAATGCGAAGGTGTTCTCTGTGCTCCTCTAAACTCCTCGAATACACTAAGATATCATCAATGAAGATTACCACAAACTTGTCCAGGTACGGACTGAACAATCTATTCATCAAATCCATGAAGAAAGCTGGTGCATTTGTCAATCCAAATGGCATGACTGGAAACTCATACAAGCCATAACAAGTCCGAAAAGCGGTAATTGGAACGGAATGTTCCTCAACTCTCATCTGATGGTACCCAGACTGCAAATCTAACTGTGAAAACACTACGGCTCCCCTCAACTGATCCAATAAATCATCAATCCGAGGCAATGGATATTTATTCTTGATGGTCACTTTATTCAAATCTCGATAATCTATGCACATCCTCAATGATCCATCCTTCTTGGATACAAATATTGCTGGAGCTCCCCAAGGTGAATTGCTCGGACGAATAAATCCCTTGCGAAACAACTCATCAAGCTGTACTTTCATCTCTTCCAATTGCTTAGGTGCAAGTCTGTACGCCGATTTAGAGATAGGTGCAGTACCAGGAACCAGGTCAATCCGAAACTTTACCTCACGACGTGGAGGGATACCAGGAATCTCCTGAAAGACATCAGGGAACTCACACACAACCTCTACAGAACCGGTGTCGGGACAAGAAATCTCAAGAGAGCTAAGAAAACTCGACATCAACGAAATCGAATCGGGCTCACAAGCCAACACACGAGGTGAAGCATCAGGTGGCGCTAACATCACCGACCTATGCAAGCAATCAATGATCATCGGATGACTGGACAACCAATCCATCCCTAGAATCAATTGATAGCCCTCGAAACCCAAGACAATAAAATCAAACACAAAGCTGTACCCCAACAAGGAAAACTAGAAACTGGGACACAACTCCCACAACCAAACCGAACTGCCCAAGGGAGACACAACGCACAAGGGCTCCGACAAAGGCACCACCTCAAGGTTGTCTCTAACAACCAACTGTCTAGAAATAAAAGACCTAGATGCTCCTGTATCGAAAAGAGCCCTCAACAGGGAAGACGACGAATGTACAAAACCTGGCACACAACACAAGTATCCTGAATCACATAACAACACACTAACATGCAATTTTTTCCTACGCATAATGCACATAACATAATCTTACTACATCTGGCACACACAAAACAATAAAAATAAATAAATAAATAACATACCCTCAACATTTCCCTGACCGAGAATAGCTGCTAGGCGAACAGGCGGTGCTGGGAGAGGGACTCTCTGACCACTACCAGACACAGGCGCTAATTGTCCCTGAGACGCCCTCTGCAGTGCTGGTCCAGCCCTATTCTGAGGACAAAGCCTGGAAAAGTGCCCAAATTGTTCACAAGTATAACAAACTACATGCTCCCATCGATTTGTCTGACCTCTTGGACAATCACGGGCTATATGTCCCTCCTGACCACAAGTGAAACAACCGCTCCTACTTCCTGTCTGACCACCCCACCTAGGCTGTCTCTGTTGTTGCTGTTGCTGTCGATGATCTCTTCGAGAACGTTTGTCACCTCTGCGGTCTCTGCCAGTCCTAACTGGTCCACCTCTACCAGGGTCTCTCTGCTGGATAGCGGCACGATCTGGCTGTTGTGCCTGCTCAATTATCTGACTTTCTCGGCCAAACCTCTGACTACGTTCTGAACCTCTAGTTCGCCGAACCAAAGTCTCCTGTCTACACTCGGCGTCCACTCGCTCCTGACTCAAAGTGATATCCACTAATCTATCAAAAGGACGATCAATCATCACCATCAACTGTTTCCTTAAAAACGGGTTCAGACCACTCAAAAATTTTTTGTTCTTCTTCTCTGGTGTATCTATAAAATAAGTGGCATAGCGGCTCAACTGTGTAAACTCTGACAAGTATTCAGAAACTGATCTAGAACCCTGCTGTAAATGTATAAACCTGTCCACTATCTCAGCTCTTGCAGAATCAGGAACAAAATGTTGTTCAAACACCTGGCAAAATGTATCCCACTGCATCTGTGACACATCACGGCTCTGCTTCACTGTATCCCACCAGTACATAGCCTCTCCGTCAAACTGGTGTGCTACTAACTCAGTACGCTGTATAGGTGTCAGCACCATCCTCTCAAATATGAGCTCTACCTTACGGATCCACCGATCCGCAGCTAGAGAATCTCCAGTACCATCAAACCTTTCACCACCCAAGCTGACGAAATCCCTGTTGCGCCGAGTAAACGGATCCTCTGACTGACTGCCTTGCCTCACACTCTGTGCCAACTGGGTCATAATTTCCATAAAAGCCTGAGAGATATCCTCCCTTGCAGCGCCTGAACCCTCACCCTGAGATCTCTGCCCACGCGCCATCGCCAAACAACCTCTACGAAAAATAAGAAAACACACATACCATACATCAAACAACACAACAAAATTCCTAACTCCTCTACCCAATCCACTCAAGAAAGTGGTATACGATGACGTTCTATGTGAACCGGTAACAATTGCTCTGATACCAAGCTCTGTCACGCCCCGACCCGCTACGGGAATCGCAGCGTGTCGATGCGTGAACTACCACGTACACAGGCAGATCGTAACCGACCACAACATCATAATATAACACCTTCTTGATACGATAAACAAACGGAAATAAAACTACGCTAAAATTTGAACAAAATAGATATATATTTGATTCGCCCCGCCAGAGTCATAGCGACAAAATCAGTATACAACCATCTAGTTTAACAATATAGTACATCTGAAATACAGAGAAAGCAAAACATACCCGTACAGGGTGGACACAACCCAAAAAACACAAAACGCTCAAACAACGAAAATCGGGGCCTACGCGCCACGATCAGCAGGAACTCCAACACTGCCTGCATTCCAATAGAAGCACGCCCCTTGCGGGGTCAGCAAAGCACAAAGCTAGCTGGTGCGAGCGAACTAAATACAAATAACGGAATAATAAAACAAGGAAAATTCACGCCACACAACAATGAATAAGCAACAAGTTCTAAAGTCTAAATCACACCGTGTCTCTAAGGATAATGTTTCTAAGTTCAAGCAACAACCCAAACATTTCAGATTCAACAATAACTACCAGTTTACGATATATGTCAATCATTACACACGATTCAAACATGGTAAATATCAAGCAATGGAAATAAAACAATCTCATAATTCTTCCTAGCCTCCTAGGTATAACAATCAAGTTGAAATCAGAAATCCTGTATAAGTGTCTCATATCGTAGGTATCCGCATACCCTACGAATGTGTCTCACCCAGACACATCCCACAACGTGCACCAGTACCACTTCGGGCTTGTTTGTATCCTAATGGGGTGCCATCTGCCAGGATACAAACTCAAACATCCCGAACGACTGGCCTAACACGGCCAACCTAACATAATCCAAATCAAGCGTGCTGGGAGGGAAAGCGAGTAATCTCCAAAGCACGTCCTCCGGGACCCGTCCTACTGCACTCTATAGTGGCAAGTGCGTGCGGGAGCTCACCGCACCTCAGCAAGCTTGCCACATGCAGTAGCGTCCACAATGTCAGGTGCGAGTCATCTCAAGCACCATCCAACTCTCGATGCGAGCAAGCTCCTAAGCATCGGCAAACATGCATTATAGCGGGGTAAAGACACTTATACTACTATCCACATACACAAATGACGAGTCTGTGCATAACCAAATGTACAAGCGTGCAATCATAAATAATTCGGCAATTTTTTTTTATAAAATCACGACTATGCCAGGGTCCCAACATGACCCAATTCACCACAATAAATTTACTCGAGTCGCTTATCATACATGCTCAAGACTCGAAAATTCACGGTAACATGATAGGCTATGCAAACTAGTAAACAAAGCATACCAGTCTCATATCATTACACCAAAGCCTAATCACGCCAAAATTACTATTCGATTTCATTCAAGTATATCATGCTTTCTGAAAATCCAATGCATGATTCATTCACACATAACTAACACAATCCTCAAAATATCTGAAAACTCCGAATTTCAGATTTGGATTCAATTCCACACAATTGACGGTATAATGTAAAAATTCCATTCAGGATTCAAATACTTATTTCTTAAAATAAAAATTATAGTTCCACTCACCTGGCGGAATGGATTTTCAAAATCCAATTCCTACCGGTCGAAGCTCCAAACACGCAAAACCACGAATGCAAGGCCACGAAAATTCTAAAACTGCAAGGCGGGCTCGAAAATGAGCAAACTAGCCGAAAACTGAAATAAATAAATAAATACAAGCGGCGCGTGACTGAAAGGAAAACTTACAGGCAATAGGAAATCGGCAACCACCCCGCCGAAACCCAAGGTTTGGCGAAAACGCGCCGAAACCCTCCCTACTCCGATCTGATCGCTACCAAACTGCACAACAACCCACAAAAGAGTCTAAGGACACTCAGAGTCACGAAAATGAGGCTCACCCACGCACCCAAAGCCCGGTTTCACGCCGAGGAACCCTCCAAACAAACATGCACCCTGATTTTTTGAAAAAAAATTTGGCCAACCCCAAAACAGTCTTGCATGTCGGTTCTAAGGGCTCCCAAGGACGCCACCAAGGCCCTAACACGGCTGATCGGAGCTAAAAACCCGATCAAACCCCATACCCAAAGGAAAACTGATTTTTTTTTTTTTTTTTGAAAAAAAACAACTGAGAAATAAATAGGGGGAAGAGAGAACGAACCGAGGAGGAGGAGGAGGAGGTGAGATTGGGGGAGAAAAACCCACAAAACCACCGAAAAAATGCTGTAGAAATGGCGAGGATCTCGCCGCGCCTCTCGCTGGAACGAACAGAAAAAAGAAAAGAATAAAAGATAAGAAGAAAGGGGGAAAGGAGGGGTCGTTTTGTTTTAAAGGGGTGGGTTGCTATGTGCCCCCACCACCTTTGCTGAGTACACCCCGGCTTAAAAAACTTTTTTTTTTTTAAAAAACACGCAGATCTCACATCATACACACCTTAAAAGAGATCTCGTCCTCGAGATCGGACAAAAGCCACGACAAGAAAACCTAGGCAAAAAGCTCGAGGTATTTCTGTCTCATCTGATCCTCCAGCTCCCAAGTCATGTCACCCGCTCGGTGGCTCCACTGAACCTTCACTAACTTCACTATCCTCCGACGAAGTTGTTTCACATCATCATCAACAATGGCTACTGGCCTCACTGGATACGTCAACTCATCCGCAATCTCTACTTCAGCAGGCTCTATAATCTGTGACGGGTCTGCCAAACACTTCCGCAACATGGATACGTGAAACACATCGTGGATTCCTGACATACTCTGCGGCAAAGCCAATCTGTAGGCCACTGGTCCGATCCTCTCAGTAATCTCATATGGCCCTACATACCTCGGTGCAAGTTTCCCACGACTTCGAAACCTAACAACTCCGCGCATCGGGGAAACTTTCAGAAAAACCCTGTCACCAACATCAAACTCCAACTCCTTACGCCTCCTATCAGCGTAACTCTTCTGTCTACTCTGGGCCGTCAACAACCGCGCTCTAATCAGCTCAATCTTCTCAATAGTTTCTCTGATCACATCCGGCCCCATCACAACTGACTCTCCAATCTCTGCCCAACAAACAGGGGACCTACACGGTCGTCCATAGAGTGCCTCAAACGGTGCCATGCCAATACTTACGTGGTAGCTGTTGTTGTACGTAAACTCGCATAACGGTAGGTGATCTTCCCAACTGCCCCCAAAGTCTAAAATGCATGCTCTAAGCATGTCTTCCACTATCTGATTCACACGCTCAGATTGACCATCTGTCTGTGGATGATAAGCTGTACTCATGTCCAATCTAGTACCCATAGCTTGCTGAAAGCTCTGCAGAAGTGGGCTGTGAAAAGCGGATCTCTGTCGGATACAATCGAAACAGGCAACCCATGAAGGCGAACTATCTCCCGAATGAACAACACTGCTAGACTGTCTGCCGTCCGATTCATACTAACAGGAATGAAATGTGCACACTTCGTCAACCGATCAACAATAACCCATATCGACTCATTACCTTTCCTCGACCGTGGAAGTCCATCGATGAAATCCATAGTGATATACTCCCACTTCCACGTCGGGATATCCAATGGATGCAATAACCCAGACGGTCTCTGATGCTCGGCTTTCACCTGCTGACAAGTCGCACACCGATAATCTATGTCTTTCTTCCCTTGAAAATATGGTTCTTCCTCCCAGACCTTCTTCCTCTCACAGCTTCTTCCTCTAAAAATCGTGCCTCTTCCTCGCAGAGCTTCTTCCTCTCAAAACACCGTGACGTGGGATGTTAAACCTTCGTCCTCTCAAAATCGCTCTTCCAAACCTTCTTTCTCTCTCTGTTTCATCCTCTGCAATGATTATTCTCAATGATTCTTCCTCTCACGGGTTCTTTTCAATGATTCTTCCTTAATGATTCTTCTCAATGATTCTTCCTCTCTCTGCTTCTCAATGATTCTTCCTCTCTCTGCTTCGTCCTTTGCAATTAATACTCTCTTCACAAAACAAAAACAACGCGAGATTCCCAATTTTTTTCTCGCCGAAAGGTTTTTATTTTGTGTCTTTTTTTTTTATCGATTAGGTACGGCAAAAACCCATAGCTAGGATTTGTAAACCTTAGCTACGGTTATTATACCGTGGCTAAGTAAAATTTTCTTCAATATATATTTTTTTCAAATATACACTTATGGACGGCATAAAGCGTACCAAAGTGTTTTTATTTGTAAATCCCAAACAAGTTAATACTCTATCAACCCCAAATTGATATTATATATATATGATTCAGGGGCCTACATAAGCAGAAAAATTACTTGGCCGGATTTACAATCAAGGACAAACTAAAACTTACAAATTTTGATTCAAGGTTTATACTATTAAAAAACAACAAATACGATTTTGGAAAGACAAATTTGGAGTGTCCATGCCTTTTCAATCAGAATAAATTTTTCTCCCCATCTAAATTCAAAGCGTCTTCAAGTTTTACAGAAATTAAACAATCTTTTGGCCTGAAAAAATGAAGGATATGGGTAAGATGCAGGAGATGATCAAAAATACAATGATATGAGTAAAAACAATGATATCAGTAAGATGAAGGATATGGGTAAGATGCAGGAGATGATCCAAACAAATAATTATAAATTTTTCTCATACCTGCAAGTGGCTTTTAACAAGGCCAATGCTAAGTCCTCTCACATTCATTAGTTGAAAGACAAATTTGGGAGTTGCTTCTGCAACAATCAAAGGAAAAAATTGATATAGAGTTAGTAATCCTTGATAATTGTTGAAATGCTCCATGAGCTTCTCCTCTGTCTCCCATGAAATCCCTCCGATGAAGAACGTCAACAAGTTTTATAAAAATGAAACAATGTTTCGCCTTGCATAAAAACCAAGGCCCTTCAACTAGTAAAAAAGATACTGGAAGGCGGTAAGAATATCAAAGAGAATATGGGTAAGATGCAGGCACGAATTATACCGTATCAAAGAAACTGTAGCTAAAAGAAATTCTAAGGCTTCTCTTTCAAAAAAAAACTGTTACAAATAACATTTCCCCTCGATGAGCCTCATTTGCTTAAGTCACACGGTGAAGTAACAACCACCATTATATAAGGTAAAGAGAACATTCGAAGTATGTATGCAATTTTAACATTCGACAAAGAGAAAATCTGAGATCTGAGAATAAGGGATAGATAGGGAGTAGAGAATAAGGGACATATAGTACCACCACGGCACCACTGTCGTCGTCCTTATATCAAAGAGAAAATCTGAGATCTCTTGCATCTAGGGAAAGGCGGCCGAGATGGGTGTCAAGTGAGAGTTTTATAATGGATTTGGGTTTCTTCTCTGCTTCTAGGATCTTCTCTGCCACAGCGAACTTTTCCTCTGTAAAATTTAAATTTATATAGAGAGAGAGTTAATTGAAGGAGATTGGTTGACTTGGTTTCACAAGGATCGGTGACGTGGTTTGTTTGAGTGCATTGGATTGAGCTATAGTTTTTAGGTGTTATTAACAGTTGCGATGAGGTTCTATTTTTGTTTAATTTTTTTTAAAATATTATATTATTGTCCATTTTTTCGTAGCTAATAAAATATTCTTTATAAAACTTACTTTTTTTTATTGAGCTAAATGTTTAAAAATATATATATACTAGTGTAACACTCGTGCCGTTGTCACTACTACAAAGTACATTGTACTTTCAAGGAATTGTTGATTAATCGCAATTGGGTTTTTATTTAATTTTTTTAAAAAACACTTGCAATGCATTAACTTTGAAACAAATTTTAATACTCATTAAACGAAAAAAAAATTAATAACAATGAGCTTAAACAACATTCATGCTACATCTGGGATGAATAGACTCACCTGGATGAAAGCTCATCAGTTGCATCAGGAGTGGACTCACCCAAGATGCCAGCGATCTCCACCTCAGTAAACATCTCACCAAGAGCCTTCAGCTTCATCATAAGTAACAGGTGGAAAATCTCTCAGTGTGACTTTACCACCCAATTGACTCCTCGGTCAAATAAACTGCATGAAGTCCATCCAAATTCACAATTCATTTCACATAATCCATCAACGTACAGCTGATATCAGGCACAAATCAATTCAATAAAAACACTTGCCTTGGTTTCGAGGCCACGAAGCTCGACCTGAGTGAATTGGCTTTGAAGCCAGGGATCCGAAACAATAACACCCATAGAGGTAGACATCTTTGCCAATGTTTACCAACCTGAACAATCCCACCATGAACAAACAAATAGCACACTATAAGGATCTCAAGCACACAATGAAAATAAAAATTCAGATCCAATTTCTTATAAAACAAAACCCAATTGAATAAACACATAAATGAAGAAATAAAACTGATTTGGGGACAGAACCTTGCGAAGAGGAAAGAACAGGAGCCGACCAACCCCTGATCACACTACAAGAAAAATTGTGATCAATAGCGTTTAAAAACCGCTATGGTAGGATACCATAGCGGTTTAGTAACCGCTATGACAGCCGGCGCTATAATAGACCCAGGGGATATTATAGCGATTTTAAAACGCTATGGTAAGTTTGGCTTTTATAGCGTTTCAAAACCGCTATGGTAGCCTCTGCCATAGCGTTTTAAAAACGCTATAGTAGACTCTAAAACCGCTATGGTATACTCTACCATAGCGTTTTAAAAACGCTATGGTAAGTATACATAGCAAATATTATTTTTATTTTTTTATATATTTTTTTTTACTATCAAATGACTTTTTATTACATCTCATAAGTTTTATGTCTAGAAAATAAAAATTTTAATGTGCCAAAGTTAAACATTTCCATGAATGGAGGCAAAGTAATGTAATTAATTAATAAACGGTATTACATCGAGTCACAAAATCTATCAAATAATAAAAATAATGTAATTAATAAGATAATGTATTACAATTATGGTACTTGGGATAACAAATTGAAAATTAAGTGATGGTTTTGCCCATTGGATCAATGAGAATCATGCCAATAACACCACCCGCTTCTCTAACAAAATGGCTTTTTTGCTTCTAAGGTCTGGGAGTTCAAAAGCACAGACAACGATCTTCCCCTTTATCAAGCTATGATCAAGAGTGTTGTTCTTGCATAAGCTGAAAAAACAGATCAAGACATAATAATTAGCACTATTTATATGAAGAAATAATTAGCACTATATATATGAAGATGAGTGTTCATCAAGCACATTGGACAAGCATATCATCCCTAAAATGTGCAAATGCATGAGGATCAAAACCAAGAACATGAATCACCTGAATGGTACCAAAACTGCCATACATCTCTACGCCCCAGCTGCGCCAAAAAAAACATTGTTTATAAAGCTTTGTTTCTGAGACAGAACCAAAGCTTTGGGTTTCTTGTAAATTACCAGAGCAGGTGGAGTTATGATCTTCTGTTATCCTTGACTAGTATTATAATGAATCGTTTTGACACACCAATAATAAATTTCTAACTCTCTCCTGAGGAAGATACGAGTTGCTATAATAATGTGCAACCGAGAAGATTAAAAAAGACCATTTTCTGCAAAAGAATTTTTGATATACAAATAGCCCCTTGAAGAATCACACCTTCTGAATGGTTTGAACCAAACCATGAATGAATCTAGGTGGGGTACAGTTGATTCCGACTTGGCTTGGCTTGCGGATGTGGTCTGATGCTGGGTGCTGTCTAGTGACAGTATGCGGCCTGGATGATGCCACGAAATCGCGGTTGCGACACAGCTAAACAGGGGCAGATGTTTAGGCAGAGCACTCTGTTGCAAAACAGAGTTGCTCTGTTCTGCACTGCGTTGCTGTTGCTGTTGCTGTTGCGTTGCTGATGCCGCTGCTGCGCTGAGTTGTTGTTGCTGTTGCTGCGCTAAGTTGCTGTTGCTGCGCTAAGTTGTTGTTGTTGCTCCTGCTGCTACGCTGAATTGATGTTGCTGCTGCTGCTGCTACGCTGAACTGTCGCAGCGTTGGTTGGAGCATTTGTTTTGGGCAATCCGGGGTACGCTCGGGTCGCAGAAACGCGCGTGTGCTGCGTGCTCTATGGCTGATCAAGCCCCTGAAGATTTTTGATGTTTTATGCAAGACATACAATTTTTCAAAAAGGTGAAGAACATAAGTATAGCATTAACTCAAATGTAGAAAACAGAAAATTACTCAGCACAGAAAAAGGAACAAAGATATTAGTCACAAACACTACAAAATCAAATGATTGTGATTCATAACATGAATTATCACTATGAGCAAATAAACTGAACTTTGAAATTGAAGTTGAATGTCTAATAGACTGCATCATAGTCAACACACATGATTGTGGTTAGTTCTATTCTTTTCAAAGTAAACAAAGTATCTTGAGAGATCTATCAGCTAAAATCATTCAAAATTGTTTAAATGTGCATCTTTAAGTTGCATGCATTGTCAGCTCCCCTTCCCCCTAATTCACTTACATATTAAAATCGGGGACTGCCACAATGTTGAAGAGATCCAGATCATACTCGAGACCAAACACCTAATCCAATGGCAAAAACAAAAGCAGAACATGGTTTAGAATCATATAAAAAAGGTTAGCTTTGATGAATAGAAGTTAAAAAACCGACATCTTCATCCCACTTCATAGCTGCCTTGAGAGAATACATGGCATGAACTGTTTTTGGTAGATCCTGTGCTGGGGTCCAGATTCTCAGAGACACCTTACGGCCTGAACAAGTAACAAAAGTGTCATCTCTACTCTCCAACTTTTCAGCAACTAACACAAATAAATAGCAAGGTTTTTAAATGGGTCCTCCCACAGGGCATAATGTTTACCACCCTGCAACAAGATGAGGAAAAGATGTAAAAGTCAAAATACTAGGACGGAAGTCCTTCCCATGCCCATCTCTGAGAAATAAAATCACCTCAAGTTCCCCTTATTCAATGAGATTCCCATTAGACAATAAAACTGGATACAGAGTTTTATCAGCTTCCACTCGAACACTGTACTTTGCCATGATATCAGGACGATCCTAAAAAAGCAAAATGAATCAGAATTGTGCCATAGAGATAACAAATTTATAACATGGTGACTCAAATGGACAAAAACCTGATAATATGTAATTTTCTTAAAACCCTCTGCTTCACATTGCATACAAAAGTTTCCAGAGGACTTGTAAAGCCCCTGCAAAGAGGAAAACAAGTATAATGCTGACTCATTACCATGGAAGAATCACATAAACCTCAACTTTCCTAAATTTAAACACTTGATTTCATATGTAGCCACATACCTTGTATCCTCAATATGCAGTTTGAATTTTTGTTGCTGCAGCATCCTCATCTAGCATGCCATGAACCTTTGGAGCCTTACTGTTTTTATCTTTACGGTTCCCCAACTTAAAACCATTGGATTTTTCTTTTTTTTGAAGATCCCTGTATCAATCAAGTGCCAACATAGATTTGAACAGTAAAAAAAATGAGAATGCTAACAGTCATTGGCATGCCTAGTGTAGACATGATAACCCCAAAAAAAACTATTAAGCCAGAAGAATTAGATTATTGAGTTTCCAAAAACGAATATATTCACAATAATATGATCCAACCTAACCCAAAACTCATGGAGCCTCTAAAGGGATAAAGGACTACAAAGAAATCAGAAGATCTCACATCAGGTTAAGACACCGTATCTAGTAGAAAAGACATCTCAACGTTGGAAAAGGCAGTTTGCATATGATGGAAAAAACATCTTAACTAACTAAGCATATGATGGAATGTTGAGATCCTAAAGCTTTTTTAAGGCATTGGAATGCGTCATTATCATTTCATTAGGAACTTACTCGGATGTTCACATCCTATGATCAGTTGATATGTGGAGAAACTCCGCCAGTAGAGTGGCTCTTGAATGAGAAAGACCATGTTCGACCTTCAGTATCATTTGATGGATTTGCTAAAGAAGTTGAAACTTGATTGAGTTATTGTCAACATTTTGGATCATTCAGTTTTAGGCTAAATCAGAAGGGTAAATCAGTAGTGTAACATAAAACCATTCAAATATCTGTTTACCTTAATTCGTTTTGCTGCACCTCCCATCGCTTTCTTTAGGCTAATTGTTGTCTGATTGTCTCCACCTTCACCGCCTCCACCCTTTTTTATGCAAACACACACAAAAGACAATTAGATGCATACAAAACCATCCTCTATAGTTGCATCCAATATGGCACCTTCAAATAATAAATAGATGCACCCACTACAATAAACTTTTTAAAACAAAAACAATCGTGGGTTCAAACCAGATGATGATGAGATATACATGGATCATAACACAAAAATTTCAAAATTTAATATAAAAACCAAGGAACAGGTATCCAACATTATATGAATTCAAAACATAGAACAAAGGGGAATAAAAAAGCACATGATTGATTCATTTTTTAATTTCAATTACCTCAACTGATGAAAGTGGGACGTCAGCAACAAGCTGTGCCACTGCACCAGCTCCACCTAGTCTGCTCATGCTGAGGACCTGGTAAGTTCACAAACAGTAAAATTACCACAAAATCAAATCTTGTAATATTCAGCAGATACATAACACTTGGGCTAAGGATTTATTAAAGTAAAATTTAAAAAGAAAGAACGAGGTTTAGTAGCAGCCATCACCTCCAGCGGAACAATTCCAAAGTACTCGTCCTGCACTTGTTTAAAGCAATATGTTGGTCTTTGTTGCCAGCTTTCTAATTCTAATCACATGAAAAACAAAAAAGATTCTTCTCACCTCCGGCGTATATAGAACACACAAGCACTGAGATAGGAGATCATTTTTTTCTGCTGTTGAGCAGGATGTAATGAAGTTAACCCTATCCGAGACTCCTTCCTTGTCTGCTAAGCTCTTCAGTTCCTCCAGATACTCCACATTCTCCCGTAAGCGACTATCAAATCCACCTGTATTGACAACACATGAAATCAAAAGTTCATCTCATACAAATGCAAATGGACCATAAAACACTAGGATATGTAACTAATATGAGAGATGAATATCTGTGAAATACCCAATCTATCAGACATCAGAGAATACCATCCACAAATTACTATGATATCACAATTCTCTTTGGATAAGAGCATTAGTCCGAGGAAAGCAAGTTCAGTGTGATGTTTAGAGGTGCGTGAAAGAATGCAATAAGTGGAACCAAAATACCTCCACTTTTCTCTTTGCAATCAACATGATGCAAAAATCAGGAATTAAAAAACATGAAGACTCTCCTTGGGGAAATAAATTGTACAAAAGCTTTGGTTGCATCGTGCTCTCAAATTAAGCATGCTTAAAAATAATATCATTGGACCATAAGCTTCTCTAAAATTATCAGGGAACTGAAAAAAAAATTAATAAAACCAAAAAATAAGTTAA
The DNA here is from genome assembly GCA_003290165.1 of Berberis thunbergii. Taxonomy (NCBI): domain Eukaryota; kingdom Viridiplantae; phylum Streptophyta; class Magnoliopsida; order Ranunculales; family Berberidaceae; genus Berberis; species Berberis thunbergii. Next base: position 230,055 of record QNQO01000274.1, on the reverse strand, counting down.
TATTAAAAAATATGTATTTTAAAGCAATACTACGGTACTAGAGGAATCCTTTCCATCTGCACAACTAAGAAAAACCAAATGTTGAAGACAAGATAGAAATGTCATATTAGGAAATAGGAATCACTTCTTATAGGAGGAGCCTCAGGCCAGCAAATAGGCTCTTTTTAGATTAAGATTGATGAGAATTTCAGGTTAAAAGGTTAATTGGCAAGCACTTATAATAATATAATTGACAAATAATTATTGAAGCATAGATAAACATGTACTGCTGATGAAAATTTAAAATAAACAAGCATTTGCAGTATAGATTCAGAATTCTCTTAACATGTCAACCTAGACCTGTCCTTTAGCAAAAATGAGAAATATGCAAAGATGTTTACCAGCAATTGTCAGGGAAACCTTCGCCAAGCCTTGACCTTGAAGAACATCTTTTTCGTGGACACGGAGCATTGCAAATGAAGATATTGCTAAAGCAATGTTCTTTTTTCTTTCAAAGCGGTTTATTGATAGGAAATTCAAGCTACAAAACAAGCACAAATCTTAGATTTAAATACAAAAGCCAGTTTAAGAACATATTCGATGTTTTACTATAAGATGCCAGGGGATAATAAAGTTTGTTGGTTACTTATAAGCAGAGGGCTCATCAAACTGCTCAAGGTTGACTGCTGGGTAAAGAACAGCAGGTTTGATTCCTTGTGAATCAAGATGCTTGAATGTTTTGGCAAACGTGGATGCAGTAAATCTGCTGTTAATAACAACCAAATCTGCCATCCCTGTAGCAACATTACCAAATCTCATATTGATTAAGAAATTTTACAAAAGTATATGACAAGAAAATGGAAGAATAAAACACAAAGGGAGATAAATCACACCAGTGGTTACTTCTTCAAGCATGTCAATTGGTTTCCGATAAATCCTCCTCAAAGAAGTAGTGTGTTTCGCCAGTAACAAATCAGGAAAATGGCAATAGAAAACAACCTAAAGAGAAATCAATTTCATGAAACATCTCTTGCACTACAAAACTCAAATACACACAGATATAAGAACAACAAACTTACTCTTGACTTCTTAGTTTTCATCAAGGGAACGACGACAGAGACTTGGTCTGCTAGTATACAATCGAAAGATGGCCACATGAGTAGCACACAGAGAGTAACAAACAGACATCGCAAGTGAGAAATGGAGAGAGGGAAGATACCAAGAGGTTGTAGCAGCAGCTGGTGTGGTGTGGTGTGTTGTGTGAGGATTGGGTTCTACACTTCCTCCTTCCTCTCTAGTCCCTACCTATAGAGTGAGAGAGAGAGAGAGAGAAAACAAATTTTTTGAACAATTGCATTGAAAAAATGAACAGAAGAGAGTTTTTTTATGCAAACCTTCAATTCTCTGAAGCTCAACGCAAATGCAGAGTCACTTCTGCCAAAATGAACTTGTAGTCTCAAAATTTGAAAGCAAAACCTTCGAATTCCCGTTTCCAAAGAGGAATTTAGAAGCCAGATAACAATAAACACTTCAGACATTCTGTAGTTGCAGATAAAAATTGGGACCTTCAATAACCCTAACTCCAAATCAATTGAGAAATGGAAGCAGATAAATAGAGAGGAAAGGCTAGAGACGAAAATGGAGAGAATAGAGAAGAAGACTGAGAGATGGATAGAGTGGGAGAGAGGGCAACATGAGCGAGAGGGAAGGAGGGAGTAAGAGGCGCGCGTTCTGTTTTTGCTTTTGGTGAAAAGTTTTGAGCGGTTTTCGATCTCCCGCCCCATATTCAATAGTGTTTTTATAATGCATTGTAATTAAAACTACACTTATCATAGCATAAAAATCAAAAACGCTATGCTCAAATGCTATTAAAAGCCAATTGTGTTGTAGTGTCAGTGAATGCCATTTGAAAACCCTAGAATTCCTTCAAGAATGGCCTCATGGGGTTGTTGAAAACTGTGGATTCTTTGTGGGTTTTAATGTTTTGCTTTGCTAAAAGAAGGAAAAAAAAAATCTAGGCAGATCTGAATAAGAAAAGGACATCTAAAGAAGAAGAAGGATCTTACCTAAAAAAAATGATGATCATGGAGTTAATCAAAGTCTTTCGGTTCAAATCAGAACTGGAGCCTTGGTTCTCTCCCATCGAATGGACCATCTGATGATGAAGATCTCAAATCGATGATGAAGATCCCATCTGATGATGAAGATATCAAATCGATTCAACCGAGCTCAAATCGATGAGGAAGAACCCGTTTGATGATGAGGAAGAACCCATCTGGTGATGATGAAGATCTCAACTCGATTCAACCGAGCTCTTCCCTTTTTATGATGATGAAGAAGAGCGGATAAACGCTCTTTGATGATGGAGTCATCACTTTCACTCCCACTTCTAAAAAACCCATTTGAAAATGAAGATCAGAGAATAGATGAAGTGAAGATGACAGTTTAGGGTTGTCAATGGAACTATTCAAAGGAAGAAAGGGAGAGGGGAGGTCGGCTGTGGGAGATATGAAGGGGAATTGAGAGGCGTCCAGTGGCTGAGGTGGAGGAAGATTGTGTTGCTGGTGTGGGAGGGGGTGGTCGGCGGTGGGAGAGAAGAAGCGAATAGGGGATTACAGATAGTGAAAGAGGTTTGTGAGAAGAGAGAAGTGCGGAGACTTAGAAGAAAGCATCGGGGGTTTGAAATTTTCACTTAAGTTATGGCACAAACATAACTTTGCCACATAGGACAAAAAACCTATCTGAATTGTAAGATAGATTTTTAAATACCATTAGCTAATGGAATTTATTTTTTATATATTTAAAAAAACAACATTAGCTACGGTATTGTACCGTGGCTAACCAAACTATTTTGTAAACTATTTTGCAAACTACTTTGTAAACATTAGCTTGAATGTTTTCGTGTATATATATATATATATATATATATATATATATTTTAAACACATTAGCTACGGTATTGTACCGTGGCTAGCAAATTACTTTTGTAAACATTAGCAACGGCCCCAGTGCCGTCGGTAGATTGCTTTCGTATATTATTTTTTTAATTACATTAGCTACAGTATTGTACCGTGGCTAACAAAATACATTTGTTTTCGTATATTTCTTTTTTTTTTTAAATCACATTAGCCACGGTATTGTACCGTGGCTAACAAAATACATTTGTTAACATTAGCAACGGCCCCAAGTGTCGTCACTAAATTGTTTTCGTATATTTTTTTTTTCAAAATCACATTAGCTACGGTATTGTACCGTGGCTAACAAAATACATTTGTTAACATTAGCAACGGCCCCAGTGCCATCGCTAGATTGTTTTCTTATAATTTTTTTTTAATATTAAGATTAGCAACGGCCTCAGTGTCATCGCTAAATTATTTTTGTATATTTAAAAAAAAAACACATTAGCTATGGTATGGTACCGTGGCTAACAAAATACATTTGTTAACATTAGCAACGGCCCCAGTGCCGTCGCTAGATTGTTTTCATATATATATATATATCACATTAGCTAAGGTATTGTACCGTGGCTAACAAATTTGTTTTGTAAACTTTAGCCACGACCTCTATACCGTCGCTAGTTTGATTTTTATAAATTTCAATTTTTTTAAAAACTGTTAGCTACGGTATTCTACCGTGGCTAACAAATTTTTTTTTTTTGTAAACTTTAGCCACGGCCCGTTTACCGTCGGTAATTTGATTTTTATATATTTCATTTTTTTGGAAAAACTATTAGCTACGGTATTCTACCGTGGCTAACCAAATTTTTTTTAAATCTTAGCCACGGCCCCTGTACAATCGCTAATGCTCGTATTGCGACATTTTTATACCGTCACAAAATATTTAGCGACGGTTTTTTTAATTTATGTACTGAAACCGTAGCAGAAACAGTAGCAACGGTTTTATGCCGACGCAAATCGTTTAAATAGCAACGGTTTTTTAAACACCGTCGCTAATTTCCGTAGCTAATGATGAGTTTTTTTGTAGTGTCTCTCTCCAATTTTTGCTCACAGGAAAATCACACACAACACCAAGAACTCTACTTTGTAGCATGTTGCCGCTCTGCCTTACAGCCCACCTACCACCCTTCTTTCCTATCTGAGAGGAAGCAGAACCAAGTCAAGATGATACGGATCTTGCAGCTTTAGTTTCAATTTTGTCGACCTCGCAACTAGGGCGGCGAGATCGTGAATGAAGAGAAGAGAAGAGAGGGGAGAGAAACTAGGCAACGATGGGCAACAACATGCAATTGCTATTATGTTCTTGATGTTGTTCTTGTTTGTTGTTGAGAGTTGAAAGAGGTAAGGTGTCAAAGAGTAGGTTCAAAAAATAAAAATAAAAATTGGAGGTGGTGGTGTCAACGTGGGGAAATGGTGGTGTCAAAAAATAGATGAGAAAATGAAGAAGGAGAAATACTCGGCTTGGACCCTCTTGAAACCAGATCTGCAACCCATTTCCATTGTCATCTATCATAACAACAACCACTGTCGGTTACGCTCCATGCCAGAACGCCACAAGTTGCTCTGTGGATCCATGTTGATTGATCGACTTCGACTTAATTTGCGTTCAGGTAGAAAACCCGAGGCTTTTTTTTATTCAGGCGCAAAGCCATGATAATTTTGGACGTGTTGTGTGTCAAGCTCTTGCAAGTTGGATTTTGTATTTTTATACAAAATTAAAAAAAAAAAAAAAAAAAATTACAACAGTAATGAACAACAGTAAAAAAAAAAAAAAATTTCTCTCCTTCCCTAAGAAAGCAGAGGAGGCGGCTGCTAGGGTTTGAGGAGAGGGTTCCTTCGATCTTCTCCTTCCCTGCCATGGGATAATGATCCAACAACAAGACCCACCACTTGCTTCCCCTCACGCCTCTCGTGGGGAAGACAATGCACATGAGGGAGGAGAAAACCATGGACCACGAGAAACTGCGGCTACAACAGCACTTTCAGCCGAACAGACCACAACAGTTCTAAAGGAACAAAGGAAAATCGCTCTCAATGCAGCTATCAACACTACTGCGGCCTGTGGCGAAAATACATCTTCATGGGCAGAAGACAAGGCTACATCGACCATTCAGAACACGCACCTGCCCACAGGACGCAGGATGATGAACTGGGCATCTCTTTTCGCTCCAAGCAATACAGAGGATACTAACCTACAATACATCCCACCTTCTGTAGTGGATGGCCACAGCCAGGTTCACATTAAACTTGCAGATCATGCCACGCAACTGCTCGAATGCGAGCGATACCTTATAGGCAATTTCGTAGGTAAACGATTGGCCTATGGCTTTGTTAAGGACAGACTCAAGCGACTCTGGGGATTGAAGGGTGACTTCGAGATGTCACTATATGGGGAGCGTGCTTTTGTCTTCCAGTTCATGAACGCAGATGATAGGCTGACGGCTCTACAACATGGACCTGTCCATATCGCCAGCCGGCTCTTCATTGTGCGACCATGGCAACCTTACTTGGAAGAAAATGTTGAGGTACTCAACTCTGTTCCTGTTTGGGTGCATCTCAGGAAGGTACCCTTATTCCTTTGGAGTACCACTGGCCTCCAATCGATTGCAAGTGCTGTGGGGATTCCAATCATGCTTGATAAGGCAACCGCAAACAAAACTAGGCTTTCCTATGCTAGGATATGCGTAGAGCTAGGCGTGACGAGTAAGTTCCCTAGCACCATTCCCGTGGTCATTGATGATGGACGAACAATCAACATCGAGGTCGAATACCCCTGGAAACCTGTCAAGTGCAGTCAATGCATGGGGTTCGGTCATTCTATAACTGCTTGTCCCCAAACTATAAAAGGGCAGCCTAAGACTACACATGTGTGGAAGGCCAAAGCAGCACAAGGGCCTGCTACCACTGATGCTGCTGACGGGTGGACTATACCGCAGTCAAAACACACTTTCAAACCGAAGCCTTCTTCGGCAGCACAGCCACATACAAACCTTGCTACAAAACAAGTGGCGCAAACTATCAATAACTCCGCAGTTGCTATCATAGATACCCAGCGCCCAGCAGAACCCAAGGGGGTGACCATTGCTACTAGCAAGGCCGAGTCCACAGGGGACGCGAACAATGCCCAAAGCAACCCGATTGTGTTGCATGAGGCTGAACAAACAGGGCAGTACCTCAAAGAACAGCAAAGTGTGGTTGTTGTTGTTCAGGAGTAACACTTAAAAGAATTCAGGGATGATTGTAGGGATGCAGGTTACTCACCCAATGGGATTGAAACGGCGATTCAGGCTGCGGATTCAGACGCTGAAGTAGCAGCAGAGCTAGGTCTGTCTACCCCCATAGCTAACTCAGAGGACAACCCAACGCAGGTAGTGGAGGTGCTTCGCGCAACCGATGATATTCCCACAACGATCATGGATCGCCTAACACCCCAAGAAGTTAACGTTGTACAATCAGCAATTGCAAAATTAGGCATGGATGCATGGGTCGCTGAAATTCAAGCTTCCCTTGCAGAGGCAGCACCACAGGTGGGGCAAAACACTAGTGAAGAAGAACGTGAGTTTCCCACAATACAGTCTCCCACGACATATGTTCCTCGAAGGTCCTCTCGAAGCAAGAAGACAAATCCTAAATTCAGGTAACTGATGATGCAAATACAAGTAGAATGCAAATGTTTATTAGAACCTTGTATGGATGCTAGATTAGTGCTAGCATTCAATGGTTTTTATATCATGATTCATTGTGGTTCGTATCCTTACGACGACTTCTCATACATCCTGGGGCGAACAATAGGTATAAATCACGTCATGAGAGTGATTAAAGGATTGATTGTTACTTATGAGGAAAAAAAGTTACGGCAGGTCTATCATGCAACTAGTTTAGTAGCAGAACATTTTGCAGGGTTACTCCCCAACTTGGAGACGGTGATTCTAGTACTAATTAGGTTCTTTGTTGAAGATTTGAAGCAAGTATATTGTCCTATGGATGCTGTAACGAGTGAACGTGCCTTCGAATGTAACTTGTAATGGTTTTTTTTTCTGTGGTCTGGGGAGCCCATTTACACCCCGCGCTTGCCTTTCAAAAAAAAAAAAAAAAAGTTGGATTTTGTAAGATATAGTTATTTGCACCCCTACTATTTGTGTGTACCACTACACACTTCATGAATATGTGGATCAAGATATGCACAGTTACCAAAAAGGCATTGTACCACCACATGCGGTGAATACTACGATTCTAATATGAGATTATTCACCACCACATGCTTTTGCAGATAACTATGAGACACATTTTGAGATCCGATTTGGGGCATATTTGAAGCTCGCTTTGAGGAGACACCAACACAAAAAATCATGAACTAATGAAGTAGATATATTGTGACACAGGGCTTCACATTGGAAATTATATATGGTCGCCAAATTTTAATTGGGTTGTTCGTGGTACCAACAACTACAAAAGAAGAGTTCAAGGTTGAGCCTTAGTGTTGAATTGTTTTGAAATATCATCCTCAAAGCTCGAGGACAAGCTTTTCGAAGCGGGGAAGAATGATGTAATATTGGATACTTATTTGTTTTATTGTTTAAATATTTGTGACAATCCAATGTTACAGCCCAAGGAAGATTACGTTTAGGGTTTTATTTTAATTAAATAGGCATAATCAAGAAATTGTAATAAATTTTGTTGAGTTTTGAAAAATTAATGAACGTTTGAAAATTTATCATTAAAGTTCAATGAATTGGTTTCTTAGCTTCAGCTGAAGCCTGCACCATTAAGCCTCCTTGGGTATTGAAAGGTTTCTGCAAGGAGTCACAATCACAAATGTCTTTCTACATTAATTTCATTTTTTTGTGGGATGTATTGGATGGGCTACTAATCATATATATTCAAGTTTAAGTAATAAAAAAGATCGTTGTTCATATCCCATTCATGTGCCTTTCTCTAATAGAGAGTTTTTATTGGTATTTTCCGCCGATTAATAGATTTCTTAATGAGTATAAAAGGTGTTTCTGGACATTGAATTGGTTTCACCAATGGTTTCTTTATGAATAACATGTTGAAGATGAAGTTGCACAAGTTCTACGTTGAAGACGTTTTAGAATGAAAAATATTTTTATTTGCACGGTTTGATCATGTGTATGAAATTCCAGTTTGGTGTGTCTTTTATGAGCTATGAGCTACCGAATGCTTCGTTCTTTATATGAGTTTGGTTTTCTTACAAAACCCACTATGGTTTTGCATCACCTTGTTAGTTTGGGGCTTCAGGCCGGGCTTATGTCCTTGTCATTAGCTAGGTTAATTTAGATTTGTTAATCCTTTTAGTTCCTGGATGCCTACTTGTTAAACATTTGGGCTTTATTTACAACATGCATTTTGGTTTTGTTCGTTATGGTATGACAATTTAGATCAATTTTGGGTTTATACGGAGTTATATATCTCTTCCTACCTCTTATTGTATTGAATCCTTATTTATCACCATAATGCTCAAAAGCCAGATTTGGAATTTGACTGAGCTTTAAGGGTGTATTTTCGTATTCCAAGTGATGGCCAAAGCTCAACATGTTTACGGTTTTAGTCCGAACCATTGTCAGAATAATGGTACTCCTATGCCTGCAAGATTGTCTTGTGCATGTAGCTCGAATGACTACTTATAAAATGACGAAATTGTAAAAGGTTGGAACCCACACATGCATGCATGTGTATATAAATTTATGAGCTTTGCTACAGAGCGAGGGAGCGAGGTAAAGGGGCGAGCACCCATCCGTCTCGAGATAAATGCATCGAATTCGAGATTCACGATAACGCTCATCTTGAGGCAAATGGGTGGCTTACACCCATCCCTCGCTCCCTTTCCCTCGACACCTCCCTCGACCCCTAGAATTTTTCTAAATTTATTTGCCCAATGATTTCACTCATGAATTTTTTTTCAAACAAAATTGCAATCCCACTATGCATGCCCCTTGGGATTAGCCTTGAGATTGCAATTTTTCTTTACCAGTTGCCTTGATCATGTCTTCTTCAGAGTCAATTTTGTGTCAATAGATTTTTCATATCACATATCAAGCACCCCGTCGTGAACTCTTCAATGATTTCCAATTTTGGTCTCATGGGTCTACCAATTGTAGCTTAGTTGGTCGGACATTCACTCTTCTTATGAGAGTTCGCGGGTTCGAGACTCACTAGTTAGGATTTTGTGAGTTTTCGCCCCTTTATTAAAGATGGAGGCGATGGATCGGAGCGAAAACAAGCAAGTCTCTATGCGAGATGGAGGTGACGAGGATATTAAGTGGCAATAATATTGTAGCATTTGGTTTGGTTAACTCTATAGAATCAGTCATGTGACCTTCGAACATAGATTAATAAATAAATAAAAAGAGTTAACGACTCAATTTAAAAAAAAATTAAAATTAAAAAAATAATATCTCATAGTTGTATCCCTAACATCGGAGACAATCCCTAATATCGATCGAATAAGGGACTTTCCACCGAGGACTTCATCACCTAGGTTTGTTCAATGAAGGTTTTCTCACTACCCAAGATGTTTATTAGAGAAAAAAAATGAATTAAATTTAAAGCACATGGTTTTCCCTCTAAAATATATATTTTTTCGTCATCTTGATTTGCCCTAGCTAGGATGACAACAAATGATAGGGGAGTAGTTTCTACTCTGCTGCTAGGCGGTCTTCCCATCCCCAATGGCTGGACGGAGGTTACCATGATATGCTTCTAAGTTAATAAAATAATCATGTTGCCTAGCTCTCTGTATATAGTCACCTCTAAGAGCATCCACATTGGTTTTCCTTCATTACTTTCTAAAAGTATTCTTTGTTGAATTATGAGGGGAAAAAAAGCTAAGTGAGTATTGTTACGAATATCATAAGTGTGGATGCCAAATTAATGGATTGTAAATTAGAAGAGACCTCTAAACCATATTCGCCATTAATTACCTTTTCATTGTTTTATGTCAGTTAGAGAATCTCTCTGGTCCCCTCTATATCATTTCTATCTGGTTTTGGCCATTAAGAGCTATATTTGCTTGTAACAAGTATAAAGCTCTACCAACTTCTTGAAATAATAATTATATTTTTAATGACTTTTAGGGTGTGTTTGGTTGCATGAAATCTTATGTCATGAGGAGATTACTACATTTTAGGCTAAATTAATATATTACTCCACATCCATCATTTGATTTTGTGATCAATGGTGGGAATGACAATCACACATGTTCATCAGACTTTCATTCCCACAATTGATTACAAAATCAAATAGTGGTCAAATGGTAAATGTGAAGTGATATATCAATTTAGCCTAAAATGTAGTGGTCCCCTCATGGATTCCCATGACATAGGATTCCATGCAACCAAACACACCCGCTATGAGAATTCATGAAGAAACCATTTTAGGCTAAATTGATTAATCATTCCTCATCCACCATTTGATTTTGTGATCAATGGTAGGAATGAAAGTCCCATGAACATGTAAATTCCACTCCTTGGTCTCTCACGGCATGTGATTTTTATGTTCATGAGACTTTCATTCCCACCATTAATTATAAAATCAAATAATGGATGTGGAGTAATATCTCAAATTAGCCTAAAATATATGAATCCCCTCATAAATTTTCATGGCATAAAATTCATGCAACCAAACACACCCTTATGTTCAACTGTGGGCACATGGAAAAGTACTATCGACTTTCCGTTCAAAATACTTCTAAACATTAAAACTCCAAGAAATCCTTTTCCCACAGTTGAAGACAACACCCAAGTACTCTGTAACTTTCTTTTCATAACTCTTAATTCACCCACATTTTATGCAGATTCTTCTTCGCGATGCCATCATTTTGATATATAATATGCATGATTTTGATCTAGATAAAGCAAGTTACATGTCTTGGAAAATAGTCGTGTGTTTCTTCGTCCTTGATATCATTCCCAAAGTAGGCTTCATCAACTGTTAATAGAAGGTTTAACTTGCATTCAGATCCTATAGTTTGTATCAATTTTGAGTTTAGATCTCAAGTTTGTCTAGCTTTGAGTCTGAGTCTAAGTGACTTTGTAAACCATCAACTCTCGTTTCCACATATAGGACCTAAATGCAAAATTGTTATAAATTGTAGGACCTAAAGTATAAATTTATCTTTACCGAAGTCAATATTTAAAATTTTTTTTTTTTTAAATTCGTTCAATTACTAGACGAAGAGTTATCGGTCAACATGATCTTGAGACCCTAACTCAAAGTTAGACAAACTTAGGACCCAAATTCAAAATTTGTATGAATCATGTGACCCACATGCAAATTAACCTTTAATAGGAGTATTCATACTCTAGGTCCCATCTTTTGTATAGTATGAGTTTAGGTCTTTGATATGTCTTGGTTAAGTCTAAATGTATCCTATACCCTAAAATCTAAATATTTTATAATAGAATAGCCGACTTAAATTCTACTTATTGTGTCATTGTCAAGAGGTTGGTCTTCGTTACTAAATTGAAAATTAATCCAACACTCCAACCTGATTAAGTTAAGTTTGCTTACATATATTTTGATTATAGTGGGACCATAATACAAGGTGATGAATGAAGATTATTGTTGGGTTATGAATGCCTGAGTCTACACTACCAGGAGTACAAGACCCCCAACTCAAGGATGCTAAATGAAAAATAGATGATGATACCATTATACAAAACTAACAAATGAAACCAAGTTGGCATATTGAACTGCCAAATAAACTATATATTGTTTATTAACAAATAAATGAATCACTCTGATTATCCTTCATTAATAGAATGCTTAGTCTATAAACAAATTACTAGGGGTGGGCACGGGGCGGGATGGGACGAGATATACTCATCCCTATTCTATCCCGTTTATACGGGATCGGAATGAGAAAAACCTTATCCCGACCTCGTCCCATCCCAAACGGGTTCGGGACGGGACGGGATTAGGGTGCTAATTGAAAGTCTTGAGCCTGAAAGCCTAGAACAATCTTGAATCTGCTATAAGGCAAATCCTGTTAAGTAATTCAATGCTGAAAATTAAGAACGATGGAATTTTCTACATGTCTATATGCTATTATAGACAATTAAAATATTCTGTTGAATGAGTTTCCAGTATTTAGTGAACGTGAATTTATGATTCAGCTGGATGCTTCATTTTTGCAGTTTTCTATGTCAGTGATCTTTGTAATGATCCCAATTTTTTTCTGCAGTCCGCCAGATGAATGATTTAGATCCTTGCCGAGATGGTGTCTGAGAGTATCCTACAAGTTTGGACGAGGTGGAGTTAGTGCGGAGAATGCCACTAAGTGGAGCCAACAACGCCGAAAATAGTCGAACCTGGACAAGGTGGAATTAAGTGCGGAGGTTGCGACTAGGTGGAGCCAAAAACGCCGGAAATAGTCGAGCCCGTACACCGAGTGCTACCCACAAAATCGTGGTTGCGCGGCTGCACTTGAGACCCGAGGAGAAGGTGTACTTCGAGATGTTGCAAACCGGTGAATGGATTGTAGGATGTGTGACGATTCGTGCCAAGGTGGAGATTGTTGGGATGAACTTGGCTTGAATAGTCCCACATCAAGTAAGGCGAAATTGTCATTAAGGTTTATAAGGGAATTGTCCACTCCCTAATAGTAACGAAGTATTTTAAGGGAAAAACCCCACACCACCTAGCCCCAGATGGAAGGCCACACTCAATAGGTGGTGTTTAAGTTGGGGACAATATCATTGCTATGTATAGTGGACCAAAGAATGCATGCAAATACACATGCGCAAAAACAGTGGAAAAAATGGCATGGAGAAAGTGTTTATGGTGTGTGATTCCCTTTGCAGCCATGGTGATAGTTGAGGTTACAGATGTGGGCCTAGCAACACTTAGCAAAGCAGCCATGTCAAAAGGGATGAGTCCCTTTGTCTATGTTGTGTACTATAACGGTCTGGACACACTTCTCCTCCTCCCTTCTTTCTTCTTCCAAAGGTTCATTTTTCTTTTGTCTTTCCATTACTTCACGTTTAAGTACTTCCACTCATTGATCCAAAACATAATTCTTTCTTTTTGTACAGAACCAAGAGGCCTCCTCTTACCTGCTTTGTCTTATGGAGATTCTTCCTTCTTGGCCTAATTGGGTACACACCGCACTTTAGAGTTATTATTTATGTTTTCATTGTGTGTTATGGGTCTGTTTTGTTTTAGATAACATAAAAGGCTTTGCTCATGTTATGCTTCTGTAGGGTTTGCTTCGGACAATGTTTGGCATTTGTTGGTATCCACTATAGCTCCCCGACTCTTTCTTCAAGCTTGGGCAACCTCATCCCAGCTTTTACTTTCTTGCTTGCCATCATTTTCAGGTAAACAATATTTCATCATAGATAATTGAGGTGTGTGAATATAATGCATATATCTCTTATCATATGAAGTAAGCATCAAGTCCACCATGTTTTGCTGTTCAACATTTTTTATTTCACATCATCAATTGCAGCCAATAATTGCTCCTGGCTTGGACATTTACACATCTCTACCTTCTTAGAGACCCCAAATCCTTCAATTATAGTGGCTAGTTTGATCAGCATGATCTTAGGATTTCCCTTCCTGGCTTTGTAATATTTATTTGAAAATTTGGAGTATCACCCTGACGTGTATAGGTGAGATTAAATAAGAAAGCAATAGACGGAGTTTAGTGAAATTATTCAAGAAAGGGCAAAAGGACAGACAACATAAACCCCTTCAGGTTGGAAAGGTCACCAAATGAGTGAATATATAAATTATTATTGTCCCTAGTTTATCTTTTCATATATTCATAAAGATGTTCCGATTGGTTAACTAATCTAATTGATTGTTCATGACCATAAGGGAGGTGAAAAGTATTGGTCTCAGGTTGCCAACACTCCACGAAAGCACAAATCATCACCTAATTGACACGATCTTTACTAATCAAGGGACGGAAACTGATATTATACACCATCGTCCTTACTTCTTTCGACTCCTGTCTCAACTACCAAACTAAAAAAATTATATTGATGTCGACATCTCAATTTGCCTCATTCCTAAATAACGAAAACTAAATCAATGTCCAAAATAATATAAAAAATAAATAAACTTAGATATTTTAAAATACGAAAAGTATAATAATTGCCTCGTCACCATCCCAAATGGACTGAGACACATGACCATAGTAATCCTCTAATATGGGGCCATACTAGGACCCCCAAGATATGAAACACTTACATCTTCTTTATCTTCATCAGAACCAGGTTCAACAGAAATAACTGGTTACTCATCATCACTAGCAACTGGTCACCCTCTTGTAACTCCTCACCCACCTCTAGCTCTTCACCCTTATGTCTGACACCCTTATATCCAACACCTGTACCCTCATGCATATGTCCAACACCCTCATGCACATGTCCAACACTCTCTGCTTGAGATTGTGATTCGGCTTGACTGTGTGATTGGACTAGGAGTCTCACCGCTTCTTTTGCATTTATCAAATACCCCCCATTTTATCCTCTCTCATTTTCTTCTTCACTTCTTTCTCCCTCTGTTCTTGCATTCTTTTTTTTTCTCTTCCATATGTTTCTTTACGTTTTTTTGCAAGCACCTTTCGATTTGACACCGTCATTGGTCGTCTATCACCTTTACCAGCTGGATCATCACCACCACTAACCAAAGAAGACAGAACGTCTTTGGTCATGTTTGCCATACTACACAATCAATTCAAACTTATGTAAACATTCCTTAAAAAAATAAATAATTTACATTGCAAAATTACATGACAATTTAGGGTGCTAAATAATCCTTGAAAAAATATTCATAATAATCTATAGTGTTCGGAGTTCCCTAATCGCACATGACATGGTATTAGTTCAATTTAGGGTTCCATCTTGAGATCGAAATTACCTCTTTACAATGAGGGTTTGCCTTTGTTGAATGACCCCAAATCGCATACAATCCTTTGTGGAGAAATCACACAGGAAGCCTTTCGGAGAATGGGAAACCTGTTGAAAGAATGGTGGAGATAGTAACTGAAGTGGGAGGGACGATGAACCATTTTGGGTGAGTCTAGTGGAAGTAGAATGAGAGAGAGTGACAGTTCAGTCGAGGAAGAAGATGAATGAGGGAGAGTCAACGGATGATCGAAGATGAGAATGGGCAGGATCAAATAAGAGAAGATGAAGCTAAGTGGGAGAGAGAGCTTTCGATCATTTTGAATTTGGGAGGGGAAAAAAATTTAGGCTTTTCTTTTTATGGATGGTATAGAAGAGAATTGTGGTGTAAGACAAAAAGTGCATGGGATAGGAAAGAAAAAATTTCGGTGATGAATGTAAGAGGAATCTATGGTGCCTCATTCCCTAAAACTAGTTATTTGGATCACTCACTACTAAGTACTAACACGAATGCAGGGCCACCAAACCTTATCGGTTGAAATTGCATCAGTGATAACCTACGTAAGCGTGGTTTCTTGGTTCTGTTTTTTTCCCTGTTTTTTTTTTTTTTTTTTTTTTTCAAGCAAGTGGGCAAAGTATACATCACTCAATCTTAAAAGAGTACTTCTAGCCGGCCTAGTTTTTCCTAGCTTTCGATCTTAAAACCGTACTTTATGAACTAATCTTCAAGAGAGTCCAATAATTCAGAGGAGGAAGAAGAGAAAGAATAGAATGGCATGGAAAAGGAGCCTATTGGGTGTACTGCCCTTTGCAGCCATGGTGACAGCAGAAATCACTGATGTGGGAATAACCACACTTGGCAAGGCAGCCATGTCAAAGGGGATGAGCCCCTTTGTCTATGTTACCTACTTCAATGGTCTTGGCACTCTTCTTCTCCTCCCTTCTTTCTTCTTCCAAAGGTACTTTCTTCACTTTTCTTTCATCTTCCATTTAAGTATTTTTCACTCAATTAACACAAAACACTCGCATAATGCTTTATTCCACTCTTGTTTCTGTGCAGAACCAAGAGGCCTCCCCTTACCCTTTCTATCTTATGGAGATTCTTCATTCTCAGCCTAATTGGGTACATAAGTTATACTCCCCATATATGTTGATCTTATAATTTACAGGGTATATTATGTTTTCATTTTGTTTCTTATAGGGTTTGCTTTGGACAGTGTTTGTCATTCATTGGTATCCGATATAGCTCCCCAACTCTTTCTTCAACCATCATGAACCTTGCCCCAACTTTTACTTTCGTGCTTGCCATCATTTTTAGGTAAACAATGCTATACCTACTTCATCAAATATTTTGTATTATCATATACAATCAGCACAAAGTTTTTTGCACAACCACTTTCTCTAATATAAAACAAGAAAAAAAACAAACAAACCGAATTTTAGTTTAGCGAGTATTAAAGACTAATGGTCTCTTTGGTTGCACAAAATTGAAATTGTTATCGTGAATCCGATTCCGAGGTCTCCCCTTCGGACTTGGTTTACGAGTAGTGGGAAAACAGTCTTACAAAGAATCAATTTCCTTTCAGTAAATAGACAACCAAACAATGGAAATTTGCATAACAAATTAAATGGATTCCATCCCATGAAAAATGGTCAACCAAACAGTCCTTAAAAGAAAAGAAAGAGTTTAGTGAGAATAATTAGTGTCCAAATGACATCAAAACCCACGATACCTATCGCTAAAATAATAATTACTTTGTCAGTATTGGCTAAACAAGTGGGTAATATACATTACTTATTTGTATCAGTACATTGACAGATCATGTACTCTAGCTAGTATGTTTCCACCCTGGCTTCTCAATGGTTAAACTTGCTATTAATCATTCAATCAACAGAACAAAAACCAATTCTTATTATTTTCTTAATGAAATTACTGATATTGGTGTTGTTTTCATAAATTATTAATTTTAGGATGGAAAAGCTAGATGTGAGAAGCTCAAGCAGTCAAGCGAAAACAGTGGGTGTCATTGTATCCATATCAGGGGCATTTCTAGTTACTCTCTACAAAGGTCCACCTATAATTTTCACTCCATCACCACATTCTAATCGACTTTTACAGTCATCACAAGAAAACTGGGTCCTCGGGGGAGCCATTCTTGCATTTGTTTGTTTCTTGAATGCAATATGGAATATTTTGCAGGTGAAATTTTTCTCTTATCAAGTTTCCAGACCTGAGTATAACTGAAAAGAACCTATAATTTGCTCTACAATTTCACTTTATTGAGCTGATCCAAGACACAGCTGATTTGGAATCAAAATAGAATGTGTCTAACAAAACACAAAATTTTGAAGTCATCCGCCCTTTGGACTTAAGCTCTCCCAAGGTGTCATTCAGCACGCTATTAAAGATCAGTATAGCATCCAACAGTGTCACCACCACCTGTCTCAAGTAGCACTCTTATGCTCTGCTTAATGTATGAAGGATAGAAGCACAAGTTTGAGTAAATGGTGACTTAACCACATTTAGAAAACTAGTAAATTTAAGTAATGAACTCTACTCCAAGGTTGACATCGTTGTTAAGATTAATAAAGAAAACTACCCTCCCCATTCTAATGAGGAATCCATATTTTCAGACAGTAACTATGAAGGAATATCCATCAGAGATGACTCTAGTCTTCTTCTTTTCCTTCTTTGGCACTATTCAGAGTGCAATATTCACTCTGGTTGCAGAGAAAGACCCAGATACTTGGAGATTGAAAACTAACATGGAGCTAACCGCAATCATATACTCTGTAAGATATCTGTCACTCTGATCATTTCCTGTATGTTTCTCTGATTGCTAAACTGCATCACTTGGGGCCTGGTTAGATCTAAGTACTAAGCAAATATGGTTCAGGCAATATTTGGAAGTGTATGCCGCTGCCTTATTCATACATGGAGCCTGCACAGGAAGGGGCCTGTGTATGTAGCCATGTTTAAGCCTCTGGGCATTGTTATTGCAATTATCATGGGTGTCACCTTTCTTGGTGATACCCTCCATATTGGAAGGTATACTGCGTCTGTGTGCATATTCTTTCAATTTACTTTTTTTCTTTCAATCATTGGACTCAAAATAGAAATACTGGAACCTTTCAAAATCCTTATTTTGAAATTTTGTGCAGTGTTATTGGAGCAGTCATAACTGCCTTTGGGTTCTATGCTGTGCTATGGGGGAAAACCAAAGAAGACAAGGTGGAAGAAAACAATGGAGTCTCAAGCTCTGAATCATCCACCCATAAAGCCCCACTCATATTAGACAAGGACATGGATCCATAGGAGTTTGTTATTTGTGAAAAAAAAAAAAAAGACATGAAACTAATAATTGAATTTCATGGATATTGACAAATTATTTTTCAGAAAAGTGCATGTTTGACTTCAAAGTTGCTTGTAATATGACATTGGACGAAGAAAGGACGTATCCAAAATTCAAAGTAGATAATACTTCAATTTTAATAGAAGAGTAACTCAAGCTAAAAATTTTGGAATGAATTTGATATTTCTAAGATTGATCTATGATGGGAACATCACACCTGCCAAAGTAAATTGGATCTCTGTCAAGCAAGATCAAACTTCTAGATGTGTACTTATTCTTCAAGGCTCAATGGGGTCAACACAGGTAAGCTACTAATCTTCATGTCTAAGAAATCCTAATCTCATATATTTAATGTTTGGTTCATTGATAGTTTAATAATTAACCTCATGTGCAAGCAGTCAGGCCATCATTTTCAGGTAAAGAAGAAGACTTCATGTTGATTGGCCAATTTGTTCCTTAGCTAAACCAATGAGGATGAGAGAGGTCCCCTGAATTTTATTTGGTTTATTGTTTCTTATTTTACTAAGCGGACTTGTGCATACTCGATAAGGAGAAATGTATGTCAATAATGTTAGCCGTTCATAAGTATTTATACTGTTTTCTTATATGAAATTTTGTTGACATTCTTAGGATGGAAAAGGTAGATGTGAGGAGCTCAAGCAGTCAAGCAAAAGTAATGGGAGCCCTAATCTCGATATCAGGGCCATTTGTAGTTGCTCTCTAATTCACCTCATGTTCATCCTCTACTTTCATCACAATCAAACTGGGTCCTTGGAGGTGCCATTCTTGCATTAGTTTCTTTCTTGTCTGCAGTGTGGAATATCGTACAGGTGAATGTCTTGTTAGTTTTCACATGCTATAACCATTTTCAAAACCAAAATTGGCTTGCTATAAACAGTTCCTCCAATCATTCAGCCAAACCTAACCAAATTTCTTCCAAGAGCAAGCAATGTATCTCTGACAGTTTGCAATAGGCATAGGACTAATAAAACTACCGAACTATATAGCATTTAAAATCCCTCAGATTATTGAGTTTCTTGATGACAGAAGATTAGAAAAGCTTCAATGATTCTTGAGAGCCAACTTTTCCAATGAGAATGCCATATTTTCAGACAGCAACTATAAATGAGTATCCATCAGAGATGAGATGACCGGTCTTCTTTTATTACCTCATTGGGACTGTTCAAAGTTCAATATTCTCTCTAGTTGCAGAAAAAGACCCAGGTGCTTAGAAATTTAAAACAATCACAAAGCTCAACGCTGTCATATACTCGGTAAGAAAACCAAAATCCTGATCATTTCTTAAACACCATCCTTAGACGTGATTTTTTTTTCTTCTTGTCTATCAGGTACTTGACAATTACACATACAGGTTGTATTTGCGAGTCTAGGCCACGGCCTTATTAACACGTAGGGCATGTGCAAAAAAGGACCTCTCTATGTAAAACCATGTTTAGATCTCTCAGCATGGTCATTGCTGTTTTCTTGAGTGTCGTCTTTCTTGGGGATATCCTCCATCTTGGAAGGGTGATACACCTTTGCAAACTCATTGTTATATCATAGTTCATAACAACTTAGATTAGCCAAAAAAAAAAAAAAACACTAGCAAATCAATAGATTAAGTAACAGTGAATCCTGTATGCTCTTCACTGGAATCACAAACTCTAGGGCTACATAGGATAAGTTTCAAAATTATTTGGTGTCACTGCCAATCGCACCTTCACTGCAGACATAGATAAAATGCTACTAACAGTCACACTCGAACTTTATACCTAACCCTCGCTTTAGTAATGAGGTATAACTGAATAACCAGCATTCTCATCTTATCTCCACTTCGATCTTACTATGTCAAGAGGTATCATCACAAACATTCTTCTTATCCTCTTATAACTGAAATAGACACAGTTCCTATGTAAAATCAGTATAAAAAAAACAAGTAGAGATTAGTACCCACTGAAATTTCAAAAATTCTAAATCTAGTTCAGCTCTGTTATTATTTTATGCATGAATGAATTAACATAGATCAATGTATTTCAATCTGTTGTTGTATGGTGTTTCATGTGGAAAAGCAAAAGGAGAGAAATTGGATGAAAACCATGTGGTTTCAAGCTTTGAATCTCCACCCACAAAGCTCCTCTCTTGCAAAACAAAGATGTGGATTCATAGAAACGTATCATAATAAGGCTGCATCTTTATTACTGCAATCCATAGCTTGTTTCCCGAAAGAATTAAAGCAGTTCACATAAACCATTTTTTGGGATGGCACAGTCATGACATTATTTGAATCCCAACTCTCAGATTCATTCTCTAAACTCGAAACATAATTAGTTGTATTCCCAAGCAATAGCATGTGGGCTATTGCCATTATATAATGGAACAAACTTCCAAATAATGATATAACTAAGAAAGTCTTTGGTTATATCATATTACTAATAATGCTGTATTTCCTTTCCAGGCAAGTGGGTATATTGTCTGACCATCCTAATATCATATTTCTTACATGACCAAGACACTCACTACTCTTCTTCTTCTCCATCTGCATCGAACATGAAATATAGTTATTGAGAGAAAAAGGAGGGGGGATAGAGGTAGAGAGGGACGAGATGGCTTGGAAAGAAAGTCTGTTGGGTCTAGTCCCCTTTGTAGCCATGGCGGCAGTAGAATTTACTGATGTGGGACTATCGACAATTGGTAAAGCGGCCATGTCACAAGGGATGAGCCCCTATTACTATGTTGCCTATTCTAATGCTCTTGCCTCTCTTCTTCTCCTCCCTTGTTTCATCTTTCTGAGGTTAGTTTGTTCATTCCCCCATTCTTTCTTCAGTTTCTCTATCTAATGATCATTCATTTATGCAGAAACAAGAGACCTCCCCTTACCTTTTACATCTTGAGGAGATTCTTCCTTCTTAGCCTTATTGGGTAAATACATCATCTATAAGCTAAATTTGAATACAAGTTTATAAAAATGAGATTTGTTCAGTTGATCTGGTATTATTTTGCAGGGTATGTTTTAAACAGAGTTTGGGGTTCGTCGGTGTGCGTTATAGCTCCCCTACTCTTTCATCATGCATGATGAACCTCATCCCAGCTTTTACTTTCTTGCTGGCTATCATATTCAGGTAATTTGCATTCGCAAGATATGCTTTGTCAAATGTAGTAAGTATTGTTGATTCCCCGATTTGATCTTTACTAGCCAAATCTAACATAATAGGGGGAAGATCGATTAAATTTCCTTTTATTTACTGTTTCTTATTTTATTAAGCTAGTTGTTGATGCTTGGGAGCAAAAATTAAATAATGTTAATACTCATTTCAAGTATATGTTATTGTTTCCTTGTATACTTTTAGAATGGAGAAGCTAAATATGAGGAGCTCAAGCAGTCGAGCAAAAGTAGTGGGTGCCATAGTGTCCATATTCGGGGCATTTGTGGTCACTCTTTACAAGGGACCCCCTATCATTATCATTCCAGCGGCTTCTAATTCACCTCATGATCAGATTCTACAACTCTCATCACAATCAAACTGGGTCCTTGGAGGCTGCATTCTCGCATTTGTTTCTTTCTTGTTTGCAGTGTGGAATGTTCTACAGGTGAGATTTTTTTTAAGGTGAACATCACTTTTTTACTGAATATAGCATTCAAACCCAAGACTTGCGATACCATCATAAACAAGTCTTACTAGCTGAGCTTGCACCCGTTGGCGAAGTCTTCAAGGTTCTTAACACAATATCACCATTATTCAAAACAAACCCAATATTTGTTGGTTTTGCTATAAACAGATCCCTCTTTCTTGTATTTTTGACAGTTCCCAAAAATTACAATCACCCTTCCTCTGCTATGCACAAGATAATTATAAGTACCAACTTGAGTAGCATTTTAAAATCAATCCGATAGTGAGTTTCTTGATGACATATCATTTGAAGAACTTCAATTATTCTTGAAAGCCCACTTTTTTTCTGATGAGAATTCCATGTTTTCAGACAGCGACCATGAAGGAGTATCCATCAGAGATGACCATAATCTTCTTTTATTGCCTCTTTGGGGCTATTCAAAGTTTGATATTTTCTCTAGTTGCAGAAAAAGACCCAGATGCTTGGAAACTGAAAACTATGAGAGAATTCATCGCTCTCATCTACTCAGTAAGAAAAATAACATGATGACATTTCTTAGGCAGTCTGTAGAAGTGATTTTTTTTTTCCTCTCATTTCTTCACTACTTAATCTACACACACAGACCATATTTGGGTGTATAGGTCGCGGCGTTATTCACACGTGGGGCCTGCACAAGAAAGGGCCTCTCTATGTAGCCATGTTTAGACCCCTCAGCATCGTCATTGCAGTTTTCATGAGTGTCGGCTTTCTTGGGGATATCGTCCATCTTGGAAGGTAATAAATCTTTGCAAGCTCATTGATATAGACTTGTATCATAACCACTTGGATAAGCCAACAAAAAAAGAAGGTAATTCAAGTAGAATCCTGTCAATCATAAATATCAACCAGAAATGCAAAACCTAGGCGAAAGGATTTTCATTTCAAAATTGTACATTATGTTGAACTTGTTTGTTACTTTCAATTGCCTTACCTTCATTTCAGATATAGTTAATAAAAAGGTAACAGTGCTAACTGTCTTACTCAGACTTTAGACCTATCCCTTGCATCACTTTACTCATTTTGAGGAAACCAAACACTTATCTCAAACCATGCTTCAACAAAGATGGAGGAATAACGGAATAACTAACATTTTCATCTTATGCGGATATCTTAATTTGTCCAAGAGGAATCACCACCAACATTGTTCCTATCATGTTATGACAAGTCACAGAATTCCCGCATAAAATCAGTATCAAACATGACTAGAGATTAATATCCATTGAAATTTTCAAAATGAGTAAAAGCCAATAACTCCTCGACTTATCCCCTTTATTCTGTTCTTTTGGTGTATGAACTGAACAAAATTGATGGATATGTTTCATTCATTATGCAGTGTGATTGGCGCAATCATTATTTCTGTTGGGTTTTATGGTGTCTTATGGGGGAAAACCAAAGAAGACAAATTGGATCAAAATGATGCAGTTTTAAGTTCTGAATCCTCCATGCACAAAGCTCCTCTCTTGCAAAAGAAGGATGTGGATCCATAGAAGTGTATCATAATATCAAGTCTGCATCTTTTATTACTGGAACCAATGGCTTGTATTCCGAAAGAAAAAAGCAGTTTTATTTTTGGGATGGCACAAACAAGAAACAATGGTTTTTTTTGTTAAGCGTTGGTGGCTTTGTGTATCCTTGGACCCGGATAGTTTGATTTTGTGTTAAGATCCTTGAGCTGGATCAAATGTTTCCTTGTTACGTAGTTTTTTTCATTCTTTTTATAATTAAAATTGGATGGGTCCCATTAACCCTTGCTTGCCTAGTGGTTTTTACATTTTTTGGATTGTAAGTTGATGCTTTTACCAAACATGCATGCACTGTATAGTCATTTATTCCTAGTCAAATCAGGTAATGATGAGAAACCACATGAACAAACTCCTTGCCCCTCAAAAGAAAAGAATTTCATAGAAATTCAAGCCCCATAATTGATCAAAACTTTAGAATTGGTGATCGATGAACTCCCCCCCACATTTTGATCAAATTTGCCACCCATCATGGATTTCGTAGAATTGAATTTCATGCACCTAAACACACCCTTAGTTTAGCATAAGTACAAATTGAATTATAACCAAAGCCTCAATCTCGAATCTAGTTGTGATGCAGATTCATCCACTACAACAACACTCACAGAACTTCTGTTCTTACTCTCAATTATTCTCCTAAGATCATTCTCACAAAATATTTGATTGGGTCATCATCCTTCACTTCAGTGAACTTAACTCGTTGTAAGCTAAGCCCCCCAACTCTCAGATTCTAAATGCCAAATAGACGGTACCCACAAAGAATTATTAGTTTTTCCAAGCAAGTGGGCAATATCTATTCATTGAACAAACCTCCAGATGACAACTAGACAAAAGTTTAGTTGTAGTTCCAGACAGTTGGGCAAAATATACATATTTATTTTGATTGAAACTCCTAATATAATATCTCCTGACCAAACTACTCTTCTTGTCCATCAGGAAAGTGCTTGAGTGAGGGAAATCAGAGAGAATTGGGAAAGAGGTAATGCCAATGGCATGGAAAGAAAGTCTATGAGGTCTGGTCCCTTTGTAGCCATGGTGACAGTAGAATTCACCGATGTAAAGCAGCCATGTCACAAGGGATTAGCCCCTTTTTCTATGTTCTTTACTCTAATGCTCTTGCCACTCTTCTCCTCTTCCCTTCTTTCATCTTCCTAAGGTTAGTTTCTTCTCTCAGTATTTCATTCTTTATTGTTCTTCAGTTTCTCTCTTTCTACATCTAACACAGCCTCTGATTCTTATTCATTTCTGTAGAAACAAGAAACCTCCCCTTACCTTCTATATCTTTAAGGAGATTCTTCCTCCTTAGTCTAATTGGGTCCATACATCTATAAGCTAATTTAAAATAGAAGTAAGAAAGTTTTAAAAATGAGGTGCAGTAAATCGATCTCTTATTGTTTTGCAGGGTTTGCTTTGGACAAAGTTTGGGATATTGTTGGCGTCCGTTATAGCTCCCGTACTCTTTCATCAAGCATGATGAACCTCGTCCCAGCTTTTGCTTTCTTGCTTGCCATCATTTTCAGGTAAACAACACTTCATCACATTTTGAATTATTGATTGACCAATTTGATTCCTATTTAAACCAATGATGATGGGAAAGATCACCTAAAATTTACTTGTATTTGGTTTGTTGTTTCTTGTTTTGTTGAGCAAGCTGTTAACCTCACTAGGATGAAATACATTTGGATGCTAACCCCGCACACACAAAAAAAAAATCTTCCAATCCATCATACACAAAACAAATATGACGTAATGTTGGCCTGTTTTAAGAAGTGCTATAGTTTTCTCAGATGAATTGTTTGTTGAGAATTTTAGGATGGAAAAACTACATATGAGGAGCTCAATTAGTCAAGCAAAGGTAGCAGGCGCTCTCGTGTCCATCTCGGGGGCATTTGTGGTTACTCTTTACAAGGGACCCCCTATCATTATCATTCCATCATCTTCAAAATCACCTCACGATCAGTTTCTACTACTCTCGTCACAATCAAACTGGGTCCTTGGAGGAGGCTCAATTTTCGCATTTGTATCTTTCTTGACTGCAGTGTGGAACAATGTACAGGTGATCACCCTCTCTCTGCAACAGGCACATGATGTTTAAAAGTAGTAATTCAAATAGCATTTAAATGCAGCAGGCTATGAATTCATTGATGCCCAAGAATAAAGCTTCAAAGATTCCTGAGAGCCAACTTTTCTAATGAGATTTTCCATGTTTTTCAGACAGCAACTATGGAGTATCCATCAGAGATGACCATAATCTTATTTTATTGCCTCTATGGACTATTCAAAGTTCAATATTCTCTCTGGTTGCAGAAAAAGACCCAGGTGCTTGGAGATTGAAAACTAGCAGAGTTCATTGCTGTCATATACTCGGTAAGAAAACTTGACATGGTAATCATTTTGTAATGTCTTCAGAAATGAATGTTTTTTTCGTCTTGTTTCTTTACTACTTAACAATCATCTAAAAGCTTCGAGTTCCCAAGTATACAGGCAATATTTGGGAGTCTGGGCCGCGGCATTATTCACACATGAGCTCTGCACAAGAAAGGGCCTGTCTATGTGACAATGTTTAGACCCCTGAGCATTGTCATTGCAGTGTTCATGAGTGTCAGCTTTCTTGGGGATATGCTCCATCTTGGAAGGTACACACATTTGCAAACTCATTGGTGTAGCCCTGTATCATAACCACTTAGGTTAGCTTGAACCAAAAAAAAAAGGAAACAATTTAGTAATCCAGAATCATGTGTCACCCAAACAGAATCACAAATCCTTGGGCTACATAGGATTTGGGTTTTAAAGTTCTACGTTGATTTGGTGTCACAGCCAATCGCCCTACCTACACTTCAGATAGATAATAACAATGAAATGCTACCGAGTCTCACTTAGATTTCAATAACATTGATTTGTGAGCAATCGCAATTTCTTCTTACCTTAACTTCAATCTTACTTTGTCAAGAGGACCACCAAAATTGTTCTTATCATCCTTATAACTAAAATTAAATCGTCGGAATTCCCATTTAAAATCAGTATCCAATATAACTAGAGATAAATATCCACTGAAATTTTTTATATAACTAAAAACTATTAATCCCTAATCTAGTTGGGTTCTGGTTTTTCTGGTTCTAACTTATATCGCCTTTAATTTTGTGTTTTCTTTTGTGTGAATGGAATAACACGGATGGACAAATCTCAATCCTTGTGCAGTGTAATTGGAGCAATCATCATTTCTTTTGGCTTCTATGCTGTCTTATGGGGAAAAGCCAAAGAAGAAAATCTTGATGAAACCCAGCGGTTTTAAGCTCTGAATCATCCACCCACAAGGCCCCTCTCTTGCAAAACAAATGCATGGATCAGTAGAAGTTTGTCAAAACTATCAAGGCTGCATCTGTTTGTTAATCCTAGAGGGCATGTATTTCAGAAGAAAGCAATTTGCATATGACACAAAAAAGAAATAGGATTACAAGCTTTCTTGGGCTCATCCTGCAATCATTTGTCCATCAATCTTCCCTTTCATAGTCTTCGAGTGTCCATGGATACAGGAATCAGGACATAGACACGAAGTGTCCAACACATCAACTAAATACCTTATGAAGACCCATTCACGAATAGCTTGCCATATTAGATGAACATAATCAATCATTTTACAGGACAGATGTTCCCGTTTGTAACTCCAAATGACAGAAACATGAAGACGAACGCACAGAACAGGAATTAGCAAATTCGAAGTTATAACTACATATTGACCAAAACAGTATGACGTGGCATTCTAGTTGTTGTCTACATTAGCGAGAAAACCTGAAGTTTAGAGAGCTTTGTTCTGTAACCAATTAAGTTTTTGTATTTTTCTTGTAGGAAGTTTGGTTGTTTTAAATGTATGTGTCATAAATCTAAGTATTTTAATACATTTCGAAGTGTATTTATGCATTAGAAAATGTTTCAGAATTTTTATTCAAATGTTCTATTTTTGGTTATCTATGTATCATTTTTAAGGAGGGATGCAGATACAACACAAACATGGCAATATGAAAAAATTACAAAAACTAAGACATGGGTACCGCAACGTAATTAAAACAACAATATTATATTTTCATAGTAGATATGATGCACATAAATGTTAATTTTATTAGTCTTTTAGGTATTTTGGTTTTAATAATAACCAAAAAGAACAACAAAAATCAATAATAATAATCTTATCAAGTCATCATTCATTAAACAAATACTAAAAACATCAAGCTTCAAAAATTAAAATATATCGTCAACACTCACCACATACCACATGTTAGCTAATAATTCACGTGTAC
Source organism: Berberis thunbergii (assembly GCA_003290165.1). Lineage (NCBI taxonomy): Eukaryota > Viridiplantae > Streptophyta > Magnoliopsida > Ranunculales > Berberidaceae > Berberis > Berberis thunbergii. The sequence continues at coordinate 202,430 of QNQO01000274.1, read as the reverse complement.
AAATCATAATATAATCATAAAATTACTAAACTTTAATAAAAAAAATTATCCCAATCCCATGTAAAACACAAGCAATAAAGGAAAAGAAGGGGGAAATAACAACAAAAATGTCCCTGAAGTGTCCCAAACGCGTCCAAGGCATGTCTCAGCCGTGTCCGTTATATTAAATATTTGAATTTCCCGTGCTTCCTACATTACTACATACGTATTACTAACTTGCCATTCTCAAACTTTATAAATAATGAAAACATTTGAAACTATATATTCATGTTCGAAGGATGGAGAGCTCCTTGGTGGTCTACTCTATGCAGTTAAAACTGATAACGGACCAATAACGGTCTAGGGGCATTATAGATTATAACGGGTTATATCGAGATATAACGGTATATAACGAAATATTTTTTAAATTATATTTGTATACCCCCACTAAGTATATTAATGTATTATAGACTATAGAGTTAAAAAAGTAAATCACTAAACATAAACTTGTTGCTGCCAGACTGCCAATAATCTTCAAACTAATCACTAAGCATTAATTCATATCATTACTCATTGCTCATATTTGTTTCAGGTAAACAAATATTTAAAGAATGGAGGCTTACAAAGATTGCGGTAGCAGCACGCCAACATGACTAAATCCCCGAACTGTGTTATCTACATTATCAAACACACTCAATAAATTTCAGTTGAACAACAGATGCAACTAATGATATTGGAATAGATGAAATTGTAATTCAATAAAGTAAGATATTATGTTCATAACATTAAGCAAGATATCATAACATGCGGTAATGAAAGTGAAATGTCGCTACAATACAGAGGATTTTAGTTAGAAAAAAAAAAATTGAAAAGTTGCATATGGATATATCTTGACATATTTACTTCTTGACTGGAATATAGATCCTATGCGATTTAATCAAACGTTCGATTTGCAACTATTTTGTACTGATATGATAAATTGGGACAAATCAATATATATCATGGATAACTAATAAGTACGTCCCAAGTCCTAAAAAAAATAAGGAACAACAGACCAATTATGTTCTCAAACAATAAATACAAACATATCAACAGACACCAATTAGTAATTACTGGATAAATATATCCCAATCAATGCCTGCCTACAACTAAAACACAATGCATGATGTTATATGCAGCAAGCCTCCACCACCACATCCACCACCACCACTGCCACCACAATCGCTACCACCATCTCCAGTGATAGTGAAAAAAACTCCCTGTCCCCCATGCCTGCTTCTTCTTCAAGGTTTATCAGGATCATCCCCAAAAGCAAAGATAACCATGGACATAATCAAAACCGAAAGAACAATCAATAATGGTTTATGTATCTGAGTTTATGTTGGAATGGTTTCCATGAAAAGATGTTAAATCACTTCTTCCTCCAAAGTCCAAACAAAGAATGAAGAAGCAAAGCAAAAACAGAGATCAGAGAAGAAGGAAGAAGCAAAGCAGAGCACAACAGAGATCAGACTGACTTACAGAGATGGTTCGATCCTTCTTCTCTTCTCCTTCCCTTCTTCTCCCTCTTCCCTCCTCTTCTCCTTCTCTTCCCCTCAAACAGATTGTTCAATCGATCTAAAAGGGGCCAAGTGTTCGATCGTTTCCTCTTGCTCTTCTTCTTCTTCTTTCGTTTCTCTGCTAGATAGCTAAGGAGATGAGTTCGCCTTCACCATCAACCAAAGGGACCTGCTCCATAAATCTTGTTCATCAACTTCATCTGTAAGTAGCACAAACTTCCCTTTCGAACAATTACTTCGGATATGGTCGGGCTAACCACACCCAAAGCACTTAAGTGGGCCCTCTGGAACAGGTCGCGGTATGTAAGAAGTGGAAGTGCGTGGTAGGTGGCGCCAAATCCTTCTTTGCAACTGTAACTTCGTTTCTGCACATTTGGCCATATTCTTAGTCGCCAAAAGCGTATCAAATTGCTTCAATGCTTTCAATGATAAGATAGACTTGAGTCTCGCATCCAAACCATGATAAAAATGAAAGGTTGTTTGTCATTCAGGTTCGTTGAGCTTAGCACGCATACATAAAGTGTAGAAATTTGTAGTATATTCAATAACTATGCAACCGTTCTACGTAACTCCCATTAATCGCCCAAAGAGCTCTCGTTCATAATCCATACGGACAAAGTAAACCGCATCAACTCACGCATATTATTCAATTGTTGACAGGAGGTAACCGCATTGTTGTTCAACATGCACATTCCTTCTAACACCAAAGATTTGCAGTACTCCTTAACTTGGTAGTCACTAAATGTACTGCCTTTGAACCTCAGATGTTCTTAAAACCAAGTATATGGTCAATCTCCATAAACCAATCTATAAAAGCATCACCTAAGGCGACACCATCATAAGAAGGCACGTCGAGTAATAAACATGTATCATCCAACGCTCCAGTACAGTTATGATCATATCAAAACAATTACCTCCACCAAAGTTCTAATCACCTAAGTTAGGTGGTCGAAATGAGGATTACCACCTCTTCCAAATCCTCTTCCTCAACCTAAAGAAAATCAAAATTGTCATTTGTCTTGCGCAGACGGCCAAGTCGGGTTATGATCTCTCTGCGGGTCTTCCACCCACTGTCAGACATGTCCATGTCGTAAATCAGTCATATCAGCAACGGAAAATTCAACAGAGACTCCAAACCGCAGGCACCTCATTTAAAGATTCAACCTTAGGGGTAAGAGGGTTCTATGAAGGAAAACTGGATTAGGTAGGAAGTTAGGGTTTACCAGCTACCCAAATTTGTCCCATATACAGCTTGTCCTAGATGGAGTTGTGAATTACGAGGGTGTTGTATGGCATACGGGTTCAAAGAGAAGACATCCGAGCGAAGGAGAGACGTGGAATGCTAGTGGTTGTGATGGGGAACCTCCCAATATGGCGGGGCGAGTGGCGACGAACAGAGAGGGTTGGAGGGAGGACGAGGAGGTTGGAAAGAGATGGGTGGGGTGGATCTGGGCGGTGGGATTTACTGAGGGGACTAATGTGGGTTGAGAGGGTTGATCGGCATGTGCGATCGAAGGGTGGGGTGGGGCAGACTGGCTGGGTAGTTAAATCGCCCATTAATCGAAAAAAGGGACTAGACCGTTCCGGTTTGTGTAAAAATCAGCAGGGCTTCACAGACTCTAGAAAATCGGCCAAAAATCAGCAAATCGGCCAAAATCGGCAGGACTTCCGATTTGCTCATTTTTGGATTTTGAAATTTTGTGTTTGTTTTTCTTCAAATTTGGCTCTTAAATTGACTAATTGTCTAATGACTATGATAGACATGTCTTCTGGAATTGATTCACACCCTTGTACCAATTCAACATCTAAATCAAGTACCTTGAAAATGGCATCTGATGACATAGCATGGGAATGGGGAGAATGCAAAGTACCTAGCAACAAAAATTTGATATGGTGCAAGTTTTGCAAAACACAAATTACTTCTGGAATCTCAAGATTAAAATAACATCTTGCGCATAAGAAAGGGAATGTGAGATCATATCCTGATCAGTGTTCTAAAAATCGCTAGGCACTGGGCGGGCGGCGAGCAGGTGCCTAGCGCCTAGGCGGTCTTAGGTTTTGTATTATTACTTTAATAATTTACAAAAGTTAAGCATAATACATTATCAATTACATCCAATTTAATGCCAATATACATATGCAAAATTTAAAAACATGAAAAATTAACAATCATGAACAAAATTTATTAAAACTCAAATGACTGAAGTTGGTCATGATGGGTACTTTATATAAATTTGAATTTGTGTACTCTTTTATTTTTCTTCAAATTGCATGAATAACCTCAGTTATGTTTGATAAAATCTACATTAGTAAAATTGGTACCGGCAGATCCTTTGAGAATTTCATTAGGTAATAATCATTTGCTACATTTAGACATATATTGAATAAAAAACAATTAAATAGTTTATTTCTAAAAAAAATAGGAACACAATCAGCCTTATTAAAAATACAAAATATAAAATAATAAAATAAAATAAAATCGCCCAGACCGCCCCGCCTAGATCCCGCCCAGACCCGCCCAGACTGCCCTGAACCGCCTAGACTGCCCAGAACCACCCAGACAGCCTGCCTAGCCATTAATCTGGGCGATTTTCCACCTTCTAGCGCCTAGGCCGATTTTTAGAACACTGGTTCTGATGTGCAGAATGATGTGCGAATGAAGTGTGCCGAAGCATTACAAAATGTAAAAAAGAAAAAAAATTGAAGAGGCTAAAGTGCACAAATTCTTGAGGGTGACATTTTGTTGGGTGGAGAAGATAATTTTGAAGAAAAACAACAAATATGAATTAGTGAAGTAATATAATTAGAAATTTATAGTATTTTGATTAATTATTTATTTTTGTATATGACTATGATTAAATTTTAAAAATATATGATTTAAAAAAATACACCGATTAAATCCCAATTATTCTCGATTATTTCCGACTATTTCAAATTAATTGAAAATCGCTCCTGGACTGCGAAGCGATTTAACTACCCAGCAGATTGGTGGACAACACCAGAGTGGAGCAAGGGGGACGACTAAGGGAGAAACTCGATCGACTAAGGAGGAGGAAGCGACTCGATCAACTATGGGGAGGGGGAGGGATTCGATCAACTAAGCTGATCAACTGAGTTGAACAACTCACCTGTGCAACGCGCCGCCGTCAGGGAGAAATATCATAACGATAGGGGGAAGTGACGACTCACCCACCTGTGCAGCGTCGACAGTTGTGCTCTTGCAGGCTCCTGCGGTGTTGAAGGAGGAGCTACTTGTGCATGTCTGATGGGCTCTTTAATGTCTGGTATAAATTCTTCAAGTGGCTAATAATGCCCAAACTACTATTTATGTTTCTTACTTAATAGGCTAAGTTATTAATGCGGCGAAAATTGGTGATTAATTGCAATTCGGGGTTTGATCAAACCGAACTGCGTAAAATTGATTGGGGTTTAACGGTCACCACTTAGTCAGCGAAAATCGACGAGGCACCGGTTAATCGACTAGCCAACTCACCGATTTATCACTATGTTGAAAAGTTAGGTTGTTTGTAGTTATATAAGTGTTGCAACCTGCAAAAGTAAATTCATTTGATTAATTAGTAAAGTAATATATGACTATGATTAATTAGTAAAGTTATATAATTACAAATTTACATCATTTTGATTAGTTATTTATTTTTGTAATCTATGACTATGATTAAATTTTAAAAATATCGATTAGATCTGATGAATCCTACTTAATCGTAATTCGGTCGTGGACCGCGCTGCGAGTCTGCGACCACTTTCCAATTTAATTGCATAGTTAATAGGCTCGGGCCTAACTCATAATATTGATAATATTGCTTACATAAAATTACAATGTGATTATTGCAACCAAGCACAACTTAGAAAATAATAGAGATTTATACTATGATTATGCAAAAATATTTTAGAATAAATAAATAAACACAAATAAAATAAGTCATTATGCTTTGAATCTATAAGTAGATTGAAAAGTATGAAACCATTAGATAGCCCTTCAATATTGGTGTTTTTATGATAAACCAGCGAATTTTAACATATCTCAATGACTATAAATACTCAACTTTCTCATTTTTGGAAGAAGTGGATGGTGTGTGTGCTCCATCTCAAACCACCACAACTAGAGATGGAGGAGGTAATTCACAGTAGAGTGTATAGGCAACTAAAACACATGCAACCAACAATGAGGAGCACACATGCTCTCACAAAATCTGATTGCTTCTTCTGCAGCTCAAAAACAACATACCTAGAATCCCATATGGCACATGATAGACATATCAGATACAGAAGAGCTTCAACTTGGCCAAATTCACTCCTAAATTTCTCCCAATGTCTTAATTATCACTAGACTCGGGTGTTTAGTGTTCTAACTATCAAAGCCAGTATCACATTCATTTTTTATAGTTTACTTTCTCCTTGTGATGCAACACTCTAAAATCACAGTTCAGTTTTCCCCACCTAGTACAGTCGAGAACTTCTCAAATTTCAAGTATCCAAGTATTCGTGTATAGTACAAGCTTAATCTCTTAGGTCTTTAAAGAGGCGAAAATCACACACCCACACACAGTATGAAGAGCTAATGTAATTCATATTTTTTTTGTGGACTCAAAGGTTCCCATGATATTAAAAAAAAATTATTAGAGCATGAAGATCCAACAATTCACTTCCAACTCCAACTCAGTAATGGTGGGACACATTCTTATAGAAGAATTTTTCATCCCAATTACAAGATAATTATGAACTCCCCGAGCTTTTAGAAAGGTCAAGTCAAGTGTTACTACAAAGTTCAAATAGGCAGAGTTGTATCTTAAATTGGAGGGAAAGTAGTGTAATCTAACCTAAAACTAAAATTAAGCCTACAAAATAAAAGATAAATAAATAATTCATTCCATTCAATCAAAAGCCAATTACAAACTTAAATTTATGCCTTATTTATAGAGCCTACTGGCTTGTCTAGCAAGCAACTCGTCTAACCTAACCATAATATGGCTAGTGCCCTAACTCTAATATGGGCCTTAGTAAGTCTAGCCCAATTACTAAACATAATTTAATTACTAATTAATACCATGTTATATCCCCCTTCCAGCTTGAAGAAGCTCATCCTGGAACATGAAGTGAAGAAGTCAAACAAGCACATGTAGCCGGTTGCGGAACACAAGACAAAGTGTAGTGTATGAGCAGAAGTCGACCTCGAACTTTTCCTTTGTAATTGCTCTTATCACAAACAAGTAAATCCAAATTGTGTCACCAAATATAAAGTCTAAGATGAGTCCCAGTCTCAAAGGATATCCATTGCAAAATTATTATATGTGCAAATTTCTTGAATTGAGCTACAGTATTATCCTAAATTGGATCACGAACCCTATCCTGCAGTCATATGTGTTGTCTTGTGGTGGCGACCACATCCATCATCACAATCAAAAGAATTTGGAGGCAGTGGTGGTACATGATATTTCTAGTGAAAAAAGCAACAGAATAACTTGTCTCTGAAGTCATAACTGTGGTGGTACTGACTTAATCTGTAGTGGCAAATAACTTTGTCTCCCACAAGAACCCAGGCATAGAGTGTTCATCTTCTTCACGCGAACTCAAGTGCATAGGTCAATGAACTTACGCCTAAACCAAGGGATGGTTGGAGCTTCTCCAGGCATGGACGGACTGGTCATGAAGGCATGAACGAGATTCTAGCAAATTTAATGAAAGTACTTTTACGTGTTGTTTGTCTATTCCTTCTTGCCAATTTCTTCTTATCCTCCTAGATAAGGTAAGAGTTGAGGTGGAGAGAAAAGGGATTGTTGGGGACCTGATTGGTGCACTTGGGTCTTATGAACCCAATCATTGGAGCGAATTCTACTAATGGAATTGATCATTTCCGCCGAACTAATGTATCATTGTTACGTTGTGGGGATTTAATACATTGTGGATGGAGTTGTGGAGGTTGTGAGTTTGTATAGAAAGATTGTGGAGAGTTCAGAGGCATGGGACAACACCATTGTGTGGAGAAACCCATGCATAGGGTCATGATAACCCCAAAAAGAAGACACCGAAGTGGGGAAAGGAGCACTATAAAACAACCCATAGGGTTGGTTAGCCACGCCAAAGCACCATGAGACAGCATGAGTGGCAACCAGGATTCGCACTTATTTTCAACCACTGTTGCTCTTGTTGCATTTTTTCTTTTCAAGCAACTTATTTATCAAGAACACCTCAATAAGATCTTCTATTGAATCTCTCGAATCACATCAAACTATAATTGTTTCAACTCTCATACCAAATAGTGTAATCTAACCTAAAATTAAGATTAAACCTACAAAATAAAAGATAAATAAATAACTTAAATTTTCATTCAATCAAAAGGAAACTACAAACTTAACTTCACGTAGCCTACTGGCTTGTTTGACAATTAACCCATATAACCTAACCCTAATATGTTTAGTGCCCTAAACATAATGTAATTACTAATTAATACCCCATTACATCATAAAGGTTGTCTTACAGTACCTTCATGAGGGAAATACAAGATCTCTGCACTTTCTGATAAATAGTCAATTCACTAAAAGCTTCAAATTTGTAGAGAAGGTGAATTCAATCACGTATCAAGCGGAAGCGAGAGCAGGGCCGCGAAACTACAAAATAAATCAATGGCTACTACCGCATGGTAAACTCACATGGTACTACCACATAGAGAACTTAGGACCATGGATAATTGGAGTGGGCTTAATATTACAATACTAAGGAATTCCCTCTTCCGATATGGTTTTCCTAGGCGGGGATTTGAATGGCCATGTTGGTAATGATAGAGTTGGGTATGAGAGGGTACATGGAGGTCAAGGATTTGGGGATCGAAACACTACGGGGATTTCTATTATAGATTTTGCTTTAGCTCAGGATTTTGGGATCGTAAATATTTTTTATAAGAAGAGGGAAGATCACTTGGTGACCTTTGCGAGTGAGTGCAATAGAAGTCAAAATTATTATTTTCTTGTTAAGAGACACGATTTAGGTAGGTGTAAAAATTGTACGGTTATACTAGGGTTGTGTCTGACAAACCAACATAGGTTGTTAGTTCTCAATTTTTGTCTTAAGAGTAGGGGTCGTATTGCAATATAACAGGTTAGACCGAGAACTAAGTGGTAGACCTTACAGGGAGATGTGTGCCAAAAATTTAGAAAGATTTTGGGTGACCAGTCAGTTTCAGAGGGATAAAGCTTATGAGTCATACGATGAAACTTTGGGAAAGGGTTATAGAACGAAGACTTGGGAGTGTAACCACGGTTTCGGAGAATTAATTTGGATTTATGCCGGGTAGGTCTACTACGGATGCCATCTTCTTGCTTAGGCAAACTATAGAAAAATACCGAGAGGCACGTAAGAGTTTGCATATGATTTTTATTGATCTGCAAAAAGCATATGATAGAGTCCCCAGGGAGTTAATTTGGTGGGTGCTTGAAAGGAAGAAAGTGTCTCAATGTTATGTCGATATCATTAAGGATATGTATGAAGGAGCTGTAACAAGTGTCTGCACAGTAGGTGGGATGTCTAGTGAATTTTTAGTATCAGTAGGACTCCATCAAGGGTCGGCGTTAAGTCCATATCTTAGTCATGGATGAGTTGGCGAGACATCTGCAAGAAGATGTACCTTTGTGCATGTTATTTGCAGATTATATTGTCTTAATTGATGAGACTAGTACAGGTTTAGGTCAGAAATTAGATAGGTGACGGACGGCTTCAGAGAGTAAAGGTTTTAAAATTAGTCGTTCGAAGATGGAGTATCTAGTGTGCAACTTTGGTTGTAAACCACGGGGAGAAGTAATGCAATTGAGATCGAAGGTGTAGAGGTCCCAGAGTGTGAGGCTTTTCGATATCTAAGATCTATAATTCAAATAAATGGGGGATATTGGAGAAAATGTAGACCATAGGATTAAAGCTGGTTGGTTGAAATGGAGAATGACGTTAGGAGTATTATGCGATATAAAGATGTCTGCAAGGCTAAAAGGAAAATGCTATAAGACAATTGTTCGACCAACCAAGCTATACGGTTCAGAATGTTGGGCTACTACGGGACAACATACACATAGGATGGCAGTAGCAGAAATGCGTATGTTAAGGTGGATGTGTGGTAAAACTCGCAAGGATAAAATTAGAAATTAAAGAATTAGGAGATACTTAGGTGTAGCGTCCATAGAGGACAAAATTAGAGAAAGACGTTTAACTTGGTTTGATCATGTGCGAAGGAGACCAAGCACAGCGCCAATTAGAAAATGTCTAGATTAGCAAGTTAATGGAGGGTGTAGACGGAGGGGACGACCGTTGAAAACTTGGATGAAGGCAGTGAATGAAAATATCATTGAGCTTGGATTAGGCGAGGATATCTGAGAAGACCGCATTGCTTGGAAAACCAAAATTCATGTAGCCGACCCCGAAAATATCGAGAATGGGCTTTGATGATGATGTTTGTGTTGGACGAGACTCAAATTTAAAACCTTAGAGGACCAATTCTCTGATAACATGATGAATTGTTAATTCTTTATAAACTCGAACTTGTAGAAAGCGCGAATCTAAATCAAATATCAAGCAGAAGCCGAAAGCGAGAAAAGGGGCGTGGGACTACAACATACGGTGTGTATCAATAGTACAACTACACTGTAAACTCACACAATACTACTGTGGATATACACATGGGGAACTTAGACCTATGGATAACTAGAGTGCGCTTAATATTCCAACATTTTCAAGAGGTTAAAAGAAGATAACAAGAAGCTTATTAACTTACTACTCCCTCTAAATCAGTCCATATACTTGATGTAGATAACCAATAGCTATCCTAACCAGTGTAGTCAAGCGAGCCAAAGCAATCGCTTAAAGCAAGAAGCGAAGCGAAGCATTGACAACACGTTTACTTTGGAAAAATCAAGGAAAACGAGATTTTTGAAACTTTATTTTTAACAATAAAAATTTTGATATGAGATATATTATTAAGATTACATATTTTTAAAATAGAAATTAGTTCCAATTTTCAAATACTTTCTCACAAAGATCTTCATTGTCCTTTTAATTACTTTATTATTATTTTTAATAGTTATGTTCAAAGTATTATCATACAAGTATAATTCTACAGAAATTCTAAATGTCGAGGAAGTGGGCGAGGAAAAGGAGGTGGCGGGGGGTGAACCATTCACCCTCCTCGGGATGTGTGCCCACTTTTTTTGCGCGCACATCCCGAGGGAGGTGAATGGTTCACCCCCCGCCACCTCCTTTTCCTCGCTGGTTTCCTCGTCACGTAGAATCACTCATAATTCTAATTTTGCTACATAGTATACTAATATAGGAAAATCTATTAAAATTGTTAGTTACTTAGATACTTCAAATAAATTTAAAATTGCTTACCTATTATTTTTTTCTTACTTTAATTAGGTGATTGAACTATTGAGGATTATAGATTAAATTTAATCATTAATGTTATACAAATTATATAGGGAAATATGCCTCGTTATCATAATCTATGCAGTTAATGCGGAAAGTGGTCGCAAAGCGGTCAGGACCGCATTATGATTTTTCATAATTATGCGGGACTAAGCGAAATTATGCGGACAATTTTTTCAAAATATATATTTTTAAAATTTAATCATAGTCATAGATTATAAAATAAATAATTAATTAATCAAAAGGGTGTAAATATGTAATCATAGTCATGTATTACTTTACAAATTAATCAAATGAATTTAATTTTGCAAGTTGGAACACTTATAGTTACCTGAACTTGTTTACGAACCAATACAACGAAAGCAACAGAATGATGGCAACAACAACAACTCATAGCAATAACCCCAACAGCAAGAACTGCAAGCAATAAAAACAAGAAGTCAAGAGATACAAGTAACAACAAAAAAAAAAACAACAATAGTAGCAAATGTATACAACAATAAAAGTAGCACATTATAGAGTTGTAGCAAGTGAGTACAAAGTATTTTCAATATGTCCAGGCAATCTCCGATTTTCAGACTCCAATTAGGTTAAGAGCTGGAAAACAATGGATCATTCCAGAACGCAAACATCTAGATATTAGGAAAAATTCTCCATTTATGGATCAAAACTGGAAGAAAAACTCCATAATAATTGGACTAATCTACATTGATAGGCAATAGAAACCACTCTAATCACTACACCAATTCTCATACCAATTTACGGAAATGAGACCCAAAAATAAAACCAATAATACCCATATCAATTAAGAGGACAGTAAAGGAAAAAATAGAAGAAAATAAAGCATTTGTGAAAGAAAAAGAGAATCCAATTAAGTCTTTACTGTCCATGCTGATTCGGTTGTTCATCAGAAAAAGAGAGAAAATTGTGCCTTCTTGATGATTTGGTTGATCAATCAACCCTTTACTGTCCTTGCTGAATCGATCAACCCTTTATTGTCCAAGCCGAAGGGGTTGCTGAAACCGAACCTTGCTTAATTGATTTTGACACATACAAATAAGAGGACGGTAAAGGAAAAAAGAGAAGAAAATAATGCATCCCTTCCAAAACTTGAAGAGGGACTGGGAGGAAAGGGAACACGTACCTGATTTGGAACTCCGAGTAGTCTGTTCGATTGATCGATTCAGCAACAACCCCTTCGGCTTGATGATTCGGTTGAAGGGAGGAAGAAAGGTTGATGATTCAGATCTACTTCTCTTCTTCTTCAGTTCTCCATCGCTCCAAATCGGCTGCAAAACCAAGGACAAATTGATTAGTTTTTTTTTTTTACATATATAAAGATCGACAAATCGGAAAGTCAGTTGGGCCGATTAAGCGCTGACTTGCTGATTTTTGACATATTTTGTTGGTTCCGCTTAATACCAATCGAGTTGACCCTGTGTGTTTCGGTCCAACCCTGCATAGCGATTTTTTACCGATTTTCGGCCGCATTAATAGCACAGATCATAATATAATATTTAACATTAATTTGCTCTTTAAAAGCTTAAATATAAGTAAAATGCATTTATTTGCATTTTATAAAATTCTATTATCTTTTTTTATTAAGTATGTAAGGCACTCATTTTGCTTTCACCTTAAAGTGGTAAAAGGGTCCTTACTTCGCTTTTGATTCGACACTTTGATTACCTTACCCTAACAACATAACCGATGTTCTTGACCAGGTAAAATAAATATAAGATATGCTTAAACCCAAATTTACCAAATTACATGCATCAAATTGTTCTAAAGGATGATTGATAGCGATAGGCTAACAACCATAGTTATCAAATAGTGTATCGAAAACCTAAATAAGATACAGGGGTCGTGTATTGTAAGACATAGTGTAGAAATGAATAAATTGATATAAAAATGTATGTACTTTTTAACAGACAAATTAGACTTATTCTAGCAAGGAGGTCCAAAAACACCATTGACACATTCAAGCAAGCTACATCACTTGTAAAGGAAGGTAAATCCAGTGTTATTAATGCGTCGCTCAATCGGCGAGAAATTATTTATCAAGGGGTGACCCATACGAATTGGGTATTTAGTGAATTGGTTTAGCGATCACCAATTAGTCGGCGAGAATTCGGTGAGACCGATAAATTGGCGAGAAATCGGTGAGTCACCGATAAATCGGCCCATTCAACTCGCAGATTTATCGCTACATAAATCCGATATATATATGCTTTGAAAAAATAGACTGATTAATCTTGATTAAATGTAAATCGGTACAGGACTGCGAAGGGTACGTTTTCTGTTTTAACTACATAGGGTAGATCCTTGATCATCCTATATTGGTATATCATAGGATACGTATGCAACATACTCATAAGGCTTGGATACGATATGTATCGAGTTTTTAATCGTGCATATCGCAAGATATGATAATTGTGCTAACAACAAAGTGACATTTCCTAATGGACATCTGAAACATGCTAGTAGAATTTCTAGGCCCCATGTAAAGGTGCATTTTTGTCCTTGTGTAGCTTCTACCAACTAAAATCAATAGAGCTGCACTACTGCAGTTCTGGTAAATCCTCTCCAATACTAGTATTACACTCTAAAAACTGTAGATAATGAAAACCAAGGTGCCAGAGTGCTTAATAAAGAGAAGACAGCAGTGCTAAATTACCTCCCCCCGTCATGCTACATGTCTTGAGACCATCAGAAATTGCCGAAGGTATGCAACGCGTAGCGAGAATATCTAATGTTGCTTCCTTGGCAGCCTTGATTTGTAAGACAATTATCTGCAGTGTCAAAGAGTGATAAAGCATGTTAAGTGGTTTAAAACAGGAAGAGGGTGATTGGATGTGTGTGACTGAATGGGAGAGAAACAAACCTGTTGATAGTCGAGATCAAACTTCAAAAATTCATCCTTACAGTTCTCCACCATGCTGGCAAAACACCAGATTCTTGACCTGAGTAGCATTGAAAGCTAGAACCTAACAAGCACAGATAAGAGAAAGATTTTATGAACCAGTAAGGGCAAAGGAAGACACTAGATGTTTTGCATATTTTAGGCTGCCTATGCCCACCTGAGTGTTAACAATGTCCTCGTATCTGATATTGATATCAGCCACAAGCATCTCAAAGAAAATTGGTCAGATCAAAAGATATGTCACCTCATTCTGAAACTCTTTATTCAAAAAGAAAAATGAAAGGTAACCTGAGAAACAACAAGAAGCTGCTCATCATCTGATTGTGCCATTGCATGAAGGTGCTTTACCAACAATTTGACTGGTGCCTCGAACTCGTACTCCTTTCCATACTGGTGGCTGGTAGAATTAGAAAGGGTTAAATAGAAGAATGTATGTTTTGAAATCTCAAATAAATTGTTGCACACATGGATATTTGAACATGTTCACGTGAAAGGTCACAATGTAATGTAGTCCTATAAGTTCACATTCGAACTTTGACATCAACCACATTCCAACTTGCAATCGTTTGTGCACTCGAATGGATTTCCTGAGAGGGATTTTGGGATTCTATAAAACCACTTTATTGTTGATTTTATAGGATCAATAATTATTAAAATAATAAAGAGAAAACACATTGTTGATTATAACTTGGCTGTGAGATCACTTACAGAAATCTTATAAAGTCCGTGGTATATATTGCGATCAAATTCCTCACTCAAGTTAAATACAAGACTAAATCTAAATACCATGAGCATGATTTGAGCCCACAGATTATAAGTAATTTGTATGTAAATACAAGACTTTCTAACTTAGTTTAGACTAGGTTAGGCTATGGAAAGAATTAAAATACACACACACACATAATCATCTGGAAAATATACTTGCTTGTAGCAGCACAAAATCAATAGCACGGAAATATGGTATGAAATCAAGATACATACCTCATAGCGAAGATATGGTACAGATACTGCAGTGAAGACAAACATAGCGATAATGTAATATGAAGGAGGCATGCCCTTGATGTGTGCTGGGATGAGCCATTTGCGAGTTGCAAGTTCTATTTTAAACTCGTAAATCTTGAAGTTGCGAAGAACTTTAACAATAGAAACATCTCCAGTGCATTTTTGGGAAACAATGTAACTAAAACCAATACGCTTATCGTGCCTAAAGGGACTGAAAGAATACCAAGAAATAAAATTAATAACTGGCACTTTCAGAATGACAGGGAAACAGGACTAATACAATTAAATGAGAAACGGAGACACATTACACTAAGTTCAATTTTGTTATCCCAAAGATTTGGTGTCCAGCTATCCATCCAAGGGCAGAGTAGCTTTAATGTACTTAAATATCAATCTACGAATAGACCTTTGTGATCGATGTAAGAAACTCTTATCTACAATAACAATAAAATCTATTTTCATACTTTCTCTCGGCTTTTATCAACAAGGAAGAGCAATAACCCAATTCTCTATCATCATTCCATTTTTCTATATCTTGTGAAAACTTTTAAAATTTTATCTGTATTTTTCATTTAAATAATTCCAAAAGAAGGTTTAATTTTTCTAACATATTAAATGCACAATCAAAGTTTAAGTGAAATTCATAATCTATGGATTCATAAATTCAACATGGTCCAAAATGTATCAACGAATCATTCTCATACATCATACACATGCAAAAAAAAATAAAAAACAATGATAATAAGAATAAAATATAAAAAAAAATAATAATAATAAAATAAAGATGTTGGCCAAACCTCATAGGTTAGGTTGATATCATTTAGTGCCAAAATGGGTGTTTACTCAATGAGTTGCAAATGGTGCATAAGTTGACAAGTCAAATTGACCCTCATCAAAGCTTCACAATAATACAACATTTTTACAAGACCGCAGAGGACCTTGGGACGCAAGCAAAAATGGTTTAAGTGGTATTTGGATTATGAAAAAATTATTTGAACTAATTTAGTAAAACATAGTTACAAAAATATTGTGCAAAACGTTTAGCGGTCTCGGTCAATTGAACAGGTGTGCAACTGTGCTAGATCCATCAAACCGACCAGTCAAGAATAGACCTTGACCAGTGTAGGAAACAGGTAATTTGAGGTCGATCTTCCCGCCAAACTGACAGGTCAAGATCTTAAATTTTGAGAACTGCTCTAGGACGACAGCTTTTGTATTTTTTCTATTTTGTCCTCCTTTGGCCTCTTTCCTTGTTCCATATAGCCTAGGGGATCTTGGAGTTTCTAAGAGAATCCCTAAATATCAATAAGAGTTTTTTTGAAAGACTTTTACATCATCACTGAAACTTAAGATGAAAAGAGGACTGCATCGTGAGTCTCAAGTAGTTGAATCCGTTTTTTAGGACGCCGATAAATGAAGTGTATGAAGGTGGCACTACAATAACAACGAGTTCCTTTATGACTAGAAGTATGGTCATGGGATAAAAAAACAATCCCACATTTCTCACATGGTGTGGTGACAATCCAGTGGTCTCTCTCAGTAACGTCGCCGAACGTGGTAACTGGCTCGTGGAACCCAGTGCTATTTAGATCTTTATACGATGGAGTTGCTTCAAGTTCAACTCTTTCTGAGGTGGGTGCACCCAAGCCCATTGAAGGCCTAGGCGGAAGTTAAGGCCTTCTGACCAAGAAAGTGGATCACATGTTTGGAAAGACCTATGGCAAAATGACGCCCAAAGCTCAGTTAAAATTTGTGGTCTTTAATTCTGTAGATGATGAAGCTAACCAGCTAGTGGAGGTTGGCAAGCTTCTTAGGTCAACAACTTTGAGTAAGTAAAAACAGATGAGTTAATGGTATTGAGAAGATGATCTCTAGTGAAGGCCAACATCTTGGGTCTACGACTCCTCCATGCGAAAACAATCTAGGTACAAAGGAATATTGTGCCCATTTGTCTGAGCCAGAGCTTGAATATGAAAGAGATGACGGAAATCTCAATCCCTTCAAGAGGTTTTGGGTTTCGACTTTGAGCTGGAAAGGAAGAAAAAAAAAAGATGTTAACGCTGTAAACAAAGATCTGGAAAATGATGGTCACTAGGGTGGGGATGGAGCATGGGCTGAAAATGTAACTATTGTTTCTGGTTTAAGGTCCGTCTGTGAAAGCGGAAAGGAT
Organism: Berberis thunbergii; assembly: GCA_003290165.1. Taxonomy (NCBI): domain Eukaryota; kingdom Viridiplantae; phylum Streptophyta; class Magnoliopsida; order Ranunculales; family Berberidaceae; genus Berberis; species Berberis thunbergii. The sequence continues at coordinate 185,377 of QNQO01000274.1, read as the reverse complement.
CTTGGGTGTCCATTGTAAACATTGTGTTTCAGTTATTAATAGATCTTAAAAGCAAAAATAAAAATGTAGATTGGAACTCAACGAGGGAGATATGTCATTTTCTCCAAAGTTTGTTTCAAATCAAGATTCAATCAAAAATATTTGTATGTATGTTTTCACAAAATTTAAGCTATACCTTATCAGTACAACTTATCTCCATAGCTAATACACTTAATTCCAAAGAAAACAAAGTAGAATCCATATATCACAAAAACATGAACTGATATAACTGCACACCCAATACCAAATGTATCAAGTACAAATTAGAACAGAACAAGATAAAGGATATGACAAAAAGTATAATAAATAAACAAATAATGCTTGCCTGTGCCATCATTAGCAATATCAATTGTTTCAAAGCTGAGGGTGATATCAGATGGCTTCAGAACTTGAAACTCTGGGGGAGTGGGCTCGAGTCTTCTGATATGAACTCCAGTCCCATTCCCATTGCCATGCGCAGGTCAGGGTTTCCATCTTCTGCCACTCAACCCCAAGAGTTGGAAAACCTGAATAAACAGGAATAAAAAGTGGGGGCACATTGAGTGCTCCACAATAATAAGTAAATTGCATTCCCAATTACACACAAGAATATACGAGATGTAACCCCACAAAATTAAATAAATAAAGAAAGAAATGGAAGCTTCAGAATCATAACATGTATCTGTGTATTCTCCATTCTTCTCATATGACATAACCTATATTCAAAGGGAAAAAGGTGTTAACGTTGTAATCAAAGATCTGGAAAATGATGGTCGCTAGGGCAGATGGAGCATGGGCTGAAAATGTAACTATTGTTTCTGGTTTAAGGTCCTTCCATGGAAGGATGTTGGGTGTCCATTGTAAACATTGTGTTTCAGTTATTCATAGATCGTAAAAGTAAAAGTAAAAACATAGATTGGAACTCAATGAGGGAGATATCCCTATTTGGATATGTCATTTTCACCAAAGTTTGTTTCAATCAAAAATATTTTTATGCATGTTTTCACAAAATTTAAGCTATACCCTATCAGTACAACTTAAAAGCAGGCCCACCTGAATTTCCCGAATTTATTGCAGCATCTATCAGCCAAAACAAACAAATTAACGGTAATGACAAAACTCTTGGCACATTAATTAAATGTCAGAAGGATATAACCAGATTTTATTTTAATTCTCTTTTAGGGTTATGGGTTGCTCCTTCTGTAAATAAATTTAGGAATATAAAGCACAGGGTCATCTTTCGTAGTTGGTTGTTGACATAATAGACATTAAAAACTGAGATATTTAGGGTTTTGTGAATTTCTAGTTATTTTTTGTGTCAAATTTTGTGAAGCTTCCGCAAATAGATGACATACACAGGTTGGGGGGACCCCAACAGCTCGGTGGAGCCATGAACATAAGACAATATCTCCATTCGTGACACAACACCACTTGTCACAGAGATTGCATCTCCACCAGCAGGGTAACCCACAACAGTAACAGCATCTTGGAGTGCAGGCAATGATCCAAACTCCAGTGGTGAAACACCTTCCCAAAACTCGTCATTCTTAACTGTTATCAAGGCTGCAGGATAACAAATAATGTGTCATTGAAATTATTTGAACTAAAATCTGATAATACAGTAATCACTTGTTTCGCAATCAAGTCAAAAGTAAAAAGATCTGACCATATTGCTACCAAAATCCCTTGATCCAAAATCATAGGATATTACACACAACTAAAACAACAAATTTCATCCTAATACTTAGTGTAAGCTTACATGAATACCAAACATATCCCTCTAATAACAGAAGCTAACCAAATTTTACTGATCATAAATTCATGTCACTTTGGATGCACTTCTCATTCTTCTGGAACCACACAGGCCTCAACTAGGTTCTCTAAAGCACAGACACTTAAAATCCAAAGTGTGTGTCTGACACCGATGCCCTGATGCAGACATGTCCATGCTTCCTAGGCTAGGAGTAGTCAATAGTCTTTGTTCTTCTTTCCTGCTTATTGGAACAAATTCAATTGCTCCAAAAAATTATTTTTCATTAATCTAAATAATACTCCCTAGTTGATGGATATCATCCCACACAGAGGTTCTTTTTTGTGTGGCGATTGGGCAGCCATGTTTTTTCCATCAGTGATACAAAGGGCACATCCACTCATCAATATCAGTTTCACACTTTCCATCTCTTCTAGCGTCTACAGCAATATTTTAAAAAACGTGAAGTTTATGCCTTGAAGCTCACCTCAAGGCAAGGCATAGTCAAGTCAACGGCTTACCATCCAGGCTCAATCACATCAAATGCCTACGCTTAACACCTATGCATTTGTGTCTTTCCTATGCTTCAACACCAATGTGTACAACTTTGTTGTACGTCTTGAATTGTTTTATGAGAGATTCTAAATGGCCTGGGTCAGCGCCTGGGTGGCCGCCTGGGAGGCTCCTTGGCATGTGCCAAGGAGGGTGTCTTGCACATGCCCAACTAAAGTTTCAAAAAAAAAAAAAAAAAAAAGCGGGAAATGAAATTTGACTGAAATTTAAGAGGGAGGGAGGGATTACAAAACAGAGAGAGGAGGAAGACCTCTCTCCTCCCTCCTCTTTACTATTTTTAAGGTCAGTCATGGATGCTGCAAGGGTGGGTGCTACGGTGGATGTGAGTGCCATGGTTACTTCACTCAGCCAAGACATGGCTTGCCTGATGGTTCTTTCAATTTCATTCTATTCGTTTTCGTAATTACCTTCACTTGTGTCTGTTGAACAGGAGAAAAACCAGGCCTTCTTTTGGAATGAGGAGTTTCTGTTTGATCTTTATGGCTACCTTCATTAGCTGCATAGCATAGTCTCTCGGTAATACTACCGTATATATGGTTAACTAATGAGTTAGCTGTTGCGGTTTTTGTATTGATTGTTACACGATCACAATCAACCAGAACATATATTTCTCAAGACTATATCTGGTCCCTTCATCTATAGCAAGTGCCATGGGTAATGTAGTTCCAGACATTACCTTCATCTTTGCAGTGACGTACTCGGGTAAATTCATCTAACCCACAGTTTACTACATATATCAACGAGCATTATAAGTAACACATATACATACTACCGCAATAGATATCAGTATTAGTTAGAAATTTAAATGGAAGAAAACGTAAAAGTAATACAACTTGTGCTGCTTAAAGTTAAAACAAAGTAAGCTGCCTACTTGCATTGCTCCTGTCCTACAGCCTCATTCATAAACATTACACTTACAAAGTAAAGAAAGGACCGGGATCGACATGCCCCCATTTCTTGCCTCCCGCCATTCTTCATGAATAGTTTGCATCATAAGATTTCCATATAGCTTGAGATTTTCATAAGTTTATCTGCATGACATTCCAATCTTTTCAGCAAAGCTTATTGTTTAAGTTAATTTTGATACTACAACTAGCAAGGCAGAGAAAGGGTTCTAGATTAATGTAAAAAAGGGGTGAGTGAGAAACTCGTAATGAAAGCGAGAAAATACAACAGACAGGTTAGCCCAAAAGAAGATACAAACCTGAAGGAGTTCAAGACACCCCAAGTAGAACCCCAGAACCACAGTCCCAGTTTCAAAGGTAAGATGGGAAGCACGTTGACCATGTTACTAGTTGAACATTCTCTTCCCCACTTTTCTTCAGTATGGAGAAAGTAGATGTAAGAAGTTTGAGTAGCATGGCTAAGATAGGAGGAACAGTTTTATGTGTTGGAGGGGCTGCATCCATTGCCTTGCTCAAGGGTCCAAAGTTGCTGAACATGGGATTTTCTGAAGAACACAACTCAATAATGCATTTGGTAGGTGAGAATTGGATGATGGGTTGTGTTCTTCTATTTGGAAGCTGTTATGGCTGGTCATTTTGGCTCATTTGAAGGTATATTTGCTCACGCAGTTAAATGTGCCCTGCAACTCATCACTAACACGCAAAATCTTCTAAGTTCTAATAGGTTCCTATGTCAGCAAGCTACCCAGACCATCTATCTTTATCAGCCTTGATGTGTTTCTTCGCGACACTGCGATCAGCAACAATAACATTTCTTCTTAGAACCAGACCCAACAGCATGGATACTAGATTCTAATTTGCAACTTTTATGCTGCTTCTACGCGGTACTTGTCATCTAACAAAGTTGTGAATGTTCTACTTCTACTATACTATGTTGGACAACACAGGCGTCTGAATTACAAACATAATTATTTTGCACCGACTGTAACAGGGAATCGTAGGATCATGTATTTCCTTCTTTGTACAGGCATGGTGCATATCATAGAGATGGCCTCTTTTCTCTGCAATGTTCAACCCTTTGTGTACAGTTATTGTAATGATACTGGCTTGTATATTTCTTCATGAGGAGCTGTTTGTTGGAAGGTAACTCATAACATTGATGTTTCTGCAAATCTTTTTGCTATATAAGTTGGTTAAGAATAAACTTTTATGTTGTCGCTATACAAGGATCAATCTTTATCCTGAATCCAAAAATTCTGAAAACATTTACGCTGAGGCCTTCTACAAATCAGATGTTTCTTTTTAACTCTACACAGATCATTTGCACACTATGAAATGTCTATCCAACATATGAATCACTGATCAAATTCAACAACTCCCTCATAAAATCTGTTTTGAACATTACAGGAAAAGGATGCGAAGTTTTTAAATGAGAATATGTTGCAAAGTTTAATGAAGCAGGGTTCTGATGTGCACTCACTTAACTTTGGCCATTTGATAGTTCCCTTCTTGCAGTAACCAAACAATCATTCTCCTAAATTTTTCTTGTTGGTTTACCTACGACAAACACAACCCACCCCAGCTAAAAGAGACCAAACTATCAGTCTATGCTTGCACAGCATATCACAGGAAGGATGCCAGATCATGTAGACCCACAAGGTGACATTATAACATGTTGTAAACATGTGCACCTCTGTCACTGCAACACAAAGTTAATTTTCCCTGGTGATTAGAATGATTAAAAACAAGGATCAACAACTATCACATTAAACTATCTGTATGTTCAGCTGCATATCGCCTTGCAACCGAGTCCAGTTCGACATAGGGTGAAACCAGTTTTACCGTGTGAACGACAATGGACTAGTGTGACATTGTGGCAGAAGCAGAGGTATACGAATATACAAAACAGATTTAATAGATGAAGACAAGTATGCAAGCTATCCAGGGGAATTGAAATCAAACATCAATTGTTTGGACAAGTATGCAAGCTATCCAGGGGAAATTGAAATCAAACATCAATTAGTTTGGACAAGTGTGAAGCTATCCAGTGGAAATTGCAATCAAACATCAATTAGTTTGAACAGTAGAAACCACACCAACTCATACAAAATGTAAACTCCAAGGGAAGAAAAGCAGTAACTATACAAGATAGTATCAACATAAGCACTAAAAAACCATAGTAACAGCGAACACTCTACTCGGAAGTAGTATATGATCCTGAAGTAAAAGGAAGACAATACTAACACAAACATATGACTGTAGTTTTGATATCTACTAAACTACTCTAACTAAGAAAGATGGAGTATTCGACCCGTAGGTCGCATCTCGGGACTAGGTTACGGATCCTAGGCTGAAAAAACCGGCTTGCCTTTCAAAAAAAAAAAAAACTAAGAAAGATGGTAATGACCTACGCATGTCACTTCCATCTAGGATAGGAATTGTCATGCCTGTTGTTCCTGAAAGCGCAGCATCCAATGGAGTAGACAATGACGAGGAAGATGAGAAAGATAATGTTGACAATTGCAACCTTCTTCCAGTTGCTCTTGGTATTAGCTATAACCCCAGCCTTGCATGACTGGCAGTTGAAGCATAGATCTTGGTTGTTCCATGATGTACAATCTGGGTTTGTTGAGTTGCTTGCATTTGCTGGTTTGCTCCACATAGTTGCATTCTGGTAAGTGAAGGCACACTCAGCTGGTGGTGTACAGCAACCCGACTGCAAATAGAGGAATTGTCTATCATTAGTCTTACATACATAAGAAATTTGGATAACAGTAGCTGCTCTATTCTAAGTTTTACTAGTTTTTTTTTTATTGCTAACAAGGCCATACATATGGATCACAAAATCATAGAACAATCCACTTGGAAATTTAACTCATAAACAAAGCAAGGCCAAATGTATACATATTAACATCGTATTGAAATTTTGAGTCATATGAGTGTGTATATGACTACATGCTAGTTTGTTTTTCTGACACACAAGATTTCACCAAGCTTGGAGGCACCTAGCCAAAGCTATTTTGATTCAGGTTCAACTTGTTTCGATGCATTCTCTGCTCGTTCAGATGCGGATACAGTTGGCGTGGATACAATGGGTTTTTTGAACTGCACTATATATGTTCATAGTCATGTTGTCACAACCTCCTTAGGAATCACCTACATTAGGAACTGCTGCCAAGTGCGTGCCTTCTTGAACCGCAGCTTGGAACTTCTTTTCATGATCTTTATTCATGTCCTTGTCTCCAAGAACCATCAGGCAAGCCATGTCTTGGCTGAGTGAAGTAACCATGGCACTCACATCCACCGTAGCACCCACTCTTGCAGCATCCATGACTGACCTTAAAAATAGTAAAGAGGAAGGAGGAGAGAGGTCTTCCTCCTCTCTCTGTTTTTCTCTGTTTTGTAATCCCTCCCTCCCTCTTAAATTTCATTTACCGCTTTTTTTTTTTTTTGAAACTTTAGTTGGGCATGTGCAAGACACCCTCCTTGGCACATGCCAAGGAGCCTCCCAGGCGCTGACCCAGGCCAGCTAGAATCTCTCGATTTGATTTATGAGATTATGCGTTAACTTACTTTTTTATATTAAATTAATAACAAGTTACTCACTTTATCGGAAAATACAATCATGTATGTGACACTTATACACATGTCACGCGACAATAATTCTCTTTCTAGGTATGCCTCACTCATTTGAGAAAGGCTTTACACCTTTTGCATAAGTCCATTGAAAATCTTTGTGTTGTATTAAAGAAAGAATACTAAACTCAAAACCACTACTTTCGAATGGGCTATGAATTACCAAATTTACTTAATTGGGAATGAAAATTGAAACTTGGTTGTTCACAGTACAAGACAGTGCATAATTTTATGGCCACCTCATACCCTTGAGGCTGAGAACCCCTTGTTGAGTGCACGAGGAACTCCCCTAGACACATGAACACAAGGGGCCCCAAGAGAACACCTCAGGTATACTTTGATGGCACATTCATGGATAATGTGGTATTTTTACTTTCTCAAGTAGAGAGAGATTCAATTACGTCTAAAGCCTAGCAAAACTATTTGTTAACAAACCCTTAAGCTTAGCACTAGATCACAAGCAAAAGCAAATGATCACAAGCAAACGTGTATTGTATCATTCATCGAAAACTAAATTAATATAACATAGGGTGTCATAAAGTATACATATTGTGTATAGAGTAAAATGAATGATGCAACAATAAATATAAAGATATAACTTATATATTCTATTTTAATTTTACGCATATAAAAGACATAAATATACTTATTCAAGCAAGGAAATCCCAATAACACTTTGATGGACATATGATTTGTGTAACACATATAAGCAAGCTATTGTATATCATCCATTCATTCATATCACTTATACAAGAACCGTACATCATACATCAATCCTATATCGGTGTATCGTAAGATATGGTTTTACCATATCATTGAGGCTTAGATACAATATGTATCACATTGATAACAATCGACAAGACCGCTCCTTCCCTCCTAGTGTGCATGGAGAGTATGCAAGCTGCCTCTCAAAACTTGCATTGCTTTATACTTTTGGTAAATGGGTTTGGGACAAATTAATTCATGTCTTAGTTTGGGTGTGGAGAGAAAGAATCAATAGGGTTCAAGGATGTGCCAAACTTGTTCAACAATTGTGGATACATAACTAAGTTAGGTCAAATTGGGATAGATTTAGAAAGATTAACTTGTGGTTCTTGTGTGTTCAATTAGGTTTGTATAGTTCTCCCTAATGTCACTTGATGTATAGCTCTCTGAGCTGGAGTTTGGTTATCTTTACCGCCCCCTCAACTTTTTTACACCTAATCAATAGAATATTTTCTTTTTCTGGTCAAAAATAATAACTATGAATCTATGATCACAAGTAAAAGAAAATGTAAATGAGATGCAATTTTTGTTTTTGATACAAAGAAATTTATCTGGAAATCTATGGTTGGTATTACACCAGCCAGACTCCCAAAATACGATAATATCCTTACTCTCTAATCCAAAGTAAATTCTCCGATTGAAAGTTCCTTATTAATAGGACCTTTCTATGCTTTCTAAACCCCATAGGCCGTTAACTACACACACTCCCACCTGGTGTGAGTATACAGCTTGTTCGAAATTGGATACTATATGCTAATAAGTCACGTCGAGACCCACATTCAACAATAATTCTTATCAAAGTCCTTTTGAATTTTGATTTCAATTCGGACAATATAATAGTTCTTACTCCTTATAGCCTTTCAAAAAAAAAACATGTGGTCTTATTGTGCAAAGATGTCCTAGATCGAGACAACATTGGATTTTCAGTGTTTGTCCACAAGTGTTTACAAAGCTTCCTTTTTATTATTTTATGTTTTTTACCAACAGATCAACTTGTCACGAGTCACGTCTAAAAATATCCCTCACTAAGGCAACAAGGCATTCAAGGCATCATATGGACGCTGGCAGTAGGCCCGTAAAGGCCCGATGGAGCAGCAAGCTTTTCGAGATGCCTCCGGAAGGTTCTAGAGTGCTCTTGGATATTCTAGCTTAGCTTTCTCTAGAGTGTTCTAGCATGGATGAGTCTAGAACACCCTTGTACAGATTTGTGTAGTATTTTCTAGAGGTCTCCTTGTAATTTCTGGTTCCTTTGGAGGTGGGAACTTTCTAGATGCATAGAGAATACTCCTTTGAATGAGGATTGTGGAAGGTTCTAGGCTAGAAGCCTTTAGGACTTTAAGAGCCTATAAATAGGTCTTGGCATTCATTTGTAGAGATCATGATAGAAACACTTGTACAACTCTCTCAAGCAATACAAAACATTTTTTCTAAAAGCCTAGACACTTGTGCCTTAGCATTTTCCCCACTTAAGCTTCTGTAGCATCACTTAGCATTAGCCAAACATCAAAGTGCCTTGACTAGTTAGTCCGACGGAAGTGTGACGGTAGTGGGCAGCGTGTTAGCCAAGGAAAAAAGGTCAGCACGTGACACGTGGTATCAAAGCAGTGATGATCGTAGGGGCGGTCTTGCTGAAGTTGCGTTGTGCTAGCTGTTGTGTGTACGAAGGTTAGGTGCGGAGCAATCTGATCATGTCGGGAAACAAAGAGAGTGCTGTTGGAGGGTCCGTGATCGAGGAGACTGGAAGAAAGACTAGTCGGACCAGCATGCTTGAGGATCGTATGGCCAAGGTGGAGCTGACCGTGGGCGATCTCCAAGACAGTGTCGGGAAGATGGAACAGAAGGTTTAGTCCTTCAATGGAACGTTGGCTAGCGTCACTATGGATATCGAGCAACTTGATAGCCGCGTCCATGACCTTGAGCTTAGCACTGTGGAAGCCAAGGACGAGACTCAACTTCTCGTCAACCAAGTTGCGGATGCCATGCGCAACGAGATGGGCCAGCTCAAGGACACGCTGATGAGGCAGCTCCAAGCCATCCGGGAGCAGGTTGAGTCCTTGCAATCGGACGTCAACCTATGCAAGGCGGTTGTGGTAGGTAGTGCTACTGTACGAGAGGGACCAAGGATGAAGGTGCCCGAGCAGCCAAGGTACCATGGGAAGCGCGATACTAGTCGACAACTTCCTATGGAGTGTTGAAAAATATTTCGACGCGATGCGCTTGGACGACGATGAGTCCAAGATCACCACCGTCACCATGTACTTGGGTGATGATGTCATCCTTTGGTGGAGGAGGCGTGAGTCGGATATCAAGAAGGGTCTTTGCTCGCTTAAGACTTGGGATGAATTCAAGGCGGATTTCAAGCGGCAATTCTATTCGGAGAATGCGGAGGAAGTTACTATGAAGAGGCTGCGTGGACTGAAGCATACGGGGTCGATCAAAGAGTACGTCAAGCAGTTCACTTCTCTTATGCTTGAAGTCTCGGACATGCCGGAGAAGACTCAGCTCGTCTACTTCATGGATGGAATACAGCGATGGGCTGAGCAAGAGTTAAAGAGACGCAACGTTCAATCACTTGTGGAGGCCATCGCAGTTGCCGAATCCTTGTTCGAATACAAGGCTAATTCGAAAAGCCACAAGGGTGGCAGCAAGAGTGGCGGCGGTAACAAGGAAAAAGGTGGGGGAGCAAAACCCACTGAAAGAAGCAGCAGTAGCAGCGGCGGCAAGCAGTTCGAGAGGAATGACAAAGCCAAACACTCCTTCTTGGATAGCAAGGTGAAAAACCGCGACTGCTTTCTGTGCGGAGGGCCGCACTGGGCTAGGGAGTGCCCACAGCGACAGAAGCTCAATGCGATGATCGCTGGCAAGAATGGATTGTCCGGGGAATCATCGGGGGATGAGGCGCAAATGGGGACTTTGCACTTGCTAAGCAGCGTCAAGGCTACGGTGAAGCAAAGCAACGTGGCCAAGGTAAGTACGCTGCCCCGTTCGAAGAAATCCGCTCTTATGTTTGTGGAAGTCAAGGTAAATGGCAAGGCTTCAAAGGCACTCGTCGACACGGGTGCAACGCACAACTTTGTTGCTTTGAAGGAGGCAACAAGGCTGGGCGTGCAGTATACCAAGGAGCCAGGCACCTTGAAGACCGTCAACACAGCACCGGTGCCTATCCATGGTGTAGTACGAGGCGTCTCCCTTCATTTGGGCTAATGAAAGGGGACGGTGGACCTAACTGTCGTCACGATGGACGACTTCTCATTGGTGCTGGGCATGGAGTTCATGGATACGGTGAAGCCATAGACATTAGAAAGGGACGGGTCGATGACTATTGCAAAGGATCGAGAAGCATGCTCTGTCCCTATCACTCGGGAGATCGTGGAGGCCAAGATGTTGTCAGCCATTCAAGTGAAGAAAGGCGTGCAGAAGGGGCAAGCAACATTTGTGGCCACGTTGATCGAAGATGGGCCTCAACCCAGCAAGGTTCCGAAGGAGGTAGCTGCGATTTTGAAAGAGTACGAAGATGTCATGCCTCCAGAGCTACCCAAGAGACTTCCTCCAAGAAGGGAAGTCGATCATATGATCGAGCTGGAGCCAGGGGCTAGGCCTCCAGCCATGGCGCCTTATCTGATGGCACCGCCAGAGTTGGAAGAGCTACGCAAGCAACTCAAGGAGCTGCTGGACGCGGGTTTCATTCGTCCATCCAAGGCCCCATTCGGTGCACCAGTATTGTTCCAACGCAAGCACGACGGGCCCTTGCGTATGTGCATCGATTACCGAGCGCTTAACAAAGTAACCATCAAGAACAAGTATCCAATTCCTTTGGTTGCCGATCTTTTTGATAGGCTCAATAAAGTCAGGTACTTTTCTAAACTGGATCTCCGATCGGGGTATTGGCAAGTGCGCATAGCCAAAGGAGATGAGCCAAAGACGGCATGCATCACTCGCTATGGGTCTTATGAGTTCTTGGTGATGCCTTTTGGTCTCACCAATGTCCCGACTACTTTCTGCACTTTAATGAACAGAATCTTTCAGCCTTTCTTGGATAAATTTGTAGTCGTCTATCTCGACGATATCGTCATATATAGCGACAACTTGGAAGAACATGTGCATCACTTGCGACAGGTTTTCCAAGCATTGCGGGAGAGCGAGCTGTACGTGAAATTGGAGAAGTGCTCGTTCACCCAAGACGAGGTGTCTTTCTTGGGGCACCGCATCAAGGCTGGAAAAATCATGATGGAACGGGACAAAGTGCAGGCCATCAATGAATGGGAGCCACCCAAGAACGTTTCGGAGCTACGTTCTTTCCTTGGGCTGGCCAATTATTATCGGAGATTCATTTTGAGCTACTCGGCGAGAGCAGCCCCACTGACCGACTTGCTGAAGAAGAAGGTACAGTGGCATTGGAGTAAGAAATGCCAAGAAGCATTCGATGATTTGAAGAAGGCAGTCACCGAGGAACCTGTCTTGGCCTTGCCCGATTATGCTAAGTCATTCGAACTTCACATTGATGCATCAGACTTTTCCATTTGAGGGGTGCTTATGCAAGAGGGGCATCACATAGCCTATGAGTCTCGCAAGTTCAATGATACTGAGAGACGGTATCCGGTGCATGACAAGGAGATGATAGCCATCATTCATTGCTTGCGAACTTGGAGGCACTATTTGCTTGGGAGCCGGTTTACCTTCATGACCGACAATGTGGCTACGAGTTATTTTCAAAATCAGAAGAAGATCAGCCCCAAGCAAGCTCGGGGGCAAGATTTCTTAGCGGAGTTCGATTATGTCATGGAGTACAAGCCGGGCAAAGTTAATGTTGTTGCTGATGCTCTCAGCCGAAAGGCCATGCTCGCTAGCGCAAGCAGCACCGCTAGCAACCTTCTTGATCGGATCAAGGAGGGGACTTCTCAAGACCCCTTGGCCAAGGGACTCGTGGAGATGGCCAAAGAGGGGAAGACTCGACGGTTTTGGGTAGAGAATGGGGTGCTCTACACCGTCGGTCGTCGCATTTATGTGCCTAAGTGGGATAATCTTAGGAGAGACATCATGAAGGAGTGCCACGACTCAATGTGGGCTGGCCATCCGAGTATGCAGCGGACATTGGCACTCTTGGAGGTAGACTACTATTGGCCTCATATGCGGGATGATATCGAGGCCTATGTGAAGACTTGTCTTGTGTGCCAACAAGACAAGATAGAGCAACGTGTACCGACAGGACTATTGCAGCCTTTGCCGATTTCGGAAAGGCCATGGGAGAGTGTCTCAATGGATTTCATATCAGCCTTGCCCAAGTCTGATGGGTATGGCTCTATTATAGTGGTGGTCGATCGCTTTTCCAAGTATGAAACTTTCATACCTGCCCCACGCGATTGCACGGCCGAGCAAGTCGCCAAGTTGTTCTTTCAGCATGTGGTGAAGTATTGGGGCTTGCCTCGGAGCATCATAAGTGATCGGGACCCAAGGTTCACAGCAAAATTCTGGACGGAGTTATTCAAGCTCTTAGGTTCGGGTCTACACTTCTCAACAAGCTTTCACCCGCAAAGCGATGGGCAAACAGAGAGGGTGAATGCCTTGTTGAAGTTATACTTGAGGCACTTTGTGGGTGCCAACCAGAAGGATTGGGCCAAGCTGATGGATGTGGCTCAATTCTCATTCAACTTGCAGCGGTCCGCATCGACGCAACAAAGTTCGTTCGAGATCGTCATGGGCCAGCAGCCCTTGACTCCACAAGCCGTTGCGTCGGGCTACACGGGTAGCAACCCTGCTGCGTACAAGCTTGCACGAGGGTGGCATGAACAGCTTGATATAACGAAGGCGTACTTGGACAAGGCGTCTAAGAAGATGAAGAAGTGGGCAGACAAGCATAGACGCCCTCTCGAGTTCCAAGTGGGCGAGATGGTCATGGTCAAGTTGCTGCCACAACAGTTCAAGGTCTTCCGCTCTGTGCACAAGGGACTAGTGCGGAAGTACGAGGGGCCATTTCCTGTCCTACGGAAGGTCGGGAGAGTTTCTTACAAGCTTGAGTTGCCGCCCAAACTCAAGATTCATCCGGTGTTCCATGTGAGCATGCTCAAGCCCTACCATGGTGATAAAGAAGATCCAACGAGGGGCGAGTCACATCGGGCACCAACCGCGGTCGTGACTTCCTTTGATCGAGAGATCGAGAGCATCGAGGCAAAGAGGCTCATCCGACGGAGGGGTGTGCCAAACTATAATGAGTATCTCATTCGATGGAAGGGACTACCGAATAGTGAGGCCTCATGGGAGAAAGAGGACGACCTATGGCAATTCCAGGGCAAGATCGCGGAGTTCGAGGCACGGTCTTGACGGGGTCGTCAAGGACTTGGGTGGGGGAGAATGTCACGAGCCACGTCTAAAAATATCCCTCACCAAGGCAACAAGGCATCCAAGGCATCATATGGACGCTGGCAGTAGGCCCGTAAAGGCCCGATGGAGCAGCAAGCTTTTCGAGATGCCTCCGGAAGGTTCTAGAGTGCTCTTGGACATTCTAGCTTAGCTTTCTCTAGATGCCTCCGGAAGGTTCTAGAGTGCTCTTGGATATTCTAGCTTAGCCTTCTCTAGAGTGTTCTAGCATGGATGAGTCTAGAACACCCTTGTACAGATTTGTGTAGTATTTTCTAGAAGCCTCCTTGTAATTTCTGGTTCCTTTGGAGGTGGGAACTTTCTGGATGCATAGAGAATACTCCTTTGAAGGAGGATTGTGGAAGGTTCTAGGCTAGAAGCCTTTAGGACTTTAAGGGCCTATAAATAGGCCTTGGCATTCATTTGTAGAGATCATGATAGAAACACTTGTACAACTCTCTCAAGCAATACAAAACATTTTTTCTAAAAGCCTAGACACTTGTGCCTTAGCATTTTCCCCACTTAAACTTCTGTAGCATCACTTAGCATTAGCCAAGCATCAAAGTGTCTTGACTAGTTAGTCCGACGAGAGTGTGACGCTAGTGGGCAGCGTGTTAGCCAAGGGAAAAAGGTCAGCACGTGACAAACTGCAATCTAAACATTCTTTCCCAATCAAAGGTACACATGATAATCTACACCCCAATTTATCCCCAATGTTACCCTAAAGCCAAAATAAGGCTTTATCAATCTTTGAAAAGAGAGGCTTGATCTTTTATATTCTTTGGAAGATTCTACTGTTTCTTCTTTGCGAATAATCTAAATACCAGCACGCATAACTCTTTTCCATGGCAAGCTACATTTTGGAGAGCAACAGTCCATGTTCCAGGTTATAAAACCAGTGAATGAAATTTTTTGCCCAAGGACAGATGTAAGGCTTCATAATAATTCACAGACACCAAATCTGTTAAGAAAAGTTGCAAGAGAAGTAAATGGGATCCATGGATTCTTCCTTTGATTCATATGGGTTGCATCTATTGTGATGATATGTTTTGCTGGTTGTCTACTACGAAACAGCAACACTCTATTTATACCAAAAAAAAGTGTGTCAACACAAATCGTGTTGGATACTTCTGTCGACACTGACGGATACTCCCGTTGGACACTCTATGCTTAAATATCATCTTTTTCACATATCTTTGAAATTTTCATGGCATGTTAGTAGTACATGAATAGCAATATTAACCAAAATTGAGAAAAGTGGATGCGTTTTTGCTAAAGCATAAAGCTTTAAAAATGACCGCTTTATCAAAAAATATATTCAGATTTTTATTTTTATTTTAAATCTTACCTCCCATGTGTGGAACCATGGGCTCTAATACTACTTTTTAGCGTGCGGTACATGGACGCTCCCATGGGTCAACCAGGGGCAGATCTACTAAGGTGCGAGGGGGGCAGCCCCCCCCCCCCCCCCCCCCTCAACTTTCAAAATATTTATAATACATACTCAGCTTTACAAAAAATCAACAATATAATGTATAATACAATATGATAATTTTTTATTCAACTATTTAAATACATCTTTGTTGGTGTAGTGGTTGAAAGTTTAACATTTTTTGTAAACGACAGAGTTCGATACTCTTGGAGCTCACCTAATTTTTTATTTTTTATTTTATTTAATTTCAATGCAATTTTATAAGTGATTGCTAACACTAAAAATTTGATTATTTAGTTTAATGAAAACTTATTTTCAGTTCTCTTGGGGCGTATGATTTTTTATGGCTATTGAAAATTATTAATTCTATCATTGTGCCTTACCCCTACTTTTTTTTGTTTTCAATGTAGTTTTATATGAAATTGCAAAAAAGATTTAAAAATGAATTGTTTGTTCAAAAGTGGTATAAAACCTCCAAATATTAATATTTAAAATAATAACTATATAATTCAATGAAAATATATACCATTAGCCAACTCATACAAAATTTGAGGCTCACATAAACCATTTTTTTCTATGAAATTGTATTAAGATCTTATTATGTTCGCAAATTTCAGATTTTTTAAACTTCAACGAATACTTATCCTAGTTATTTTGTGCTTTTAGTTATATATTCTTGTTTTTACGCTCATTTGCCCTTGTTAAGATTATCGATATTATGACCTTATTTTGGCTTAAAATTGGATTACACTGGATTCAATTTACTATATGTAATGTACTTGTAGTTGTATTTTTTTTATTAGTTACTAGCTCGGGTAGAAAATTTTTTTTTTGCTCCGCCCTTGATAACTACTATTATCAACTTATAATTATTTGTCATTTCGCCTCTGGACCCACAACTATACATGGCAATGATAGTGTCCCAAAACCCATGACTTGGCCCCAACCATTAGGTCTTGGGTGTGGGGTTTTCCTTGAAGACCTTTTTGCTACGAGGGAATGGACCACCTTAGACAAGACGAAGATTTCAAGATAAATGAGGGGAGGCAAAATTAATCAAAAGGGGAGGCATGAGTATTTCAACCGGTTTAGTAATTACTGAGCTCAGAGGTTTTTATTACCTAGGGTGATAGATTCACTTGGTCGATGATGCATTATATGGTGTGTTGGTGTAGATTTGACATATTTCTTTGTAACAATAGTTGGGTTGACCATTTTGGAATGTGTTAACACCTGTTAGATAAAGGGGACTTTACCATAATGTCATCCTTCTCAATGTTTACTCTATTCGCATTCTCCCAAATCCTTCAACGGGAGGTTATTTGGTTAGATCACAAGAAATTCTCCGAGGTTCATGGTAACTAGAGAAACATTACAATTAGATGCTAGTAGCCTTTTAGGTTCGCTATGTGGCAAAAGTTGAACTATTTAAGCCTTATCTTAAAACCTGGAATAGAGAGGTGTCATGAAAATTGGACAAGTTTTGAGGCCAACATAATCCCATGCTTCGAACTATCTAGATGGGAGATTCACCGATCCTTGTTAATTCGCATCATTTGGTGGCTTTTTTTTAAAAAATGCATCAAGGCTCGCCTCAGCACCTCGCACTCCATGACCGAACTGAGGCTTAAGCCTTACTTTATTGAAGTTTACATACTGAGGCTTAAGCTCGATAGCATTTTAAAAAAACAAATTTTCTCCTGTCCCCTAACCCTGAGAATTTGTTATATGTTGTGTGTGTGTGGTTTGCTACTTTCTAGAAATTGTGAATTATGACTACTTGTTGACTTTATGTTTAAGTTTTTAGAGAACTTTAAAAATGTTCATAATGTTTAATGTGGTTTGGTTATGACTTACAATTGTGTTAATGATTTGAAGTAATGTAGAATTAGGTTGTGCATGAATACGTTTCATGTTCTCCATATTTGTCACCACCAATTGAGAAAAACTTGAGGAGACAATGTCTAACACGTCATCAAGGTACTTCTTTATTATGGTTTTATATTGTTGATTTCATTTATTAAATAATACATTTATAATGTTCTCATTGTTTATGATTTTTCACTATTTTTTAGCATTTTATTATCTGAATTTTAACAAATAACGGAGGCCAAAACCTAATTTTATGGGGTTAATGCCCGAAGTTAACCTTTTTAAACCTTTGTTAGAGGTTATACTTTTATTGACTCTCAAAGAGAATTATGAACTCTCTCATAAAATGGATCACTAAGTTGATATAGTTGGCAACCAAGGCTTTAGTATTTTCTATGCGGAATGGATATTATCCTTATGCCATACGGACAAGAAACATGGAGGTTTGACCGATGTTTTAAAAAGTGTTTTTCAGTACTATAGCAATCAGGCTTTTCTCAATGCAAAGCGGATGCGTAAGAAGGCATAACCAGGCGTATGCCTCGACTTTTCATGAAAAAGAAAAATGATGAAAAAATATAAACAAATCATGCACAAATAAAAAAATAAAATAATCATCTATGAAAGAGATAACAACATGAACTAATTATTAAAGTAGTTTAGATGTTAGAGAATAAGAACAATCATCGTGTGCACTATGTTATTAATGCAGCAATTAATGGTAATTCGGGGTTTGATCAAACTGAACTGAGTGAAATCCATTGGGGTTTAGTGGACTCTGAAAAATTGGCGAGTCACCGATTTATCGACTGAGCCAACTAGCCGATTTATCGCTATAACTTATTTTTACTATATAACTTATATCGATTTATTTATGAATGATTGAATGTAATTTACTGATACAAGTTATATCAGTTTATTTTTTTAATGATTGAATGTTAGTTTTAGAATTTACATATTGTTATTTATTGGTAAAATGATGTTGCCAAGTGTTAACTTGCTATCACTTGTTGTTACTTGTGCTGTTGTGTTGTGTTGGTTGTTCCTAAACAAGTCTAGGTATCTGCAAAATTAAATTCAGCTGTAAATTAATAAAAAATTAAATTATATATTAATCTTTAAAGTAGACCGATTAATCCTGCTTAATCGTAATTTGGTCCTGGACTACATTGCGACCGCTTTCAAATTTAACTACGTAGTGTGTGCATTATAGCCAACATTCAAAGTGATTTTTTCCACTTCACATCAATGCGCACATTGATGCATACGCATCAAACGCCTTTTAAAACAATGGGTTTGACCACAAAGCATACCTAGGTTTTCTAAACATAAAAAGGTTAATCAAGCAACCAAGAAGTTTGAGAAGCACTCTTTTAAGCCTCCTAAAAGTATTAAGAAGAACATTTTTTTCCCTTGGATCAAACACGCCAAAATTTAATTGAATATAAAAGATGGTGAGTGAAAAACACACAATACATGGGAAAATTTTTACAAGGATAAAAGATTGCCCCAAGTGAAGATAAAGAGATCAAAGCAAATTCTTCTATTTCCCAACCTAACATATAGAGATAAATGGAAATTTATCTATTTCTTTCCACATAGCCAAAGTGACAGAGTGGATTTCTTCCTTCCACAAGAAGAGAATTGTTATTTATAAAAAACTTTGATATTATTAGAGTCAATGAGAAGATGAGAATCCTTCTCATGGGAGGATTGGATTTCAGATCTGATGAAAAGATTAGGCTTAATCCTTCAAACAATGAAGGGGGCTTCTTCACTATAGGGAAGGAAAATGTTGAGAGGAACCAGAACGCAGGTTGTTCTAATTGATGCAATACCTAAGTTCCTCTGTATCACGGTTAGATTCGTACTCTCAAATTTTCATTGAGAAACAATCTAAAGCAGGGATTTTTTTCCCCTTTTCCTTTTTTACTGTGTCCAGTGTTCTTCAAGTAGAATAGTAATGAACCCTTTATTTCCAAAAAGAAAAGAAAATATATGTCATCAATTTTTACCCTCATACTACTGGCAAGTCCATATCAATATTTGCATTTTTGGATCCCCCTCCCTAACCCCTTGAGCTTTGACCTATCCTTCCATTTATGAATCTTTCTACCAATAATTTTTCAGAAGCCCTTCGTGGAAATTTACCTCAATAAGATAGTTCACCTCCTCTTCATTGTCTCACTCCCTAATCTCCTTCCCAAGAATGCTACATTTATTTATGTTCCATTCCAACTTTCTATTATGTCATCTAATTTATACATCAACTTGGTCTTCCAAGTATTTCATGATAGACCCAAATATGAAATTCGCCAAACCTTCCTAGCATGGCGCAACCACCACTGCAACAACTTCATGAGACCATGAGCAAAAGTTATTACATAGCCCCATTCGCCAACAAATCATCAACTCATAGTCCAACACAAAATTTGGCAAGTCTCTCATGCTTTGGTAGTCAAATGTTGAGGAGGCAAAGCTAAGCAGTTAATCGATCTATTTTTTGAAGTATACATTTTCATACCCTCCATAATGTAAATTATAATAATTAATCAAAATGATTTACTGTTGTAAATTTGTAATTATATTACTTTTACTAATTCATAAAAAAGTTAATTTTGCAGGAACAGCCAACAACCTGGAACAATCTTGAGTTATTTTGTTTACAACAACCAACAACCTGGAACAATCTGGACTCTTTTGTTTACAATTGCCAACACACCAACAGCAGTACAGATAGCAGCAACAACATACCCCCTTCTTTTTTGATTTGCGACCTGCTTAAATCGCATCAGCAGATCGTAGTCCTTCTCTTATCTTCTTCTTCTCTCTTCTGTGATCGCAACATAGATCGAGTCTTTTCTTCTTTCTTCTTATTTCTTCTTTGACCTATCTGAGTTTGGGGGACTATGCAATAGCAGCATATAACAATCGACCTGGTTTGTTTTTAGACTAGAGTATGACCCGTGCCGTTGGCACTCCACATAATTTTATTTTTGCTAATTATTTTATACTGAACACCTCCGTCACTATTCCCATTTTCGTTCTCAATCAGTATTAAAATGTAAGCATATTCAATCAAATTTGAATCAGTTGGAGGAAAATTTTAAAAGCCAAGAATGACTTCTCTCCCAATTTTTGAATTTGCCAAAACATGAAATTTAGGGTTCTTGTTTAAATGTGCATTAAAATGCTAAACTCATTTTTCTGGTATAATCAACCTGTCTCATTGCTTTGAAAAATATTTAAAACATGAAATATTTTATATGTTTTTTAATTATAGAATATATTTTTAAAATTTTAGCGCTCGTGTTGATTAGTGATTTTGTTGGAAAGATCTTAAAAATTGAATTTCAACAATATTAACTTTACCAAAATCCGATAACGATGTAGATAGTTATGATAATTTTCATTTTGCTAAAAGTAAAACACAATATTTTCTCTCTCCGCCACATGTACATTCCACCAACTTTTTTCAAAATTTTTTAATTATTTTTGTTTTTCTGCATTTTTATATTTACAAATATGTCATTATGAAAAATGAATCTCAACCCTCAAATTCAATACATTTCCCAACTTTTAATCCTAACCATCTTTTATCTCTAATTCTTTCGATTTGACTTTGTCCCAGTCAACAATGAATAGTAAAACACCACTTTGAATTGTAATATAGATAGCAATTTTTTGGCAAGTTGGACGGATCCGATTTTTTGGTGACTCATCGATTCATCCAAAACCAATAAACCAAAATGAATTATGCCCAAACCGGATCGGCCTACCCCGTTACGCGATTAATCATCGATTTTATAACACAGAAAGCAAGTATTGTGACAAAGGCCATGATCACTATTGGGAGTGGCACCAATTTCTATTTAATAGTTAAATCCATGAGCATCATGTATTTTGTGATTGTGTGCCTTTCTCTACGACCGATCATTGTAACAGAAATACTCTTTATAAATAAAACCAGTCCTTGTTTTGTTTTGCCTTTAAAGAAAATATCCTCCTCTCTCTCCTGTAACTTGTGGATGGTCCCGCAGACCTCTTACACCCCAGAAGCTCTAGCAAAATCCTCACTGAGACAATTATCATCTTGGACCATACACCCAATAGCCAACTGCCTTAAGTATTCTCAGAAATTGTTGCATACTTGGAAAATGGAGTAAGCGCCATGAAACACCTCCTACACTTTGATTACAAACTCATCCCATCTTCCCACCTACCTCATCTCTTTCGGAAACTCTCCTTATACAACTAAGAGAAACTCTACCAAGCTTTTGCCAAACTTTTCATGTTCTAACAAAGACCTTAATTTTCGAAGAGGAACTCATTTATTCCTGCAAAACACTCCGATCTCCTCTCACATTCCTTCTCCAATGTCTGCCATTTTTTTTGGTGACCCTCAAACTTAGATGCAATCATTTTGTAAACAGCAGCAGTTCTAGCTCTATTTAGGTATAAACAAAGCAGAAGTAGCAAAATGAGCATTATTATGTTATGAGCTGAAAGCAAAGCAAGAAAAAAGATAAAAAACTTTACCAATATCACACTCATACCCAATAGCCAGCAGAGTGGCGAGATACTTGGTATCAGAAGCAGGCTTCTTAAGCTTGACCTGCGGGTAATGTGCATTGTTCAACACTCAACAGTCTCCTCTCAGTCCCAGTCCCAGCAACAATGAATCCACTGCTACTCCCAAGTATATGTCATGAACTAACCAATTCTCCCAAAAGTTTAAGTTGTTCAGGACAGGAAGGTTAATTACATGACTTAGGATCGTGACATTGCCCCATGCTTCCAAAGTCGACGTCATCGTCGGCCTACTTTATCGACACTGGCCTGATGGTAGCCCTTCTCCTTTTTTTCTCTTTGGGGCAGCTCCACTCATCTACCAGTATTCAACAACTTAGCTTATGCTAAATTATTTTAATCCAGCCTATAGGTCGCCTCTGCCGAGAATCCACCCTTGAATGTGAGGTTTGGCTCTGATACCAATTGTCATCAACTAACCAATTCTTCCAAAAGCCCGAGCTGTCTAGGAGGGGAAGGTTAATTACATGACCTAGGATCGTGACAGTATACTGATATCTTCCGCTGCCAAGGAAGCGAGAAATTGGGGTCAGTAAGTTTGAAGACAAAAGACTTTCACGACTGCGTCTATGGAATGGAAAACAACACCTTGGCCACATTCTCCCACCTAGGTGCTCCGTTGCAACACTAATAAGACTATGTTTTCCTCCTCCGGTTTCCACACCGCGAAACCCAATTCTTCTCCAATGAATTGGTGGGTCTGCGTTATAGGGAGGGACTGGGGACTGTGTTTTTAGAGTATTCAGAAGAAATGTGGGTCTGCTAGAGCAGACGCGAAAGGAGGAAGAAGGGAAATCGTAAGTTTCTTCTGAAAATGGTGACGACATAATATAATAATAACCTTTTTTTTTTGGAGAGAGGGGGAAATTCGACATTTGACTGAGAAAAGTGATTCATACTTGAGAAAATAGAATTACCCATTATTATGGGTCGGCATCTCGTCCAACAATCCCAATCCTGTTCCAGTCACATTTCATCTCGTCCCAATTTTTTTCAAATTATTTTGGGATTGATAAAATCTATTTCAATATTGTTCCATTTTGTTTCGATGTAGAGTGGGATGGAATCAAAATGTAGATTTTTAATACCGAACATCCATCCCAAACTTATTTATTTAATATTAATTATTATTAATTTTAATCAAACTATTTTTCTAAAGGAAAGTTTAGGATGTGTTGAAATTAAATCAAAACATTCATTATTTGAAAATTTATTTGCTTTATTTGATACTCTTTGTTTAGGTTGAAACAATTTGAATATTTTAGATTTGTATTTTTGATTGATATACGACAATGATTCCCGCATCTCATAGACGATGCTTAACATAAAAAATTTATATGACATTTATTGTTACGATGAAAGTTATATGTATATAAATTAGGCATTATTTGTGTGAGCAATGTGAGATGAAATTTTTCATTTGGAGGATTATTTAATATATGTTCATCTCGTCCCATCTCGAACCCATATAGGATGGGACGAGGTCGGAATGAGGTCTATCTCATCCCGATCCCAAACGAATGGGATGGGAAAGGGATGAGGTCCATCATGTCCTATCCCGAACGAATGAGATAAGGATGAAGTTCATCCCGTCCCGTGTCCACCCCTACCCATTATTAATCTTCAACTCAAGGTACCCCATTATTAAAAGGAACTGCCTATTTGGCACCACAGGTTACACTCACCCATACCACTCATTAAAAAAAACTACCTTATCTCCCACATCACCCATAAAAACTATTATTCATCTTCTTTTTCTTTCATCATCTCTTCTCAAGAACAATAACAATGAAAACAACATGAAAGTGGGTAGCAAGAAAGGGGGCAATCGATTGCGAGGGGCAGTGAGAGATTACCGGCGACAGTGAGAAATAGAGGAAATTGAGCGACAACCACTATCGCCCATTCTCCATTTTTTTTTCTCCTTCCCCTCCCCATTTTCGTATTCTTATCATTTCCCTCTCCAAGATCTCCCACTATGTTTTTTTTCCTACTCTTTCTCAGTTGCCCTTTCTTCTTATCTCATTCTCTTCTTCTCACACAGACCGTCGCCCCTCTCATTTTTCTCCTTCCCTATCAAATTCTATTTTTTCGCCCTTGCGGCTGTCCATCCTAGGATTGGTTCCCTACTCGCACGAACCGTTGTGAGGGCAAAAAAAAATTGATCCTTACAGAGGTACCTGCTAGTGGAGGATTAGAAGTCGAGGAGAATTGAATGTTTTTTCAACTTTGAGTGGTGCTTTAGAGGTGCCCCCGGATGGGGAGGGAAGATAAATGAGAAAATAAGAAAAATAAGAATAAGAAGATCAGAGAAGAAGAAGAAGAAGGGTGGTGGTGAGAAGAGAGAAAGTTGGGAAGAGATAGGGAGTTCTCCATCGTTTTGAATTTGGGAGGGAAGAAAGATTTAGGGTTTTTTTATAAGTGGTGTGGAAAAGAAACAATGGTGTGGAACCAAAAATGCGTGGTGTGGAAAAGTAAAAAGTGTGTGGGTGAGTGTAATAAAAACAACGACTATTTTGCACGACAATTTGCTATCACTCATTTTTCTTTCACATGCCATACATTTTCTCTCCCACATCATTGTTCTCTTCCACACCACACTCATAAAAGGAAAAACCTAAATTCATCTTTTCCCTTCTCAAATTCAAACTAGCAAAAACTCCCTATCTCCTCCCAACTTCTTATTCTCTTCTGCGAGGGATAGTGAAAGACGATTGGGGACAACAAAGATAAAAGAGATGGGGCTGTGCGGTTCGGGGATCGAGATGAGACAAAGTGGGGACAAACCACGACAATTCATGTCGTTCATGTTAAATGTTAACGTTCTTGTCTCCCCCTAACGACGGGAAGATTGTCTCATCAAAGTGACAATCCGTAAATCATGCGGTAAAGAGATCGCCTGTCAAGGGTTCCAAGTAGCGGATAATTGATGGTGTATCATATCCCACATATATACCCATCTTTCGTTGAGGGATCTTGGTACGTTGTGGAGGCGCAATTGGCACATAAACTGCGCACCCAAAAATGCATAAATACAAAAGATATGGTTCGTACCCAGTCACCAGTTGTGACACAGTGAATGGTTGGGTGGCAACCGGCGTCAAACGAAGTAACATTGCATGCGGATATATGCAGGTTGGTGCGCATAACCAACATTTGAGTGACCATCTGCAACCTCTTGATGGTGGTTTCCATGAGACTGTTTTGGGTGTGAACATGGGGAACTGGATGTTCAACATCAATCCCAATGGACATGCAATAATCATCAAATGTTTTCAATGTAAACTCTCCGGCATTATCGAGTTGAATTGACTTAATAGGGTAATCCGGGTGGTGAGCCCTCAGCCGAATAATCTGGGCCAAGAGTTTAGCATATGCAACATTTCGGGTGGACAGTAGCGTGACATGTGACCAGCGTGTCGACGCATCGACCAACACCATAAAATATCTAAATGTTCTGCAAGTTGGTTGGATAGGTCCACAAATATCCCCTTGAATTTGCTGTAAAAATGAGATGGACCATTTAGAAATCTTTGCATAGGACGGTCTCAGTCCTAATTTTTCTAATGAATGGGCTTTGCAAAACGAGCGAGTTGCGTGCATGGCGGCACCCTGTGGTGCGGCAGCAACGGTGGTTGCACCCCTTGGTGCAGCAGCCTGTGGACCAGTGTTGGTCAACCGAAGCGGATTCCTTTTAGTGTTTTGGGTAGCTCGAAAGAATGGATGTCCATGAAAAGTTTTGAGGATACGTATCATCAAATCATGATCGGGATGTCCTAATCAGTCATGCCAAAGCCAATACGTGTCTGAATCCAAGAGATCCTCTCTTATAACATTATTGGATTCAATAGCTCGAATAGTCGTGGTGTAGAGCCCACTCGATAGACATGATAACTTCTCTAAGATGTGCTTTGGCCCGAAATCATTAGAGGTAATGCAAGGATATTCTTGCCCATTTTCACGATGCGTTTTCGCATGAAAACCGTTGGTGCGAATGTCCCTAAAATTCATAAGGGTTCGACCAGCCCTTGGATCATGTAGGGCCTATGTGATGGTAAAAGGAGTGTCGTTTGGTAACCAAAATTGGGCCTTCCCATGGCCTTGGATCAGGTTGGATGGACCTGCCAATGTTGTCACAGAGGAATGAGTAGAGACCATCTCCAAAAAAAGTTGCCTATGTCGGAGAATGGTGTGCGTTGTCGCACTATCTGCCAAACAATACAATTCTCCAAAATCAATTCCTAGTTAATATTATAAACCCAAAGTTAAAATAATATTGAGTGAATAAATAAAAAATTTATTCAAATCGCAAATGGCCAATGATACATTCGCAGTTTCGAATTCTAATCGAAAGTTTAGTTTATATATAAAGCTAAAAAAAAACTTGTCTTATGCCATTACAAATATTCCATGAAAATTACAAGAGGTCTGATTACAAAACTCGACAGTATTTATGTCCGCATTTTTGTCGGATGTAAAGTCCTCGAGCTCGACGTCCTCATCATTGCCTTTGATAAGGCGGGCTTCTCGCGCTTCCTTCAACGCCTTGCATGCATCCGCAATAGCCTTTGAAGCCTTACAAACTTTAGCCCAATGATCAATGGCCCCGCACTGAAAACAAACATCATCGTACTTGGGTCCCTGGTTGGAGTTCCTCTTTTGAGAATTGGAGAATGTACCCGCCTTGGTACCTCGGCTACCATGGTCGGCGCCTCCTCTCCTGGCACGACAGCCGCCCTGGTCCCGTTTGTTGTCACGCGCTCTATTGCGCTGATTTCCTTCCTGCGCGGGCCGATCATATGGACCTCGACGTACGGATCATTGATCCTTATCCTTAGGATCATGCTTGCGCTGTCCTCTATTTGAGGATTTTGCATAATTCGCCTCAGGTGCGGCCTTGGTCCCAACCGATTGCGAATTATGGTTTTTCACGAGGATATTGTCGTGCTTCTCAGCAATGACCAACGCACTATTGAGTTGGTGGAACCTCGTGATACGACTGACCCTTATATCTTGTCGATATTGCTTTTGTAGCATGAGGGCATCGATCGGGAAGGTGGAGAGTGTCTTCTCAAGCAGTTCATCATCTGTGATATCACAAAATTGCATCATCGACTTGATGCTGAGAGCTTCTGAATTGTATTCCAAAACGAACTTGAAGTCTGAGAAGTAGAGATCACGCCATCCCTCGCGCAATTTGGGGAGTTGGGCGTCCTGGACGTTCCCAAAGCGCTCTTCTAGCGCGACCCACAGAGTCTTTGGGTTAGTTTCAACCAGGTACTCGGTCTGCAGTGCCTTATCCATGTGCCTCTTGATTAGGATCAAGGCCTTGGCTTTGTCTTTGCTAGTCATCTGTACTAGCGCATCTGGATCGGGTCCCTGGATTGACCAAATGATCCCTTTCGTGGGCAGATGGTTCTTCACATCATGAACTTATCTGAAGTAATCGCGACCCGTAGTATCAAACTGATCAAAGTCGAGTTTGTTCAAGTTTGACATGTCCTGCACAATGCAAAGTGAACAAAATTAGTGTTTCTAAGCCAATGCTTCCAAGAAACAGATATCCATGGAACTGGATTAGAATGAAACTCGAAGTTTCAAACAATGGTCATGAACGATCATCGTTCAATGCTACACGAACTGCCATAGTTCAGAGCGAATATCATAGTTCAAGCTTCACGAACTGCCATAGTTCGGAGCGAATGCGAACCCCCACTGGAATCTAAATTAATTCACAAAAGCTATAAAACAATACACAACATCATAACATATATAGTATAGTGATTCAATCAGTGTAAGAGACACAACAAGATGGTGTTTTTCATACCAATTATTTTTTGTACTTGAAACAGGGATCAGTGTATTGAATCTGATTTTCTAAACAAATTTACTTGAATTATGGCAGGTTCTTCATATTCTGTTTTCATAGTTTCTTTAGGACTAATTGAATTCAGTTGTATCATATTCATTACAGCAGATAATAGTTGTAACCAGTCGTGTAAACAAGCTGACAGGGAAGCAAAAAACCACGAGATGCACAAGGTCTGTCCATGAACCCAATATCCATGAACTCCAAGAATTGGCAAAAATGTCATGAAAGGTGTATGCAGGACGTACAACATCCTCAAAATCCACTATATTTCTTAACTATTTTCTAGATGGAGTGCATCGAGGCCACTGCCATGCTTGTGCAATAAACAATGGCATGTTTGGGTCGCTTAATATCATGATATTATTGGTCTCTCTATTTGGCAAAACTTTAAAGTCTAGTAGAAATGCATTAGGAGATAAACTCAATCTGCACTAGCACTAAACCCCAGTGCTTTCATTGTAAATCATTACCACTGGAATATGTTTTGAGATTTTCTTCTATCATGGATTGACAATCCTAAGAAAAAGTATACATAAAACAAAGCACATAAATGCAAGAGCCTTTGTAAAGGCAGTATCACTATATCCAGTCAAAATCCATTATTATGAAACTAATGACAAAATACTCATCATGAAGTTATAAACATTGTAATCAACACAATCATACAGAACCATGAACTTTGAACACAGTAAACCACATACCAGAATCCAAGTAGGATAGGCCAACAATATAATGATTCCAATTGGGTTTGAGATACCACTGCTCCAAGTAAAAGAATTTCCAAAGCTGCTAACGACGAATGGTGTTCGCGTGAGGATTTTTTCTTAATAGCTGCTAGGGTTAGGGCTCGTGCTGATAACATGTTGAAAGTAAAGTAAAAAAAGCAAAAACAAGAGTAGGGAGGAAAACAAAGAGCTATATTATTCAATGATATGAGCATCTATATATAGAGGTAGCAATTACATAGTATCCCAATTTGAAACGAGATAGAAAACCTATGCCAATAAGGAATCTAAATCTTACTCCATAACAAAGAAGATATTCTTCCTCGTTTGGACTAGTCACACAATCCTAGTTTGACTGCAACAATGATTGTCATGTTCTTTTCTAATGACTACTTCCACTTGCTATTCGAGGAATATTGCCAGATGATGTGTGTTATGCCTTGATCGGTTTGAGTAGTTTATTTGTTGATTTATGCTAAAAAAACTCTTCGAGTTGAAGAACTAGAGAAAATATAAAGAAATGTTGCAATTACGTTGTGCCATTCAGAGATGTTATTTCCACCATCATTATTTGATGTGATGGTACACTTACCGATCCACTTGGCAAATGAAGTCAAGATTGTTGGTCATATTCAGTATCGTTGGATGCATCCCATTGAGAGGTACATATATTTTCGTTGTTGTAAGTACCTACAAGTAGGCCATGTTTGAGAGTTATACTTATAATTCCAAATGTAGGTACTTGCACACCTTGAAGTCATATGTTCGGAACAAAACTCAATCGGAGGGATCAATTGCTGAAGGTTATATTCTAGAAGAGTATGAATTTTTGTTCAAGGTACTTGCATGATATAGAAACAAAGTTTAATCAAGTTCCAAGGAACTTTGATGGCTTTGATGACCAACATCAAGGTGGACTTTCTATATTTCCAACAAAGGGACATGCTTTGGGAAAGTCATTTGTAAAAGAGTTAACTATGGAAGAATGGACCCAAGCACAGTGGTACATCTTGCAAAATTGTGAAGATGTGACACCTTTTAATAAGTAAGAAATAATCATCTATACTACTTGTGTGTTTTTAGGTCACCAAATTATTTAACATATGTTACTTTGCAGGGAACATAGAGAAATTTTGAAACATACACATTCAAGGAACTTAGACCTTATTCATCGTTGACCATTCCCAAAGTGGTTTGAGGCTCGTGTAAGGAACTTAGACCTTATTCATCGTCGACAATCATACTAAGAATATTTTTCATAACATAATTAGTACTTTTCATTGCATATGTGGTTGAATTATGTCGAACAACTAGTGATGAATCAGTTGAACAATTGCGCCCATTAGCTCGTGGTCCTGACAAAGTAGTATTGTCATTGAATGGTTATGTTGTCAATGGATTTAAGTTCCACACGAAAAGCCGGGAAGCTCGGTTAAAAACACAAAATAGTGGCATGGTTAATGGAGATAATGAAGTCAATGGATTGAATTATTATGGAGTTCTTATTGATGTTGTTGAATTGCAATATTTAGGAGGAAATCGTGTTGTTCTGTTCAAGTGTGATTAGAGAGATATCCAAAGCCCTGGATGATGTATTGAAAATGATAAACATGGTTTTGTAAGTGTTAATTCCCAACGAACACTTAAAACAAATAAACCATTCGTCTTAGCAAGCAGCGCGAACAAGTTTTCTATGTTAGAGACAATGCAAGATCGAGATGGCTAGTTGTGACAAAAGTTGCACTACATGAATTTTATGTCGTGCCAGAACATGAAGACGAGACAACCGTCGATGAAATAGAGGCATTGCAACCCCTAGTACTAGGGGATACATCAATCACTTGTGCACCAAGTGATGATGTTAATCATGTTGTTGTATGGAATAGAGCTAATTTTCCAATGCAAACAATTCCATTGTCAGAAAATAACACCAAAAAAATAAAGAGGAAAAGAAAATAAGAGAGTTGATGTTTGAACTATGGTAATTAAATAGTCATCAAATGTGATAATGTATTATTATAATGTTATGGCACTAGCTCACTTTTTGTGCATTTTTCAGGTATGGCGCCACGACCACTGAGAATTGATAGGTCACCCCCATTCCATTATGGGGAGTCTTCCCCTAATATTGGGTCAAGTTCTTCTTGTATTTTTACTCACTCTAAACAATATAAGCTCCATTTTTTTCTTATAGAAATTGTACTTAAAATTTAAAATTGTTAACATTAATAATTTCCTTTACATAGGTAGCACGAGGAATAGGAGACCACTTGGACGATTTTTGGTACAAAAGGTAACAAGTCTACCAAAGGAACAAAACTGAGTTTGAAATTTGATGAAAGACATTGGGTAATAGAAGAGCACAAGCCACTATTTGCGTCTTAATAAAGAATTGTCGTCCGGAACATGCAAGTTACATTTGTTACTGTTCCGTCATGGAGAAAACTTGACAAAGATGTAAAAGTTAAAATGTTTGAGTCGGTATTGGTATATATCTTATCATTATAATATATGTGTATGATATTGGTCACATGTGCTAGATTTGATCAAATTTTCTCTTTTATTCAGGAGAAGTTCGACATAAGGGATGATCCAGAAAGAAAGTTGTTAATGAAGGAAATAGAAAAAAAATGGAGAGACTACCGATATGAATTGAAGAATGTCTATTATGATATACATGAGGCAGACGAGGAACGATTCGTAAAAGAAGAAGATTGTAAATGGTTGATGGAAGAACATTGGGGAACGTCAAAGGTTCAGGTATGTACCTAAACCAATAATATCACACTTGATTAGAATATACTAGCCAAATTGAAAGAACCTTAGTTTTAATTGCAAGCACCGTCAAAAACAGCTGCAATTGCTGCCTAGAAAATCCCTGCAAACATCGTCCAAAACAGGGGCGCTTGCTGCCCAAAAAAATCCTGCAATCAGTGCCTAAAATAGAGGCAATTGCTACCCAGAAATTCCCTGCAAACAACATCCAAAACAATGGCAATTGCTGCCCAGAAAATCCCTGCAAACATCGTCCAAAACATGGGCAATTGCTGCAGAGAAAATCCCTACAAACAACATCCAAAACAAAGGCGAAACTGGCCAGTATTGTTGCCCGGAAAATCCCTGCAAACAACATCCAAAACAGGGGCAACAAAAAACAAACCAAATGTGAAAACCCTGCCCATGACTTGTCGCATAACCTTGAAATTATTTTACTTTTAGGAATAAAGTCTATTACTTATTTTTGTTTTCCTACATGGATTAGTTCAATTTTTTTTGAAAGTCATTGTTTCTTACTATTTGAAAATGAACTCAGCACAATCTGTGTTATACAAATGTAGTGTGGAAATAATGAAAATGAGTTGTGAGAGAAGATAAGATTTGTTAGAATGATTTGATATCAGAGTAGTTGGGAGTTTGTAGGGACTAATTGATGGAGTTAGTAACAGTATTAGCTGTGGAACATTTTTAAAATAGAATTGTAGGGTTCCACTTTTACAAATAAATATGATGCACACCAAGCAAACCCACTTGGATACACTAATCAATTTAATCAAGTAGAACAAGTTTCTTTGCTAATCTTGATGTTGTCTACATAATGCATTTACCTGGAATGGACACCAAGCAAACCCACTTGCTTTACTTTTCTTCTTTTTTCTCTTTGGCTCCATTCATCAGGACACTTGAACTAAAAAAATTTGCATTTGCAAACCACTTTATTCAAGGCTCTGTTGTTTCAAAAGAAAAAAAAACTTTGTAGATGATGTAACTGATGGATTGCACCAGTGGTGGCCTTATTTACTACATGGAGTATCCTTTCATACTGTTATTATTCTTTTACCATTGTGGCACTGATAGAATATGGTGATCCGTGATTTCATATTGGTAGTGATTTTTAATCTCATGTAAATACACAGTCATTGTGAATCTTCACAGTGGAAGGTCTTGTTTTGTACAGGAGGAAAGACCTGCTATTGTTTTATTAATTATTATTTGTGATTCATTTATCTTTCTTTTGTAGTTGTTGCGTTATAAATGATACTTTATTGAAGTATACATGCTGATAATAAGTTAATAACCTTATAGTGTAGTATACATGGAGATAATAACTCTGATATATCTATTTTTACCAAATAAATGTTAGGAGGGATGCAAACAAAATCTTGGTCAATTGAATTGGCCGAGTAACGTGTAATTTCCAGAGGTTTTAACCACATAGATGGTTCACATTCATAATCATGTGACAGTTTGTGGATAATTACATTTGTCCATTGCGATTTAAATGTCAATATATACAAGACAAGGTTAGTCATTATAAATCATCAACAATTTTTACATTATATATGCATACTTCATTCTTGACATGGTTTTTCAAATCCGATTTTAATAAATTCAGGAATTGTGTGATAAGAATAAAGACAGACGTGACATACAACAAATGCTTCATTGTGCAAGCAGAAAATCCTTCACCATAATTGAGGATGAAGAGGTTAAGTACCCAATGTTTGAGATTTTGGATTTGATTATCAACTTAGTAGAAATATAGTTACTCATTTGTGTACATTTTCTATTGTTGCCAGATGAAAAGGACAGGAGTTCGCCCATCTTGTATTAGGATGTTTGAGCTTGTTTATACAAGCAAAGATGGATCATATTCAGAAGTATTCACTCAAAGAAAGGCGGTCATTTTTTTATTTATTTAAAATTGTTGGTATCCATTACCATTTATATTTCATATTCACTAACTAAATGTGCCTCTAAATGTAGGAAGAGATACAAAATCTTACTGTGGAACGAGAGGATGGATTACACTCCTTAGATGACGGCCACATTTTCGCTCAAGTATTCAAGCCAAACAGACCTGGACATGTACGTTGTAGGGGACATGGGGTCATGCTAACATCTAAAAACGGCACAAGTAGTTGCTTTGGATCTCTAGCTACAGAAGAAGCAGGGCAAGAGATTGAGATTGAGATTGCAAGGAAAGAGACTGCAAAAGCAAAAAAAGAGTTGACAAACTATAAGAAAGTGGCCAGTGATGAAATGAATAAAATGAAGGATGATATGGCTATGATGGTGAAAGCATTGAGGAGACTAACTTATCAAAACAATGGTGGATCTGAGACACATTAGTGGTGAGCTTTTTAAAGTGATAATAACTAGGATGTGTTGTATGCCATCAGTGATAATAGTTGTTTTCATATTTGATCCTTATTTGTTGATTTTTCCTACAATAATTTAGAGTTTTGCTATTGAAATCTCCATGCTTAATTAGCTAGAGAGCTGCAAAGCTTCAACTGAGTTTTGGTTCAACTCCACCAGTATAATTGTTAATTTTATTACTTGTTGTCTACAGGTTTGAAATGGCTGTCGATGTGTTGTACTTGGATGTATATATTTCTGGATGCATGGCTCACTTATGTTGGTTTTTCTTACATGCTGGTTAAGACAGATGATCCTATTTTGTCTCTAACTTTTTTGGATTAGTCGTGTTGTTATACGAGAATGTGGTATATGTGCTTCTTACAAACTCTCCTTGGTTGAACATATTGATTTACCTATAAATATATTAAAGGGTTATGTTCCTTGTATTGCTATTTTATTTGTTATACTTTCTGTGAAACTTATTTTGTTGATAGGGTTGGCAATGAGTCAAAGATGGGTTTATGGCAGATTCGCATTGGCAATAAGTTTTAAATTTAATGCTATCAATGCATTTATTTTAGTTGGAATCAATATTTTTATTGATGCAGGTTGAGCTGCTTGAAACTGATTTTTTTATGCAGGTTTGTTTACATAACCAGCGCTTTAAAAGTGTTGCAAAAAAATCTGTGCCGACGCTTCAAAGTGCCATTACAAAGTTATAAATACGGCGTTTGTGTCCAAACTAGAATTGACATATGCATTTGTTTTATTGACGCTTATATAAGCAATTACGGCGATTTATAAAGTGTCGTCAATGTAACTATTTTACTGGCGCTTCATATAAAGCGTTGTTAATCTTTTGGCGGCACATGCTATTTTTGGCGCTTTCTAAAATGTCGGCAATGATCTAAACTGACACATATGTTTCTATACTGGCGTTTTTAGAAGCGCCGCTTAAAAAAATTGTTGTAGTGATTGCCATGAATGTGTATTAGTTTTTAAATGATGTGGATTTAATTTTGTGTTTTTAAAGAATCTTATCATGTCACGATCCGTTGAAAATCTCTGAAATAAATGTTGGAAAGTGTAGATTGAGTTATTGAGTCTTTTATTTTTGTTTCATTGATTTGCTCGAGGACTAGCAAAAGATAAGTGTGGGGGAATTTGATAGGAGCATATTTATGCGACTTTATTGAATTGTATATTTTTGGTTATTTCTTGTTAATTATGGTAGTAATTACTATTTTCATGTTTGTGTAGGTTGCCAATACCAAAATTCAAGAAAGAAGTTAAAAGATGCAAATTTGCAATTTAGAAATACTTGTGGTGAAATAAAATTACACGAAATAGGAAACCAACAGAGAACGTGTATAAAAGGGAACGATACATGCTATCGAGAGACACTGCTTGCAGCCACAACAAGTCGTCACCCATCCTTGCAATCACATCCGCCAAACGCCCGCCCACATCGCCATCATTTATCCACTTCACCGTCCCTTCTCCCTCACTATCACACCTTCCTCGTCTTAGTCTATTTCTCGCCACAGAACTTGTCACAAATCGACCTTCAACTTCACGCACATATCTCATCACTGCTCGTACCCACACCACAAAGCGACTATCATATCCTCCACCATTTTTCCACGAACAACCATCTGGCACCCACCATCCAACCATATGTCTCCATCAACCCCATATTCCTATTCACTTCCACCCTGTTCCTCTCTCGCCTTCATCTCCATCGCACACCTCGATCAGACACAACCTCATATCACACAGATAGGAGAAGATCAGAGATTGTGAGGAATACGAAGATAGATTTATCTTTTCACTCCATTATTCGCACCACATAATACACTTAGCACCACCACGCAGGCAACACAGTTTCTTCTTACCTTTTTCTTATTTATAGTTGGATATTTAATTATGGAATATTGTTTGAACGTGATTAATATGTCTAGCTAAACTCCCTTTTAGCTAAGGGTGGATTCGAAGCCCCGAACATGTGTTTAGTGAATTAATTGAATTCAATCTTTTCTTGCTAATTAGTGATTGTGTTTTGCTTAACTGATTTATAGAGAATTTTTTTGTATGTTTGTTAAGGTGGCCAACTTAGTAAACATGCTAGGATCTAGGAATAGAGTATAGGAGAGTTTCACCTAATCGTTATAATCATTTACTCACAAGTAGTAAATATCAATGAACATTTGTAAGGTTAAGTAAAAACCTAGGTTAAGAACAAGATGTTGATCATACTTGTAATTGCCTAGTCAGTGTTCATAATTTCCATAGAACTTAATGATCTTGGATTGTTATCCAACTTGCGATTCATAATTAGATATCACGAAAAGAATAGTTTGAAAGCGCCGCTTAGTTTAATTCAATGAACTTGGAAAAATAATAAGGTTATTGCAGTGCGGTCACGGTTAATCTTGAGCATTGTCTTTCACAAGTTAGTATAAGAGTTATTGAATATTAATTTATGAACATATGTTTGATGTGCGGAGATAAAACCCTTAACTAATTTCTCATCATCTACTTCCTTCACGTTTTTATTAGTTTTATGATAATTTTCTTAGTTTAAAATTAGAAAAACTAATCCCCCATTATTTTCTTATTTAGTTTGTTAGTTGTCTTTTAGTTATACCTTTGTATTAGTTAGTGAGCCTTCTAATCCCTAGTCTAGAACGATTCCTACTTATTCTTTACTACGACTACAAAGCATGGTATTAAGGTTTGTGCTAGTAGAATAGTGCACCAGTCTTCATGCCCAATTATTGTACAGAATTGAAAGCATATTTACGCCTCAATTTAGTTTAGAAACAAACCTAAGCTTTTCAAATAAACTGATGATATCCAGATTTGTTGCTAAACAACATAAAATAAATAAAGAGGTGAACTCTTACACATTGTTTTTTCTATTGAACGGTGCATTAGTCATACAACCCCAAACACTTAAACAATAACAAGTCAAAATAAACTCCTAGCTAATAGCATAGGCTTTTCCTTTTGTCATCTCCACAAGAACATTCCATTTAGATATTCCTAGTCCATAAATCAATGTTGGTATAAGTTTTTCATTTACATACTTTTTTTTCATGATTACTAATGGTAACCCCTTGACAAAAATACCCACAATGTGTGTGAACCTAATGTAGATGAAATGTGTTTGTGTCAACGTGTCACCTCTCAATAAAAGTCATGATCAAAACTCTATCGATATGATTTTTAAAACCAAATGCGACAAGTTTGTAGTGATCAAATCGCTTAATAAAATTGTGAACCTCCTTAGACTCATTTTCCAAGATTCATATGTCTCCCCTACTTACACGATGTTGACAAATAAGACACTACACCAAAAAGCCA
This sequence comes from Berberis thunbergii, assembly GCA_003290165.1. Lineage (NCBI taxonomy): Eukaryota > Viridiplantae > Streptophyta > Magnoliopsida > Ranunculales > Berberidaceae > Berberis > Berberis thunbergii. The sequence goes on along the minus strand of QNQO01000274.1, from coordinate 148,377 downwards.
GTTTAGCCACGCCAAGATGGCCACGGTTTTAAACCGTTGGTTAATTTGCCACGGCCTAAAACCGTGGCTATAATTACCAACGGCCTAAAACCGTGGCAAAAAAAAAACTGGCCACGGCTAAACACCGTTGGTTTATTTGCCACGGCACAAAACCGTGGCTATAATTACCAACGGTTTAAAACCGTGGCTAAAACTGTGGCCACGGCTCAAAACCGTTGGTGTCTTTGCCACGGCTAAAAACCGTGTCTATAATGCCAACGGTCTAAAACTGTGGCTAAAAAAAAATGGCCACGGCTCAAAACCGTGGCTATAGTTAGCAACGGCTCAAAACCGTGGCTATAAGGGGAAACGGCCAAAAACCGTTGCTAATAAGAGCGTTTTGCACGTGGGCCGCATGCGTGGAGGAAGGACTTTCGCGCTTTGGCGAAAACGCATTTCCCGCTTTGGCGAAAACAGGTTTCCCGCTTGCGAAAAAAATGGGGGAATAGAAAGAGTTTGGGCGGTCATTGGGTGAATGATTTTCGACACAGAGAGAAACCCAACGGTTTCCTTCGAGGCAGCGCAGAGGAGATATCGAGGCAGAGGAGCAGAGGAGAGATCGATTGAGGAGCAGAGGAGCGCAGAGGAGAGATCGAGGCAGCGCAGAGGAGAGATCGATTGAGGTTTCCTTCGATTTCAGAAGGTTTTGTTTGATCATTTGTGAGCCCTTGGAATGGAAAAAGCTCAAGAAGTGATGAAACGAGGTTTGAGTTCGGGTCGGGTCATCTTCCCAACAAAGAAACATATGAAGCAATCAAGTTTTGATTCTAAAATTCTGATCATTCTTATTTCGATTTCATTCAAAGCTTCTTCAAAGTTTTCTCTCTCGCTCTCTTAAGGTAAGAGAGATTTCTCTCTTTTTTTGTTATTTGATTTCCGTTTTTGTTCTTCAACTGATCTGTTTATATGAGTAATTAGTAATCTGAGGTCTAATTGAGGTTTAAATCCGTAATTCATAGATCTGGATTTAGGGTTTCTGATTGATTAGGTGATATTGTTTGGTCAGTAATTAGTAATTTGAGGTCTAATTATTGTTTAAATCGATAACTCGTAGATCTGGATTTTGGGTTTCTGTCGGGATCAGCTGATGTTGTTTGGTCTTTAGATCTAATTGCGTTTTCCAATTTAAAAATTCACGGTTTTGATCAATTTTGGAGCTGATTAAATTAGGGTTTTTTGTATGGGGTTGTTTTGGATATGAAATTGGGGGTTTTGGTTTGATCTAAGACCTTCTTATCTGTTTTCAATTTAAATTAATGGTTTTAATCTTGATAATTGATTTGCATGTTTTTCTTAGATCTGTTCAACGACTTCTATTGGTTACGAATCATATTGGGGTGTAAAACCTGATCGGAATTTAGGGTGTTGTTCATGATTTAAAAAAAAAAAAAATTCTCAGAGAAAAACCTAACCCAACTCAGCATTATTTATTGTCATATTTTAGATTATGAAAGTTCTAGCTGCTAGTGCAAACAATACTTCGTTTGCTTTTTTGTCTGGGATTAGTTGTTTATGCTTTTTCTTCCATCCTCTCTTCAAAGAGGACTACAAGAGTGTAGACTGAAACCTGTTGACATTTTTGTTCGCTGCAGATCATAAATCATGCATACGACAAATAAACATGTCTCCTACTGGGTCAGATAGTTTATGCACTTCATTTTGTGGGCAGGAATGCAAAGAGGTACGTGTTGTATCTTTAGTAGGTTTCATCCTTCTATTGTTTCTTGAAAGGTTCAATGTTTGCACTGTAGTTTTGTTCATGAAAAGTATGGATGTGGAAAAGGAGGATTTAGGTGTATATATGAAGTTAATACGACATGCTCAGTTTCTCACCCAGGTTCTTCTTGTATACTGTTTCATGGGATTTTATTATTATTTTCTATTGATGTATTTGTGTTCCTATCAAGTTACGCTGACTTCAAAATGTGTTTTTTATATATCAAGTTTTAGTCAGTGCTCTTAATGGACAACTTGATTTATTGGAACGAGAACCATCCTAAGAACATGCTTCCCATGTAAAAGATGAACGTATGTTCACCTTTTCGCCTTGTACCTTGGGTTTATATACATATGTAGGGAAATACATACATGCTTTGCTTACCTGCATGAAGTTGTTTCAGTTGTCACCCAAGCTTTTTACACTTTATTTCTGATCCCTGTTGGACCAGTGAAGTATTTATTATGTTTAAGCATGAAAAAACCAAAAATACAGATGTAGCATCTATTTTTACGTCTCTTATTACATAGTTGTTGGGGATGAATGATTCAAACTTCTAAGGCAATTTGAGAATATTTCACAATGATTGCATATTTTTATACAAAGCAATATTCATGATGGTGTTGTGAAGATCCATCATAGAGCTAATTAAGAAAAAAAGTAAGAATATAAATGTTGGCAATACACTTCTAGAGAATTTATCATATATTGAGTTAACTTTCGGAATTTGTGACAATGCCAAGGAACAATAAATAAATGTGTATTGAAATCAGATGGTGGTATTGCTTGGTAATAATGCAAACATAGACTACTTAAAATAGATATTGTTAGTGGTGATCTGATTGAGGAAGAACCCCAATTGAGGAGAGCTGGTCCTATTGTGAGGGTGGAAAATATGTTTGAACAGTTGATGACAAAGCTCCCTAGTGAGCCACAATTTATTCTCTGTGTTCTGCCAGAAAAGAAAAACTGTGATATTTATGGTATGATATTTCATTTAATAATTTTTTATGTTACTATTATTACTGTTATTATTATTATTTGTTGCAAAGTGTTTATGCTTTCTCACTCTGAAGGTCCTTGGAAGAAAAAGAATCTTCATGAAATGGGAATTGTCACACAATGCATTTCTCCAACAAAAACCAACGACCAGTACTCACAAATGTACTTCTGAAGATAAATTCCAAGGTAAAACTCTACTAGAAAGGATTTTTTTTCCTAGATTATTTTCTTTGTTTCACATCTTTGCCCTGCTATAATGGAACCTTTTCTTATTCATTCCAGCTTGGAGGCATTAATTCGTTGTTATCAATTGAGCGTGTTCCAAGTATTCCACTCTTAAGCGAAAATCCAACTATGATAATGGGAATGGACGTGTCTCATGCTGGTCAATCAGACGTCCCATATATCTATGGCTGCGGTAGTCTCACTATACTTATTCTAATGATTGACTTATGTTTGTACAATTGTACAATGACATTTTGGGAGCTTATTTGGAAATCTCTTTGTCCAATCTCAGGTTGTTGGTTCTCGAGAATGGCCACTGATCTCAAGGTACAGGGCAGCTGTACGAACACAGTCACCAAAGCTGGAGATGATTGATTCATTGTACAAACCACTAGCAAATGGGGCAGATGATGGCATTATGAGGTAGTCTCTTTAATGATTGTATAACCTTAATTTTTCTAATGATAGTAAAATTGAAATGGCCATTTTGTTATCTCCACATGCTACTGAAATATGATTTTTTACATTAGATTGCAGAGAATTGCTTCTTGAATTCTATAGAACAAGTCATTCACGAAAGCCCAGTCAAATCATAATATTCAGGTATTTGCTGTTTAAAACTATGCTTTTGTTTGTCTAAGAAATTGTCTGTAAATGCTTGGATATCTTTTGGCAGTTACATATATTTTGAAAAGAGTAAGAATATTCAATTGAGTGGATCAGATAGTAGAATAATGTTTTGGTTGCAGGACTTGTTTTCTGTTTGTTGTTCATGTATGTTCCATTTCTGGCTTCTGTCAATTTAGGGACACCAGGTGTAATCTAATAGAAGCTGAAGTAGGGATACCATTGTTGCCAATACTAAATTCAAATTATATATTCATAGATGCTAGTATGATAGTAGTACTAGTAAACAATATCTGACACAGAGCTGCAATCAATCTCTCAACAACAAAAATCTATATTACTATTTGAAAGCATGTAATTACTATTTGAAGCTTCTGATGAGTTCATATGAGATTTGTATTGATCATAGCCACTTCATAAAAAATTATTTATTTGTCAAGCTTCTTGTTGTCTAACTTCAATCCACAGATTCATTTATTTTGTTTCATGTGTTAAATCTGTTGTAACTACTGTTGGCTGCTATCCAAAATAATTGAGAATGACATATAGAAAGCTTTCTTTGTAGATAAACTACTTTTTTCTGTTCCTTATGACTTTCCAATGCTAACATTAAGAAATAAATATTTTTCCCTCGATGGTTAGATGTATGATCATGGTACTGAATCTCTTATCAGATTTGGCCTTCATCCGCCCCTTTTTTTAATTCTTCTGTATTTTGTACTTTCCCAGGTATCAAGTGAAGAAGCAATTGAAACTGCAAAGCTACTTGCCTTGAAAGAAGGATTGCTGGTAAGTGGTCAAACTTGTTTAATTTTATATGAATGAGTTAATTTCATCTTTGCTCTCAATAATTCCCAATTCATCACAATTTTTGTCTTTAAGTGTAATTTTAAGTGCTGGAAGGCATTCTAACAGCCATATAGAGACAGTCCTTTAGAATTTTCTTACCTTCTAGATTGCACAATGAACGACGATACTTCAGACTTGATAGACAAACTTGGATTTGACCTCTATTGTTTGCACATTTTGGGTTAGGGTATACATGCTAGTACGCTTACCTTATTATAGCTAAATTTTGAGTTTGACAATGCAAAAATTTATAGCTTTAATGTCAAAGACCAAGCCAGTTTTCATCTTCAGATGGCTGCTAATTTGTTTATGTAAGTAACTCAATGCTATCAAATTTATTTATTTTGGTTTTTTCAAAAGCTTTCAAAGTGAATCTGGTTCTCGAACTTACGAATTAGTTTGTCACTTATTAAAATACAAACAGTAAGATATTAGATCAATTTGTCATTTTACCATTCTTCTTACTGTTGGTCTTGTAGTTGATCTTATGAACATTGATAACATTCAAAGAGCCACTGAATGCAGTAACTTGTACATTACATGAATACAATAGAAAAGGGCATTTCAGATGGCACATTGCTTTTTATGACTTTAGTATGTTTTGCATAAAGAGTAAACTAGTAGAGTGTGTTATTTATTCAAATTAGAAGTTTTCAACATGATTTCCTGTGATATGTATTCATGTCTGAATCTTATTGATGTTGCATCCAGACACGGCAATAAGGAAGATGCTTTCCACTCTAGATGATCCTTTTACTCGCTTTCTTGAGCCAGACAAATTTAGAAGTTTGCGGGTAAGAGGCTGTTCTTTTTTGCTTTTATACTTTACTTTAAGATTTATTTTGCAATCAGTTCCGTCTAAGTTCGTTATATACTATTTTGATTCAGTAAAGCAAATTTCACGATTCAAAACTTGAAGTCTATCTTTCATGGTCAGCCTTGGGGGAAAAGAAACATGGCAGAAAAGTTCAAGTTTTCCTTATTGATTGTTAAAGAAGTATTTACTGTTTCAATCTGAAGACTTTAAAATCCTTGTTTTTATTCAGTTGATTAATCCTTATATTGAATTTGATGGATCTACATTCTGATTAGAAGAAATTTAGGTTTGCTTGCGATTAATAAAGTCTCGTTGTTGATTATAGTATTGATTTGAATACAGATCTATGAGGTCTAATTGAATAGTGAAATCTGTAGATCACCGATAGAAATAGAAAAGTTGCTGACAGATCTATCTATTGTTACATTTCCTGATTGTCAGTTATGGCTCCACCCATTGAGACTCTAAAGGCGACTTCACCAATGGAGAGTTCAAAGTTAGATTCACTCATTGAGATTCCAAAGACAGTTGACGCTACAAAGATAGATTTGCCAATTGAGATTCCAAAGCCAACTGAAGCTCCGAAGGCACCTTATGATTTTCACCATTCATCCACCCATCCACCTCTTAATGAAAGAATTCTTTCTTCATTATCCGGAGATCAGTTGCAGCTCATCCTTGGCATGATCTTGAGATAGGTGTGTATCACAGTGAACTATAGCAACTCTTTAGGATTTTAGTTAAAATCATACATTTTCAAAACATTATTGAATGGATGTTGAAGTTTTAGATATTCCTTTACTGTGTGTCTTCATATAATGTTATTAATTATGGTGTTTAACTTTATCAGGACCTGGAGCTCCAATTATCTTCAATTGTGTAAGCACTCTAAATGTTATCCTGGAGAAAATTTTGATAGTTGGTTTCACATTCAGTTCTTGAAGAGTTCTTTTGAATTGCTGCAAGTTTATTTGCTTCATCGTTTTTTGTTTTTGTTTTTGTTTTTGTTTTTGTTTTTGTTTTTGTTTTGTTTTTGTTATTGTTTTTGTTTTTGTGGCATATACACCTTAAATCGAAATGGGCAACTTAAGTGTGTTTTGTCACTAGAATGACATCTAAAAATGCTCTATATTAGATCTTCAAATGTTTGGACGCACTCTCTGTACTCCATGTGTATGATTTCTAGTGTTTGTGTAATGTTTCGTCTACAAGATGCTATTACGAAAAAGTTGCAGATGCTTTTGATTCTCCACTTGATTGTCTAATGGATTGTGAAAGTACTTTAGTAAACGAAATTACATCCATGCACCAGAACCCCTAGGGCTTGATTAGTGTTCCTACTAATTGGTAGGTATAACCAGGCTCCACTCATGATGATGACATATCTTTTAGTTTTAAAACTTAATTCAAAACATGATCTCAAATTTTCTTTTACCTGACCCACTTGGTATTGCTTGATATCCCAGAGGCTACGAGTATGAACAATTGTCTATATTCAGTTGTATGGGTTCCTTTCTCCTCCGTTCCCTTTAGTTCTCTATTTATGTAAATGCTGTTAGCGATTTTTGTCTAAACGTATTCATCTTAGATGACTTCTGCAGGTGGTGGAAATTGGAAAGGGGAGTAAAGTAAAATATGAACTGGACAAGAAAACTGGTCTTATCAAGGTAATCAAGAAACTTCAGCTCTTTATTCCCCCGCCTTCTTTTATTTATTGTGTATTGATGATGGGTGTTGATTTACATGTGCAGGTTGATCGTGTACTATACTCATCAGTTGTGTACCCCCACAACTACGGTTTCATCCCCCGTACTCTCTGTGAGGACAGTGACCCACTGGATGTTTTGGTCATAATGCAGGTATATTGATGATCAGCATGTTTGTACTGAGTTCATTTGCAATGTATCGTACTTCATAAATGCATATAAATTATGAATTTCGTTAACTGAGTGAAACCTTAATAACATATGACTAAAGAGCAAATATCAGAAACTTTATTGAATTTTTCCAAGTAATTGAGCCGTTGAGGTTGCACTTTCTCTACATATTCATCCCTGATTGGCTGTCTCACAGTCGTCTTTTGGCTGGACTAGTCGGAAATTTTACTTACATGACCTAGCAGTATGATTATTGTGTGAAACTGTCATCTAGTTTATACTTGGGGAAAACACACACACAAATATTACTGTGGATACGCGTTAGGCTGATGGACGTTGTTGCGTCGCAGAGCGTCCTGTTGCTGTGCTGTGTTCTGAGCTGCTGCGATGCAGTGGCCTTCATGCGAACACGCTGCTGCGATGCAGTGGCCTTCATGCGAACACGCTGCTGCGACACACTGCAATATGGGTTTTCTTATTTATGTGAATACAATTGCTGTTTAGGTGCTTTTTATTGTTTGCGGGGATCATTTATACATGGGTTTTCTTATATTTGACTGCCTAAGAACAGGAATCTCACCTCCCAAAGAGCATGAGTGGAAATCTAGTCTGAATTTTCTTGACGAAATCTGTTGCAATTGATATTAGTACAATTTATACATGTTTGGGCTTTTGAAATTATTGATACATAGTTGTCATTTTCATAAGTTGCAGTATTTTAATCTCAATATTTCTAGGTCTCTTATTGCTTTTATCTGGGTAAGTTTCAAGATTGGACTTTTATTGCTTTTGAGGGCTCTTCAATGAATGAATGTATCTCACTGTTTTATGATCTATGGTTCTTCTTCAGGTACTCTTAGCAACTATTTCAGGCTGAGATGTTTCAGATCGTCTTCACAAGAAAAGAAATATTTATCCGGAAAGGCATTCGAGCTTGCAGTTGGTGTTCAAGGTAAACCTAAACACAATCAAATCAACTATAAAATTGGGAAACTGCATGACAAGTTAAATTCGAAGTAATGTTTGTTGTCCCTGGAATTGATGTTGCACATACGTAAACTCAGCTACATAACCAGTTTGCATATCTTTTTAATGGAAACTGCTCTAAATGAAGTCATTATATGGATGAATATTGTAACTAGCTTTAACGTCAATTTGTGTCTCATTGTTATGCTTGTAATTGGAGTCTGAAATTTGGATATTCAATTTTCTTGTTTTATAGAAGGACCAATTATGAGTATCCATTTGACATTCAAATTAACTTGACTTTGTTATTTACTTGGTCAAACACTACAAAGGCATCATTGCTGAATCGGTTTGGGGATATGTACCAATAACTGTGTTTTTAAATATGAAGTGGTGTTTTTAAATATGAAGTGGTGAACATGGTAATTAGAGTATACCAACCACCCTTTGGTATTATCCACAATCTTGCTTCAACTTAAACCGTTTCCCCTCTGCAGATTGGTCCCATCCTGATTCATTACCACAGTTGAAACAAGTAGAGGTAGTTCCTGTAAGTTTTTATTATCTTTGATCATTCGCACAAGATTGCATATTTGAGGAAACCGCAATGAATATGTGTGGTTTTAATTGTTTGGAAATGGTGAAGTGGAGTATCAATGGCGAACAGATAATATGTTTTTTGGTCAAAAAACAAAGTTTTATTAGGCTCGATATGTTTTCAGTCTGAAACAGAGCACATTGGGGACGTGTTTCAGCTGAGAATGCCTACTGCATTTATTTCACAAAACAGAGTGTTATTAGGCTCTATTTTTTGGCCAAAAACATAACTGATTGGGGGCGTGTTTCAGCTGCAGGGATCATGGGATGGGGAGGCTTTCTTCAGCTGGAGGAATTGGAAATTTGTTGACAACAATTGGTGCTTAGAAGAGGTTTGCAAGTTTTGGACAGATTATGCAAGACTTATCACTAGGTAATGGAGATTATGTAGAGCAATATGTAAAACAAGTAGTATGACCTAAACACAGCCCTAATAGTTTGGAATGTGTATCAATGTCCAATATTTGATAAATGAAGGTTTCCAGTTCTTTATTAAAAGAATCGAGTGAGAAGAACTTTGTTGAGAGTTTGCTCTCCAATGTTGGTTTTTAGTTATAGGTCCTGCTCTAAATTTATCTGTTGTCAAAAAGCATGTTTTCGGCCATAGGTTATTGAATCGTGGAAGTGCTGCTTATCAAGTGGTTATTTTGATTGTATAACTCGGTACTCACTTGTTCTTCATCCCCTGATTTTCTTTATTAAATAATACCCACAGTTATTCTTCTTGTGTTCACATTTCATCTTTCATGGCTACCAAGTGCCCCAAACACGCATGTTGGTTGTAATATAGTAGTGGAGATAGAACAATACCAAAAGCGTTTATGAAAGAATAATTGTTATGCATATTACATTACTTGATAGATTTTGACTCAATGACTCAAAGTCATTTGATAGCAACAACAAAAAAAAAAAAAAAAATTTCCACGGTTTTAAACCGTGGCTAACTGTTGCAACGGCTAAAAACCGTGGCTAGGGTTAGCCACGGCTTAAAACCGTTGCTACTTAATTAGACACGGTTTAAAACCGTTGCTAATATCTACACCTTGTCACGGCTTAAAACCGTGGCTATTTTTGCCACGGCTAAACACCGTTGCTATGCTTATTGCAACGGTTTAAAATCGTGGCTAAATGCTGAAAATCACCACCCCTATTCAAGCATAAAACCGTTGCTAAACATTTAGCAACGGTTTTGAGCCGTTACAAATAATTTCGCGACGCCTCTGTAGCCCACGGATCTTAGCCGTGGCAATGGGTTACGCCCACGGTATAGAACCGTTGCTAATGGGGGTTTTTGGTGTAGTGAGACCTTTATAGTCTTGTATTATAAAAAAGAAATAACAATATAACGACATTAATTATACACTTCCTATTCATTGACAATTTCTAAACCATCTCTCTCATTTCCATTTTCTTGCTCCTCCACTTCTCCCCATCTATTTCTCCATCTTCAACGCTTCTTATTTCATTTTCTTCCTTACCTTCACTTTCACACAACTATTTCTTCGTCTTATTCTTTCTTTGTTTCTTTGAAGCCTTATTCTTTTTTTTTTTTTTTTTTTTTTTTTTTTTGGGGGGGGGGGGGGGGGGGGGGGGTCATAAAAGCTATCATTTTATCACCACCCGTTGTTCCGGTCATCCTTCAAAATAGATAATAAAAGAAATTTAACACAAATTCATTGACTACAAAAGAAAATTAGTACAACTCCATCGATTACGTGTCCAAATTTTTTTGCTAGAATGAACCCTAAATGTCTGCAAAAACATAAACATAAAAATAAAAATATTGAGAAATCACCAATGTATATCAATCAATCAATTAATTTACCAATTCAATTAACATTGGTTGGAACCCAACAACTATATCATTATCAAAACTTGGACATTTAAAAAAAAGTTAGAAGTTTAGTTCATTTTTTTGGATAGCAAGCAGGGTTTTAAGGACCCCTTAACTTTATTTTAATAATAAGAAATTCAAGAACAATAACTCTCCAGAGGGAGAGACACCACTACAAGGTTGTTAATTACGTTTTCCTTTGTTTTGGAGTATACTCCATGTACCTTTTGTTACATTTCCTACGTCTAGTGTATCGACGAGGGATTGGTACATAATTTGCTTGAGCTTCTTCTATTAGAGCCTGGAGATGCTTGAACTCTTTGCGTCCAACAATCTGATATCCAATATCATAAAACTCCTGAGGTTTTGTTGGCTTCGCTATATCATCATTACATGCATTCATTTCTTCAAAACTGTTGGAGTGGTTTTCGTCATTAACATCATCTCCTTTCCTGTCCCGAACAACTTCTTGAGGGACCCCATATGCCCGTATTTGGCTCATGGAGAACCTCGTTCAATGATCGATCATCCTATATGTCCATACTTGTCTCATGGGCAGTTTCGTTCAAGGTATGATCTAGAGCTTTATCTCCCTACGCGATTTCCTGGCCAAACTGTTCTTCATATGGTTCAATATCACCTTCCTAATCTTCCAACAACTCTTCGTTTTGTACCTCAGGAATATCAACAATCTTGTCTTCCTTTCTCAAATGTTCTTCATTTTGTACTTGTTGGTTTGCAATGTCACCTTCCTCATCATAGTTTTGGAAAATAGCAAAAGTGTTTTCATGAGGTTGCACACAAAAAATATGTTGGTTGTTTATCTTCTTGCTTTTCTTTGCGACTTCCACACATTCACTACTTTTAATTTTATTTTGTCAGTATTTTGCTCACCACTTCTCTTGACTCTTTGCGCCATTGTATTAACATATATTTTTCTTCTGTTCACCATTTTTTTTTTGTTAGACTTTCTCATGCACATTCACCATACACTTGTCTTTCTCGGGACAGGGCATAACAAAGGCTTCCTCAAGGGTATTTAATTATTACTTCATCAAGTTCTCCTTCTTCTCTACCAACGTGCATTTTAATCCTACTAGGGGGATATTTGATGGCTTTAACCTCCACACAAACTGTAGCTAAGTCTAGCCCTAATGGCATTAGCCTTGTCAAATCTAGTGGGTTTCCCCACACAACTAGCAATATAACTCAATCCTGCACTACTCCACATACATGTAGGAATATTATAAAGATAAAGTCAAATATGAATAGTAATTGCCTCCTTTTTCAGACATTTGAGGTATTCCTTCTAGGGCTTAACCACCATCAGCTTTTCTCTAATCTTGAAAGGGCCAGAATCAAAAGCGACTTCTTGATCCTCCATACCAGAGGATTTAAAGAAGAAATAATCATTATTGGAGGTTACTCTTATTGATCCTCTGGGCTTCCATTTTTGTTCAACCGCAAGTTTAACCTGACTAAATGGAGAAGGATTTCAAAAAACCTACCAACTAGTTGATCCTCCCATATTACTTTGACTTTTGCTATAATAACTGTCAGGCATATCAACATTTTGTTCTCAAACATCAGGTATGTATAATATATATGAACATCTTGAACATGAGATTCACTTTGTTGGATAAAGATGACTCTATGCCTTCAAGTGCTAGTTGTAGAGCCAACTACAGGCTATGGTTGTGGCTGTAGCTGCTTTTCTCTGTAATTGGCGTCTAGCTCTAAAGAGCGAGTTTGGCTAGAGTTGACATCCATCTCTCCTCCCAGCAAGGGCTCGAAGTGGTGGTCTATTACTAAAATAGGGTTTACCATATTCAAACGAAGAGCCACATAAAAAACAATGTGAGCTTCCTCCCACTCAGATCTGAGCAAATCGGAGTCTTCGAGAGCTGAAGAACTGCCTTCTCAGACGGAGTCGTGATCCCCTCTCAGTTCTAATGATTACTTAGAACAAGTTTCAGTTCTAATGATCACTTAAGGCACATTCTTTACGATAACAGACTACACAAAAAGCTAGAACTGATTGAGGCGTACCAAAGTATGTAAATTCGTAAACCCATTAGAAAACAGAAAAACAAATACTTTTGTCTATTGTGCACAAATGTAGGTTCCTCATCTATTTCCACCATGTTTGGGTGTAATCGCAAAAAATAATTCTCATTAAATATGTGATAACAGCGGAGATAGAGAAACAAACTTGTCCATTGGTTGAGAAGTCGTCCAATATTACTTTGATTGCTTGTTATCGATGATTCACTCGTATAATAGCTACACAAGTGGAACTCGATCAATGGTTAGCGAATTAGAGAAATTGACGAAGTAGCAATCGTTTAAGATGGAGAAGAGCAAGAAGATGTAGATCCCTAAACCAACCGGAGGAAGAAGGGGGTTGTGATGAATATTTTAGTTTTTCAACAAGAAGTTGTTGAATTGGCGGCTTCAGTTGAGGGTAGGGTATAAGTCAATGAAAAGGAGATGTTTAATTTATCTTGTCTTGGGGTGTGATTTGGATGTCTTAGAAATTACAATTGCAAACATGAATATTTTTTAGTAATTGGGTGATTTTTGTAACGCTGGGAGGAAAAACAGAACACCCTTACTTTATTTTATTTCGTAAGGACGGATCATTTGTGGAAATTGAAATACATTATTTCTGAAAACTTTAACTCAAATGGATTAGTGAAAAACATAATTTATGAGTAATAATTTTATTTATTTATTGTAAAAAGAGTAAGAATTCTTTGAAGTACACAACGTGAACCATTTTCTATGAGGAGATTACAACTTATTTATTTATGGTGGTAGAGAGATCACATTTTGGTGTAGATATAGCCAAAGTTGGACACCAGTTACAGCACGTGTATGGTTTTATTTCCTTTCTCCAGAACATCAACACAGTGTCTCGTACAGTAAGTGAGATTCTCAAACAAGGAGCGATTACAGAAATTTCTGTCATAGAGGAACGTCCCATTCTCTTAAAGGTTTTTCTTCTTCTCCTTCATCTTTCTATTCTTTCTTTTTGATTGCAGATTTAGTGTTGATTACGAGATAATCTACAAGTTACGTTTCAGTAAACTAATTTTTTTTTTTTTTTACAAGTTCATGTTTGATTCATGAATCAATCCCTAGTAATTTATACTGACGAAGGAACTTTGGATGTGAGAAAAGCTTCATACACACTTCCCAGAATAAGAACAAACGCAAGCAAAACCCCTTTGTGGTTTAGGTTAGAGTATCCTATCCACAGAGATAGTGAATGCGGTTATTTATGGTAAACCTAGGACCATACTGAGAATGAATAATGAATTGGGGGTTTCTTAGAAAGACTTTCAGAGGAGTTAAATTCATATGAATGGAACTAGGAATTTTTTGCTTCGTACTCCGATCATTGAATGATTTTTGTACCTGAAATTTTTTCTTTTTATCAACAAAAAAAAAATGTTGTATTTATATAGTCAAAATGCAAAAAGTGTACAAGTGTTAAGTAGTCAAACATACATGCAGAGGATTGGGCATCTTTATCCCCCAAGTGTGTCCCCAAACTCACGACGTGATTTTGGTTTCTATCCAAAGAGTATGCACATCTTTAGTTACACCCTTGAAATGTTTTTGTTCCTTTGTCTCCAAACAATCCAAGCAATTTCATGAAGCAAACGAGTCCACACCCACTTTCCTATAGAGGAAAGATTTAAGCTCTCCAGGTTTGCAGAAGACCCAAATTTTTCCATCTGCTGAATGGATATAGGGAATTGTAGCTTGAACTCTGAATTTTGCTAGACATTCATGCCAAATACTCTGAGTGAAGGAACATGAGAGTAGGATGTGATCAATACTTTTGTGTCCAGACCAGACCACACAAAGAGCATTGGTTAGGGAGAACCAACCCCTTCGTATTGATATTGTCAACTGTGAATAATCTGCCATGAAAGATAGTCCAGAGTAGAAAAGCACAAACTCCGGGGAAGCTCTTCAAGCCATACAAGCTGATGAAGTCTGTGAATTCTGGTCTCATTGGCTGTGGCTTGATCTTAACGTAGCAATCCTTAACTGTGATGGCCTGCCCAACCTTTGATAATTGTCTCCATCAAGCTAGTTGAATGGTGTCAATGTCTTGGAGGTGTGCGATTTGAGGAAGTTCTCAATCATTGAGGTTCCTTCTAAGATGAAAGTCCCATGAGGACTGCCCTTTTCCGTTCATGTCGGAGATGTACTTTTCATAATAGTCTAGTCTTTTGTTCTAATATCAAGTTTTTCGTGTTTATACCACATTAATAGTCTTGTATTGTATGCCTATCTGTGGATGTGAAGTTTCTTGAGAACTTTTTTTTTTTTAGTTCCTCCCATTATGATGCATCAATAATATGCCTTAATTTAGCTCAAGAAAAACATGGAATGTGATTTTGTTGAAATTGTCACCATCTCCCTCCCTTTTTGTTTGATTTTGGAACTATAATATGATTTTACTTAGCTTAGTTTTCCCTTGAGTTCTCCTCTTATTACCGAATATCTTGACTATGGAATATCTCATTAGTTATTAAAGACTGCTGTCGATTTTTCCACATGCACAAATCTAGTGGGCAAATAGCTAGTCACTACCTTATCATTCGGATGTGATTCATCCTTGTTAGTTCATACTAGAGTTGTATGGATTAGTTGTAAATCCTTCAAAAAACTCTTTTGCTCGTACAAAGTTCTTCATTCATGCAAAGAAATCCCTTTACTGATTGTTATTTGAGGCATCTAAAAAAGGAATATTAAGAGAATGAAGATATTATCAACATTAAAGCTCTTTTCGTTTCGGTCTAGGTTATTTCTTGAGCGTCGTGATCTCTTCTTTAAAAATTTGGTTGTGATTAAGGCACGCTATGGATCCACATGATGTAGTTTGATTTTGCCCTGGGTTAGCCTCGGGCTCTGTTTTTTTTTTTTTTGGCTCTACCCTTTTAGCCTTTCTTTGGTTGCTCGTTAGCTATGATTTCTACTGTTGTTAAATTAAACTATACACATGTTCAATTTCAGACTATGTTGATCACTTTCCCTACCTGTTCTTATTTATATAAATCTCGTAAATGTCTTGTTACTAAATTTGGGGTTTGAATGAGTGTTAATTTAAGTGACTTGAGATAACTATACAAGCATGGTTATTTTTCAGGTTTGATTGGAGGACTTTGCTCTTTGCATATTCTAATTAAATATGTCATGAATCCTTCATGGACCTACTTCGATAGGCCAAATAATAATATGTTGGCTTCCTCGGCTGTTTTTAGGAGACAACAATTTCTCATAAGGTCTCTAGGAGGCTACCCAAAACAAGTCCACATGGAAAAATCGCGAGATATCAAGTTTGTGAGTGGATCTCTTGTAGAAGCTGATGCCGAGAGTATTTTGAGAAGAATTACTCCAAGTCTTGATCCAAATCGTCATAAAGGCCAGGCAGGTTGGCTTTTATTATTTGATTAAACAAGATTGTTTAAAGATGCTACTTTGAACCTGCGCAAGATGTTGCTTTCCCAAAATCTATCATGTATTTTCTCTGAAATGTTTTTGAATGCAGAGACGTGCCACTAAAAACTTTCAACTTTATTTGCTTAAATAGTTGTTTCATCTGATGTTTTTAATGCAATTTGATGTCTCATGGTTGATTATCTTAGCCGCAACAATAACTGGGCTAGGATATACTTATTTAAAATCAACAAGCATCCATAAATATTGAGTTTTTATATTGAAAGTATATCCTGATAATATAGAGTATTAGAACATATAGACATCTTATTTGTAATCTACTAGAATCATTTTGTTGTCATAATATATGATCTTTTGAAATATTCATTGATTTTTGTATTAGTGAGGCTTACTTTTACCAGGCCACACAAAACAAACCTCTAAAATTACCTAAGAAGCTGAACCTCTAAAAGTATGGGTAGTGTCTTTGTGTGCTGATGAACTTGAGTACAGTTCATAGGACATAAAACTAGTGGAATCATCACTTGAGGCAGTGACTTGTATTTTAAAGTTAAAAGTTGGGGGTGATTCCAATATTATTTGATTTATGTGCAATTTTTCTGAGTTTGTCCAAGAGAATGCTCCCAGAGTATTCCTCTCTCAAGTGCAGATGATACATTGGGAGGTTTATATAGAATTAGTGCCCTTTTGGTGTATGTGGGGGAATTAGAAGGAGTGGAATCAAGGGGTTTTTTGAAAACAAAGCTATGTTTGTAGGAGCCAATTTACAAAATAGAGTTTTATAATTTATTTAAAAAGCCAACAAAAAATCTATTGTAATTATAGACATATTGGACTTATCCTGGCATTAGAATTCCATAGCCGCCCTGGAAGGAATTACTTTAGTTTTCTTTTAATCCATTGGAATTGTTATGCTGTATTTCGATGTGTTTTTCAACCTAAAAAAATGGAATACCGAGGTATTTGTTGATTGGTTACATGTTCATATTTTCTTTATAGCTGGTTGTATGGATTTCTCTTGTACAACAGACACTAATCATTCATCCAAAGGAAATCAGTTTGTCGGCTAATGATTTTACTCCAGAAACTGTTCATTGTCAGAAATATTTAGATGAAGATTGCTTTAAGTCCTCCCTTACCAGAACTTAACAGTTTAATATTCTTTATCAGGGAAGGTAGCTGTTATTGGTGGCTGTCGCGAATATACAGGGGCTCCGTATTTTGCAGCTATATCAGCTTTAAAAATAGTTGTGGCTTCATCCCTTTTTTATTCTTGTTTTCCATGTTGAGCTTTAGCTTTGCATATGTAGCATAAGCTTGAATAGACTTTATCATATCATACAGGGTGCAGACTTATCACATATTTTCTGTACAAAGGATGCTGCATCGGTTATAAAAAGCTACAGCCCTGAGTTAATTGTGCACCCTGTTCTGGAAGAATCCTACAGTGTAAGGTGAATCATTAGCCAATCTGGTAATTTTTTGTGTCTGGGAACATTAGTATCTAGTCAGGTGTTGATTCTGAAGTGCATTTTTCCAGGGATGAAGAGAAAGGGTCTATCTCTAGTAAGGTTCTTTCTGAGGTTGCTAAGTGGATGGAAAGATTTGATTGCCTTGTTATTGGTCCAGGACTGGGAAGAGATCCCTTCCTTCTGGTGTGCTTTTAGAACCTTCTGATGTCATTTGTCCTTTTTGATTGATAATTATGATGTTATTACTATTATATTTAGATTTGTCAAGTGAATAGTTGTCTAGCTATCCTGTATTATCAGTTTATAATAGAAGTCTGACGAGATAGTCATCTTATAACACTCATGTTGAACACCACACCGTCATCATCTGAGATTCTAACAACATTCTCTCATCTTTTCCAGGATTGTGTGAGTGAAATCATGAAGCTTGCAAGGCGATCGAATGTCCCAATTGTCATAGATGGGGTATGTCATTAACAAGTGTATCAAGAGGTGTTTGTATGACCTTGCAGTAGAAGCATTTGATAGTTTCTCTTTGATTTAATGTAACATTTCTGTTACAATTTTTAGTTAAACGCTTTAACTGATCACACGTTTCACAGGACGGAATTTTTCTCATCACCAACAATCTTGATCTGGTTGGTGGATATCCTTTAGCTGTTTTAACTCCAAATGTGAATGAGTATAAGCGCCTTGTTCAAAAGGTTCTGAATACTGAAGTGAGTGAAGGTGACGGTGCCGAGCAATTACTATCTCTGGCAAAAAGGTAGCTATTTGCTTTCTTGTATTGATGATTTACAGTGTTCTAAAAATCGCTAGGCGCTGGGCGGGCGGCGAGCAGGTGCCTAGCGCCCAGGGGCCTAGGCGGGCGCCTAGGCGGGTGCCTAGGCGGTGACTAGGCGGTCTTAGGTTTTGTATTATAACTTTAATAATTTACAAAAGTTAAGCATAATACCTTATCAGTTACATCCAATTTAATGTCAATATACATATGCAAAATTTAAAAACATGAAAAATTAACAATCGTGAACAAAATTTATTAAAACTCAAATAACTGAAGTTGGTCATGATGGGTACTTTATATAAATTTGAATTTGTGTAATCTTTTATTTTTCTTCAAATTGCATGAATAACCTCAGTTATGTTTGATAAAATCTACATTAGTAAAATTGGTACTGGCAGATCCTTTGAGAATTCCATTAAGTAATCATCTTTCGCTACATTTAGACATATCATCATCATCATCATCAAAGCTCATTCCCGAGATTTTCTAAAAAAAACAATTAAATAGTTTATTTCTAAAAAATAGGAAAGAAAAATAAAATAAGAACTCAATCAACCTTATTAAAAAATTAAAAAAAAAAATAAAAAAAATAAAAAATCTCCCAGACCGCCTAGAGTCCGCCTAGAGTCCGCCTAGACCCCGCCTAGACCCCGCCCAGACCCGCCTAGACCTACCCAGACCGCCCAGACTGCCCGCCCAGGCATTAATCTGGGCGGTTTTCCACCTTCTAGCGCCTAGGCGCCGCCTAGACCGATTTTTAGAACACTGATGATTTATATAGTGGTGTTATATAACCCTTCCAAGAAACCAATACTTATTTGAAGACAAGGCAGTCACTGCAATGCAAGTGTCAGTGTTTCATGAAGCAAGATGTATCATTTGTAATGTGCATGTGCAAGACAATAGGACATAATGTATGTTTAGTGTGGACACTATGTGCATTCCTCCACTTTGTTTGAATCTAACTGTCCGAGACCCTTTGGTACAGTTCTTTCTAGGAAGTACCAATATAGTGAAATATGTTGACCAGTGTTCTGAGCCATTGAATCATGGTGCAAATAAGAATAATTGAGAAACAATATGCAATGGTTGTCCAAAGGGAAGATTATTGCTGAAGATACTTGGCCCTTACACCTACATGTTTGAAATATTACAAAGTTATAGTTTGTCAAATATTTTTGGCATCTTAAATGCCTTTAAGATGTCATATGAAAAAGTGGATTGACTTGCTAAAGTTAATTAATGTCTTAGACATCGCAGTTTTATTCTCTTTTCTTGTATATGTATCATTATTTCCTACATTCATGGACTAAACAATACCTTTATCCACATTGGCAATATTCATTTTACCCTTCCAATACTGACAATGCATTGAATCCATTTGTGGTCAGCATTGGTGGAGCAACTATACTAAGAAAGGGAAAATCTGATTTCATCAGTGATGGCGACATAGGTAAAATTGAGAGTATCCTTGTCATATAGGCGTAAAATTGAGAGTATTTCATTTGCATATATCAGTCTGTTGTTCAGAATGTGGTATCTTATTCTGCTTTTGACTTCTAACCATTATGATTTTGTAGTCAACATGGTGAATGTCTTTGGATCTCCTCGTCGTTGCGGTGGTCAGGGTGATATCCTTTCTGGAAGGTTTGTTGAGACTATTTTATTTCATTGCACAAGTACAATTTATTAGACTGGAGAAGATGCAGGTACAAAAAGTATATTAAAGGACCTGTTGAGACAAGCGAAGGAAAACACTACATCTAATTTTTCATCTACAAAATTCCTCAACCCTCTTAGCACAAGGACTCAAGAAAAGGGTAATGTAATACTCCTTAGGCAAGTAGAGACCAAAGAATATAATCTAAATAAAAATTTGTGGAGGATATTATTTTGTGCAATCAAGGTAAGAGGCATGGACAAGTACCAAAGGAAAACATATTTCATGTGTAGGACACATGGAGTATCCATGGGGGATGACTAAGACATAGACATTATGGCAGGAAAAACTGTGTAGAAACTTGTGAATTTCATATATGAATATTTGACCTTTCTGATCCTATTACCAACATACCTTAATGAATAAATAAAAAAATAAAAAACTCAATATGGCTGAGGCATCCAATAATGGATTTATCGACTTGTCATATTTCTAGGATCTTATGTAATTATTGTAGTATGTTCCTCAATGATTATCTTTAATTTTCAGTTGCTTTGTAACCCATAATATTTTAGCATTTGGGGTTTCTATTTCAGACCAGATTACCCCAAAATAAATAAATAAATAAATAAATAAATTGAGCCCCAAAATTTGAACTTGTCAAATTCAAGATGATGAAAGATGCAACTTCATTTATTCTGGAAAGCTGTCTAATGTCAAGTATTGACCTTGCTCAAACTGAAGTCGATCTGATTTGAACTAATTTAGAAAATAATGATACCTCAGGTTGTGAGTTCTATTGTCAATGTTGAAAACTCAGATTGTACTGAGTTGACATGTATAACTAAAGAATGCCTTTCTTTTTAATATTGCATCTGCAGTGTTGCCGTATTTTCATCTTGGGCACGGCATGTAGCAACAGCTGAAGAAGATGCAAGTATAAGGTTTTGTATTATCTATTTATCACCTCATGACTGAATTATAAACTATTTCACCGTTATATGCATTTTAGACCATCATTATTTTTGTTTTGAATCCTTTGGTTCCATTTGACAATTGATTGTTTGTTTGGTTTATGGTTGTTGAAGTTCAACTAATCCAATGGTGCTGGGATGCATTGCTGCTTCCCTACTGCTAAGGAAGGCTGCATCTGTCGCCTTCAAGAATAAAAGAAGGGCGACACTCACGACTGATATCATTGAACACTTGGGGAGAAGGTTGCATCTTTGTCAATCATTATTGCGGTCAAAATGAAAGAGAAGATTCTAACCTTCGTCATTTTCTCTTGCAGTTTGGAGGATATCTCCCCAGCATGTTGATAAGGAAGATCTGTTTTATACCATGAATGGGTATCTACCTCTTCAATAACATTTCCACATTTTAGTTGAGAATAGATATTCTTTGTGACTGTTTATACAATAGTATTATGTGTTTTAAGCTTATTCTCCGGTATCTTCATGTTTTGATATCCAACACAAAACAGATTTAGTTTAGTTAAATAGTAGCTCCTCCGCTGGGTTTGTAGTCTGGTATTCGTACCAGTTTTAAGCAAATTTACATCATTTTGAAGCGTAACAAAGTTCTATTTCCCGCCATCCTCCATTTTGTTGAAAAAAATCCCTTTATTCCAGTGAAAAAACATCAAGGATACAAGTTAGATAAGAAGAAAAGAAATAGAAATAGAAATAGGAGAGAGTAGGATTTGAAGACAAGCTCCTCAAATCGAACTGTTATTAGGAAACACACAGAGATGGACATTAAGTATTGCAGAATACAATTAGGACTTGTTTCAATGTCTTTAGGAGGTACTCATCCAAGCCATTGAGTGTCTTCACTGCAAATTCTTGAATCATGTTTGGTTCGGGAGCCTCCTCACTTACCTTCTCGTAATCCAGGGACCACTTAACTGAACTTCCGTCACCCTTTGGTACAACTTGAAAAAGTTGCTTTAAGATTCTTGTACAAAGTTGCGAGTTCACCCTAGAATATGCTATAAGCAAGTGATTTAGTTGCTTCATCAGCCTCTTCTGGTATCCTCTCCTTTGCTGCAAAGGTAACAATTGGAGTATCTGTAAATCAATAAAAGCAATGAATCTTTCAGAACTTACAAGCAGTTTGTGCATATAATAAAATACAATACAATACAAATAATTCAAATTCATATATCACGAGATAAGTAAGAGTAGCGCGGGAATATAGGAAAGTGTATGCAAAGAAAATCCACTTGTGTGAAAGTGTATAAAAAAGATGAATAGAGGTCAGAAATGAATAAAAGGCGTCAGTCAGTGAGTCAGTATTCTCTTAGATTACAGAAGGTGCTAATTTGGTTGTTCCGTGTCAGTTTCCTCACCTTCTGTATATTCAGTTATGTCAATACTCTTAAACAGATGTTAGGGAAGAGAGCAGGAGTGTTTTTTTTATGGCAGCCCAGAACTTGTCAGCTGGGGATTTGGCTTCCACTTCAACCTCGAGCTTACCCATGATTGATGTGTAATGGTAATCGAAGGTAGTGCAATGGTTGAAGAGCTTTTAATTCTGTTAAGATAAGGAGTTAAATGTTTGTCGATGAAATTAGATGGTGGGTGTAAATGAGGCCCATTCTTACCTTTCTCCCTTTGGTCATGGTAGTTGGAGCTGTTGCAAATCTCTGGAAAGTTATGGGGGAGGGAAGATATTGTGGTATCAACCTTGGTCCATGTGGTCTCCATCTGAGGGGGTAGGCATCTCCGGTGCGACTCTCATCCTCAAGCTAAAATGTCTTGATTTGATGCCAAACAAACATTTCCAGTTTTCCTTCCAAGATAAGAAACAAGCTATAATAAGATTATGGAATCAACATTAGGTGGGTAAATTTTATTTCCAATCTTCATCAGATACTCCAATCTGTACTTGTTTATGCTGGGAGGCACCAGTTATATTGCGATGAAGGGCTACATGGGAATTTTCCCTTTTTTATTTATTTAATAAATTCATGTGTCAGACTGACAAAGCAAACTCTCAAAACCCTAAAAAATATTATATTTGAGCTTGCCCATCAGAATCAGAGATCCTCGTAGGAATACTCATGTTTCCTGCATTAGGAAAAAAAAAGGGTAAAATAAGGGTGTGTTTGGTTGCATGGAATCCCATGTCATGGAGGACTTTTACATTTTAGGCTAAATTGATATATCACTCCACATCCACCATTTGATTTTGTGATCAATGGTGGGAATTGAAGTCCTATGGATATGAGAATTTCACTCCTTAGTCTCTCAAGGCATGTGATTTTCATGTTCATGAGACTTTCATTCCCACCATTGATCGCAAAATCAAATGGTGGATGTGGAGTGATACATCAATTTAACCTGAAATATATGGGTCTCCTCATGAATTTTCATGACATATGATTCCATGCAACCAAACACACCTTAATGGTTTTACGTTTGAAAAAAAAAAGTAAAAAAGTTAATTTTCACAAGTTTAAATAATACATCTACACAGTCAGGAAAAAAAGTAAAAAAATTTAGATTCACAAGTTTAAATAATACATCTACACCGTCAGTCTTGCCAACACAAGTTGTTTTTTTTTTGGACAACCACTACTCCACTCCACCAAAAGGACATAAAACACACACACACACACACACTCTAAACAATATTTGTATAATCACGTTGTATTTATTTTGAAATTCAAGGGCTTGGTTGTATATTGTCCAAAACATAGCTTATTTGTGCATGACTTGAGTCTTTGGTTGACATAAAATACCACCCACTTTCCACCACCAACAGGGAAAAAAAATAGCGGAAAAGTTTTCGATAAGAGTGTTCCGATAAGAATCTTTTCAGTTGTCAGAGTTTCAATTATCACCAAACTGGAACCAAACTCTATCTTTATACCTCATTATTAGCTTTCAATCCACCTCATTCTTTTCATTTTTATCATTTTTCATCTTTTAATTTACCTTAATCAAATCCACTGTGATATCTTCATTCATTCTCTTATTCCTACCTCTTTCTCGTATTGTGTGATTTTCTTGATTTCTAGTAGCTATTTTACTGTTTTTATCCTTGTTTGTTTTCTACATATCTCCGGCGCAATGTGTTTCCATTACCATTTCTCTTACTTTACAACTCTACAAGCCAGCCACCCCTCACTTCCTTAATCCACTATATGCAATCCATTCTAACCCCATTACCATGACCATTCAATCAAAATCATGTCTCCCACACCAATAACATCGTTCTACACAACATAACTTGCAAACCTCCTCCTTCTCATGCTCAACACCCACAATACTCTTATATCAAATCCTTCTTTAGCTATGGTATAAGCTCATATATATCTAGGAACACCATTAATTGTTATTTCTTCTTAATTATGGAGTCCTCAGGTTTATGTTCTACCTCAGTCCCAAATTAAGATCTATATCTATATTATCCCCTCCATGCAAACGCTATTCTATATAGCTATACCCATTATACATACAACACAAGTCTTTCACATGTTCTCAAATCACCTTACCACTCCCATACATGGAACTCCTCCCATGGGT
Organism: Berberis thunbergii; assembly: GCA_003290165.1. Classification (NCBI taxonomy): domain Eukaryota; kingdom Viridiplantae; phylum Streptophyta; class Magnoliopsida; order Ranunculales; family Berberidaceae; genus Berberis; species Berberis thunbergii. Next base: position 123,901 of record QNQO01000274.1, on the reverse strand, counting down.
CAATCTCTGATCTGGAACAGAGAAATCATTCTCGCCGACCCATATGCTTTCACTTCTCCGATGATCCCCACCCCCATCTCAGGTTGTCCATCGGCCTGGCAGAAAAGGGAGGTCTCTTCCATTCAAACGATCGATGTGGATTACACTACCAGTTCTGGCTGCGATTGGACGCCAGATGGATCTTCTCCCTTCAAGCTTTTACAATGTGGCTAGCTACAAACTGGTAGGGATGGAAACGGGGCAGATTGGGGCGGATTTGAGCAAATCTATCCCCGCCTCGCCGGGGATAACAGATCCCCGAATCCGCCCCGAATATCCGTTTATATAAATTTTTAAAAACCATCCCCGCCCTGGTCGGATTGGCGGATATCCGCCCCGCCCCAATATCCGATTATTTTTATTATTTTTTTCCTATAAATAATCATCAATTCAAATTTTAATAGAAGAAATCTAATATCTGAACCAATAAACATGGCATAATCTCAAATGCTACAACTCTCCAAAACATGAACACATGTTCCAGGTCTTTCATCAATCAAACAACCAGCTTGCCCACAAAAGATCTTACAAATAAAATCAAAAGATCTTAAAAATAAAATCATCTAATTCATATGATCACAATCTTGTTTGCGACATGTTGCGGGTTTAATCGGCCTAAATAAACAGGCTAATTTGACCCACTTGTAATAACATCTAGTGCACGGTGTTTAACTGGTAGACAACGACAAATACGAGTCGATCCCACGAGGAAGGTGGATTAAATTGAATTTAATAATTTACCTAAATTAATTTGGAGAAAATGGGGGTTACAGTTTTTAAAAATTCGAGTTAAACAAAAGTAATAAAAATAACAATAAATAAAAGAAAATAGTTGGAGGGAAACCATAATTTGCAAAATATTTTTCAAGCTCCTAAAATTATATTCAATTTTTCTTATTAGTCCAATTTCAAATAAATGACTCTAGCAATGTATAAACTCCTAGCATTAATTGTCTTGTTAGGGCACAATTAATCATAAGTTTAATTATTCAATTAAAACATGTTTGATTTATAACATAATATTTTTCTAACAACCTAAGATACATGACATATTAGATGAAAGTAAAATATTATAAATCGCGAATCAATTAATATTAATCATGGAATAATAAAGTAAAATGAAATTAATTCTAGAGTTTGAGACTTAATTCATTGTGGTGTTACAAAGCATTCAACAGGGTGCAACCAGAAACATGTCCAGTGTGGCTCAGCAGATCCCAGTGGGTCCAAATAGTTCTAATCTTTCTCAGCCGAGGTGCTTTCAGCAAGGTCCACTGGATGCCAGTAGCATCAACTTGATTTAAGTGTCTGTGGTGGTGCGTGGTGCAGCCGGTGATGGTGGTTGAAGATGAAGTGAAACAGGGTTGTCACGCCCCTGTTTCGGTGGAGTGAATGAGAGAAAACAGATATGGATAGGCTGTGGGTGGTGATTTTACTTGGTTGGGATGGTGACTAGAATCACAAATTGTGAAGAAGAGGTTTTGGTATTCTGTATTTTTTTCTTTCCCTTTTCTTCCTCCCATTTCTTATTCATTTCTATTGTATTTATAGAGAATTAAGAAAATGAACTTGGACAAGTTAAGGGGAGAGTTCAATGAGTGATTTAAGGCTTAAATCAAACTAAAATCTTGGATAATTAAGAGATTATGCTTTGGGTTTGATTGGGTTTGAGAAAATGAACTTGGACAAATTAAGGGGAGGGTTCAATGAGTGATTTAAGGCTTAAATCAAACTAGAATCTTGGATAATTAAGAGAATATGCTTTGGGTTTTGGTTTACGAATTTGGTTTTGAGTTTAAGTTATGGGCTTAGGTTATTCTCACCTCCACTTCCTCTGAAGCCACCGTCTGTGATTTATTCATTGTATTTTTCTTTGATTTCTTCGTTATTGCTCCGAATTCTACAAAAACACAAAAATTTAAGAATTAATTTAAAATAAAATAAAACAAGGATTAACAAAAATATAATAAGAGGTAAAAAATGTTATAATTATGTGATTATCAAATACCCCCAAACCTATATTTTGCTAGTCCTCGAGCAAAACAAAGAAGAAAATCGAAAAGAAAATCCTAACTCACTTTCGCAGGCATCGTCGATTGCACTTACCTTTGAAAACGTGCAACAAGGCTTTAAACCCCTAGATTACCTCTAGGGGATGAGTTATAGTCTTGTGAGGGTTTCCAGAAAATGTTACCCACAAACATTACTGACTCAACAAAACTTAGTCAAACAGTGTTTATTTTAAAACTTCAAGATATGCAAGAAACCAACAGTGTCATTTTCGTGTATCAACAAATCTCCAAATAATTTAATATTCTCCAAAAGTTAGAAAAAAATCATAATTATCCTCAACTCAATGTATGTGTGAAAAACACTATAAACATAACTTTTCATTTCAAAGTAAAATAATGACTAAATCTCCTGTAGAAAGTTTGTTTTGACTTCAAACATCTCATGTCACTCACAATAAAGCACTCAGAGATTTGGTATTTCACTCAGTTTATATGTGAGGAAAGTGTAAATAATGAAAAACAATCATCTCACATATAGTATTATGAAGAACGGACTTTTCAAGAATGGAATGAACATGATCTCATGGACAGGAATATCAATTACTTTTGGGAATGTTGAATAAAAAACCATAGGTTTTGGTTATTAAATCTCCACATCTACGGAACCAACCTTTACCCAAGATCAACTAGGACTTTGTTGAGTTGTAACGGGGCTTGAGTAATGGTTAGTAAGGAATGTCAAAGGATTCTAACAAAAATTTCTAGAAATGTATACACCCATTCAACGAACAATTAGGGCTGTGAAGAATAAACCAATGTTGCACACCATCAATTTTTTTCTTCATTCTCACATCTTTATCCTCATTAAAGAATCATTTTTTTTCCACATAGAGGAATTATGAAATATCTCATATTTTGCTCTTTAATGCCCTTTTTACACCAAGTATATCCATCCATACACATTCTCAGAAAAGTTGGGTAAAGGTTAATGGGTTAACATATAAAAGTTATTCTAAGGCTCAAAAGGCTACAAAAAGGTTAATGTTACGGATAAGTTAAAATGCTAGTTAATGGTCTAAAGAAAAGGAAAAAAAATGCCTAGATCATTTCTTAAGTTCGGGTCAGTATTATGACATCTCAATTGAATAAGCCAAGAAGTTCTAGTGTAATAATTCAATTTTGATGTCATTCCCAAAGCAATTGATCAGAAAAATGAGAATAATGAGATCATCAACGAGATAATACGGACTCAAGAAAAATCAGAATTTATGTATAACCCTCGAAAAAATAGAAAGGTTCAAAACTTTTAGGGTTAAGTCTCCACTATTATTCTAAGGTTTTCTAGTATATACTTCACTCATCAACTTCAAGTTATGCTAACATGGCTCATGGTGCAAAGATAATCGAGTTGAAAAATCTTATGAACTAGATCTAACTTAAGGATCATACTAAACTTTCAGTCTTTATCAATATACCAATATGTCAAGTTGGTTTGCAGTTTCTTGAGCATAAACATTTAAAATCCATTTTCATAATCGCAAAAGACCAAATTTTCTTGACAGGAAAGCAATTTTTTTTTAAGAATAAGAAAAGAAAACACTACGAAAAATTCACCGACTCATGAACCCTACCCCCAAACCTAATTCAAACATTGTCCTCAATGTTTAACAAAATAATTCTGACAAATGAATGAAATAAGTACATGAGAGGAAGTTAGAACAGTATTACCGCGGTGAAGATTTTACCAATTTTCACAATTAATCCACCGATGAGAGCTCAGAGACAAAAGAATTGTTGATTAGTTAATAGAAATAGATAAAATACATACACAACATGCACTCTTACAACAAAAGGCGGTGATAGATTATACCTCGGACAACTTCCTTTAGATTATGATTATGATTAAGTCTACGTTGCATTTCAGGCGATACTTTGGCATTATCTTCGATATGAATGCGGTGCATGCAAATGATTGGACTTATTCCTTTAATATCCGCGATAGTCCACCCAAGTGTTGTTTTATGTTCTTTTAAAACATCTAACAATTTTCCTTCCTGTTTTTCAATCAATGCAGATGAAATAATAACAGGTAAGGTATTGTCAACACCTAAAAATGCATACTTGAGGTTGTCAGGTAATACTTTTAGGTCGAGCTTGGGTGGTTTTTCAACAGAAGGGACTTATTTTGACTCACTGAGTGGAAGAGGTTCCAGCATAGGCTTTCATTTATAATTGGTTTCCATTATAGGGGTAGAGTCAAGCAAAGCATTGACTTCCCTGATGGAATCATTAATATCGAAGTCTAAATTAAAATGAGTCAAACAAGCCTCTAAAGGATCATTAAAATGAGGAAATGAATGTTTCGCCAAACTCTCAATCATGTTAACCTCAAAGGAATCCTCAGACTCGGGAGGTTATTGACTTACATTGAATACGTTGAGTTCGACAGTCATGTTATCAAATGATAATTTCACGATTTCATTTCGGCAGTTAATGATAGCATTGGATGTTGCCAAAATAACTGGAATGTGACTAGATGGATTATGAACAGGTTGTGTGTCAAGGACTATGAAGTCCACAGGGAAATAAAATTTGTCAACCTTAATGATCACATCCTCTATCACACTGCGGGGGACTCAGACAGATCTGTCTGCCAATTGCAGTGTCACTTGAGTTGGTTTCAACTCACCAAGACCCAATTGCACATTTACTGAATATGACAATAGATTAACACTTGCCCCTAAATCTAACAGTGCCTTCCCATCATATGATCACCAATCACACATGAAATAGTCGGGCAACCAGGATCTTTGTACTTAGGTGTGGTTTTGTGTTGAAGGATGGAGCTGACTTGCTCAGTTAGGAAGACTCTTTTGTGCACATTCAGTTTTCGCTTTTGTGTACACAAATTCTTCAAAAACTTGGCATAAGAGGGAACTTGATTAATGGCCTCAAGTAATGGAATATTGATTTGAACTTGTTTAAAAATTTCCATTATATCGTTGGCATTTGTTCCTTTCTTCGCCGGAACTAACCGCGATGGAAATGGTGCTCTAGGCATATATGATGCCTTGGTGGGATCAGAGTCAAGATGATGATCATCTTGAGAAGATGAGGCTTTATCAGCCTCCTTCTCAGATGGAGGTGTGACTTTCTTTGGCGTGGATTGGGATTCAGGATCAATCAAATTAGGCATTCTAATTTGGTTGTCAACTTGTTTTCCACTCCTAAGGGTGATAATAGATTTGACATCTTCATTGCGTGGCTGAGATGCACTGCCTATTTCGAATTGGCCCTTAGGATTTTGAATGGGTTGACTAGGGAATCTTCATGCTTCTCTTCCAAGAAAGAGTTTTGCTATTTGACTCACAGTCATCTCAAGCTTTTGGATGGCTTGAGATTGTTATTGAGAAGTAGTTCTTAGTTCGGTGATAGCCTGAGAGTTATGTTCGAGCATGGTTCTTGTTCTACGCATAAATTGGTTCAATGTATCCTGTAAACTCTGAGTGTTAGAGGGAGGTACATCTTGATTAAATTGAGGCCTATTAGCAGGAACTGGTGCTTGATGAGCTTGAGGGATAACAACTGAGCCTCCTTGATGTTGACCATGGGCCCATGAGAGATTAGGGTGTTTGGCTAAACCTGGATTGTAAAAATTTGAGTGTGGATTATAACTAAATTGCCTAAAGGTATTGAATGCATTGACTTGCTCAGCAAAATAAGCAGGGTATTCATTTTTCAAGTGACAGTATGATGTGGAATGACTAGAACTTGAACATGCAGCACAGACCTCGGATGGAACATTGGTTTGGACTGACGGCTGAGACTTTTCTAGATATGCATCAATCTTCTGTGCCATTGTCATTACAACTGCTTCCAACCTTGAAGAAGGAGGAAGATGAGGAGTAAATGATGTATCCCTTACTTCATACAAACCACCCTTTCGCCTATCCGAGCATTTTCTTGAATAATCCCATTATTGAGAATTTTCAGAAATAGCTTCAAAGAATTCCCAAATCTCATTAGCACTCATCTTCATAAGTGACCCACCACTAGTGGCATCAATCATTCGACGGTTTTGAGGGGTTAACGCGTTTTGAAAGTATTGAACCAAACGCCACTTTTCAAAGCCGTGATGGGGACACCTAGCAATGAGTTCATAGAAATACTCACCCTCTTTCTGTTGAAAATTAGATATATCTCTTCGGATGACATTTGTTTTATGAGTAGGAAAATATTTTGTAAATTTTTTTCCTGATAGGGCATCCCAAGTGTTGATGGTTCCAGTTTCTAAGGAGTTTAACCATGACTTCGCCCTATCTTTTAAAGAAAAGGGGAACAGCCTAAGACGAACTGAATCATCAGAAAAATTGGGATATTTCAGAGTAGCACAAATGTCAAGAAACTCTTTGACATGAAGATATGGATCCTCTTTTTCTAGATCATAAAAAGAAGGCAAAAGGTGGATAATTGATGGTTTTAGCTCAAAGCTACTTGCAGTGGTCTCGGGTAAGACAATGCAAGATGAGGGGGTGTTATTGAAATCTGGAGAGAAATAATCCTTAAGGCTATCTCCCCAGCCATTTCAGTAGTCTCACTCGACAAGGAGAAATTTCTAGAAGGTCAATGGGGACTTCAAACAACTCTACAGGATCCTTTCGAATTAGTCTACCTCTCGAATCCCGTTCCCAAAGACGCATAAACAGGTCTACACCAAGTGAGTTTTGAATTGTTTACTAACCTTAAAAAAAATCACGCACAGACTCAAACACAATCAGCAACCAATTGATGCACAAGAAAAAATGTCTCCCTAAGCAATCAATGTTTTTGAGATTAATTATCTTTTTATCTTTGGGGGACAGATTATTTCTTATGTAATCTTTATATCAGAGCAATGGGTGTTACAAGATGATCCTAAGAGTGTATACTTTATACCACAAAGTTCAAAATCAGTAGGCTAGAGTTTTGTTTCAAAGAAACCGAATTATTGCACATGAGAAGGAGGTCACAATGGTCCAATTAAGTATTTCATTGTGCTACCGTTCTGTAAGCCAATACATGTGAGAACGATGTGATGTTAAATGTACACTTGAGGCTTGTGTTCCTAATCCAAAACTGTTAGTTACACTAATTTTTCTTGTGGACCGTAGCTTACTTATGACTTGGCGTACTGGGTAAATAACCCTTGTGGCAGTGGCCTCTCGGAGTTCATTGGATGATTAAACCCATTGTCACTTTTAGCTTTGGTCAACGCAAAATTTATTGGATTTACCTTGGTTTTGGTTGTCCTATGAACACCGTACCTAAAAGATGACTCTATCTAACTTGCTAACTGGTTTTAATTATGTTTGGCTATTGGTTGTACACAGCTGGAGTGATGAGGTGGGGATATCAAATCCCACCAGTTTCTATTTAGAAGTTGAGTCTGCTTATTATAAATTACTAAAGTTTAGCAAATTAAACAATCAATCACACAATTTCAAACAATTACACAAAGCACCCGGGTCGCTAATACATTGCATGTGATGTAAGTACTTACAGTGTGCGTATTCCGTTCTGCACAAAAAGTTAGCACAATTAAAAAAAATGTTTGACTTCTTTTTATCCGTTTCAATCAGCACACAAGCATATGCAATCAAATTACTAGTCTTAGTTTTAGAAGTCGGATTTCTAAATCATAAAAAATTATTGGGTAACAATTTTCCCTATAATTTCTTTTGACTTTGAAAATTTTGGGTTTTTTTTAGGTGATTAAAAATGAAAAACAATAGAGTTTACAAAAATTATTACACCACACACTCGTAAAACGAGGTGAAAATAAAATTAAAATTCTCCTCACAAAATAAAAATATTTAATTAAAAATTGTTTGATGTTTGCAGGATCGTCCTATTTTCTCGAAAAGCGTGTATTCTGCAAAATCAAACAAATAACACGAAATGAGTGTAAAAAGAACTTAACAAAATAAAAATAAAATTTTGTTTTTTTTTTTTTGAATTTTTTTAAATTAGTGAAAATAAATCTTAAATTCAATTACACAGCTACCTTTCCCGACAACGGCTCCAAAAACTTTTGCGGGTTTAACCGACCTAAATAAACAGGCTAATTTGACCCACTTATAATAACCGCAAGTGCACTGTGTTTAACTGGTAGACAACGGCAAGTACGGGTCGATCCCACGAGGAAGGTGGATTAAATTAAATTTAATAATTTACCTAAATTAATTTGGAGAAAATGGGGGTTAGAGTGTTTAAAAATCCGAGTTAAACAAAAGTAATAAAAATAACAATAAATAAAAGAAAAGACTTGGAGGGAAACCACAATTTGCAAAATATTTTCCAAGCTCCTAAAATTATATTCAATTTTTATTATTATTCCAATTTCAAATAAATGACTCTGGCAATGTATAAATTCCTAGCATTAATTGTCCTTTTAGGGCACAATTAATCACAAGTTTAACTATTCAATTAAAAATGTTTGATTTATAACATAATATTTTTCTAACAACCTAAGATGTATGACATATTAGGTGAAAGTAAAATATTATAAATCGCGAATTAATTAATATTAATCATGGAATAATAAAGTAAAATGAAATTAATTCTAGAGTTTGAGACTTAATTCATGTGGTGTTACAGAGCATTCAACAGGGTGCAAACAAGAACATGTCCAGTGTTGCTCAGCAGATCCCAGTGGGTGCAAATAGTTATGATATTTCTTAGCCGAGGCGCTCTCAGCAAGGTCTACTGGGTGCCAGTAGCGTCAGCTTGATTTAAGTCTCTGTGGTGGTGCGTGGTATAGCCGGTGACGGTGGTTGAAGATGAAGTGAAACATGATTGTCACGCCCCTGTTTCGGTGGAGTGAAGGAGAGAAAACAAAGATTGATAGACTGTGGGTGGTGATTTTGCTTGGTTGGAATGGTGATGAGAATCACAAATTGTGAATAAGAGGTTTTGGTATTCAGTATTTTTTTTTTCTTTCCCTTCTCTTCCTCCCATTTCTTATTCATTTCTATTTTATTTATAGATAATTAAGAAAATGAACTTTGACAAGTTAAGGCTTAAATCAAACTAGAATCTTGGATAATTAAGAGAATATGCTTTGAATTTTATTGGGTTTGGGTTTACGGATTTGGTTTTGGATTTGATTTTGAATTTAGGTAATGAGCTTAGGCTATTCTCACCACCACTTTCTCTAAAGTTACTGTCTGTGATTTATTCATGGCATTTTTCTTTGATTTATTCGTTATTGCTCCGAATTCTACAAAAACATAAAAAATTAATAATTAATTTAAAATAAAATAAAATAAGAATTAACAAAAATATAATAAGAGGTAAAAAAAATATTATAATTATGTGATTATCAGGACATCCAATGCATCAAAATCTTGGTACCATCAAGCTTGATGAAAGTTCCTGATCTTCTCGTGTTTCTTCTGCAAGGCAAATGTACCTGACTTGACTCCCTTGGCAGCCTTTAAGGCCTGGGCCTTTGGATCAACTTTCTTTGGAACAACTTTTGATGGAGGCACCATTGGAAAAACTGGAGTATCATCATCATGCCTGCAAATCCATCCCAAGAGGTATCATTAGACCTGCAAATCAAAAACAAAACAAAGCATATAAAAATCCTAATTCCCCAATTTAATAAAAACCCAAAAACATCAAAATCGAAAAACTTCCCAAAATCACAACATGATATTGTGGAGTGGATCTTGTTGCAACCTATTGAAATCCCTCATCAGTGTAAGAAGAAGAAATTAGCGAAGAGGAAGAAATCAGTGTAAAAGAAGAAAAAAGAAATCGGTGAAGAATAAGAAGAAATCGGCGAAAAAGAAGAAATCAGTGTAAAAAAGAAAAAGAAATCGGTGAAGAAGAGAAATCAGTAAAGAAGAAGAAAAAAAATCGGTGTAAAAGAAGAAGAAATCGGTGAAGAAGAAGAAAACAGTGAAAAAGAAGAATAAATCGGTGAAAAAAAAAGAAATCGGTAAAGAAGAAGAAGAAATCAATGACGAACATAAGAAGAAGACTGTGGCGGTGGATGATGTGTAGCCGCGAGGAGAGGTGATTGAGATTGTAGGCTAGGTTTTTTTTTTTTAAAGTCATTTTGTATAAGGGAACGAAGGTATTTTAGTAATAACATATAAATAAACGGATATCTTTGAGACGGATATGACCAAATTCGTATCCGCCCCAAAACAGCGACGGATACACTTTTGACCTCCAAAACCGCCCCAAAACCCGTTAAAAAAATCAATCCACCCCAACAGTGTGGGGTGGAACGGATATCCGCAAAAAAACCGCCCGCCTGCCATCCCTGCAAACTGGGACCATGCAATTAATCAAAGTGGCGGAAATGAAAACCAAAGGCTAGCCTTATCTTCATCATCGTCCGCAGCGGCGGAGCCGGATGATATTGCCTGAATCTTCACGGTCTGATTCTTCACTGGTGAGAGATCGGACGGGTACAAGAGCATTAATTAGCACTGTACAACCAATTTGATGGAGTGAAGAAGTCAACTCCACTGTACCTCTAATTAATGACTTGACTTTAAACACATGCTTCTTTTTTTAATTCCCTAAAGGATGTCATGTTGATTTTTCCTTCCCGAAATTCCCCTCGCCTAATTGAAAAATACCCATCCCCATCCCCATCCCTGGCTAGTGGCTGCACCAAAGCAAGCAGGGCATATAGTGACCGAACTTTATCTTCTCTTGCGCCCCCATTTCTTCTTCCAATTTGATAAGCTATCCTCCAAAATTTCTCTACCCATCCGATCCGAACAAATGAAAGAGGCATGGCCTTCCATGGTGAGGGGTGGGCTCTGATATGATTTGGGTTTGAAAATTGAAGGGTTTGATGGTCGATTTACTGAATTTGTTTCACTTAGGCTTGTTTGTGTGAACAGATCTCTACAATCTGAAACAATCAGTTCAAGGAGTTGGCTAAGTTCACTCGGAAGCGAGCGAGAGAGACCCGACTAAGAATGCAAGGATTGGTCAATTAGTGTGCACGAACTCTCTGGATCACCAGTTGCAGCAGCTTCAATAGTGACCCCATTTGTCGTTTCACCCTGTTCAGACTGGGCGCCTGGCTCATTCTCCGACCCGATGATGGCACCTAGAAGCAAGCCATGGGGAAGGCTCAAAGCGTGGAGAGAAAGGGGAAGCAATGGCTCATTCTTCTTCATTTTGTTAATTGTTCAAATCTCCGCACAAAATTAAAATAGGAAGTTGCAAATTAGAGCAACCTCTATGGATGGGTTTGAGAGTAAGAGGGAATCTGAGTTTATGGGAATGTTGAGTAGTGGTGTATTTAAATGCCCAAAGAAGAATATAAATGGAAGAAGATAGGCTGTTTGTTTGTTTGTTTGTTTGGGAGGTTGTAAGGAAGTCAAGTTTTCTTCTTCTGGTGTTTGAAGCCTAAAAACGATGGCACACATCCTGAGGGAGTGAACGGACCCCTCCTTCATCTCCCTCCCTTCGCTCGTTTCCTCGCCATTTAGAATTTCTCAAAAAAAAAAAAAAAAATTTAAGAGCACTCTAGATTTTTCCATTTAAGAGTGCGAGTCCCACCAGAGAGTAGTGGTGTATTAATATAATTGTGTTACCCAGAGTGCTATTTACCTCCTTTTAGACCTAAAGAAAAAACTTCTTTTTTCCCAACCGTTGTTGTTGTGGCTCTTCGCTCTGTGTATCCATTTTTTTACCCCACTCATTTCAACTAAGTCAACAGCTGAGATTAACCGACAGAGTGAGTAGGAGTTGAAACATCAAGCTCCATCCATAATTTGATTGAGTGGATTTCATTAGATTAAAATGTTATATTAAACAAAATTTGAAAAAGAAGCCTAATACCATTAGTTGAGAATAGTGAGAAGTGCAAAGCATGTGATGTGCATTCATAAATCATCTTTCTAATCAAGATATAGTACGCACGCAGTACACGACACACCGCACGCCTCCTCCCCATCTTGTTTTTGCTTCATCAACAACAACATTAGCAGTAGAACTCGGTTGTTTGGAAATCAAAAAACAACGTAAAAGGCTCGAAGCTACAAGCCTACAATGACTCACTCAACGCCTTTGCCGAGTCCACTGACTTTGTTCCTTACTCCAATTCTTTCCTCCGCCAAGTCAGAGCACAACGCCTCTGGTCTCCTTTTAGACATCTTCTTTTTCAATCCAACTTGTTCTCATTCTGATCCAAGTCGACAAGTCCAACTTCTCTTCGATCCAACTCCAAGAAAGCCCTCCTGATCTCATTCAGCCTCGTCAGACCAAATCCAACTTCTTCAACAAGTCGAAGAGCTCTTGATCCCAAAACCAAGTCACCAAATCGAGCTTTTTCAGCTCCAATATTCAAAATGAGCTCTTGAATCGAGGATTCAGCTTTATGTTGCACAAATCCGTCGATTTTTACAAGTAAGATCTCAATGGTTTCACTTCATTTGAATTGCATTTTGTAAAATCAATTTTTTTTTACAAGTAAAGAGAGAGATGAGTGCAAATGGGTTTGGAAAGTCTGGAATTTGACCTCAATTGTGTGAATACAGAGTTTTGATTTTGAATATTTACAATTATTCTGAAAATGTTGTTTTGTACGAACATGTATACATTGTATCAATGGAGAAAATTGCAGAACTTGATGACGAGAGACTGATATTTGAAATAAGCACTATTCTACTTAGGGAGGTATGTTTCATTTTTTTAAACTGTTGTTTGTTAACAATTTGATATGAAAATTTAGAGCTGTAAAATTATATGTTCTCAACCATGTCTTATCTAGAGTTTCATGTCTTTAAAAATAAATAACTTGGATGTTCGTAGAGCTATTCAATGAAACCACTTTGCTTACAACATATCCTGACTTCACATTAAAGGGTCTTTGCTACTGAAGTACTTGTGTCATATGGGTTATTGTTGGGTATATTGTGCATATATTGTTTTTGAGTAAGAAAAGATGGAATGATTCCATGCATGAAGCTTTGGCATATACTGGATTCAATCTTAAGATAGATGGAATGTTTCAGTAGTCGAGAAATATCTAATGTATCATTATCAAATATAAAAGAAGGGGAAGAAAATGTTGTTTTTCTGTGTTGACAATCTAATAAGTTTTATTTGGTGTCGACCAAATCATATGCAGATAACTTCAAATGGACCCCCCCCCCCCCCCCACCCCCCACCCAGGGGTGAAGAAGATTGATTCTACCTTTAATCTTTCTTTTTAATGGTGCTTCAGAGGATTTCTAGTTACAAATGATGCAGCTTGGTTTAATCTTGTGCAACTACCTTTCTACAAATGCAGTCCTCAGTTATCCTTTTAGTGTTTTTGCTTTGTCAACAAATTAAGAATATGTTAACAGTACTATGTTGTTTTGAGTAGATTATGTTCCAGCAGATTATGTTAACAGTAGTATGTTGTATTGAGTAGATTATGTTCCACCAGATTATTATTATGCTGCAATATGTTACAGATTATGTTTCTAATAGTAATTTATACTAGGGCTGAAAACCGAACCGTCGGTTCGGTTTTTCACCTAAATCGTGAACCGAACCAACTTAGGTCGGTTTTAAAATTTTCAAACCGAAACCGAACCGACCATTAAAAAAACCGAACCGATTCCAATTTATGCAAACCGTAACCGAACCGAATCGACTAAAATCGAACCAAAATCGAAATAAAACCGAACCGAACCGAATATTTAAACATATTATATTATTTATATATAAAATATATTTTATTTTTATATATAAATAATATAATATATTTAAATATTCGGTTCGGTTCGGTTTAAATCACATAGAAACCGAAAACCGAACCGACCACTTCGGTTTTGCATTTTTTTAAACCGAAACCGATCCGAACCGAATTTAAACCAAACCAATCGGTTCGGTTTTGATCGGTTCGGTCAGTTTGATCGGTTTGATCGGTTTTTTGTTCAGCCCTAATTTATACCTATTAGATTTTCAAAAAACTTGATCAACAAATAGAGCATGCTAATTGATATTCACGTAACTATTACATAATATTGCCTTTAATTTATATATGTTAGTTTTTCGATTATAATATTTTATTCTAATTATTTCATTTTCATGTCTTTGTAGGAATTTGAGCGTCAACGATAAAATCACATTAAGGCGACAATTTGAGGAATGATTAATTAGTTGATTCTAGCGGTGATACAAAGTAGATGGTCACATGTCTAAACCTAACCCAAACAAACCTAGGCCCACCTATTTTAACCTAAGCCCAAGCCCAAAAAGCTAACTTAGAAATCCAAGCCCAACCTAACAGGAAAAGGGGTGAACCATATTTAGGTTTCCTCTCTCCTCTTTTCCCGATCCTCTCCTCCTTTTGGAAGAAAGCCCTTCTCTTATTTTTCCAGCTACCACGCCGCTCCTCCCCTCTCCTCTCCTCTTGGGCAGAGACATAGAAACCTTCGTTTCTAGCCACTAACCAACCACCGTCCAGCGCATCCACACCCTGTTTCGCACGCCCAACAACAGCTGCCACCATATCCCTGTTCCTTTCCTCATCCCATGTTCTCACCACGCCAAACAACCGCCATCTCACTATTTCGCACAACCACAACCCGCAATCAACAATGAACCAACAGACAACCCGCGCACGGCTATGAAACAGGGCAGCCCCTGCTCCTCTCTCCTTCCACGCCACCGTCCAACATCCACACCGTTGAGCACCACTATCAGCTGCCACCTCGCCTACCTCCCTCACCCATATTTCTCTTCCTTCCTGCTTCCCTATCTCTCGACCACCGTCGCACACCACCTCACGACAGAATAGAGAACGCTTCTCTGTCCTCCTACGTCTTTCGCGTCATTCCGCCTCTCTCGCAAGTGAACCAGATCAAAGGAGCAGCGGCGGCCAGAGCGAATCTCGCTGGAGACGAAGATGCAGAGAATTTGGAGGGAGGAAACGGTTTTTCAAATTGATTTGGCTATTCGCACCTTAGTCCATTATTCTGAGCCACCACAGTCCACCAGCAGTCTTTTCTCGGGATTCATGTTCGTGCAGAGATGGATTCCTCCTCCATTGATGTTGTGACATCATCAACCATAATCTTCTAGACCCCACGCCGAGGCGAAGATAAAACCATAGGGTTTCCTAGAGTTTGTCGTATCTAAATTATTGTTTTCCATATGCTTGAATGTTAAATACAGTTGATTTCTGAATTTCAATAATTTGCTTTCACCGATTATATCTGGAATAATTATCTAGACTAATCGATAGTTAGAAATACCCTTTATTGATATTCAAAGTCTCCTTTAATCAATTAATCTAAATCTGTGATTGTGTGTGTCGTAAGAAGACATGCAATGCTAGGAGTTTATGACTTTGCTGAAATCAATTGCAATTGTAGATTAATTTTTAGATTAGTCGTGTTGATTCTTGAAAACAATAATTTAGAGTACATGAATCTCGAAGAACCTATGGTGGGTTCGATGTCTCGGTCCATTCTCTTATCATCCAATCAGTTAATTTTAGTTGTCAATTTATTTATCTTAATTTAGTGATTTTCATTTGATGCAACCCCCAACTTTAAATTAGTTCAAATAAGTCCTAGAATTCGACTGTCTCGTCAATCCTCGTGGGATCGACTCGTATTTGCCACTGTCTACCAGTTAGACAGTCATGCACTTGCGGTATTAAAAATAGGGTTTATTAGCTTATTAATTTAGGTTAATAAAATCTCCATCACTGATTGTGTTCCTTCCCAAATTCGCTTACGATGGGACGAGGTCGGGATGAGGTCCCGATCCCGCCCCGATCTCAAATGAACGGGATGGGATAAGGATGGGTTCATCCCGTCCCGTGCCCACCCCTAATTTCACTACAATCAGATTTAAGCCAAATTATCAATCTTATTAAATCTAAGCTAATTCATGAATATTTTTCTTCATTTAATTGTTGACGTACAAAATGGTTAAATACCATGAATCCAAATTAAGAGGATAGATACACATTGGATAATTATGATCCATTTTGTGTATTTTTTTGGCCTTGAAAGTGTATCCTAATAAATATCCTATTATTATGACATCACTACGTTTTTATATCTGGTACTTTGGTTTTCTATGTACATTTCATTTTTCCATCTAATTTGCTTACAAGTTAAATGCATCATTTTCTTTTTAAGTAAAAAGAGATTTGAACATTCAAATATTGCATTTATTAAATTCATTATTGTTAAATTACATATAAGCATATCTGATAGCGTGACCAAGAGAACGACCCAACGACATGGATACACACTATGTGGAGAGTGTGCAGCCGTGCCGGAGGCACAACTGATATACTAGTGTTTTTTTTTAAATGAGTTTAAAGTCAACTCCACTACACATGGGGCCAGCAGTTCAAAAGGATGTTATACAACCAATTTACAACTCACCATGTACAACTACAAAGATGATTGCCATGTCAGGCCCCGTGTCAGAATTGTTGACTGTTTATGTGTCGCCAGCTTTTACAACCTCATACACTGCGGTTTTAATGGTTTTGAATTGCATGACATACACTTATGTTACAAAGATTCTAGAGGTCTTCACGCTTGGGAGGATGCCTGGACCCTCCTGGGCACGTGCGTCTGGTCATTTGCACGTGAAACCTAGTTGGAGGCAAATATTCTAAAATCTCATTTTTTTGTTTTCATTCTCATTTTTTGCTCCAAAGAAGAAGAAACCAGAGAGCTTCCCCAGATCTCGTCCTTCAACTCCAAAGAAGAAGCCATTTTTTGCTCCAAAGAAGAAACCAAAGAAGAAGAAAGCCAAGATCTTGTCCTTCAACTCCAAAGAAGAGGCCATTTTTGGCTCCAAAGAAGAAACCAAAGAACAAATCGCAGGCAGCATTCGGGGAAGAACAAATCGCAAATCGCATTCGTGGAAGAGGCCATTTTCAAATCTCGTCCTTCAACCAAAGAACAAGAACAAACTCAGATCTCAAACTCACTGCTTAGATCTCATCCTCAGAAACTCAAATCTCGTCCTCACAAGCTCCACAAGACTCAGATCTCATCCTCACAAGCTCCTTCTCCTCTTGACAAACTCAGACTCCTTCACAAGCGAACATTTCCTCTTCACATATTTAGATTCAATCGGGGTGAGTTTGGTTTTTGGCTCCAAAGACCCACAGTCTTTACTGGTTTTTGGATCAAGACATGGTGAAGATATCAAAGAAACTGTATGTTTTTTAATTCCTCTGGTTAAACTTTCTTTTGTTTTCTTGTACTGTTAGTAAGTTTTTATTGAGTTTTAGTACTGATATTACCCATTTTAAGTGTTTGAGGAATTTTCTGTTGTAATGTTGTTTCATTCTACTTGATTGATCCATGCTTTGAGTCTGAGTTCGGATGTATTGGTTGTTCTGGGGGTACCCAGTTTGCAGGTTGAATGGATAAGGCAAAACTGTGATTACCCATAGTGTACAAATTTAATTTTAGGTTTGAAAAGGATCTTCATCTGTGTTTTTTTTTTTTTCCTGAAATTGTGGAAAAGATGTTCTTAGGGTTGAAGCAAGGAATATTATCACATTGTGGACTATGGTCATCGTCAACCCTAAATGTTCATTTCCCCCTTTCCAAACACAGTTTAAGTAGATTTAAACTTTTGTTATTAGTTTATTTAAAGTTATTAGTTTATTTAAAGTCTTGAGCTTCCTGTCATAAGTTTTGAGATCTATATTGCTTATTGTTTTGTTGATGTTACATTAGAAGCTTGGAAGCTGGAAGAGCTTGGAAGCGTGCTAACAAGTTTGGATGCAACGGATTCCATTGTTGTTGCTAAATCTTTTTCCCACATGCTTAACTTGGCCAAGGAGGTTCAAATTGCTTACAGGCGACGAATCAAGCTTAAAAAAAGGGATTTTGCTAATGAGAACTCTGCTACAATGCTCCCCTCATCCAATTTTCTTCTTGGATGGGCGGTGATTGTGACGATACTATCCATTTGCTAACTTTCATCAACGTTTAAATCTTGCATAAGCCACAAGCAATATAAGTGTCAAATAATGCGATATTTTATCTCTCAAAATCTGTTTTAATATGCACTGTAGGAAATCCAAGGGTCACTCTCGAAGTTACCAGGGATGTCTGTTTAGATCAAAATGCAGCCACAAGAAAATTAATATCGCAAATACATTCAAGAGCAAATTCTTGGACCTTTTCCCCTTTGTTTTAGCTCACTGTGTTATTTGGCTACCCTTTTGTTAAATTCCAATGCTGCAATTGTCTTACTTCTGTCACTTGCACTGTATTTTATACAGAAAGATCACAGGCGCGAAGGTTTTACTTTATCTTATGATTTTATTTTTCTTTCAGAGTTCTGGAAACAAGTTCCTCCTACCGTGTTATTCTCAGTTATGTAAGAGATAAACTCTAGACATGTGAGCGCTCTCGCCATTTACTATCCATTGGGGTCTCTGACATACCTGAGGATGCTACTTATACCAATATTGATCAGGTATTGCAAATATCCCACCTTTACCAACATTTACTGTGTTGAGCACACAAAAGGATGAACACTAGGATATGCAGTTTTTGAAATCACAGACATAGCTGAGTATCTAGCTATTAAGTATTTGTTGTCAATGCTCTCATTTTCGGAAGAACATTTTTGCTATTGGTACAAGTTAACAGTTAAAATTGGCTCAGAAATGGTTTCTGAACTAGCCAATAGACTTGAGATTTTGCATTTGCTTGCTGTATCTTTTCTCAACCATTTTCAGCATTGCTGATTTTCCTCCATTTGTATTCTATAGTTCCTGGAACCTCTTGAGCTTTGCTACAGTTCGCTGTGTGCATGTGGCGATAGACCAATTGCTGATGGGAGTCTTCTCGATTTCTTACGACAAGTTTCTACGTTCGGTCTTTCTCTTGCAAGGCTTGATATAAGACAAGAATCAGATAGGCACACGAATGTCCTTGACGCCATTACAAAACACTTTGACATTGGATCCTATAGTGAATGATGTATAGATGTGTAATGTAATATGTGAATATAAATATACTCTCCCAACCATTCTATGAAAATCCAAATAAAATTGAAGTCATAGTGCACCATATGTTCTCCATTTGCAGTTTTATGGTGAATTCAATCACTGTCAACATTCTTGATATGTGGAAATCATACTGCCTAAACTAAATTCAATTCGAAGCATTTGAGAAGTTCAAAACCAATAGAAACTTTAATAACTTGAACTTGCACTTATCGACGACTAGGCAATGTAAAAAATAAAAGATCATCCGATACTTGTCTTGATTGCTTAACTATATCAGTTTGTGGTTTGAAATGCACTAACAAAGCTCAAACACTTAAAAGTTTGTCAGTTTTTCTCTAAAATGAAAGAACAAAATGAATTGATTGAATGGTATTTGTTGCTATTGCTATTTGCAAATTGGACTTTCAAGTTTCCCTGTTCGTTTCTTCATATTTTCTTCCATTTTGTCCTTAAGGTACCTTCTCATGGTAGCATCCAACCAAACAAAATACATTCATATATCGCATACCATCTGATAGAATCCATAGCAACACTACAAAAAAGTCACAATCCATAGCAACACTACAAAAAACTCAGAATCCATAGCAACATGTTATGAATCTACACTCAGAATCCATAGCAACACTACTCAAAACTCAGAATCCATAGCAACATGTTATGAATCAAATAGAAAGGAAATGATTCTATGATTAGGAACATGTTATGAATCAAATTATGGTTCTACTGCTAATAAAATTGTAATTCACAAAATGTTAAACAGTAAGCAAAAAGTTTCTGTCAGTTTTAAGCAGCCAATTCTGCATCATAGCACAAACAAATGGAACCCAAATTTGGAAACTTTCACCAACACCAGTAAATTTCCCTGACAGAATCCATACACTTAGAAATTCATACATAGCAACACTGCAAAAATAAGCAAATTTCCCTGAATAGAAAAGCCAAACTAAACATTTGCAAAACCAAAACATAATATGTATTAACAATCTACTAAAGCAGGCCAAGTCCTCTGCAGAAATGCAGTCTGCTGGAATTACATCTTCATATTGAAATAATCTTGTCCACTAAATAAGGACATCTTCTGGCAAGAAGTTCAAGATCTTTGGCACTTATTTTGCTAAGGTCCGTACAGTAGAAGTTCAAAGTCTCAAGAACCGTGTTGTTCGAAGCAGGCTCATGCATCCATTCACCATTATTTTCATCAATTATGCTTTCTTCCAATGACAAGGTTCTTAGAGCTCTGTTAAAAAATGAAATTGATCAATATATGTTGTGGAAAATCAGGTTGCAGAGCTAGTAGAAATAATAGTTCATTAAGATAGGAAATTCAAGCGTTCAACTTTAGTGTTCATAAAGGCAAATCTGAGTTTTGTTTTTGGTTTGTTCTTTGGAGCCATAAACCTCAAGTCTCTGGAGCTTCTCCAAATGGATCGAGAAAAGAGAAAAGCCAAAATGAAGATCTCAGTGTGGGTCTTTCGAGCCAAAAAGCAAATTTGAGTTCATCCAAACTTTTATCGCATACAAAATTCATCCAGACTTTGTATGCGAACAAATTTTTTATCGCATACAAAGTTCACCCAAAATTTTTTTTCACATACAAAGTTCATAAAAATAAAAATAAAAGATTAATTGAGCAGAACCCACTTAAGAAAATGAAGTAAATTAGACAAACTCACTGAAGCTAAATGAAGAGAAATTGAACAGAAGAAGCAGCAGGAGCAATAAATTCTGCATCTTCTTTGGGAAAAATTTAAGTCATAAAGACCATCATATTAGTAGCAGTAGCAAAGTCAACAAAAGCATAAGACAATAACAAAGAGAAAGCCCAAGCCTTCATAGTGTGACCACATTGAAGACGAAGACGAAGAGAAACTTCTCCAAATGGATCGAGAGAAGGGGAAAGCCAAAATCCATATCTGAGTGTGGGTCTTTCAAGCCAAAAAAAAAATCCAAGTTTTGGTTTTGGTTTGTTCTTTGGAGACAAAAACCTCAATTCTCTGAGCTTCTCCAAATGGATCAAGAGAAGAGGAAAAAAAAGCCAGATCTGAGTTTGTTGTTGGTTTGTTCTTTGGAGCCAAAAACCTCAAGTCTTTGGAGCCAAATTCTGCACATGTGCCCAACACCCTCTCAGGCGCACGTGCCCAGGAGGGACCAGGCAGCCTCCCGGGCGTGAAACCCATGCCCTCTAGAATCTTTGCTTATGTTAATGTCATGGAATTTACAGCTGGGAAGTTGTCTGACACGTCTGGCATGGTGTCAAATTTGCTACAATTTCCATAGCAGACAATTTTAACGGCCTCTTGCACAGCTGCCTTAATGGAGTCTAAGACGACAAATCAGAAGAAAGGCAAAATTTTTAATGTCACCGACGACGTTGTAACAGATTTTACGATGGAATATAAACAGGACGTCAATACCGGTGATGTCATGACGAGAAGAAATAAAAACTATCATGCCAAAAAGAACAGACTTCTATTAGAAGTTATAATGGCTATTGGGACGACTATATTAGTGGTTCACTTGATAGTTTCATGCTCTGTTCAGACGATTGCTTTACGAAAACTTTACCGAATGGTGATTTCACCAATTTGACTAAAGGCAAGCATGAGAATAGGTTAATTAAGGTGACATCCAGTCAAATTCCCATCTTCAATCAATTAGTCAAGGTATTGGCCGCCGGCGCTCAAGGGTCACCAATCTTACCATGATTTTTGCATGAACCCACGTGGGATAGGGTCCACCCGTGCGATCCGAAATCTAAATGCCCTCTCTCACCAGTCCAATCCAGATATCATGTTCTTATCTGAAACTAAAGCTATTGTTGGCAAAATGGATTACCTCCGCCGGAGACTAGGATACAAACATGGAGCTACAATACCAACTATTGGTCAATCAGGTGGAATTGCCCTTCATTGGAAAGAAGGCATTTCTCTTACAATTATTTCTTTGTGTAAATATTATTTCAACTGCATTACTTTACTTTTACGCCTTGGTCAATTTTATTTATTTATGGTGAACTAAACATTGATCTTAGAGTCCAGTTTTGGGCTTCTATGTCGGATGTGTATAAACACCAAACTCTCCCTGGAATTGTTATGGATGATTTTATAATTATTTTGAACTCAGGGGGAAAAATGGGAGGAAGATCTCCTCCCTATTTGGTCTTGTCCCTTCGGACCTTTATTAACAATCACCACATGATTGATTTCCTTTTAAATGGCTCTCAGTTTACATGGAACAACAAAAGAAAAGACAAAAATGATATTAAAGCCAAACTCGATCAAATCTCAGCCACCACTGACTGGTTAAACCTCTTTTCTACAACCATTGCTCGCACTATACATACATTTGCCTCTGACTACAAAGTTTTGTCTTTTCAGCTGATCTCCCAAGCCCATAGTGGTCCCAAACCTTTTCGATTTTTTCACATGTGGACTAGAGATCCCAAATGTCGCCATTTGATTAAATCTTCGTGGAACCTAAGACAACACATCTCTCAAGTTCCTAATTTCACCGTAAAATCAATAAACTTAGCCATGGCCTATCCTGTTGGAACACAAATGTTTTCCGAAACATTCAACTCTGTATCTTGGAAATCCAAAAGGCTTTAGATGACCTTTAGAACAAATGTGATGACCCTAATTATAATACATTATAAATTTTTAAGGTTTTATTAAATTTGAAGTTGAGTCATATAATAACTAAATAAATAAATAAATAAGGGGCTATCACTATAACCTTGTGCAAACCCTAACCTTGTAGGGTTTTTTTTTTAGGTTGGTTAAATAGAAATTTGGTTCTTCCCAGCCGCATAGAAAAAAAAAAGATAAAAAGAAGAGAATGAGCAAAAGGGAGAAAGAAAAAGGAAAATGAAGAGAAAAGTAAAAGATGAGTTTCTCATTACCCTAGATTAAGTCTTTATGTTTTATTTCTATTCCTTTTTTGATGCCTTTTTGGAATATGGGTTGAGATATCATGATGAGTAATTGGGTGATTCATAGTGTTACTAGGATGCAAAATTTGTCCTGTTAAAGATAGAGTTGTTATGTATTTACGCTTTTGGGTGTTTGTGTCAGTATTCCTAAAAATTTGTAGAGAAAAAGTGTATGTGTTGTATCAGAAATATTGTTTATGTCATAAATCCTGCAACTCCATAGAAAAGAAGTGTATGTTTTTTTTTTTTTTTGTCTCGATTTCATTTTTTTTTCTTTTGTTTCATCTGGTCATGGCTATCACTATCACTAACTATTCATGGCTATCCCTATCACTATCTATTCATGGCTATCACTATCTATGTGTATCAACATTTATTCATGGTTACGACTATAAGCATCTATTCATGGTTATATAAGCTTCTATTCATGGCTATTATTATCTATGTATGATTTTTATCTCAGTTCCCTATATAAGCATATACAAGCCCGATGTTCCCTATATAAACATATCTCGGTTCCCTATATAAGCATATACAAGCTCAATGTTCCCTATATAAGCATATCTCGGTTCCCTATTATTATCTATGTATGATTTTTATCTCAGTTCCCTGATGTGTGTATTTATGCTTTGTTTGTATATATGAAGTGGACAAATGACTTTTGACAGCGTGGGATGACCATCATATGTAATTACCTGACAGTTGTGAAAACAATTTATTTCTACACTGTTTTGTTGAAAAAAAAAATGTGAAAATGAGAACCATGGATAAATCCTTGTTTTATTGGTCATCGTGTTCTTGATCTATAGTGGGCTATTGTGATTTTTTTTTTTATTTGCCTTTTATAACCGTGGTTTAAAATATTGATATGGCTGGGATATGTCAAACTTAAAATAACATTTAAAATAATGGATTGGCATTGTGAGGATTTATTTATAAATGACAAAAATGTCATTGTGAAGGAAATTCTGAAATAAAAAAATAAATGATATTGATAAACTTTGGAATTGTATCACTTAGAACTACCACACCTCTTTTTGTTTTATTATTTCCCCTATCTTATAGAGAAATTAAATGACCCACGGGTTGTCTTGCGGATGTGGGGCGCCCTTTTTCTTATAGAAAAACTAAAACAACTTTCGGGTTAGTCTTGCGAAAAGGTGGTGGTTTTGGAATGCCTAAAATATGCTTGATATTTTTCTGTAAAAAATGTGACATGACTTTATGCGCATTGATAGCCCAAGAGTGGCTTTTGGTACTCATATAGTTAGGAGTATCTGGTGATGCATGCTTGTATGTGATGTGTCCCCACTTGGGCATGGATGACAGAGAAGTCCTTCTTTATATGAGAGAGACATACGAGCATGTATGTTCGGCACAGAGGTGGTGCGAATGTAGTATTGTCTAAGTAATCAATTCATTAAAAGTGAATAATATGCTTGAGTCAAATAATGTGCGAAGATAATTGTGTTAATAAATAAATTACATTTATATTGTTTATAATCCCTTTTATGCAGGATGACAAGTCCACTAATATTTCTGCAAGTCAGACTTGTCATAGTCAACATTTACAGAGTAAGTACAATTCACTACACCAAAAACCCCCATTAGCAACGGTTCTATACCGTGGGCGTAACCCATTGCCACGGCTAAGAGCCGTGGGCTACAGAGGCGTCGCGAAATTTTTTGTAATGGCTAAAAACCGTTGCTAAATGTTTAGCAACGGTTTTATGCTTGAAGAGGGGTGATGATTTTCAGCATTTAGCCACGGTTTTAAACCGTTGCAAGAAGCATAGCAACAGTTTTTAGCCGTGGCAAAAATAGCCACGGTTTTAAGCCGTGATAAAGTATGGATACTAGCAACGGTTTTAAACCGTGGCTAATTAATTAGCAACGGTTTTAAGCCGTGGCTAACTCTAGCCACGGTTAGAAGCCGTGGCAAGGTAGTTACGGTTTTTAGCCGTTGCAATAGTTAGCCACGGTTTAAAACCGTGGCAAATTTTTTTTAATTTTTTTATAATTTATTTATTTATTTATTTATTTTTGCTATCAAATGACTTTGAGTCATTGATAAGAAAATGTAATTAATGAGAAAATGTAATTAATGAAAGCAAAGTAATGTAATTAATAAGAAAATGTATTACATTGAGTCAAAATCTATCAAATAATATCTCAAATACAATGACATACACAAACTTAAATATCTCAAATACAAAGAAAGTGGAACAATGCTGCTGCTGCTACGAGAGACGCAATGCTGCTGCTACGAGAGACGCAATTTTGAGGTCCTAAAACACCATTAACACACACATAATTACAACAAAGTTTAGTTTTTAAATGGATTTCTATTTGAGTACAAGATCCAATAAAATTATACCAAAACCCCATTGCCTCATATAGATAAAAGAAGCCACGAGAGGTAAATGTTCTCACCTCACAAGGCTGCATGCCAAGAATGCTAATGACTGCACTCACAACCTCCGCCAAGCTTTCCCTTACACCAAGAATCAACTCTCTCAAAGTCTGGTCCCAAGCTTTCCCATGCATTCCTGAAATTGGAAACCCCCACTATCAACACATAATCAGCTGCAACAACCTCAACATCTTCAAGCCGGTATTCATCTTCAACTCCATCATCCTCTACCTCACCACTTGAATCAACCTTGAAGGACACAAATTGATTCAGCATCAAAATAATAATACACCAAAATAGAAGTTGACTTTGTAGTAAGTATGTAGCTTGTGGTTTAAAAGTTCAAATAAGATGAGTTTGTTAGTTACTCGGTGAAAAAAAAATTTCAAGTTAAATAACTTATCGCAACTTGACGAAATCCACTCTTTTTAGAATAGCATTCAAGTGAACAAATACCTTTACAGTGGACCACTATTGTTTCCAGAGAAACTGTCAAGAGTTGGAGTTAGAAGTAGTTGTCACCTGATCTGGATCTTTTATAGCACTCAAATATTGACCGTCAGGTGATACATCAGCAACTGAAGGGAATGTAATGTAATACAATAAGAACACTCAAGAATACAATAAGAGTTCAATTAACAAGAATACAATGACCATCATAAGTAGCTTTTACATCATCACATTCTCTATACCATTACAATGCATTCAGTAATCCTAACCAGTAAGCAAATAGCAATCAGAGAATTGTTTCATTGCTGAAGTGGAAATTTTCAAGCAGAAAAAGATCATACCATCAAACAAGTCAGAATGTTTTGAATGCCAAACTAAAACTACCATTATGAAGGAATGCTTTGGAATTTAAGATAGGTTAAGTCAATAACTGTAGGGTAACAAGTTAGACACAACGAGTCCTTAGCTGGTAGTAGTATGTATGAAAATAACATATAATGCAGGCAACATTACTAATAGGTATAATGGTTGGATTAAACTAACAGAGCTCTTCTCCGTAGAATGGCGAAACCAAAAGCTCTGGTAGCTTGCTGAAACTATGGTTGGATGAAACAAATACAACGTCAAACGACTACAATTATACTGTCAGGCTAAACAGCTAATTGGTCAATATAAACATATTTTTCACTGCCATTCTAAAGTAATATATGTTGTATTGAAAGTGATTAACCAAGCCAACAAGCAACTAAGACTAGTTAACCACAAATACGTATTTTCGAATAAACGATAAGTAATTAACAACAGTCTCTAAGAGTGTATAAAGAAACATTATTAAATGTAAGAGCATGAACATGGTGGTCAAGAGTTGTAATTCTAATTTTGTTTCTATGGGAGAATTAGAACCAAACTAGTTTTCTATCATAGCTGATAATTTGGTTCTATCTTCAGTATTTATACATTGGGCATTTACAACAATATGGCAAATGAGGGAGCTTGATAAGCATGCACTTACCCAGCCCTTCCACAGAACGTGGGACTATAGTTGTAAATGAGGTTGTCAAGTACTTTCCGAGTAGGTGGCCAGTTTAAGGACATTCTTGCTTCTCTGCAGCAGAAAGGATAAACAGAGTATATACTTCAGATAATCCAGTTTAAAACATTGCTCAGAAACAGAGAACTAATGGAGGTTTAAAAAGGTCTGCCACTATGGTGAGAATCACGTCATTAGTCATTTATTTGCAAGGACTATTGATGAAATAAAGTGTTTTGCTATTTCAGTTTGCTAAATTTGAAGTTCACATTATGGCTTAACTAATGCAGTTCATCCGCTGTCTAGCAGCATCAAGAAGGCCAAAAGGTTGACTTCAATTAGGTAGCCCATAAGATTATACTTAGGAAGATGAAAGTATGATTGAACAGGATGACAAGATCATATAGGAAACTGCACCCTTAGTTCATGAATACTGTAGTCGGCACAGCTAGACAATGTGTAGACAATAAAGCAAACAATAAACTTGAAAAATAAATTGGTTTTAACAATAAACAGAAATCACAACCTGATAAAATAGTTGGCAACATTTTGGGTCACTTGAATTGCATCTTCGGAGTGTGGAATTGCTGACAGACCCCATTCGAACACATTTTTCTGCAGTATACATTTTTCTGCAGTATACTTCGGAGTCTGGAATTGCTGACAAGTGCAAAGGAGTACCTCCGGGTGCCACTGAAAGGCAGTGATTGGATAATCCCGTGCTTGTACGGTTGAGACATAAGCCTGTTATAGATAATTGTCCAACAATAGTGAATCAGCAGTCTTCCCTGCGAAAATACATAAATCAATTGAATAAAAAATCAACACCAACTGAACCGATGTCATAAATAACCCAAGTCAACATTCAATGAGAATTAACCCCAGAATCTCATGTTTCTTTTTTATTTGTAAAGTTTCTTTTATAAGCAAGAAATGCAATATTTCATTGAAACAGAAAATGAAAAATTTGGTGGCCAGAAGGACAACAAAACATGAGCCCAAGGGAGGGATTTTAGTGGATCTGTTTACACCATGTACTAGAAAACTACCATAACAGAATATGAAAATAACTTGTTGGGTGCTACCATAAACTTGTTTAAAAGTAAATGAATGAGAACAAGTTGGATTTCATGCCTTCCTTATAGATCATGTCTATGTAAGATAAAAGGTAATCATAACAAAACTTGCATAGGAATCATAGTAAGATAGAAAATATGTGGAATTTAATGAGATAAATACAGAACTGTGTTTCCATACTAGATAGTAGACGAGAACCATGATAATTATTTATACTGACCAAATGGGAAATACTCACAACATCGCTAGTAAATAACTGGAATACCATTTTTCACAATTTCACCACAGAAGCAAATACAAACAATATAGGAAATAAGAACTGGATTTCCAACACTTTAACAAAGAAAATAGTAATTCCTTGCTAAATGATAACAAATGTTCTGATATAGTATTGTTTGCACTAGCAGCTAGAACTTTCATAATCTAAAAGCTGCATTGTGATCTCAAAACCAGTGTGCTAACCAACAATCATTATGGGTGGTCGATGGGACTTTGCAATAAGGCAACCAACAATCATGGTTTGAATTGTTGAATAAAGTATTTTTTATAGATCTAATACAAAAAAATTTATTTAAAAAAAATACAGAGTACTATTGTTCTTATTTTCAAAAGTACATTTCAAAGTAACATGATCTGTGAAGCAATTTTCTTTGAGTGAGGCTAGAGAGTGAGGAAACAAGCGAGGAAAGGGACGTGGCGGGGTGGGAGCCGTCCACCCCACTCGAGATGCGTGTAACAATTTTTTGTGCGCGCATCCCGAGCGGGGTGGACGGCTCCCACCCCGCCACGTCCCTTTCCTCGCTCGTTTCCTCGCCTGTTTCCTCGACATTTAGAATTCACAAGTTCTTTTCTTTTTAGGTGGTCATTGTAATCCATCATAGCCTTGTATGAATTTGACTTTTAAAAAATTTAAAACACACGCACACAAGGATACGAAAATAATAATAAATCATTCAAACTGAAGTCATCACCAGAACAAATCATCTTGTAATAGCATGCGGTTTATTCCAGGTGTGTGGAATATCGTTTATCTTTTGCAGAGGATACATACAGTTACAGGACAAATCCACCTAAAGCTATCCCATTTTTAGAATAGCATGACCACTAGATGTTTTAGGAATGTAAGCATTCATTTGGCAATGAACCGCTGTTAATTTAACTGGAAGGTGTAAACTCTAGAAGTCTAGAGTACAGTCTCCGATACTTCCACTTCAAACGTTTCCTATGATTGAAATATCCAAGCTATTACCAAATTCCATATGTTTATGCAAAGCTATTACCAAATTCCATGTTTTCGCCAAACAAAAGTCTAGCAAAGTAAAAGGAATTTTAACCGCAGAAAACAAGAGCAGAGCTTACCTAGGAGAATCAGTCAGGCTTCCTGCTTTGAAGAATAGCTCAGCCGCTTTCTTTAGGAGAGACTCATATTCTTGAGAGAACGGTACAATATAAAGATCACCAATAGAACTTGCAACATCAGCACCTCCATGACATGTACTACAAGAATTAAAAGAATCCAGACTGGATTCGCTCTTCCTCTTTATAACATTGGACATGACCACAAACCAGCACGTAACAGATCAAGCAGCAATAGCACACAGCAAAATTCAGCACTCTGTCCAGCACAATGGACTGCAAAATTCGCTCTCCATACAGCAACCTGGGCCACAAATCAGCATGTAAAAATCGCCAGAGTAACACCAAAAAACTCAGTATTCTGTCCAGCACAGCGAACTGAAGATTTCGCTCTCGACACAGCGATATGAACACCGAGTCCAGTATGTGTATTGCAACCCTGTCAAATGCAGCACTTTGTCCAATGTTAGAATGGTTTCATGTTATATTAACAATGCATAATTAAAAAAAAAGTTGATCGCAAGATAGTCAGAAATCATACTGTGTTTGCATCATGGAATTCGAAAGATCTGTCAAGAACGATGTACAAACAACAGTTTATCGCAAATGTCTCAAGTACAAATTTCTGAAAACCAGGTACCTGACAGAATTCCATCAAATTGATAAGTGGGATAATTACTTAAAGCAGCACAATCACAGTAGAAAAATTAACAAAACAGACTTACCTTTTCTTCACCATGAAGTGTGCCACACCAGTCTTTGATGAGAAATTGAATATACAGAATAGCCAAACTTGAGAAATAGAAGAGTAAAATACTCTAGAGACCTCATCTCAATGAAATCATGTCATACAGAACTGCACCAATGCTGCATCCACAAGTATGCTGAATATAACATATACTGACAGCATAATAGGAGATTAAAAAAAAAAAAAAAAAAACCAAAACTCACTCTACCTAGGAGCCCAGGTTGCAAATTCATGAACCCAGTTAGGGAGCACAGCCTTAGGAGCAACTCTCCCCCTCTACAACCAGGTGCTCCATGTCAAGTCGTCCAAGGAATGAAGGCTTGAACCAAATTAACGGATACATCAGAGGACAGACTTACACTGATTTCTGGTAATGAATTGAGCTTCCTTACAAAGTCTTTCAATTCAGAGACAGTTTGATTCTGTATACATGACATGCACATCAGTTACATGTTCATCCAAAAACCATTCTATCACAACCCAAAAGCACTTCAAATACCAACTGTCGGAAGAGGAAAAAAGTAATATGCCGTTACAAAGACTTTCTCATAAAGATGCAAAAATGTAAAGTAGCTCTAAAATTACAAAGAGTCTCTCTAAATTTTTAGAAATCCGAAACTTGCACAAATAGAACATAAAGCAATGCCAATCAATCCATCGAAACAAACACCAAAATTGCAGAGATTGAAACTAGAAAATGTAACAAAACAAGAATGAAGAAGGTGTTAGTTAAGTTGATGATTAGTCAGGATCAATATCAAGTAAAGTAAATGCTTTGAAAGCCACAAAATTTCCAAATTAAGTCAACCCACAGAATGTTATGACAATCTGAAAAGGCCTACAAGAAGAAGCTTACCAATACCACCAACGAGGAATGATTCGTGGAATACAGATGAATCAACTATCGTCCCAATTCCATCACTAGGTGGTAGGAAGAACCCCAGGAGGAGAAGAACAAAACCAAATGTGAATCCGGCCAAAGAATGGTGACCTCTATGAAATATGAAACAATTCAGTACCTCCCCAGACTTCTGTTCATTCTCCTAACTGAAAGATAATTCTAAACAACAATATCGTACCTGCCAGACAAATTGTTGAAACTCAAGTCTCTGCAAAATGAAAATGAGATTCATCAAAGCAAAGACTAGCAAGGATTTGTTTACATAAGGACCATTGTAGATCAAATATCATAAAACAATTACACACAATGCTTTACCAGAATTTTATCAGGATGCAACAAACCAAACACCAATATTAGAGTATCCTTCTATGAATATCAAGTATCTTAATTTTGCTAGGAAAGATGTTTATGATTATTACACACAATGCTTTACCAGAATTTTGAGTTCTGTTACGAGGTTGTCCAGTTGTCGAACTATGATCTCTATTAGGTTCAGTGGGATCTGTACTGGATGCCTGTGGTTTACCCAGAGCTGCAGAAATAAAATTAATAGACAGTCATCCAAGATGACCGGTAAGGAAAACTTCAAATAGTTAATGATCCTAGGACTCACGGTTTAGATATGCCAATGCTAAAGTGTATAAAATGTTGAAGAGGATGTTGTAGGCCATGAGTGCCCCATTTCCTATCCAATACCAATTATCGTTTGTGAAAATCCCCCTAACCTTGAGAACTGTTTCACCTACCTGCAAAAGAATCAGAATTTCAACTAGGGCATCCATCTTTATTTGATTATATGTTGATATTCAAGACCAGATATTACCTTGTCGAAACTATATATAGAAAATGTAAAAGAGGAGGTCTTGAGAAAAAAATTACCTTGTCTATATCCAACACCCTGACATCGAGCAGAAAAATCCAAGGTTTCCCTTACAGTCATGTCACCAATATGCAGGTCTTGCTGACTGATGTAGGCCGATGTCCTTTGAGGAACAAACTCTTTCATAGTGTGTCGATTATATGTAACACTTCCAAAAACCTTCACCATTGGAACAAATGAATTGTGAATCATTATAGATTTCTCAAGATTGTATTTAAGGGGGGAAAATTGAACTATAAAATTTTGCTCCATTTTACCCTAAGGTCCTTATCTAGTTTGCCTACGAGAGCTAACAAAAGGGTAGTTTTCCCTGAGCCAGGAGGACCGAGAAGAAGGGTCAGCCTGAACATTACAAAAAATCAAGTCAGTTTCTTGTACTGTCCTACAAAGTTTTCATCTTCTTTGTTTCTTAATAGTTTAGTTTTACTGGCGGTAAGTAAAGATCGTTACAGAAACAGAAAAAATTGAAGCACGGAAGTTAGTACAGTTAAAGTTTGTTTAATTACCTGCCAGGTCTGATAGTACCACTTACATCCTCAAGAATCTTAATATGCTGTTTGTTGCTCTTGTATATCCGTAGGGAGCTCAATGTACTCTGCGGTACGAGAATGAAGAGATGAGAGAAAATTAATCAAATGATGAGTATTGCAAAGTGGTAGTAAGATGCCATCCCCAACTCACCTCAATCATATTCAAGGTGGAATTAACTAGCGTTGGCATTGCTCTTCCACCCACATACACCTATGCGTCAACATTGAGATCCTTGTACCGTACTTCGACTTCTGGCAGTATGATCCCAACTTTGTCAATTCGGTCACGTAACTTTCGCACAAATAATTCATTGTCATTATAAAAAATGTGCACAAGGCGATCAAGCAGCTCTTGACGGTTCTGAAGGCTTATGGTTCGCACATCAACTTGATCATGGGTGAAGTGTCCGCTCATGGTCTGGTTCAGCTTAAGCAGGGATACATTCACTCTGTCATATGTAGGTAACTTCTCCAACGCATCCCATTTGAGCTCCTCTTCATCGTCTTTCTTGCTCCTTCAGGTGCTGGTACCCATTGAGAATATTGATTCACTTCTTTCTAACATTGTTTTGCTCGTCAACCTCAGACTAGTCGTCTTCCAATCTCTACTCCCTTCTCCCATCCTCATTGATTCAGCCATTAATGATCAGCAAATTGTCTGTAACATACATACAAGATCTAGAATGGAATGAACACAACAATATGTATGTACACTATATGCATGTAAGTCACAAGAAAATAGTGTTCTTGACATGCAAGATTGATGTTGTTAGTTGCATTTGCAAGACCTAGAGCATGTTAGGCTTTTTAGTTATGAAAGTGTGACCTATATATATAGATAAAAAGGTTTGGCCGGTTTGGAGAGGCACATGGAATACACAATGAAGGTCAATAATCTACCATTAATTTTAGCCTACCTTTTAGTTGAGCAGACCACAGGCATACCAAAAGTCAGCAGGAGTGATGACTTTTAAGCCGTTGGATCCGATTCAATGTGTTGACATCTGATTCATTGTTAGATTATTAAGATATGTAGACTATTTTTTACCTATAATTCAACTACTTTTTTTTGTTTTTCCCCTTATAATTCATGTCTGTTCATATTGAACTTGTCATCTCCAAGTGTTATTTCCCCGCAGAACCCTCTAGTTAGATTAAGGAGCGAAGGAGCAAAACAAACACCCATGCCTTTCTTAAAAATATATATATATATATACACACAAACACCCATAGCTATTCATTTTTGTTAAGTTTTCATAATCATTAGAGAGAAGTACAGTTGTGGTGTTTAGATTATTACAAATCATATATAGCTAGGTAGGGATGGTTATGGGGCTTACGAATTACAGCTCAACTACAAGTTTTGTATGGAAGATCAAAAAACATTGTATGGAACAAGGATAGAGGATTCAACCTGCAAACTCCACATCCATCACAGTGAAATTGCTTCTTTGAAACCTGAAACCCAAACCAGATTGTCAGCTATGTAAACTGTTCATTCCTGAAAAACTAATACTGCTTCTAAGTGAATGTCTTAAAACCAAATGTTGCCTAAAGAGTTGCAAGGTGAGTAGAAAGGCAGATTCTACAGTTTTCACAGGAGGAACAAATTTAGACTACAGAAACATAAGAGCAATCATGAGAGAAACTACACACACATTATAGAGACTTTTATAATCAATTAAAAAAATTATTCAATTACCATGGTCAAATAGAAAAGGGGAAAAAAATTAATTGGCTTAAATGATTGTCACTTCAGAGAAGGCAAATACACTTGCTTTCTTTGAAACATACAAGTGTTATGGTTAGACAAGGAAACACCACATTCAGTCAATTTTGAATCAACAAACAGAATATGTTATCACCTTGCGCTACTAGATTGCAGTAATATAACGCGCTCAATGGATACTTGATAGATCACATTAGGTCTTTCTCAGCAAACAAAACAATACCATGAAACTTAATCAAACCAAGAAATAGGAACAAACAAACATAAACACCAGAGAATAATGGAGGTTTTAAACTTACAAGCATCCATTTATCTCATTCATGACATTGTTTGCGTTCTGGGACCAGAGGTCCACAAGTTCTGGAAAATTTAGCTTAAAATGTGCTCCCTCCCTTTGTCCCTGGACCACTTCGAAATGGCTGTCCAAAATATTCTACACGGAACAATTTGAAGATTCAAAACAACCAGCGAGTTCTCAGTGACAAGAAAATGAACAAAGTTTAGAAATCAATAAACCTAAAATGAATCAAAGCTCAAAGACATCATCCACCAAGAATCCAAAAGAAGAGTCATGATGCTTTCTATACTCTGAATCAAAGAAGTCATGTACATGACAACTCAATACAATACATGGACAAGATCCTATCTTATAATAGTAAAAATTATTGTTCATCAAATAATAACAAAGTTTACTCAAAATCTACAGATCTTTCTCAAAAACAAAAAAAAAATCTTCAGTATAATTTCCAAAAGCTTAAAGACTACAAACTATTAGATCGATTTGAACAAAGAACTTGAATCCGAATCAAGAAAAGCGATTTCATTGAAATCATCTAGAATTTCTCACAAAATCAATTCAAGAGTTCCACAAGAACTCATCAAAACAACATCATCTAGAAAAATGAAAAAATAATAAATAATAAATAATGCTGAGTTGGGTTGGGTTTCTGAGAATTTTAGAATCAAAACCTGATTGCTTCATATGTTTCTTTGTGGGGAAGATGACCCGACCCGAACTCGAACCTCGTTTCATCACTTCTTGAGCTTTTTCCATTACAAGGGCTCACAAATGATCAAACAAAACCTTCTGAAATCGAAGTAAACCTCAATCGAAGGAAACCTCAATCGATCTCTCCTCTGCGCTGCCTCAATCTCTCCTCTGCTCCTCGATCATTCCTCTGCAATAGGTCGAAAATCTTTCTCCCAATACCGCCCAAACTCTTTTCTAGTCCCCAATTTTTTCGCCAACGCGGGAAACCAGTTTTCGCCAAAGCGGGAATGTTGTTTTCGCTCGAGCATGAAAGTCGTCCCTCCACAAATGCGGTTCACGTGCAAAAGCTCTTATTTAGCAACGGTTCTTGGCCGTTGCCCCTTATCGCCACGGTTTTGAGCCGTTGCTCAATTTAGCCACGGTTTTTAGCCGTGGCCATTTTGTTTTTAGCAACGGTTTTAAGTCGTTGGTCAATATAGACACGGTTTTTAGCCGTGGCAATGACACAAACGGTTTATAGCCGTGGCAATTGGTTTAGCCACGGTTTTAAGCCGTTGGTAATTATAGCCACGGTTTTTTACCGTGGCAAATACACCAACGGTTTATAGCCGTGGCCAGTTTTTTTTTTTGCCACTGTTTTAGGCCGTTGGTACTTATAGCCACGGTTTTAGGCCGTGGCAACTTAACCAACGGTTTAAAACCGTGGCCAAGTCGGCGTGGCTAAACGGGGTTTTTGGTGTAGTGATTAAATACATATTTACTTATTAGGATGACATGATTGCCTCGTTGAGGAACTAAATTATTTAAATTGTAATTAGCCTTATACATTCGCCTCGTGGAGGAACTATCTGTTTTGCTATTTTGTTGTACTGTATTTCCATGTCATGCCATGTTATTTTCTCTTATTGATTTTTTTGGGAACGGAAAATTTCACACCAGCTTAATTGCTGACCCAAGTGGGCTTTGGCTTCTTGGGTACATTCCGTTGGGAGCCGACTAGCTTGTTTCAGGATTTAGTAGTTTCGGCGTGCTCAGAGAAGTTCGTTTCGTACGCAACGAGCATTGATGGGGAGTTGTACGTTGTTCGAGAGTTTAGGTCATTTTGTTTATTATGTGACAATTTAATCTTTTGTAATAGAACTTGGAGTTATTATTTATTATTTATTGGGAGAGATACATTTGTGATTAGTTGAACTTATTAGAGTTGGTTCTATGAGATTTAATATATTTTCCTTCATTTTGTTGGGGTTTTTAGATCATTTGTTTTATTTCCCTCTAATCTGGTAAATTGTGCATTTGATTATTTCTCGTAGATGCCAACTGTTACTTTTATTGAATGACATTCATGTCCCGAATTTTGGGAAAAACGGATAATCCCATGCGGATATTTGGATTTCTTTTTTCTTGAAAATAGGGGCGTGACAACAAACTTCCCTCTAAATCTCATTCTTCGCCTTAAGGATGTAGATAATTCTTAACACTCTGACCCGAGCTTAGTGGACAACGTCCCCAACAACAACTTCCATAACATCTTCTCTTTTTCCCGTCCTGAACCCGATCCGGATATCATCTCCTTGTTCAATTGGTAATCTCGGTTGAAGATAATGAAGCCCTTACAACTGTTCCATCTAACTCAGAGGTCCATGCAATTATTTTTGACATGAGTCATAAGACCTATGAATTGGATGGTTTTTATGCCTTCTTTTTTCAGTACTACTTGGATATTGTGAAATCTGATGTCCTTGAAGTGGTAAAAAGAATTTCATCACTCGCCAACTGAACCCCAAGCTCAATGAGACTTTTGTTGCTCTTATTCTGAAAGTCAACAATCCTGTCACTCTAGACAAATTTCGACTTATAGGGCTGTGCAATGTTATTTACAAAGTCATATCAAAAAAAATTTGTTAACCACATCAAACCCCTTCTTGAACAAATAATCTCTCTTAACCAAGGGCTACATGGTTGTTCTATAGCAGATAATGTTAGTCATGCCCATGAAACCTTCTTTCATATGAAGCACCACCGTAGGAAAAAATATGCCTGGATGGCGATTAAAATTGACATGGCAAAAGCCTATGATAGAGTGGAATGGACGTTTCTATCTCAAATTTTAACACAATTGGGTTTCTCGAAGGACTGGATCCAAATGATCGATCAATATATTTCCACTCCCACTCTTCAGGTTTTACTTAATGGATCTCATATCTCTTAGATCAAGCACTTGAGAAGTCTTAGACAAGGAGATCCATTATCGCCATATCTCATCATTCTTGTCTCAGAAGCCCTTTCCTAGCTTCTAGTTAGAGCCAAGTCCGAGGATATCATCAAAGGTATTAAAATCAAACGTCACTCCCCTTCTATCAGTCACTGCTCTATGCAGATGATCTCATTATTTTTTGCCAGCATCCTTAGCTGAGGCCCATGCTGTTACAGACATTCTTAATAAATATTGTCTGGCTTTTGGCCAAGGGGTTAATTTTGATAAATCTTTGGTGTTCTATAGTTCCAATGTTCATCCTAAACACTCTAAGATGATTAATAGGATATTGGGGTCAAAATTTTACAATCCGAAGGACAAATATCTTGGAACCCCTCTCATTTTCTTAAAAAGAAATCCAGTGATTTTCAGTTCCTGCTTGACAAAGTTCTCACAAAACTTTCAAGTTGAAAATCCAAAGTTCTCTCCCAAGAGGGTAGAACTACTATGATCAAGGTCGTCCTGAATTTGATTATTATTTATACTATGCAAACTTTTCTCTTGCCGTGCACTATTACCTCAAAGCCTGACAATCTGTCTAGGAATTTCTAGTGGAACGGTAAGGCTGATAGCCACACTAACCATATGTGCACTTAGGATCGCATATCAAAGCCCAAAGTCCTTGGTGGTCTCAATATTCCTTTCAGCAGGAACAATAATCTCGCCTTGCTGGCGAAAAATATGTGGCTTGCACTTTCAAACCCTAACAATCCTTGTGCCAGTCAACTTAGAGCTCTTTATTTCAATAATAAGAGTCTCTTCCAACTTTACAAAGTTTTTTCTCTAGCTTCCTTCAGCTGAAGGAGCAATCTTTCAGCCCTGGCAAAAATGAAACGCCATGTCCTACGCAAATTAGATCTGGTACAAATGCAAATCTATGGTACGATTGTTGGGTTAAACTAGGATTCATTCTCGTTGAATGTTTCTCTAATACGAAAATTCCCAATTGCTCCAACTCTATCTGTGACCTCTGGATTTCTAACTCAGGACAACAAGCCCTATAGAATATCGAACTGCTTAATGCTCTTTTACCGAACCTGTGGCCTTAGATATCCAGAATATCCTGATCCGCTCCTCGGATTGCCCAGATCAATTGACCTGAACCTTTGATAAAAAGGGAACATTTTTTGTCAAAAGTGCGACGAAAGCCTTCTTTTTCGATCTTTCAGAAGGTTCTACCTCTCGCCCTCCTTTTTCTTCCCTGGATAAAAAGATTTTCCGAGAGGTGTGGATAATCAAGGCTCCTCCATCGGTCGTGTTCCTTTTTCTGGAAAATTGGTCAAGACATACTCCCCACATCCCTTCTCTGAACTCTGTCACAGAAACGATTACAAGCCACAATCAACTGATCCAGGCAAAACTTTTTGCAGTCAGAAACCATAGCCTTAACACTAGATATCTCCTTGCTAATCCCCTTTATGACACTCTCAACCCAGATACTATCTTAGTCACCTATGATGCCAATTTTTTTGCCTCTTCACAGCAACGAGCTTTAGGGGTTTTTTCAACTACAAGTCAAGTGCTTGCTCGGGTAGCAGATCCTATTGCCGGAAAAGTTATGGACAGTACAATGGCAAAATGTCATGCGGCGGAGGCAGCTTTGATGCTAATACATGCTCGACAATGGCGGACATGTCTTTTTCTTGGAGATTCCGGAATACTCCACTCTATCTTACAAGAATCTCATATGGACACAAGAACAAGGATGAACTGGGCATGGATGCCTATTATTAGTAACATCAGATGATTGTTGACATTAAATAAATTTTGGTTTTGTACTTTTAGAACTCAACTATGAGGCTTACCATCTAGCTATAAACACCAACATTGTACACAACAATATTAATATATATCTATGCTTTCATAAAAAAAAAAATTTGGTTGAAACGAGTGGATTAAGTTGAGAAATAACATGTACAAGTTTGATGTATTACGGCAGTAGAGATGTTTTTAGAAAAAAAAATCTTGGGGGATTATAAGAAAATGACTAAAGAATTGAAAATAAATATATAAAAACCAAGGCACCTGTAACCTTTATTTTTTATTTTTATGGATCATTCATTTCCTCCATTGGATCGAATTAAGATTAGGGACAAAACATTGCACAATTGGCTGAATTTCAGTGGAGGTGATACAATGTGAGAAGATAATCCTCATTCCAAGAATTTTAACTATAACTGTTTCAACTGATTAACCAGGCAAAAATTATTTGAATGAGGGTGTGAAAATGATTCAATTATCACCAAGTCTCCAACCATATCGTCATCATCATCAAAGCCCATTCCCGATATTTTCGGGGTCGGCTATATGGATTTTGGTTCTTCAAGCAATGCGGTCTTCTCATATATTATCGCCTAATCTAAGCTCAATGATATCTTCATTCACCGCCTTCATCCAAGTTTTCAACGGTCGTCCCCTCCGTTTACACCCTCCATTAACTTGCCAATCTATACATTTTCTAATTGGCGTCGTGCTTGGTCTCCCCCGCACATGCCCTTGGTCCTCTATGGGCGCTACATCTAAGTATCTCATAATTCTTTCATTTCTAATTTTATCCTTACGAGTTTTACCACACATCCAACTTAACATATGCATTTCTGCTATTGCCATCTATGCGTATGTTGTCTCGTAGTAACCCAACATTCTGAACCGTATAGCATGGCTGGTCGAACAATTGTCTTATAGCATTTCCCTTTTAGCCTTGCATGCATCATTCTATCGCATAATACTCCTGACGTCATTCTCCATTTCAACCAACCAACTTTAATCCTATGGTCTACATCTTCTCCAATAGCCTCATTTTTTAAATTATAGATCTTAGATATCGAAAAGCCTCACATTCTGGGACCTCTACACATTCGATCTCAATTGCATTACTTCTCCCTCATGGTTCACAACCAAAGTTTCACACTAGATATTTCGTCTTCGAATGGCTAATTCTAAAACCTTTACTCTCTAAAGCCTCCTGTCACCTATCTAATTTCTGACCTAAACCTTCACTAGTCTCATTAATTAAGACAATATCATCTACAAATAACATGCACAAAGGTACATCTTCTTGGAGATGTCTCGTCAACTCATCCATAACCAAAGCAAAGAGATATGGACTTAACGCCGACCCTTAATGTAGTCCTACTGACACTAAAAATTCACTGGACATCCCACCTACTGCGCGAACACTTGTTACAACCCCTTCATACATATCCTTAATGAGTGAGTCTCAATAAATAACTAGGTAACGGTGAAAGCACTTAGGAAAGTTGGGTTTCCATGACATATCTATGAAGTAAAAAGAAAAAGTGGCTCATAATTTAGGAAATAGGAGGATGATTTTCTGGACAGCCAGGAAAAATTTGCATTCGGTATTCTGTAGCAATCTGCTAACATTCTTTTTACAACAAATCTGAAAATTTTCAAACAGGATGAGATCGCTGTGCTGACCATTGCAGAT
This sequence comes from Berberis thunbergii, assembly GCA_003290165.1. Taxonomy (NCBI): domain Eukaryota; kingdom Viridiplantae; phylum Streptophyta; class Magnoliopsida; order Ranunculales; family Berberidaceae; genus Berberis; species Berberis thunbergii. The sequence continues at coordinate 83,089 of QNQO01000274.1, read as the reverse complement.
ACTGGGAACAAGTGCTGCAGATTTTCCTCATCCAAAATGTAAAATGACTTGACTAATGACCCGTAATTATAGCAAAAATATACATTGAGACATTCTTAATATATAAAATCACTCCTGTCCCATCTGAGGTATTACTTGATGAAGGTAAAGATTTTGAACACAGTCTCTCTGCAATAAATTATAAAAATTGAAGAAATAAAACAGGAAAAGAAGATGATCGGAACCTTCAAACTACATTTTACGACTTAGTGAAGAGTTCATACAGCTTAACTTGATTTATAGATCATAACAAGTGGGCGAGTACCGCATTATTTACTGAGACTCACTTCATATAACATATATATAGAGGATATAGCTAGGCCTTTGAGTAGGTAGGCATCCAGGTTTTGGAAGCTCTTAACTACAGTCTTTTATGAGGCTTGAATCAACATCATTTGGCTTTTCAAATTCACCAGACCATTTCACCAAGCTTTCTCCATTACCCTTGGAAGTAACATAAAACTTGGCTTTGAAATTCTTGAAAACGTTTGCTAATTCACCATCGATGATACTATAAGCGACCATTTTACTTGCATCATTGAACTCATCGATCCTCTCCTTCGAAATGTTGATAGAGGAACCCCTATAGATGAAAAAACACAACAAAAACATGGTTTAGGTTCAAGATAAGAGAAAAAACTAAAATATGCACAACAACACAATATTATGTACCTTGTGCATATTTGGCAAGCTTGACAATTCCTGCAGTTTTCCCATCTCCTTCGAAAACTTCGATGCTCTTGTATTGGTTAGGTAAGATCTTGGGGAAGAGAGTGTTGGACTCCTTGAGGCTTTCTACCGTTGATGGTAATATGAAGTCCTGAACATTGTAATCAGTACAGAATGAAATAAATTGCCTGGAAAACTCCAAAACAAATAATTTAGAGAAACCAATTAACCCCGCCATTCACTATGAACCAATTGATTTTCCATGTCATCACAAGAGACGAACAACTCCAATTTAAATGCACACAATGAAAAGTGAAAGTAAGCTTGGTATACGTTCAATAGAATCTGAACTCCCAAGTAATTACATTTGACATGCATTTAATGGCGGGTTTATGGTTAGCGGATGAAGAGATGCCATTCTTAAATGAAACATGAATGTACATGCTGTTAATGAGTAGTTATGGCTGTCGGTCTGTTTGAGCATCCAAAGAAGATATTGGTTTGATTAAATCTTTGCGAGTTGACACAGTGAAAATGAGTAAGTTTACCTAAGTTACCTGCCTATAATGGCTAATCAGTACACACCATATTCTGTTATACTTCTCCAACTAATTTATGCAACTTTTTCTTCGTTTATACTTCTCTACCCTTTTTAATGTGATAATTTATGATTTCTATGTTCAACAAAAGAGTTCATCTGTTTCTGATCTTGATACATTTTCAGTTGTTCTCTCTATGAAGTACGAGATGTAGAGAAACAAGTCAAGCAAATAGACGAGAGTTATCAGATTTACCCCTCAGACCTATGACAGTTGTAGTGTCCTGATTCTAAACTGCAAACACTGGCTTCTTCACTTGTGAACAAAAAGAGAGAGAACAGCTTCCATGCTTACTGGTTTCTGTAAACTTTACTACCTCAGATTACCTGAATCATTGAAAACCCTAGCTAATCTAACTAGCGAACAGATATGATCTAAAATAAAATAGATCCGTACACTTTTTTGACAATTTGGTCAGCATAATAAAGAAGCCTAGATGATAAAGTCTGAAATTTGAGCGTGGTGCATCTTCATGAAACTGGTATTGTTTTAGTTTGGGGACCTAAGAAATGTTTCTCAGTTGAACTTTTAGCATTATCCAAAATTTGACTGAAGAAATAGATACAGGATAGCATTTAAATGCGACAACAGGTTTCTAATACAACACCTTCTGTTCTCTATATTAATCATCTATTTCTTCAGTAAAGCAATTTTCCTCAATACAGAAATGGTTTTGCAGAAAATTGCTTCTTGGACATAGATATCACCAAGTAACAAGAGAGGTGTGGGATCTAAAGTTCTGAAATATGAATCCATTTTACTGGAAACTTGAACTTACCATTTGACTGACAAAAAACTCAACCGCTGAGCATGGATTCCTTCACATTGAATTAGTTGGATGATCTGTCATCTACGAGAGTAGTATCCGAACAATGCGTAAGGGATGAAGTTTTGAGTGAGTGCCAACATTTTACTAGCAGAAACAAGGCAAGTAACTGAGGAAAAATTAAAACGAAAAAAAAATTCCTCTATTTCACATAATATACAACAGTTAATAAGGTAACAAGTAGAATCAATCATGACAGAGTACATGAGACTAAATGATTTTCTCTTATGGTGAAAATTTTCATACCACTTACGTATACTGAATTTATCTGTAGCAAAAGATACTTGGATTTTGCAGGTGTCTTGACCATGGAAACTCATGAAACAATATTATCCTCCAACTGTGAGATAACCGACTCTGATGTGTTATTCACAATGGGAAATTTCTTGTACATCAAGTGCTTACGACGCTGAAGCATTAACAGGATTAAGATGTTATCCGTCTTGATGACATTGTAACCTGCTTTAGTATACATCTTGAATGGTGCTGTATCAATCATCCTGCAATGCAAGTAAACCTCATTTGAAGTAGTAGTCATCTGGGATATCAGTTCTTCGCATGCCTTCAGAAGATTCCAACCAATGCCCCGCCTGTAATATTTCAGAAGAAACCTTCAGAATGATATCTCTCTCAGATATATTCAGCTAAACAATGGCAGCGCTTTTTTATTTTCTATTTTCGTTGAAATAAACCTACTTTATCCAAAGTCCAAAAGATGGTTCAGCTAGCTTTTATCAATGAGTATGTAACCAAGAGTAGGTTTCAAATTCATGGGATGCTAAGGGTGAAATATGTCCCAGATGCAATATGAACAAGTTTACGAATTTCGGTCAAGTGTATCAATTTCTTTTATGCGATCCCATCCATTTTCAGCGTATCATAATAATAAATGCCTTGTTATTATCTCTGTCAGGTATGTAGGAACTTAAGAATTCTCTTAGGGAATTCGAAATTTGCAAGAGTTGTCACTATTTCATACTGATTAGACAATCCTTAGGGTGTGTTTGGTTGCATGGAATCCTATGTTATGGGAATCTATGAGGGGAACCCTACATTTTAGGCTAAATTGATATATCACTCAACATCCGCCATTTGACTACCATTTGATTTTGTGATCAATGGTGAAAATGAAATTTCCATGAACATGAAAAAATCACTCCTTGATCCCCCAAGGCATGTGATTCTCATGTTCATGAGACTTCCATTCCCACCATTGATCACAAAATCAAATGGTGGATGTGGAGTGATAAATCAATTTAGCCTAAAATGTAGGGGTCCCCTCATGAATTCATATGGCATATGATTCCATGCAACCAAACACACCCTTAGATGTACAACATGCTAACCTACTATCATAGTCATCCACCCAAATATCACACCTAATATGGTCAAATGGATTACAACACTGAATTGCCTGCAGTAAGAAGTTTTGCCTTCACTTTTCTTTTTGTTAACTAATGGTGCATTTGGTTGTATGGAATCCTATACCATAGGAATCCTATGCCATAGGAATCCATGAGGGGGGGCCACCTAGATCTAAGCTAATTTGGGGTAAACTCACAAATCCAATATTAGATTTTGTGATCAATGGTGGGAATAAAAGTTCCATGAATATGAGAATCACATTCTTGGGGAGACTAAGGAGTGTGATTGCTATGTTCATGGGACTTCCATTCTCACCATTGATCACAAAATATAATGGTGGATTGGTGAGTGAACCTCGCACCTCATGAATTCCCATGGCATAAGATTCTATGCAACCAAACACACCCTAAAATTAATGATCACATATGGAAAGAAAATGTGGTCAAGCAAAAATAGTAAAAGCAATAGATAGAGGCTAGAAATCGAAGATACTCTTCCACTATAAACTATCAATGCTTCCCCACTCTGTTGCTTCTTATCACACTAAGCTTGAGCTATGTTGGAATGAACTACCTTTGCATATGCCTACAACACCATTACATAGTATGCCATGGCACGCTAACAGTGGGTTTGAGTTGGCCAAAATATGACACGGTTAATTAATGAGTCATGCTTAATAACTGTGTCAGAGCACGACCATGTTGGGTTTTGATTTGAGGTGTTGACAAGGATGACATGGAGCCAACCTGTTCGCTACTCCGGACATTCGTGTCAAGTGACATGACTAAATCCATATGACACACCTAACTTTGATATAAATAAGTTTTAGAACTTAATTATTGTAACCGTATACCGAAATTGAATGGTAAATAACTAATCATAAGTATATATAGAAATTGAATAGTAATTAACTAATTACAGTTTTATAAGTATAATCGAAGTTAAGTATCAAAACGTGTCCTCGGTCATTGATAAGCCTTCGAGTATTGAATGTAGTTGCTTAGATGGACCGGATCGAAGCAAAAGCAAGTCTTCATGCAAGATCAAGGTGATGGATCGGAGCAAAAGCAAGTCATGTGAGATGGAGGTGACTTGGATGCTAAGTGGCAATAACGATGTAGCTTTTGGGCACGGTTTGGTTAACCATATGGGATCAATGATGTAGCCTTCGGGCATGAATAAATAAATAGGTCAATGACCCAATTTATTATTATTATTTTAGTATCAAAATCGTGCCAATGACCCGCCCGCCTTTGTCTAGTTGTGTCAATCAGTTCAAATGTGCCATTAACCTGACTTGACATGGCTGGTTAATCGTGTCAAGTCGGGTTGTCATGGGTTTGGAACTTTTTTCCAAGCTTATAACTGTGTCGGGTTTAGGTTTGCTTATTTGACACGAGATTTTAATTTGACACGATTTGATTATGACAAGACACGCTCCATAGGCACCCCTATATTCAAGTCATCAAAGACATCTCGATGTCGCAATCTCAAAAAGTTTGGTCACACTTATATATAGCACTCTTGTTTGATTGGCTACTAGTATTACAAGTCAACAATAAAACTGATGGTCAACCATCCAACATAAATATCACCGTCAACCCCATATGATGCTTGGAGACTGATGTCGATATAGACACACATACGGTATATGAAGATATGAAAAAAATTCTTTGAAATATAGAATAAAATACTGCTACCAGTAGTGATGATACACCAAAACGGTCACACCCTTAAGCCATACACGTGTCATGGTGATCTTGAAAAATTATGGGCCCCAACGTCAGCCTAACACTGATCCGCCCCAAGCGATTTTAAGCCCGCCCAATGCAGTCCACCAAACAGACCCAAACTCCTACAGCTTGCTAAGCACACATGTCTCACAACGATCCTCAATACCCGTAAGTCCTGACAAAGCAAGTATCTCGAGGATCAGCTTCGGATAGGCAACTACAACAACTCTTCACTTCCATTTAGGAAGCAAAAATCAGAGTACATTCTACACAGGAAAACCTCTTTGTACGGATTGCTATCGAATTGGGAACTGTCTCTCGCATATCTAAGAGCACAGGGCTAATAAGAAAGTTCTCTCCTACAACACGACTCATAATTAGCGAAGGATCTTTACGAAGATCTCCTTCCTAAACTACACCTTCGATGGTCTGGTAGAACCAGGACTTCTGCACTATAACTAAGACATGAGGTTGGTAAGCTAAGGTATAGTACAAATTCCTTGTTTACAACATTCCACATTCCTCGAATCCCTGTCTAACTTTAGCATCGGAATATTATCGGTTACCACAACAGTGGTCTGTAGCTCACGTGTATTACTTGTGCAGGTCAGCATGACTAGGTCAAAGCAGGGAGTGGAAAACGACTGCATCAGTTTGGCGTCATCTGTGAGGACGACAAAGTTCCTAACCTTTCACTAGCATCATTTCCCTTCAAAATATAGAGAGATAGTGACCATTAGATCACACAACAACAGAGAGCAATGGCACACGTCAAACGCTAAGGCTGGTGTTGTACTGCCATTTTTCGCGGGTCCAGTTATGCACGGGCAGCATACTTATGGCCCCGCACCGACAACAACAACGACAGACCCCAAGATAGATATGTTGTCATCTCAAATATAGCAGATCGCCAAAGCGGTGGAGGCTCTTGCACGACATAACCTTCCACCTGCTAATAGAGACCGGGAGCAGCATGGGTCTCCGTCTCCGGAGGACGGCAGTGAGCAAGCACAAGAGAATCAAACCCTCGTTAGTTCTCATTGGACTAGAGGAGGTTGCGATTAACGCGAAACCAACCGCAAGGGCAAAGAGGCTCGACCCTCAGAACCTCTTCCGCAGAGGGGCACACGACCCAGACGTGTTGTACCGTCTCTTTGTCCTACCATTCGTGGATCGTATTATGAATGAGGCCCTTCCGAAGAAGTTCAATCCTCCAAAGCTCAACTTCACCGACGAAACCACCGACCCATTCGACCATTTGCGCCATTACCAGCATGTAATGGCTCTCAAAAAATGATCGGAGTCGGTGATGTGCAAGACTTTTCCCACTAGCTTGAAGAAGTCGGCACTAACATGATTCCACAGCCACCCGTCGAGGTCAATCGACTCCTTCAGGACGCTGGCAAATGAGTTCCTAACACATTTCATCAGGAGTCAGCATTTCCAAAAAAGCCTACATTACATATTCTCTCTAAAACAGAAATCCAGTGAGACGCTCAGAGAGTATGTCACACGCTTCAAGAACGAGCTGACACTCATTGACGGTTCCAGCGACGACACAGCCGTGACAGCTTTCACCGCGGGCCTGAAGGAGGAAAAACTCTACGAATACCTCACCCTAGAACCCCCTTTAGACATGACGGAGCTCTTCAAGAGCGCCCAACACATTACCTTAAAGGAGTTTTGAAGCCTTCCGCTCCGAAGGACAAGGAGGGAAAGAGACGCGAGGATGAAGAAATGAGCAAGAGCAAGCGTAGTGACAACATGTAAGACCCTAGCCGATCCAGGCCAGAAAAAGCATCCAACTACGTTGGATCTAGAGTCGTGACACCCCTCAACTTTGGCCTATCGAACATACTAAACTCCATGAAAAACTGGAAAGATCTGAAGTGGCCCCTAAAATAGCGCGGAATACTGCTCGTACCACAAGGAAGGCGCCATGATACCAACGACTGCAAGTCTGCGATACGAGATTGAGTACTGGATCCGCAGGGGCAACCTAAAATAATTCCTGAACTCTGAAAAGCGACCAGAACAATCCAGGGATCAGGGGGAGCCAGTCAAATAAATAGAAAAGGAGACTCCGGGCATAATTTGTCCTTCATGGAATCAGACCGAATGAAGACCAATCGCACATGTCCCAACTGGATATGCGGACAAGGACAAACGCATTTGCTACTCGAGGATTCAAAGCCTCACTCCCACCTTGACTTTTACGAACAAAGACCTCGCAGGATTCCGAGCGCCGCACAACAACGCCCTAGTCATCTCGATCTCCATCGCAAGGTGGGGGGTGAAGAAAGCTCTGGCGGAGACAGGGAGCTCACTCAACGTCCTGTTCTACAACCTGTTCCGCAGTATGGACCTCAAAGAGAAGAACCTGACGTTTTCAGGCTACCCGGTGATTGGGTTCAGCGAAAAGAAATGTTTTTCGATCGAGAAGATAAGGTCAACAGTAGTGGCAAGATAACCACAACTGAAAAAGGTCTTGTTTATAGACTTCATGGTAGTAGACGCACTGTCTACCTACAACCTTATCTTGGGGATACCATGGCTCCACCAGATGATAGAAGTAGTCTCTACCCTTTACCAATGCGTTAAGTAAACCGCTAACCACTCTGAATAAATGATACGTGGAGACCAACCTACGACACGAGGCTACCATTACGCTGCACTAAAAAAAAATAGAATGTTCCAAGGTCCAACCGGATCACATGGAATAGTCTGAACCAGAGCCAGGCCTAATGATTGCAGACGCATCACTTCACTGCGCGGGTGTAGATAGTTTAGAAGGTGAGAGCCTAGTCAGTCCCAAACTAATTACGACGGCTTGCCACTGGACCACTGCTCTTCAGCGTGGTCGTCGAAAACCCCTAAATTTGTAGCTTGATGCGCACAAGTGTAGATGATTTGGAAGGTGGGAGCCTAGTCAGTCCCGAACTGATTCCGACGGTTTGTCACGGAGCCATTGTTTTCAGCCTGGTCGCCGAATCCTTTCGTCTCGAACTTGTAGCCCTCACTGTGCGGGTATAGATGGTACGAAAGGTAGGAGCCTAGTCAGTCCCGAACTGATTTCGACGACTTGCCACCGGGCCATTGCTTTTCAGCCTGATCACCGAACCCGTCGTTTCAAACTTGTAGCCCCCACCGAGCGGGTATAAATGGTTTGAAAGGTGAGAACCTAGTCAATCTCGAACTGATTTCGACGGCTTGCCACGAGGCCACTGCTTTTCAACTCAGTTGTCGAATCCCTAATCTCGAACTTGTAGCCCCCACCGTGCGGGTATAAATGGTTTGAAAGGTGGGAGCCTAGTCAGTCCCGAACTAATTCTGACAGCTTGCCTTAAGGCCACTGCTTTTCAGCCTAGCCGCCGAACCCCTTTTGTCTCGAACTTGTAGCCCCCACTGCGCAGGTATAGATGGTTCGAAAGATGGGAGACTAGTCAGTCCTTGACTGGTCGATGGCTCGCCACGGGACCACTGCTCTTCAGCATGGTCACCAAATCCTTATTACCCGAACCTGTAGTCCACTCTGTTCGGACATAGATGGTTCGGAAGGTGGGACACCCAAGATAAAATTGTTTTCATTAAGAAAAGGTATAGAAATAGAAGAGTTGAGCTTAACGGATGAAGGAGCAGGGGTCGCGTCCATACACGCCACGACCTGAGCATCAGGGTCCAAACCGCCCTCTTCGTCCGACGACGCAAAGGCAACAACAAGTCTACATACGACATCCTATATTGGCCAAGATCCCATTCCGAATGCTCCTCCTTCATTAGCGCTAGTAGCTCCAACCTGCCGTGTACGATCAAGCGAAACTCGCACTTGCGTTGTTCCTGCAGAAGCTCTTCATCTCGCGCCTTCGCATCAGCAAGTTCACGCTCCAACAACTCCAACTTGCCAGTCAACGTATCAACCTGAGACTGCTCTGTAGCCAAACTACACTTCCTGAGCTCGTGCGTCTTTAATTCGAGCTGGTCCTTGACCTTCCTTGCCTCCCGAGCAATGAACTACATATTGGACTCTAATTGTTACTTCTGAGCAACCCAGTTAGCCTTCTTCAGGAACGATCCCGCGCGAATCGGCACCAGCCGCCATTGCAACCCTCATCAACTGCTCATTCAAAGCTTCTGCCTGCACAACACCGAGATTCGACATGTCGTCGACCACTGTAAATCACAAGTAGTCTTTCTCCCAGCCAGATACATCGGCCTCCGCCCTTACAGACCGATCAGACTCGCGCTCTTCACTCACTAGAGCGGGTCGTGTTGAAGACAACCCAGTTCTGATGCAAGACCTCTTCAAACTCACAAAGGAAGCAAGTGTCTCAGACGACTCCTCCGCGTCGGACAAAACATAAGCTTTGGCCCCAGCGGCCTTCTTCTTGCTAGAATGGGCCCCATCTTCAAGCTTAACTTGCGATGTTCGGTAAAAGTGGGGCCACATGCCAGTTGTCCCACAGTCCATTGCGAATGAAGTAGGGAATGCATATAACATCCACCACGTTCCTCATCAACAAGCCACGGAACGTCTCCATAATGTTTTGCTCCTCTAGGGTAAGAGTAATGAGAAACCATCCTGCGAAAAAACACGAGCAACGATTAGCATGCAATCAAGCGCAACGAAACCAAAAGAAAAAGTTGTACTTACGGAGTGGTCTGAACTCCTGCTCGAGTAAACGACTCCTCAACTGGAAGTATTTTGAATCCGTCGAGGCCAAGAAGTAATACTTCTGCCAAAATTTGAAGTCGTCTGGCAAATTTGCAAAGCAAGCCGGCGACATCATCTTACAGAAGGCGTTACTCTTCAACCGAGGAGAAGTCAGCAACTGGATCACTCATGGAGTCATGCGGATGCTAGCTTCCTTCACCCTAATTAGAATGAGAAAGATGATCCTGTATCCATTAGTTCCCAATTGGGCCGGAGGAATCCCAAGGAAGTTCACAAATTCCCAAATCATATCCAGAACGGGAAAGCGTACTTTGGTTTGAAGCATCCCCAGGTGTAAGCAGATGAACCCCGCCGGGTGGCGACATTGGCGTCTGGTCGCCCCTCTGAATAGACAACGGCAGGTCCTCAGAGACCCCAAACTTCATATGGATCTCAACAAGGTCGGGTTAAGAAAGCAACATGTTTTCAAAAAACTCAAGGCCCTTGGCCAAGGTTGTGCTATCAAGAAGGTTTTGTTGAGTCATGAAAAAAACAATCTTTTTAGTCGGAAGATGAACGAACAATATCTTCAAAAGCAAAGAAAATAAAAGGGTCAGAATCCGCGCAACAGATGACCTAGATAGAGATTAGGCTTCCACCACTTTTCATTAGAACTGACGCAAGTTCATTAAATGCAGCACACGGCTCAAGCAACGATTCATACTCAATCATCATGAGCGGCGTATCTTTTCAAGAGATGACTTAGCGAATCGATGTGACAGCCCACTAACTCGGGGAGAGTAGCTGAAGATACACCAAAACGGTCACATCCCTAAGCCATACACGTGTCATGATGATCTCGAGAAATTACGGGCGCCAACGTCAGTCCAGCACTGATCCGGGCCAAGCAGTTTTAAGCCCGCCCAATGCAGTCCGCCAAACGAACCCGAACTCTTATAGCTTGCTAAGCCCACACGTCTCACAGCGATCCTCAATATCCGTAAATCCTGACAAGGCAAGTATCTCGAGGATTAGCTTCGGACAGACAACTACAACTTTTAACTTTCAACTAGGAAGCAAATACTAGAGTACATTTCACACAGGGAAACCTCCTAGTACTGATTGTTTTCAAATTGAGAACTATCTCCCACATATCTAAGAGAACAGGGCTAACAGGAAAGTTCCCTCCTACAGCACGACTCCTTATTAGCAAAGGATTTCCACGAAGATCTCCTTCCTAAACTACGCCTTCGATGGCCTGATAGAATCAGGATTCCCACACTATAAATAAGACATGAGGTTGGTAAGATAAGGTACGCTACAAATTCCCTATTTACAACATTAAACCTTCCTCAGATCCCTGTCTAACTTTAGCATCAGAGTGTCATCGACCATCACAACGGTGGTCCGTGGCTCACGTGCGTTACTTGTGCAAGTCAGCAGAACTAGGTCAAAGCAGGGAGCGAAAACGATTGCATCAAGTAGGTATCAATAATAAACAATCCAACTTTCTCACAAATAAAATCAAGATATGAACATATGTTTGTTAAAGTATACTATTTGTAATTGTTGGTAGTATAAACAATCAAATCAAGAATGCACTTCAAAAAATAATGCCTGCAATGAATCACTGTTGCACAAAAAACCCTTTCATGAATTGAATATTGTGCACAAACTTGCCACCAAAAATTTCCATAAAATTAACCCAAATTGGATCATCAATACTGTTCCATGGTAGTAGAACTCATCTTGTGGTGGTGAATAGGCATAGGATCATAACCAAAATATTCAGATCTTCGTGATGGTACTATGATAGTACTAGCAAATCGTTGGAGTGCAAATAATCAGGGGTAATCAGGGACTTAAGCAAAATATTATAGCCAAGGAATGGAACAAAAATAGGAGCAAGGACTGGAAACGAAAGCATTCACTCCTACCTTACGAACTGAAATAGAATGGGTGAAGGGGGCATTGTTCGAAGGGGAAGAAATGAACGTTATTGGTAGGCCAGTCAAGGGTGGGGGTTTGGAGGGAGGGTGATCAGTGGGGTTGTCAACGGACGAAAATGGTGATCGATCGTTGGTTCGTGGATGGGTGTGGAGGGCTTCAATCAATTTGGTGAGAACTACCGGTGGAAAGAGGTTAAGACATTGACGATCGATGGCTAGAAAAGAGGGTGGAGGCGTCGATGAAGATGGAGGTGTCAATTGCTAAATGTGATATGGAGGTGTGGTGACTCACTGTGCGGACGCGTCGATGATCCATTGATTGTGATCGATTGTTGTTGACAGACTGTGGGGTTGTCCATAGTCTCTGGCGATCGACCGGTTGTGGAAGAGAAGGGTTGTGTGCAGTGATCGACAGGGTCGAATAAAGAGTGGATCAAACAGGAAAGGTGGCAATTAACGCCGCCAAGGATGGGCAGGAGGTCGATTGACTGTGAATCGACTGAAGGAGGTTGTGATCGACCGGTGGAGAAGGGACGACGTGGCATGTGATAGTGAAGGTTGGCGATGAATGTGACAAGAAGCTTGGACTTGTCATTGGGCGGTGGTTGGGAGGCAATCGATAGCGGGGATGGGCTATTGGCATTTGGCGTCGCCATCGACGATGCTGCTGGTGTTGGCACAAATTCTGCAAACACTTCCCTCAATCATGCTTTCAATTCTGCGAAGAACAGGTGCATTTCCTTATCAAAATCTCCATTTCTCATCTTCTTCCTTTGAACCTTTTTTAAATAAAATAAAAATCAAACGAACTAGAATCATTTGGTTCTTATACCAATTGATAGATTCGAACTAATAAAATAAACGAAATTGCAATAAATAAATAAAATTGCAGTAAACGAAATAAACGATAAACGTAATAAACTAATAATAAATAACTTTTATTCAATCAACCAACCAACAATGGGCAGCTTATGTCTTATTTATAATTAAGCTACTTTCCAAATCAAACTATAAGCCTATAAGGAAATAAATATGAGAACACCAATTTGAATCCTTATTATAAGATTAATAGAAATGTCTAATATTACTAAAATACTTATATTATTAATCAGTGTACGTCTAGGCACGCCTCAAGACGTTTTTACAGAATTTCGCCTCAAAGTGAGAAAATGCGGTACAGTGAACTAAGGCGTCTGCCTCGCCCGCCTTAGCCCAATAATGGTTGCATCCAGTCCAATTGTAGCAAAAAGATGTTGCAACCCACTCTATAATAGGTTTATGTTTTGTGGTGTAATATTTGATAAATTTGATAAAAACAAAATAAAACGTTTTTAAGTTTTGATAAATTAGTCATTTGTTTTTTGGAGAAAACATATCATATTATGATCAGTCTGTAATATTTTTCATAGCACAGTTTAATGATTTTTATGCTTTTAAAATACCAATAGTGATCATACTTGTGGATTTTTAACAACCATTTCAACAATTTCTTCTAACAAATGTTCTATTCTTTCAAGATTATTGATTTTTAATGATTTAGTGAATGTTTGCAAGTTACTTAACTCTTATGTAGTGCATTTTTCGCAATGCTATACAACTTTATTATATTTCCATTTCGATTCTAGGCAGTTGTGTCACTTTTTATACATATTTGCTTATGATACTTATCAAAATGATGATGTATACTACTATGCTAATATGTTTCAATTTATTATAAAAAAAAAATCTTTAAAAAATGTCCAGTCCACCTCACGCCTCACACATTTTCAGGCTTGTCCACCTTGCCTCCGCCTCAACGCCTTAACTACAATGTTCCTATGCTTTCATAATTCCATGCTAGCTTTACTTTTTATCCCAGAATAACCCGCGTTAAGTTAAAGCTATTATTGTTTAGGCCATTAATGTATTCAATTGTTTAAGTGGAACAAATGGTTTAGTATAGGGGCAAGTGGGGCAGCAACCCCACTGAAACTTAAATTTTTTATGCTATTATAGGCTTTTCTGTTTTGCCTTCAGATTTTAAAGCCTAATTGGCTACTACCTATCCTTTTTTATTATTATTCTATCCCCTAACTCTTTAAGTTTTTTGTCCCCGCCCCTCTGAAGAAGAGAGCCAAACAACCACTTTTCCTAAACCAACCATACTCATCTCCTTCTATCTTTAAAGTGTTTTCTCTTATGGACTTTATAAATTTAATTTTAGCACCTTGAATCTCCTTCAATTGTTGATCTTTTACTTTCACAATTGTTTATTAATATTAGGAAACCCCCGCGTGCTTGCTTTCTTCCCTTAGCACTAGTTAACCCATGAAATAATATGGTCTTTTTTTGGCTAGGATGGACTCACCTTAAAGGATTTCTGGCATACTGAAGGTCTTATTTATTTCCTACGTCACATACACCTTCCGGTGTTGATTTACTTTAGTGATGCAAACCTTGGATTTCTATGGGATATTCAAGGCTTATTATTAGAAGTTGTGGAAAAAATCATCGTTCTTTCTAGATTTTTAATGGAAATGTTGATGTTTCCATTAAAGGGTGTCATTCTTCCACACCCAGGTATCTTCCTCTGCCCTCGGATTGGAGGAACATCTTCTACCTACACTGAAATGCCAGAAACTCTCTATCACCCCAACAGATGAGGCTGCCCTACACAGATGATGATTCCGACCAGAACTTTCATTGCAAGCTCACTAGCATACCAAACTCTACCACCCACATACACTTCTTTGAAAATAAAGCATTTAATTGACAAAAAAAAAGTATTTTTAGAGGCTCATCAGTCACCAACCACCCAGATATTTTTAGAGAATATCTAGAGCATGTTTGGTCAAGGTTAACTATTGTCCATTCTTGACCTATTGTGATGCAGACTGGGCCAAATGTCTTATGACTACCATTAGTTTGAGGTTTTTCGAAAAAGGAGAAGACAAAATAAATTTTGAATCCACAAGAGAAAGGAAATAAAATTGAATAATGCAAGGAACTATACTATTGATTTGATAATTGAATACAAATCTCGTTTTTGCAGCTCCTTATATAGATAATTCCATCACAACTTGCTAGAATAGTAGAATCTTAACCGAACAATGAAAATGACTTTCCTAAGGTATCTATGACATATTAAGAACTTTCTAAGACTAGAAAAACTCTATTTAGACTCTTTCAGAGGCTTCTAAATAAGCCATAAAATCCAAACACAAAAATCAACAAATTTTATTTTTTTTAAAGTTAAACAACTAACACTTCCTAATACTATTTTACTAGGATTCAGAATTAAAGTTGTAGGTAGAAAAGGGATTTTCTATTTTGGCCGGGTCATTGACTTGACAAGGTTGACTTAGTCAATGCAGTAAACTTCTTGTCAATTTCATACTAGGTTGAACTAGTTGATTTTCATTTTTGCCTAGATGATGTCCTACCTCAGTCCCCGTTTTTAGAAAAAACTCGTCTTAGAGTTCACCAAAGGTACAACATGCTCATCACCATGAAAAGGAAACATATCTTTAACATTGAAAGTTTTAGAAATACGCATATCATCCGGTATATCAACTACATATGCATTGTCATTGATTTTGCGAAGGATAGGAAATCGACCGATCTTTTTCATCTTGAGCTTCTTGTAAGTACCAACACAGAATTTCTTCACAAAATAGACCACAACCATGTCTTTAACCTCAAAAGTTTGTTTTCACCGATGTTTATCTGCATCTTCTTCATACTTGGCATTGGAGGACTTAATATTCTTCTCGACTTCATCATGTAATTGACTCATTTTTTCAACCAAAGCTATCACTTAATTAGACTTCACAAGTAATAGACTTTGGTATCCCATGTAGACGAACGACGTCTTAAGAAATTAGAAAATTCAATTGTATCATTCGTCTTATACAAGGAATGAAGTGCACCATCTTAGAATAACGATCAACAAACCGCTAGGATGGAGCTATGCAGTTAAAAGGATAACGGGCCCATAACGATCCGGGAGCATCATATGTTACAACGGGATTTAACGAACTATTTTTTTAAAACATTTTTAATACCCTACTAAGTAATATAAAGCAAAATAAGTAAATACTAAATAACAAAGGATGTGTCGAAAACATCAAATTCAAAAAATCAAAACATCTAAATCAAATGTTTAGAGTAAAAATGGTTGAATTGAATACTAACTTCTCTGCGTTTATAATTTTGTTGTTGGGGACATCAATTGGTTGCCACTATTATAGTAAAAAGAAAAGGAAAAAAAAGGTACAAAAGAAAGAACTTACATACTACATTTACATAACATAGCAACAACAGCAGCAAGGTACACACATTGTCACTGCTTCATTCTCCTCTTCTTCTTTAGGTATTTGAAGCAAACATTAAAATGACATTATACAAATAACATTTTTTTCAATAACATTTATGGTCGTTATGGTGGTACCCATATACTAAACCCTGAAAATGCCAAAACGTAACGGCTCACCCTCGTTAAGCAATATAACATTTTTTATCGGCGTTATAACACCGTTTTAACTGCATAGGGATGGAGTTAACACCCCTTTGTGCTCGCAATAAACCCCCATAAAAAATCATAAATGTCAACCCATGGTGCATCAGGACTAGTAGTGGAGTGTAAAGGCCGATGTTTTGAGAGTGACCTTTGGCTTGTTGGCACACAAAACACTTTCTAATTAGCTCACCAACATCATGCTTCAAAGATGACCAATTGGTGATACATCAAAATAGACCGATCATCACGACTGTACACGTAGCATAGAAACTCATCACAAGAATATAACGTCCAATCTATTGGGCCAGCTCATAAAGCTCAGGAATAATAAATCCAATTACAAAGGCTTGCCATCGAGAAGACGTAAACAAGGCTCGAATCCAGGCACAAACGAATCAACGCCCAAATCCAGGCCAGACACGAGTTCTTTCATAAAAAAGAGGAATGTTATGCCAGAAAAGAGTCGTGGAGGGAGCTACGCCTTCACGGACATATCTCCGAAGACTGTAGGAATCACAACTAAAGTTGTAGACAAGGGAAAGGGATTGACTCGGTCGATACAGCAAAATTGTTGTCAATTTTCAGACTTGGTTGAGCCAACTGATTTTCATTTGTTTATAGGATGTCCTACATCATTTTTTATCTCAAGTTCATGGTATACCAAAAAACACCAGGCAAGTAGATTGTACAATATAACAGTTTTTGGATCTCCTTACAAAATAACTATAAATCAAACCTATAGGATTGGATTTTCGTTTTGTGAACCAAAGAATTCAATGAGGTCTAAATCCCATATCTCATGTTCCCACAAGCTATGGAGCAAGACTTGAAAAAGCTTTGGGTAAAGACCGACTTGAGTTTTTGTCTAAACAGGTGCCAATCATGACATCCGTGCTCCATCTTTAAAGAGGAGGCTAGAAAATCTCACCAGCTTCTCCTTAACAACATTCCATATATACCTTCCTACTTCCTTCCCTTGTTCAGTCCACATATCCTTTCCACATTCATCTATCTAGTGTTTTTACTAATTCATGTTAACTATTCTATATATTTTCCGTTTTAAGTACATTCAAATTATGTCATTATCTCACCCTTAAACATAATTAGTCTGTAAGCATCAAATATACTAATTAAGAGAAAGACACAACTCAACACCTTCTTTCTAATTATCACACAATTGTACCACAGATTGACAAAAGGCCACTACAATAACATTTCATAAAAGTGAAACAACTAGGAATATCAAAACCAATAGCATAGACCAGCTAACTAGTAATCAATCAAGCGACATAGAACCAATAATTGAGATAGGATATGTACCTGCGAAGTGAGTTCTTCACTGTCATGTTACATATATAAGGCGAATCTCTAGGCGGGTTGGGCGTGGGAGGATTAGTATTAGCACCTTTTTTATTGAATGAAACCTCCACAGTACCAGCCAATTCCTCTTCTCCACCCTCTTCTCTATAAAACCCAACAAGCGTGGCCATATTCGGCATTACAGCAATTCTTTCAAGCAAGTATTGTTTCACCAAGAACTCCACAAGGGGGACATAACTAAAAGCCATAGACATGGACTCAGCAAAAGATTCGGAGAGCAACCCAACAGTAATATCCATCTCCTCTCGCCTCATGACCCGAATCAACAAAGACCCGGACTCAAATTCATGAAAATAACGAAAATTTTCGAGAATTCGAAGCTTCTCAAGGTCTTGGGCAGTAAGAAACTGCCCTGTTCTTAATTGGTCATTGAGTAAAGAAGGTAAAGAAGGGTGTTCAGAAAGTGATGTAGGGGAAGAAGATTCAGAAGGGATTTGAGAATGTGATGTGGCGAATGAAGGGGTGAAGCTGAAATGGTTAAATTTGTGGAGAAGTAGAAGTGGGTGTGAATGTTTCGGGGATTTGGGAGTGAAGGACAGTGGTTTGAGGAAATGGGTGTTGTGATAAAGTGAATGTTTTTCTTGTTGTTGTTGTTGTTGAGAGTGTAAGGAGAAGGAAGAAGAAATGGTTGCGGCCATGGGAGATGGTGGTTTTGGGACTCGGAGAGATTGAAGAAAATGGTCGTTGCATACGAATCATCAATTTTTTTTTATTTTCAGTTCGGTCACCTCATCTTTTTACCAGATTTTTCTCCGTGCTTTGGGCTTGAGATCTGAAAGTTTCTTGTTTTGTATCAAAGACATCCAATAATAGCCGGGTACGCATAGTTTCGTGGATACCCTCTTTCCATGGAGACTACGATCCAAAAATGCTAAGAAATTAGGTTTTTGTAATCATGTTTTGCAATCAAGATGATGTGTCATGATTCGGAAAGAATGATAAATTTCCAAAAATTTTATGTGTATCTCAAAGTTGTAAAAAACTCCTCTAACGACCCACATCATCCTAGTTGCAAAACATGTTTACAAAACATGATTTCCTAGCACAACACCAAATCTTTAGAATAAATGGTGGTTTTATATATATGGGTTATTTTCCTTTTATGTCTATTTTTGTTTGGCATCCAAAAATTTGTGTATTCTAGTTTCACACCCACTTTGAGTCTTAACTATTAGGTTAAAGACATTGACTAACTTAAGTCATCTATATTTTCCTTAAAGACCAAATTACCCATATTATTGAAGTCGTGTTTATTTATGTATCTCGAGGCAACCTTAATGTTTCCCCAGATCTCTTCTCCTAAAACAAATTTTCCAAAATCTCTTTTCCGACAATGATCAACGGTTGCAACGAACGACAAACAAAATAATAAGGTATTGGTTGAGTACAACATCTTGAGGAGGTGAAACCCTTGAGGGAGTTCGTCAATGTGTAACCTAATTTGCAAGAGAGTTCAATCAGAGCTTTCAGTTGAGTGAGGAAGTCAATGTGTTTTGTACGGATGGGTATTGACGGAATTTGTTCAAGATCTTGAGAGATGGGATTTTAAGGAGGAGGAAGAAGAGAGTTGCTCGACTGATTTTTTTTAAGGTGAATAACAATCCTTTTTACAACTCGAACAACAACTAAGAGCACATGCAATGGTAAAAGTTAAAATAGAGGATCAATCATCCACCATTTTAACCAAAAGTTAAATTTAGGGGTCCTATATTTCTCCATCACTCCAATCACATCCCATATTTTAATTTTTTTCATCATTATTTAAATATATCTTCCACTTTTTCATCCCTCTATTCCTTTTGTTTTGATTTTTTATTTTGTTTTTAATTTGAAAATTAAAGATTTGGAATATTTAACGAAAAATAACTTTTAGGGCCTACTTTTTTCACAAAATAGACAATTTAGATACCATAGTTGATGTAATAGCTAATTTGTACCTACCTTTATATTTTGATGACCAACAATGATTATTTCATTAACCCATGTTAACTCATAAAGTTATATGACATATTTATCCTTCCTAAAAAAAAATAGAAAACCTAATTTTATATTGTTATAACCAACAAAAATTAATGATTTTTATTTTTTATTTTTTATTTTTATAGATATTTTGTGTCAAATTTCTTTTTTTTCTTCAATACTTAGGACCATTGATGCTAAAAATAATCAACAAAGAAGTTGTAAGCGTGGCAACGGTGATGTCAAAGTTGAAGAAGCAGGAAATCTCACATTTTCCCAACTTTCTCCAAGTTCAATTATTGGTTTCTTGAAGAATGTAGGCTTCCATCAATTTATTAGTCTCCTTAAACATTTAGAATTGGTAATGAAACTATTACATATTAAGTCATTTTTTGTGCAAAAAAGAAATCAACAAATGATCTGCCATCTAGAAAATCTATGGATTTGCGGTCATTGATTGTTGGTAGTGAGAAAGGTGGTTCCCAAACCTCTAATTACACATATGAACTCATTAATCAAACTTAGATGCCCAATGGGCCTTCAAAGTATCATCTGTGTGTATAATGATCAAAGGATATTGTAAACTATTGAAAGAAGAAGTTGGCATGAGAAGCATAATCAAGTGAAGCTTTTGGGATTATGGGTGAGTCCATTTTTTTACAGGATTAGATGGGCACTTGAAATCAAGGGAGTAAAGTACGAAATTGTTTACCTTATGAAAAGTTTACCAAACCTTAGCATAATAATATTAACTTGTCAATCAATAAAAATTTATAAAAACTTATAATTTGTTATTCATAATTAGAATAATTAATATCGATACCTATGAACAGCATGGGGTAGGAGGGGTTAAGGTTAAAAAAAATCATTAATAAAAAAATTCTTGTTGGTCATAAAAATATAAAATTATGTTTTTTTAAAAAAATTGTAAATATGTTCTATAACTTTATGAAACGACCTAAGTTAATAAAATAATCATTGTCGGTCATAAAAGTAGGCACAAATTAGTCATTACATCAACTACGATATCTAAATGGTCTATTTTGTGAAGAAGTAGGCTTTAAAAGTCATTTTCTGATATTTTAATGATAATTCAAATTTTAGGGGATGGTTGGTTGCCCCTAAATTTAGGGGGAAGTTAAATGTGAAGTTATAATGGAAAATGGTTTAAGGGATCCATTGGAGTACGCAATTTCTCACATGAGACCCCTAAAATATTTTTTTTGGTTATTTTAGGGGATCCATTGGAGATGCTTTAACACCCCAAGATCAATACAACAGTAATTGTGAACAAATAAAGCTTCAATACAACAGCCAAAGCCAGCTGTATTTCAAATATCCCAGCAACAGTGAATGATCTCATCCAATTGCCGCCAGGCTATGGTTCCTTGGAGCTATCACCAGAATCTGGTTTTGAAAACGAATCATCAGCATTACGAGGAGGAAGGTAACCACCGGAGATCTTACCTTGTGCATCAGAAGGCGAAAATATCTCAAGATTCGAATATGCAAATTTGACGGTATTTTGACCTGGATCTGAGACCGCAGGAATAGATCCGAAGACTTTCTAGTTGTTGAGATTGGTGTACCCACTCGACATCATCTTTTCGTATCTTGAGGAAGAAGATCTTTTTTATTCTTATTTGCCTTTTGTTTCTCTTCTTTTATTTATGTTTCTTTTTACTAATTTGTTTATCTTATTCTGCTTGACTGGTTGGCAGTGGTCGTTGGTGGGGTGGTTGACTTTTTGTGACCACCAAATTGTGGGAGATGAAAAAGAAGAAGATGGCGGAGGGAGATTAGAGTTACAGAAAAGGGAGTTGGAGAAGATGGTCTAGGGTTGTCCCGAGATGCACCTAGATTTGTATCCATCTTTAAGAAAACAATCGGTCTAGAGAGTCAGGCCCCAGCGCCAGGATTGCGCCAGGTGATGCTCTCTAGCCCTTGTGATGGAGAGAGAGGATGATTAAAAAAAAATGTTTATCTAAAGCTACCGTATGTTATCCCCTTCCCAAAAAATAGAACGAAAAAATAGATATTTTTGAAATGCATAGATCGAAAAGGTGGATCTTCTGCAAAAGATGGATTTTCTCACGGTGTCGTCTTCGATTTTGTCTTCGTTCTTCGATCTGAAAAGGATGGATTTCGTCTTCGATCTGAGATGAAAAGTGTTGAAATTGAGCATAGTGAAGAAGCAAAACCAAATCTAGGGTTTCGTATCTTCCAAGCTACTCGTATTAGATTCGATCTGGTGGATTTCGTGTTGATTAATCTCAATGAAGAAGAGAAGACAATGAATAAGTACAAACCTCACAAACAAATCCGTATTGACTGGTCCCTTCTATTCCAAGTTGCTCACATCGATGGCAGTAAGGCTTGTTGCAGTAATCACATTTGGAAGCCTTAAACCAACAATCCAAACAAAAGAGATCTAAGCATATTGTCTCCCCAGTTTCATCCAAACTCATGGAATCACACTTGGATATCAATTGGATGGGTGAGCATTTTCATCGATGATAGACTTCCATGGTATAAAACACATGTTGCCTTCTTGAAGCTTTTCTTCTTTCGGATGTACTTTGAGACCTGAGTTAAGAACTTGTAGGCGTTTTTTGGTCATGTTGGGGATTTTGTGCAACATTAAGGACTTGAGCTTGTGGTTTGGTTGTTCAGTCAATCTCTTAACTACTCTTACAATTCCATCAGGGGTTTATGTAAACCTAATTGTATGGGATTCATTGCTCCTCTATTCTGACTTGTAATTTTATGTAAGACTAATTGTAGGTGTTCTTTGGTCATGTTGGGGATTCATTGCAAAACCTCAAATAAGGGTTTTGAGAGATGAAAAGATACAAAGGGGGTACTTAAGAAAAAAATTAAATACCAAGTACCCAACTCTTTAAAAATAAATCAATTCACTTAATCTTAGTTGGAAAGAAGGAATAGAAACCACGTAGCGGGTTTGAGATAAAATGGAGTACAGGTGTAGTTAGAAAAACCAAAAACCCAACACTAGAAAACAGATCACAAACAAACCCCAGTATGACATAATGTGAAAAAATGATGTAAGTGGTAAGAAACAAAGCGTACCCATACCATTAAATAAAAAAGCAACAAGAAAAATACACAAACTACTACAAAAACACATAACATTCAGTAGCTCACACCATTTTTTAACATTAAAATAATATATATATATATATACACACAAAACAATAGGATGAGAGTGTTACCATCTAATCGCTTAGCTGAAGCAGGCCTACTGTGAAGATTGTTGATGTGGAGAAAACAAGCAAGAGAGAGAAAGAATAACACCACCTCCATTTTACAAAGATGAGAAGTGGAGAATGGGTTTGAGAGATAGGGAAGAGTAGTGAGGTCAAATATATATTGAAATGAGAATGGGGTTGGGAAGGTACTAAGAAGAAAAGTGAGCATAAATCAATCTCTATCGAGTCGCAAGTTTTGTGCTGTTGGAGGGGATTGGAGGAAACCGATCTCTGCCAAAATTTTCTTGTGAGATTGGAGAGGATGAGAGGAAATCGATCTATGTCAAAATCGTGTTGGGTGATTGAGAAGGTGGAAAGGCGAACTTGCGAAGGCTATGTGATCATGTAAAATGTATCTGTATTTTATTATCTATATGAGAGGGAACCTACAATTTTAAATGGGTGCAAGATTGCAGATATGACCAGTTTCGTGGAGTTTTTAAAAAATCTAATGGGACAATGTAGATCTGCCCCTGACTGTTCTACCACCCTGTATTTTTTTTTTTTTTCAATTCCTACAGAATTTTTATAATATGTTTTCTTGTGTTTGTCTTCATGAATTTATGTACATGTGCAACTTGCTTGTTATTTTTATGTATGACTGTTTTTTTAAAAGGTTATTAATAGATAATTTAATTAGAATTTGTTGCTCTATGTTTGGACAATACTAATGCTTCATTCGGTAAGTGGTAGCTTTTCAGTATAATTATTTACCTAGTCATTCTCTCCATCGAATCTCGAGATGAGATTTCTTTTGAAGTGTATATATTGTAACACCCGTACTTTTTCAATGACCTCGTTTTTATACATAAAGTTTCAATTTATTATTTTTGTGTTATTGTTAAGATAATATATATATTTGCATGTAGTAGCCTCGTGTCAATGTATGTTTAGAGTGTTGCTTTGTATGTTATGAACTTTCTATGTGATTATAAAACCTGAATAATATCTCATTTGTAAAAATTCATCTAACTCTCTTACCTTATGAATCTTAGGACGGGACGAGATTCCATTTAATGTGTACATTTAATAGAATTTCAATTTCAATTTTTTAGCATTATTTTCTGGAATTTAAAGGATGAGGTGCCCTCAGAGTTACAGTGGGGCCGGATACATCTTATAAAAGGAATGGGGTTCTTTTTCTTGTTCCCCTCCCTGCGAATTTTTCTTCTTTCTTCTTCTTCGATGAGCATGGTCTGTGTCAAAGCAGCTCCCACCGGCCCAACTTTCATCATTTCTCCTTCATCTCTCTTCCGTCTAATTCATTTTATTTCAGAGCCCGAAACAGGTTCTCTGAGGGAGAGATCGATCGGAGTTGTCGCATGATGTCTGAGCAGATCAATTATGATCCCTCCCTCCGATGGTATGTGTGCCGATGTCCAGAACCAGTAAACCCTGCTTGCAGAGGTGGGTGGGGTTTGGCCAGAAATTTCAAATAGGCCGACAATGGTTTCGGGTTGCGAGGATTGCGCAGGCAAGCTACGATTTGTAGTTCAGCGACACGGCGACAATGTTCGGCCCGTTTCCAGTATGTGATGTTTGTTGAAGACGATCAAGCTTGCATAGAACGGTCTGGATGGTTGCATACTGATGGTTGTTTGTCTGTGTAGCAACTGATGGTTGTTTGTCTGTGTAGCAACTGATGGTTGTTTGTCTATGTAGCAACGATTGATAGGTGAGATGAGGGAGGTGATCGGTAACGGTTTTATGTATGCGAAAGAAGAGGAGGGCAATACTCGCACAGGCACATGGATCGGTTGCGCAATTCGGGTTCAGATTGCGATTTGCGATTTCGTCCATTGATCTTTTATTTTTGTTTTAAAATAACATGATGATTTATAATTTATTTAATGAATGTGGTTTACGAAAATATAGTGTTTGTGGATTTAGTAGAAGTCTTCTGATTTGAAATTGAAATCGAAATAGAAATAGGTAAATGAAAACACAATAGTATAAATCATTATTGGTGTGTGAGGGAGGTGTTTTGGATTGTTTTTTTTTTTTATGTGTAGTAGCAGCAGCAGTAGTAGTAGTGTCTACAGGTTGGTTGGGTTTTTCTATTACACATAAGAATGTGTTGAATTGGAATTGATTGGCTGGAGTAAAGTAAATAGTTTTTGTTACAGAGAGATAACAAGATTGAGTGATTTGATAAGAGTTGTATTTTTTTTTTTTTTTTGCCTATCCATTAAACAAATATGTATAGCCATATGGAATTTAGGAGGAGGAGGATTAATTTATTTAGAAACATTCAAAGAATGAAATGGAAGTGAAATGGGATTTTAATTTACTTAGAAATGTTCAAGATGAAATGGAAGAAGTGAAGTGGGGAATACTTTATTGAAAATGGATTCAATAATGGAATGGAAGTGAAGTGGAGTGGAGTGGGGATTAATTTATTGAGAAAACAGTTAAAGAATGGACTGGACTGGAAGAGAGGACTTGTGCGTGTGTTTCAGGCGGAATTGTGCATATTTTTGCGGGTTTGTGTATTTGGGTTTGGATGTGTTCCATCTTGCTTTGGTTCATTTCGATTTTCAAGTTTTGACCTTGCGGAAGTTTAAGCTAATATGGCCTATGAATGTGTATTCTTACTGCACCAAATCTGTGAGTATTTCTCACTCTTTTATGAGCTTTTATTCGGTTAGCTCTATTCTAGGATTGAATTAATGTTGCTTGGTCTTTGGATCTTCAGTTTTTCGTTTGAATTTTCAGCATCAATTTGTGTTGGAAATTTGGTTTTTTAAAAAGAAAAAACAAATAAGTGTTTTCATGGTTTTGAACCCTGGACCTCTCCCCTGGTTTGATCTTTGTAACACACTCTAATGTATAGTCCCATATCTACTATATATCTCTTTGAGGTAGAGTATATAAGAAGATAGTTAGGACTTGGGTTGGACCCCTTGGGGGTACCACTCTTTATGAGGAGGGGAGAGATAGGCCCTCGCCCGTCGGGTTGGGTCAGGTCAGGTCATTTAGAAAGCAAAACATTTTTTTGCTGAAATTTTGATTTAAACGAAAAATCAATTTCTAAAGTGGACTGAGTCCAAACGGTCTCTCAAGACCACGTCCACAACCCACGACTTGATCTTGTCCTTATCTCGGTTTTTCGTTTGTATGGTAAAGACCATTTCGGTTTTCAGAGTTAGAGTATGAATATATAACAAAAGAGAAATAGAGTGACTGTAATATCGTTTTCTGCTTGAGAGAATGAATAAAACAGAGTGATTTCCAAAACAGAGAAAGAACTACAACAACAGAGCTTTTTGCTTCTTCCAGTTCTTACAAATCTGATCTTGCATTTTCGAATTCTTCAAGTGTTCTTCGAGTTTTTACAAAACGAAGAAAGTTCTTGCTGATTTAGCATAGCTTCCAGTTCTTGCAAAAATTAGCATAGCTTCCTTTTCTTCGAAATCAGAGTGTTCTTCAAGTCTTGTAGCAGTTCTTTTCGAAATCAGTTTTTTGCAAACAAAGAATTGCATCTTTGATATCTGTTTTTGTAAACAGATTCTTGCTTCTTCTTAAACAGAATAGCAGCAAAACAAAAACAGTTTTATCAGTTCTTCAAATCAGAGTGTTTTTTGCGAAAAACAGTCCATGGTTTTGTATCTGTTTTTTAGCTGATTTATTTCGACGAAATTTTGATTCCGAGCAAATAAGGATGATAAGGGTGATTTGTATACCGTTCAATTATTGTGCATTTTTGAACGAGACAGAGAAGATTCTGGGCTGTTTTATCCTGGGGACGGCGGGGCTATGAAACTGCTAGCACAATCTTGGGCAGAGCCGCGAAACGTCTTAAAGAGAGCGACCTAGTCTGCGACTCAACCCAAGAAATACTGGTACCATCGATCCTAACTATTTATTGGATTTCTTTACAGCAGTTGAATCTTATACAGAAGTTACGACAAACAGGTATGTTAAGTATGAATTTACTTCATAGATTTCATTTGTTTGTCAAAGAATGTTTCATTCCATGAGTATGCTTATGTGCATTTGCTATTGATAGTATGCTTAATGTCTGGATGAATATTATGCTTTATATTTGCATATTGGAATTTACTTGAGTAGAACATTCTATACATTAGTTTAGCAAAATACTTAGAAATGTCTTACTGTGACATAATAGGTGCTGATACATATAAGCAGTCCCAACAATTTGCAATGTAATGATTGACAGTGTATTTGTGCAAGATTGAGTTTTCAAATTTTGGGTGTGTTTATCTAAAGACTAGAGTTTGGTGTATTGGTTTTCTGATTTGGTATTTCAGTTTGTATTTATTTATTTATTTGTTTAGGGTTTAAGGTTTTATTAGAAACAAAGATGATGCAGACAAGTATTTGTGAAGATAAGAGTTTGAGAAGTTCTAATTAGGTTGAGTTTTCCTTTAATCTGGCAACTGATGGCGTGTTGAGTGATTATTACATGTTTCTACCAGTTTTTGTTGCTTTTTGCGACGATTGTTGTTTTTTTGCAATGATTAACTAGAACTGATGATAGTTGTTTGTGTTGGTTTGATCAGCTGAATGTATCCATTTGTGCATGGTGGATAATTGTATGTTTTTAGTTCCTATTTTGCTATAGAGGTCTTTGTTGAACATTGCCATATCATGTCAGATTGTGTTTTGGTTTGTGGTTGAAAGCAGTTGAGTGTTTGTGAAGATGGATTCATATTTTTTCAGAGATGTGAATCATTGATATGAAATTGACGGTGTTTTGAGTGATTAGTGAAGTGTTTGTTGTTCTTGGGATGATAAATCATGAAATTTCAGAGTTGTATATTTTTGTGTGGTCATACAAATGGTTAGCTAAGTTTAGGGGTTGTTCGAGTTGATATACGTGGTTGTATGAATTGGTTTAAGGGCTGTTTGTACTGTTAAATTGCTAAAATCGTGTCGCCCAAATAGGGTTGTTTGTATGGCTGTTTGTAGGGCTATGATTATTGAAAATATACTCTTGTATTATTTTATGTAAAAACTATTTCATAGTAACAAAAGCTGGAACTTGATATGAACATAGAAAGTTGAAGTTATTGGAGTTGAAATGTCTCCAACTTGAAAATGCTTGTTTTCTCCAAAAGAATGGGTTGATATTGTGGTGAATTTATTTATGAGTGACAAAATGCCATCATATAAGAATTTGGAGAAATTACAATAAGCGATATGGAAATTTTGAGTTCATAAACTTTAATTACATTAAATTGTATCATTTAAAACTACTACACCTGTAGTTGTTTTGTTATTTCCTTTCTTCAATATAAAAACTAAGTAACCTTCGGTTCGATCTTGCGAAGTAGGACACTCCTTTCTTATAGAAAAATTAAAGTGACATTCAATTTAGTCTTGTGGAGGTCGTTTTACGCCTAAGATAGACTTGATATTTATCCATAAAAAATGTGATGTGGCTTATGCGTTAGCTCAAGAGTGGCTTTAATGTTACTAATATAGTTAGGAGTATCCGGTGATGCATGTCTGGATGTATCCCCACTTTGACATGGATGACGAAGAAATTCTCCTGTATATGAGAGAAACATACAGACATGTATGTTCGGTACAGAGGTGGTACGAATGTGGTATAGTCTAAATGATCAATTTAATGAATAATATAATTAAGTCAAATAATGTATGGACACAACTGTTTTAATTGATAAAATACATATCTTTGAAGAGTTATTTTATTGTGTATGTAATTTTATATCATAGCATGCAACTAAATTTTTTTAGAGATTGAGATTACTCATACCAACTACATTGTTAACCCAAGTGAGCTTTTTCTTATTGAGTACGTTCTTATTGAAATGTAGCCAATTAGTTTTTTTTTTCCAGGTTAAAGAGAGTTTTGACGACATTGTTGGCGGTTTATTTTGTGGGTCGATTATTTTCAAATAATATCCTGGTTAGAGTATTTTTTTGTTCTCCTTCAACTCTTTTATAAATGTTTATGTTTTTATTGAATTTTCATATTCTGAATTTTGGGGGAACTTATAATCCTACGTGAATATAAGGATTTCGTTTTTTCAAAAATCGGGGCGTGACAACTGTCATCCCTAGTGCTGAGAGTTTCTTGCAGAATAGCCTCAACGAAGATGGCATGGATTTGTTACCGTTCAAACAGAACAAGTATGGGACCAATCAGTCCTTCCAAAAAAAAATTCGAACTGGTACAAGCGCAATCTCGGACTGTGCCCATCCCTATTTATCAATGATGCATCGAGATGTGTATCATCACAACTTTCTATGCAAGTTTTTCTCGTATAATGGTGTTTACATATCTAAGTGCACAACAAATACTAAATTTAAATGATTTTTTTCAAAATTGAATGAAAAAATATCTACTACCCATAACGAATATGGGGCAAAGGAACCGTAAAAGTGATGCATGTCAATTTTACTTTATTATAGGTTGGTCTTGCTAAACATTATAAATTTATACAAAAGCTCCTCTTTAATATTATATGCCCCTTATATTTGCTTATTCTTATGAGGTATTTAAATTTAAAAATCACTGTCCAAATTCTGTAGCATTTTAACTTGCACTTATTCTCGTAATTTAAAAGAAGTATAACCAAATCACTGTGAAGTTCACTTTCATTTCATCTCCATTCTTTCTATATTTCTGTACAAAATATCTTTCAATACATAGATGGTGATAACACAAGCCTATATATATGAATATAAGGTTGCATGAGGTGGCTATCACAATCACCAGCTCATGACACCTAGTTATGTGATGCCACCTCAATAACATGAGAGAGATATCTACAAAATTTCACAACACTCCCCATTGGATATTCATCACATGCTATTTGTCTCATTAAAAGATTTGTTAGTAAAACCTAGTGGGAAAAATCTGAATGAAAGGGACTAGGGTACAACATTCTTCAGGAATATGGAAGTGTGCATAACATTACCTCGATAAAACATTGACAAAAAAACCCAATTGATAAAACCATGTCGAAGGAAGAAAAAAAAAGTACAACCACAAATTTTGCATACTTTAGGATGCTTAATGCGCATAATGTTGCCTCGTTAAAACCTTAACATGAAAACCCAGTGGAAAAAACCTTGTCAAAGGAAAAAAGGGTACAATGTTATATAAATCAACTATAACATACTTCTATATGGTCACATAACAGACTTCTTGATGCACACTGGTGGAGTATACTTCTAGATACTCCCCCTCATGATAGTAGAACTTTAATTACTTTGACGGTTAAGCCGACACATATCAATCTCGTAAAACCAATTGATGAAGAGAGTTGCAAGGTTGTCACTACACTAAATTTGCTCAACTTCAATCTCCTTTGATGAAGTCTTCTTGTATTTGAATAATACATGCAACATTATTTTCGTATATTGTAGTCGCCAAGAAATAACTGCATCATAAATACATAACCTATCTATGAGGTACCCTTATAGGGGGCAGATAACTAGGGGAGAATGATTAGATAAATCTAAAGAATAAAATGAACTCATATCAATGGTCCCATGGAGATATATGCGTAACTTCATTCCCATATCTATAAATTGATGCAAAACTATACCTTGCAAGTTAATGCATAGAAAAAAAATATTAGGTTATGCACTTGGTGCCAAGTATAACATTGCATCAATGATACTCAAATATGGTACTTCAGGATCAAATATCTCTTTATTTTCTTCATTCGGTTGATCCAAGTCTTTTTTGAGATATAAAGATCGAATGACCTTGAAAATACTAAGTGAGTAATAGTTGTCCATGTTAAAAGTATTACAAATTTTCAATATACCTTGATTGATGGACCGATATTCTACTAATACTTTACTTGATCTACTGGCCAAGACAAAAATTGTTTTTCTAAGGTTTTTCATTTCAAATTTTTTCATAATTAATAGTATTTTCAGGTCCAATAAGAGTTATATTATTTACATAAACTACTATTATTACAAAAGTAGTTAATAACTGCATCATAAAAACACATGGGAAATTTTGCATAACTTTCATTACATAGATATTTACTAGGATAATTATACCACATTCTTCCCGAATATTTCAAATCGTATAAGGGATTTCTTAGTTTTATTGCGTAATTATTACATAGCATTGCTTCAGGAAAAGTAAATTCTTTAGGGATTTTCATATAAATATTTGTGTCTAGCAAAGTAAATCTTTCAAGGATTTTATAAATATTTGTGTCTAAATCCTCATATAAATAAACAATTACGACATTCATAAGTCGCATATCAAGTTTTCAGAAGCTACAACAATTTTTGAAAATGTAGACATATCCATAACCAGGGAATATGTCTCATCAAATGTTGGGTTTCTAAAGAAACCCTTGTGCCACGAGTCTTGTTTTATGTCTGACAGTCTCATTTTTTTCTTACAAACATTTAGCTGAAACCAACAGGGTTTATATGTTTAGGTGTTTGTACTATAGGTCCAGATACACCACATTTATCAAATGAGCTCAATTCCACATGAATAACATCTTTTCATTTGGCTAATCATTATTCATAGATGCTTCGTAGTTTAATATCATTATTTATATAATCACCCTTTTGATATTTTGGTGGCTACTATATGTGTGAATATGTCATCTATGACCATTTCATTTGATTCCACATTTCTCCATAATATATTGATCTCAATATTATCAGGAATCTGAGCATCTTCGGGGGCTTTTTGAATCACTTCAGGGATATTAGCAATTACTTTTGGGATACGAAGAAATTGAAGAACTTTTTCAAGGGTATTATGTAATGTTACTTCTGGAACTTCATAACCTCTTCAGGAGCGTATTAAATGCTACTTCTCAAGCTTCATGTACAACTTCTTCTGGAGTCTGTACAATTTCTATAGGAGTTTCAAGAATTGTTCCTTCATGAGCATTAGGGCATGAATTTTACTAATTCTTCTTTTTCGGAGAATTGAATCTTTGTAACCTATAGATTGCCTCGCTTCTAGAATGCAACATGCCAATTAACTTTTTTTATTCAAAGTTTGCCCTCAGGGACACAAATTAGAACATGTGTCTACCACGCTTCTGGCATATCGTAGATTCATTGGTTGCCTTATTCAAAATTTATCCTTTAGGGATACAATTCGAGCGAGTGTATTCTTAGTCGACACATGTGGCATTGTCACTTTGGTTACATCATTAAATGCATCACACTCATTATATGCATCACAAGAGACAACGTGGAAGTATTCCACAATAATTCACATCGTTCTATCTCCATTTTTTGTCCTATAAGAATATGTTTATCTCCCCCTAGCGATGGAGCGATGGGAATACAGTGTTATAAAACTGACAGGCTGCGTGATGGGTCTAAGGCAAAACAATTTCGCAGTATGCAAGACTGCATCTCCCCAAGCACTATGGAGTAGTCTAATTAAATGTCTTCCATCAAGGTGAAGACGTGTAACATAAATGTTACCGTGCAAAAGCTTATGGCATAAAAATGAAATGTTGGGTTGTTCTGGAGCCTTCAGTAAAGTGCATATGTCCAGTTATGATGGGTAATGTCACTATCAATTAAACATATATGTTTGTTTATCATTTGTAGTTTATAAACAACATTTTCAAGCCAATGGTGTTATGGTCGAGTGGTTAAGGCTATGTGGGTTTATCCCCCACGTCCTAGGTTCGAGACCCGCCGGTGGCATGGTTACTTTCTTATCGTGTTGACCTATAGGTCGCACCTTCTTGATAAGTTATGGAATCCTATAAAACTCAGCTCGCTTTCCAAAAAAAACAACATTTTCAAAGAAAAATGCATGCACTAAATAAATTAATTAAAATAATGAAAATATGATATACTGTATATGCTGCACACATAGTACTAAATTACGAGAAATTAAAATAAGCAAGTATTCCAATTTAACATCACTTATGATTTTGCTAACCACCTCTGCCGAAATGATTATATGGGATACCTCTTCAGGAGTTTGATTAGGGCATGAAAATGCACTTTATATAGAGTTGATTATTTTCACTTGTTAAGATTATTTTGATAATTGATTGAATTATTTGATAAGTGTGGTCTCTTGGAGAATTATGTGTTTTAGTGTGTTTTTCAGGTAAAAGGCCCTTAAAGATATGATCAAGGTGATCCACAACTTCTGGACCAGCCTAATACTGCCTGAAGCAAGCCCATGTGTGCACTACGATCTGGGATACCTCTTTATCAACAAGTAACATGATGAAACTCTGTGTGACCTGGGATACCTCGCAGTGCACTCTGCGAACATAATTTTTTTTCCGGTTTGCGCGACTTTACTAAAATGACCATAACTTGCTCATTTCAAAACATTTTTCAAGTGATTCAAGTTGTGTTTATTAGATAACTGAGAGTATTACAACTTTTGAGTTTTGACCAACATGAGAATCGGTCTCAATCGAGCACATAAGTTAGTCGAAAGTCAAAAACACTATCCCGTTTTCATTTTTTGGACAGATTTGCGCGACTTTAGTAAAATGACCATAACTTTCTCATTTTAAAACATTATCAAGTGATTAAAGTTGTGTTTATTAAATAAATCATAGTACTACAATTTTCATGTTTTGATGAGCTTGAGAATCGGTCTCAATTGAGGGTTTAAATTAGTCGAAAATTACTATGTTTTTCATTTTGAGTTTGGGTTTGTCTGTTATGCATATTTATCAAGTTTGGGTTTAAGGGTTTCGATTTTAAAGAGATTTTGAGAGTTTTGTAGTGTGGGGGAGAGATTTTGAATGGGGGTGGGAGGGAGGAACCATTGTAGATTTGAATGGTGAATGGAAAAAAATGGTGGAGGGAAGAGATTTGAAGAGATTTCGAATGAGGGAGGGAGGAGATTAATTTGAAAGAGATTTGATTGTGGGGGAGAGATTTTGAAGAGATTTCGAATGGGGAAGGGAGGGAGGAACCATTGTAGATTTGAATGGTGAAGGGAAAAAATGGTGTTTTTTGTTTATATAAGTAGTGTGAAAAAGTAAAAAAAAAAAAATCAATGATGGTGTGAGAGAGGAATTGGTGGTGCGAGGTAGGAGTTGCCTTTAATGAAAGTATAACCAAATCACCATGTGAAGTTCACTTTCATATCATATTTGTTGTACAAATTATCTCTTTTCATTGCATACATGGTAATGAGATAAGCCTATAACTAGACATATAAGGTTAGCATGAGGTGGATCTCACAATCACCACCTCATGACCTAGTTTCTATAATGCCACCTCAATAGCATGAGGTGGAAGCTTCCACAACGCTTATAAATTTATTGATTTCTTAAAAAAACATAACTCTATACATATGCGCATCATCGTCACTCAATTCTTAGTCTCATTTTGTATAGTGTCCCTCGCTAGTCTCTTACATGGATTGTGATTTCGCGAAGTAGCCAAATTTTTTGACTTTACGAAAAAAAAGTTAACAAAATTGAAATCTCCATTTTTTCGATGAAAATTTCGACCAAATTTTACTTTTTGACCGATTTTTTTCGAGTGCAATCTCCTATCTCTGAGAAAATTGAAGAACTAAAGAAGAAGCCACTTCGAGCCTCAGTTGCAGACTGAAGAATTGAAGAAGAACTGAAGAAGTAGGCTCCTTATGTTTTAATTGCAGAAGAAGAAGCCTCTCTCTGTGCGATTGTAGATCACATACACTCGAGCCTCAATCGATCGCATACACGCGATCCCTCGAACCCAAGGAATTGTGGAGTCTTGGAGACGAAAGTGTCACGATTGTGACTATTTGGTAAGTAATTGATAATAAAAATGAACAACAAAGGTATAGAATTTGAAATGAAAAAGAAGATTACAAGATATTCTTTCAAGTTCACTGTGAACTGAGCCTCACAATTCAAATTTTTTTCTTATCCTTCTATGTTTCCTTTATCTCCATTTAACAATATGAGAGCTAACATAATTGTAGAGATCACCTTCGGATGAGCGCCACGTGTGAATTTAATCAACTTTAAAACTAGAACTACAAAACTACCCTTTTTATTTAAATATTTGATTTGGCACCCATTTTCGCTCCTTTTAACTAATTGGCTCCTTTTTCCCCTTTTTACTTTTCATCCATTTTCTAGTCATGACATTGCCCTCCCCTTCATACAATCCTTGTCCTCAATGATTAAAAGGAAGAACATGGTATGTATGTGAGACCAATCCTTCCCAGAGGTTTCTTTCTAATAGAAGACCTTAGCTGCTTACGTCTTTCCTCAATGACCTTCTTGTCACCAGCCCTATGAAGAATGAAGGTGCCATCCTGGGATACAGTTACTATAATATCTGCATTTAAAAAAAAAAAAATTGGGCGGGATGTACTCGGTTAATGTGGTGGGGGCGCATAGCCACCCACCCTTTAAACACAACCCCCCCCCCCCTTTTCTTTCTTATCTCTCTTTTCTTGTTTTTTTTTTCTTTCCTTCCAGTGAGCGACGTTGAGCTCTTCGTCTCCTCCTTCAGCAGATTTTCGGCGGTTTGTTGATTTTCGTCCCCCAAAGCTCACCTCCTCCTCATTTCTTCATTCCCTCTTCATTCTCGGTTGGTTTTTGCAAAAAAAAAAAAAAAAACCAGTTTTCATTTGGGTTTGGTGTTGGGTTTGTTTTATTGGTTTCCATAGCTCCGATCAGCCGTGGAGGGGCCTTGATGGCGTCATTGGGAGCCCTTAGACTCGACATGCAAGGTTGATTTTGGGGTTGGCCGAAATGTTTTTCAAAAAAATCAGGGTGCATGTTCGTTTGGAGGATTCTTTGGCACGAATCTGGGCTTTGGGTGCGTGGGTGAGCCTCACTTCCGTGACTCCGAGTGTCCTTAGACTCATTTGCGGGTTGTTGTGCAGTTTGGAGGCGATCAGACCGGAGTAGGGAGGGTTTCAACGCGTTTTCGCCAAACTTTGGGTTTTGACGGGGTGTTTGCCGAATTTTTATTGCCTGTAAGTTTTCTTTTCGTCACGCGCCGCTTGTAATTTATTTATTTTTTTCAGTTTTCGACTAGTTTACACATTTTCGAGTCCGCCTTGCAGTTTTAAAAATTTCTATGGTCCCACATTCGTGGTTTTGCGAGTTAAGAGCTTTGACCGGTAGGAATTAGGTTTTGAAAATCCATTCCGCCCAGGTGAGTGGAACTATAATTTTGATTTTAAGAAATAAGTATTTGAAATCCTGAATTTAAGTTTTACATCATACCGTGAATTATGTATTGGGTTTCCTGAAAGCGTGATATACTTGAATGAAATCGATTAGTGAATGAATTTTGGTGTGATTAGGCTTTGGTGTAATGACATTGGACTTGTATGCTTCGTTTTCGAGTTTGCATAGTATGTCATGTTTTATCGTGGATTTTCGAGTCTTGAGCATGTATAATAATCGACTCGAATAAATTTATTGTGGTGAATTGGGTCATGTTGGGACCCTGGCATAGTCGTGGTTTAATAAAAAATTGTCGAATTGTTTATGATTGCACGTCTGTTACCTTTGGTTATGTACAGACTCGTCATTTGTGCATGTGGATAGTAGTATAAGTGTATTTACCCCGCTATAATGTCTGTTGTGCTAACGCTTAGGAGCTTGCTCGCATCGTGAGTTGGATGGTGCTTGAGATGACTCGCACCTGACATTGTGGACGCTATTGCATGTGGCAAGCTTGCTGAGGTGCGGGAGCTCCCTCACGCACTTGCCACTATAGAGTGCAGTAGGACGGGTCCCAGAGGACGTGCTTTGGAGATTACTTGCTTTCCCTCCCAGCGCGCTTGAGTTTGATTGTGTTAGGTTGGTCGTGTTAGGTGATGCAAATTTAACTAACATAAATAAATAGGTTAATTTAACCTAATTTTAATAACTACAAGTGCACAGTGTCTAACTGGTAGACAATGGCAAGTACAGGTCGATCCCACAAGGACTGTGGTTGCAATTAAATTTCAGGGTTTATTTAAACTAATTTAAATGGGGTTACAGCAATTAAAATATCTAAACTAAAAAATCAAATAAAAAACAAAATTTAAAGTTTTAAAGAATATGAGAAAGGAAACCAAGGCATTGAATCCACCACAGGTTCTTTGAGATTTGTGTAATCAAAAATACTGTTTTCAAGATTTAACATGACTAACCTAAAGATTAATCTAAGTTCACAATTGATTTAAGCATAGGTATAAACCCCTAGCATTGTGTGTCTTCTTACGGCACACACAATCACAGGTTTATTTTAACTAATCCTAATCCCTAGCATTGCGTGTCTTCTTACGGCACACACAATCACAGATTCGGCTTAATTGATTAAATCAGGCTTTTGAATTTCAACAAAGGGTACTTCTAACTACCAACTAGTCTAGATAATTAATCAGGATATAATCGGTGAAAGCAGTTTATTAAAAATCATAAATCAAATATGTTTAACGTTCAAGCATAAAGAAAATAATAAATTTAAATACACAAACTCTAGGAAATCCTGTGGTTTCATCGTAGCCTTGGCGAAAGGTTTAGCTGATCATAGTGGCGGTGGTCATCTCCTCATAATGTGGTACGCTGCAACTCATCTCTGCACGAACGTGAATCCCGAGGAAATGGATGCTAAGACACTGTAGTGGCTCTGAGGGAACTCGGGGGTGCCAATAACAGCCACCCTTTTCTCTCCCGATTTGAACAGAGAGGAGGCGGGAAACTCGGCGGGAACGCGCAGAGCGCTGTTGCGAGAGAGACCGGAGAATCCGGTGATGCTCAGGGTGTGCGGGCGTGTGTCCGGGGCTGACCGGCGTTGGGTGGTGGCCGGTATACAAAGGGATACCGAGACGAAGAGAGAACAGAGAGGAGAGGAGCAGGGGCGATTCTCTGTCGTGAGGTCTGTTTCACGGCAGTGATGGCGGTGGTTGCTCGGGTGATGGTGGTGATGAAGGAGCAGAAAAAGAGAAGTGGAGGAGGGAGAGACCGTGGAGAAGAGAGGAAAACAGGAAGGAGGCCGAGAGAGGGGAGAAACAGGGGTGGCGAAGCGGAACAGAGTCGCGGTGGTTGCGGCTCTGTTTCGCGGCAGCGGCGGCTGATGGCGTTGGTTTCGTGGTCTGGTGGCGGGGTTGGAGCAGAGAGAGAGATGGTAGAAGGTGGCGGCTGTTGGTGTGCGAAGCAGGGTGAGGAGGTGGCGGCTGATGGTAGAGAACGAGGATGAGGTGGTGATGGCGGTATTATCGCGCTGCCGGCTCTCCTATCGAGCGAGGATTGCCGGCAGGGTGGTGTGGTGGCTGGAAAAGAGATGAGGGGAGAGGGGCTGTGGAAGAGGAGATAATCAGATATCCCCCCCCCTCTCTAAGATGGGGAAGCTAAATAGGGTTCTCATATTGGGCTTAGGTCTTTAGGTTAGCATGTTTTAGGTTTGGGCTTAGGTTAAATTAGGTGGACCTAGGTTTATTAGGGTTAGGTTTAGATATGTGTCTCTTTGCTTTGTACCACCACTTGAATCGACCAATTGTCAGTCCTTAAGTTGTCGCCTTAATATCATTTCATCGTTAACGCTCAAATTCCTGCCAAAACATGAAAACGAAATAATTATTATAAATTATAATAATCGAAACACTAACATATATAAATTAAGGGATATATTATGTAATAATTATGTGAATATCATTAGGCAAGTCGTTCGGGATGTTTGAGTTTGTATTCTGGTAGATGGCACCTCATTAGGATACAAACAAGCCCGAAGTTGTACTGGTGCACGCGTTGTGGGATGTGTCTGGGTGAGACACATTAGTAGGGTATGCGGATACCTACGATATGAGACACTTATACAAAATTTTTGGTTTCAACCTGATTGCTATACCTAGGTGACTAGGAAGAATTATGAGATTGTCTTTATTTTCATCGCTTGATATTTACCATGTTTGAATCATGTGTAATGATCGACATTTATCGTAAACTGGTAGTTATTGTTGAATCTGAAATGTTTGTGTTGTTGCTTGAACTTATAAATATTATCTTTAGAGACACGGTGTGATTTAGTCTTTATAACTTGTTATTTATCATTTATTGTCTGGCATGAATTTTTCTGGTATAGTATTCTGTTATTTGTATTTAGTTCGCTCGCACCAGCTAGCTTTGTGCTTTGCTGACTCCGCAAGGGGTGTGCTTCTATTGGAGTGCAGGCAGTGTTAGCGTTCCTGCTGAGCGTGGCGCGTAGGCCCCGGTTTTCGTTGTAGGCGCATTTTGTGGTGTTTGGTCGTGTCCACCCTGTACGGGTATGTTTTGCTTCCTCTGTGTTTCAGATATACTATATGGTTATACTAGATGTTTGTATACTTGTTTTCTCTCTATGACTCTGGCAGGGCGAATCAAATATATATTTATTTTGTTCAAATTTTATCGTAGTTTTTATTTTTGTTTCATTCTCGTATTAAGAATGTGTTATATTATGATGTTATGGCCGGTTACGATCTGCCTGTGTTACGGGTTAGTTCACGCATCGGCACACTGTGATTCCCGTGGCGGGTCAGGGCGTGACACATCTTTTCCATTTGATCCTGATGATTGTGGAAATGGTGATGGTACGGAAGCAAAAGCAAGACGAGAACCATGATAGCGACTAACAAGGACTAGAAAATCA
This sequence comes from Berberis thunbergii, assembly GCA_003290165.1. Classification (NCBI taxonomy): domain Eukaryota; kingdom Viridiplantae; phylum Streptophyta; class Magnoliopsida; order Ranunculales; family Berberidaceae; genus Berberis; species Berberis thunbergii. The sequence goes on along the minus strand of QNQO01000274.1, from coordinate 43,598 downwards.
AGTTTGATTTGAGGTTCCACATCTTCTCTTTTTTTCTCGAAGATTTTATCTTCAAAGGACCCCAATGCTTGAGTGAAATGCTCTACCTGGTCCAAATTTGGTTTGCTTGAGTCTGTCAAATATCCATTCATGGCCAGAAACTCCTTTTTATAAACAACAATCAGGAAGTTGATAGCACCCTCTCGAATGTCGGCATGTGTTGCAGAAAATCATTCCCAACAAAGAAACAAATGAAGATGAAATTCTCAACAATGCGCTCAAAATCAATCTCAAAAGGAGGGTTAGAGATTAGCATTTCATAATCCAAGTACTCTCGTAGTGTCCCAATGTTGAGGAACTGATGAAGCTTTTTAGATGTAGATTACCCTTCTCATCGAACTCCCCAGACTTTCTTTTGGCCTTTCCTTAACAATTTCCAGCTAAGTGGCCTATCTGACCACGCATGAAACAATTATCTTGTTGTGTAGTAAAAACAACCTCTCTCAAAAATGAAAAAAATACACTTCAAAAGTATCAAGAGCCAGTACAATCAAGTCAATGTCCGGGCCATATGACAGGTATTTGGATCGTAACCAGGAAGATTTCTTTGAAGACGGACATACAACCTAAATTTATGTTCCCTTTCACTGGGACATTGTAATATTTGTGTTTTAAAAAAAAAAAAAATCAGTTTCACATTTGGGTTTGGTGTTGGATTTGTTTCATCGGTTTTCGTAGCTCCGATTAGCCGTGGAGGAGCCTTGGTGGCGTCATTTGGAGCCCTTAGACCCCACATGCAAGGGTGGTTTCGGGGTTGGTCGGATTTTTCAAAAAAATCATGGTGCATGTTCGTTTTGAGGATTCTTCGGCATGAATCCGGGCTTTGGGTGCATGGGGAGCCTCACATTTCGTGATTCCGAGTGTTCGTAGACCCATTTTTGGGTTGTTGTGCGGTTTGGAGGCGATCAGACCGGAGTAGGGTTTCGGCGAGTTTTCGCCAAACTATGGGTTTCGGCGGGGTGTTTGCCAAATTTTTATTGCTTGTAAGTTTTTCTTTCAGTCACGCGCCGCTTGTAATTTATTTATTTTTCCAATTTTCGGTTAGTTTGCTCACCTTCAAGTCCGCCTTGCAGTTTTAAAATTTTTCGTAGTCTCGCATTCGTGGTTTTGGCGAGTTAGGAGCTTCGACCGGTAGGAATTGCGTTTTGAAAACCCATTCCGCTCAGGTGAGTGGAACTATAATTTTTATTTCAAGAAATAATTATTTGAAATCCTGAATTTAAGTTTTACATCATACCGTCGATTGTGTATAATTGAATCCAAATTTGAAATTCGGGGTTTTCAGATATTTTGATAATTGTGTTGGTTATTTGTGAATGAATTATGTATTGGGTTTCCTGAAAGCATGATATACTTGAATGAAATCGATTAGTGAATGAATTTTGGTGTGATTAGGCTTTGGTGTAATGACATTGGACTTGTATGCTTCGTTTTCGAGTTTGCATAGTATGTCATGTTTTATCGTGGATTTTCGAGTCTTGAGCATGTATGATAATCGACTCGAATAAATTTATTGTGGTGAATTGGGTCATGTTGGGACCCTGGCAGAGTCGTGGTTTAATAAAAAATTGCCGAATTGTTTATGATTGCACGTATGTTACCTTTGGTTATGTACAGACTCGTCATTTGTGCATGTGGATAGTAGTATAAGTGTATTTACCCCGCTATAATGTCTGTTGTGCCAACGCTTAGGAGCTTGCTCGCATCGTGAGTTGGATGGTGCTTGAGATGACTCGCACCTGACATTGTGGACGCTATTGCATGTGGCAAGCTTGCTGAGGTGCGGTGAGCTCCCGCACTTGCCACTATAGAGTGCAGTAGGACGAGTCTCGGATGACGTGCTTTGGAGATTACTTTCTTTCCCTCCCAGCGTGCTTGAGTTTGATTGTGTTAGGTTGGCCGTGTTAGGCCAATCATTCGGGATGTTTGAGTTTGTATCCTGGCAGATGGCACCCCATTAGGATACAAACGAGCCCGAAGTGGTACTGGTGCACGTTGTGGGATGTGTCTAGGTGAGACACATTCGTAGGGTATGCGGATACCTACAATATGAGACACTTATACATAATTTTTGGTTTCGACTTTATTGCTATATCTAGGAGACAAGGAAGAACTATGAGTTTGTCTTTATTTTCATCGCTTGATATTTACCATGTTTAAATCACGTGTAATGATCGGCATATATCCTAAACTTGTAGTTATTGTTGAATCTAAAATGCTTGTGTTGTTTCCTGAACTTAGAAATATTATCTTTAGAGACACGGTGTGATTTAGACTTTAGAACTTGTTACTTATCCGTTATTGTTTGGCATGACATTTTTTTGTATAGTATTGTGTTATTTGTATTTAGTTCGCTCACACCAGCTAGCTTTGTCCTTTGCTGACCCCGCAAGGGGTGTGCTTCTATTGGAGTGCAGGCAGTGTTGGTGTTCCTGCTGAGCGGGGCGCGTAGGCCCCGCTTGTCATTGTAGGTGCGTTTTGTGGTGTTTGATCGTGTCCACCCTGTACGGGTATGTTTTGCTTCCTCCATGTTATTAGGTGTACTATATGGCAATACTAGACACTTGTATATTGGTTTGTCTTTATGACTCTGGTGGGGCAAATCAAATATACTTATTTTGTTCAAATTCTATCATACTTTTTATTTCCGTTTCATTCTCGTATCAAGAATGTGTTATATTATGATGTTGTGGCCGGTTACGATCCGTCTGTGTTATGGGTTAGTTCACGCATCGGCACGCTGCGATTCCCGTAGGGGTCGGGGCGTGACAGACATTTACATCAGAAAGGATAACCGTAGTATCTCTCCACCCAAGGCCGCTGTTCAGTCTTGGATGTACATAGTACTGCAGTGCAATGGACAAAACTTCCATGAATTCAGTTCCAGGAGTTATAACATTAGAGTCACAAGTTTGTGACTCCAGCTTTAGGGGAAGCTTTTTGCCCTCTTCAAATTCTCGCCGCAATTGTTTTTCCTCTGCTGCAGCATCAACTGCATCTTTAGCTGCTCTGAACCGCCTCGACTGTTGTTGGTTCATTTTCGCCCTCGGAACAACACCATCAATAGCCATGAAAAATAGCTTTCTTGGGCGCACCATCACAAACAACCTATCTATGCAATCAAGCATACACTGGAACACCTCAATAAGCTTCGATGCCTCGGTTACAACAGTTTTTTGATTAGAGATCACATTTGAAAATGTACAACCAGTATTATTTTCCATTGAAGGAACTTTCCGCAAGCCAACTGAACATTGCTTTGCCAAAGTACGCTAGATAGCAAGGGCTTTTGAACTCATTCTTTTACTTGCATAGAGGAAAACAAGTGCATGTATGTAACAACCCAAAATTCCATAAAACTAATTTAAATATTTTGAATTAATTAAAATAGTTAAATTTACTTGATAGGGTTTTATTTTCGTGAGTTTTAGGGTGGGTTGTCCTAAGATTTTCAGTGGGGACGAATAGCCACCCACCTTTTAAAAGAATAGAAAAACCCTACTCTTCATTTCTTTCTTCTTCTTTTTTCCTGTGCTTGTTCCTCTTCTCCGGCCACAAGCTCAGCTCTGACCGAGTGTAGCAAAAGCTCCCCAATGGCCAAGTTGTTTCATTCTTTTCCTTTTCCATTCACCTCACGTCCCTCTCCCTTCCACCTGATTTCATTGCCAAAAAAATAGGTATGCAGACAAGGGATTTGACGGTGTGGTGTGTGGTGTTGCGGCAGAGAACGGTCGATGTGGCGATGGTTAGCGTGTGTTCATTCGTTCGCCTGCCTATATGTTGATTGAGTTTCGATTCTCGGATCAAAGTGAGTTATTTTCTTCTTCTCTTCAAATTGTTCTTAGTCAAAATGGTTTGTGTTGTTGTAAGTTTCTTTCTAGGGCTTTGTTTCTCTTTGATGCATCTCTTTGTTCTTCTTCTTCTTGGTTTCATCTTTTTCTTGGTTTCATCTGGGTTTCTGTGGTGGTTTTGTTTTGATGGATTTTAGGATTTTGGTTGTTTGCATGTTAGATTGGAGATTTATAAGTCTAGGGTTTTGATTTTAGTTCATGGGGTGGGGCTCATTGGAAAAATCTCAGGTTTGAGGAGAATAGCAGGGATGGTTGGATGTTTGATGAAAATGTAGGAACTGTTGGAGGTAGGATCACACTAGTGATCACTCACCTAATACATGATTTTTAGTTTTTCTTCCCCCATCCCATTGAGATTTATGTCTTGAGGATACATTGAGGCTAGTCCATCTATTTAAAAACCCAAATACTGCAATTCGCGTGTAATATTGTTAAACATTTATTTATGTGTGAAGCTCATGTTGATGGTGATTGCATTTCCCTTGCAAGCCGTTCTTGAGCGTTTTGGTCAACTCAGCAGGAAGACAGTAGTAGTTGGGACATAAAAATGCAGTTTAGTAGTTGGGAGTCTTGGGACATAAAAATGCACTACACGAATTTAATGAATTTGCTCAGGTGTGAATTAATTCGTTTGCTTTCATCATAATTCAATATTCAGATGGCTTGCTGCCAGTGTTCATGGACCTCTTAGAAATGACAAGAGAGGGAGTATTTGGGTTTGAGCTTTATGAAATTGGAGGTTTGTGATATTTGCTAATTTGGCTTGAGTGATTGGTGAAGACTTGTAAGTTGCTTCAGACGCAGTACAAAGCACAGTGTGGGAAGTGAATGGGAACTATTGTTTAAACCCCTGTTTTGTAAAGTTAGTTCAGACAGAGGTATGAGTTTTGGGTTTCAACAAACTTAGGAATATGAGAGAGATATTGAGGTGGTGGATGACTTATGTTAGTATGTATGTTTGGGAGTGGTGATGGGTCAAACATCAATCATTTTATGGTGTTACTATAAGTTTGAGATTATGTTAACTCTACTTTTTACATTAGTATCTAAGTAGCAAAAGGTTATCTTCCAAGTAAATTGCTTTTATATATATTTGGTGCTGATTCTTTGAACATGAACCCTTATCTGGGCAACCTATAGAATTGTAGCTAGTTTTGCAAGTGGTTATGAATTGGTTCTGGTCATGTTGTTGTTGGCTTCTTTTGAAATCCTTGTTTGATTGTTGGGTTTGATCATTTATGGAGTTTCCTAATTAGAAATCCATAACCTTGGTAGGTGATATTAGAGGTTTACACATTTTGTGGAACAGCGTACCAAGTGTTTGCCTAGCATTTGGGGAAATGAGGCAGCTCCCAGCCTGTCTGGCAATCTTGGTCTCATTCATGTTTTCCTGGATACCATTTTAAACTAGATTTTCCAGCTCAGGTCTTGTTCATTTTAAATATGTTTCTAAAATTTATACTTGTAGGCCATGTGAAGAAGCAAAATATTTGAACCCGTTGGATACCTTCTAGGTGATAAAGGTTGTGTTTTGCGTCGTGTATAAGGTGGTTTTATGAGGCATGTAATGGTGACTCAATTTCTAGTTCTTTGTTTATTATGTAGTCCTTCCTGCAGGAAAAAAAAGGGTTGTTAAAAAACACTTATCAAACTAGATGCCTTGTCATTTGATGGATTGGTTGAAGCATTCGATAGGTCAAGGTAAGGTGGATTTCTAGGGATGTTTTTCGTTTGCAGGTAACAATAGTTCTTCTCTAGTTAGCATTGTGCATAAATACTCATATGGAGAATTTGAGGCTTGTATGGAAATGATGGGTTTCATTTCAGATAATCCGTTATGAGATTTTAGGCATGTTTGAGAATGAGGTTGCCTTATTTATCGTGTTTTGCGTCACAAACGCGGGATCTTCACTATTTTGATCAGTTTAATGTGTGAGTTTTTCCTAGCTTGCTGGGTTCATATTTTGGGGTATTTGCATGATTCTACAAATTTGCATTTGTATGTTTATGACTTAAATTGGATTGTTATGCAAATTGCGTCGCTGAAAAAAAAATTATTTCTTGGATTAAATGGATTTTGATCCCCCGTTTTGTTACAGAAAGTTTATATATGAAAAAAAAATGTAGGTTGCCCCAAAACAATAAGAGGATATCCTGATGAGATTGTTTATGATTTGGCAATGTGTCAAACGCTATGCTTCCCCAAAAGAATGGGTGGATTTACTTATGAATGACAAAATGTCATTGTGAAGGAAATTCGAAATATCAAAAATAAATAATATTGATAAACGTTGACTCTTGAAAATTTAAACACCTGGAATTGTATCACTTAGAACTATCACACATCTTTTTGTTTATTATTTCTCCTCTCTTACTAGAAAAACTAAATAACTTGCGGGTTGTCTTGCAGAGGTGGGGCGCCTATTTCTTATAGAGAAACTAAAATAACCTTCGGGTTAGTCTTGCGGAAATGAGGTGAATTTTTATGCCTAAGATAGGCTTTGATATTTATCAGTAAAAAATGTGACGTGACTTTATGCACATTGATAGCCCAAGAATGGCTTTTTGTTACTCATATAGTTAGGAGTATCCGGTGATGCATGCATGTATGTGATGTGTCCCCACTTGGGAATGGATGACGAAGTAGTCTTCCTTTAAATGAGATAGGCCTACGGGCATGTATGTTCGGCACAGAGGTGGTGCAAATGTGGTATTGTCTAAGTGATCAATCCGTTAAAAATGAATAATATGTCTAAGTCAAATATTGTACGAAGACAACTGTTTAATTAATAAATTACGTTTATATTGTTTCTGACCCATTTCATGCAGGATGGCAAGTCTACTAATATTTCTGCAGGTCAGACTTGCCAAAGTCAACTTCTACAGTGTGAGTACAAGTAAATGCATATTTACTTATTAGGATAATGACATGATTGCCTCGTTGAGGAACTAAATTCTTTGAACTGTGTTTTTCTTGCATGACACATTTGCCTCATTGAGGAACTACCTGTTGGGGTGATCGTTTAATTGTTTGGGTTTAGTTTGATGTTATCGCATGCAAATTTATTGATTTTTGGATGAAGATTTACTCATACCAGCTTTATTGCTGACCCAAGTGAGCTTTTGCTTCTTGGGTATATTCCTTTGGGAATGTAGCCGATTAGCCTATCAGGTTTAGAGACTTTTGAGTAGCATTACTGAAGTTTCGCTAGTAGGGCTAGAAACAACAGTCGTTCTTGGTTAGAGTTTTCTTTGTTCAATAATTAAATCATCTTTAAGTTGTTGCTGCTAAATACTTCTATTGTTATTGAATTTCACGTCCTGAGTTTTGGGGAAACGAATAATCCTACGTGGATTTAGGGATTTTCGTTTTCTTGAAAATCGGGGCGTGACAATGTAAATGCCTAGATTCATCTAATGAAATTTCTAACTCCTCCCCAAGGTGGTTGTTCTCCGAAGATTACATTATTTTTTATTGCAATAAATGTTGTACTGTTTCCTCAAAATGTAAATCAAACAATAAGAAAAATCCCACTTGAGCATGAATGAAGGGAGGCATTTCCTTTGTCCTTTCATCCTCACACTCAAGTTCCTCCACCAACGCCAAGGCTTCCTTAAAATTCATTGCATTCAACAACTCATTGATCTGTTTTTCTGCCAATATCACTTGAAAGCAAATGACCTTATGAATGTAAACTACTACAGTAAACGTCATAATTGCCCTAATGGTGATAGAAAGATAAAAGAAATTGAAGAACCTATCCAAATGAGACTCGTAATCTCTGCTCTGATACCAATTGTCATGAACCAACAAACTCTCCCAAAAGCTTGAGCTGTCCAGGAGGAGAAGGTTAATTGCATGACCTAGGATCGTGACATTCCACCACGCTTCCAAAGTCGATGTCCTCGTCGGTCTGCTCTATCGACACTGGCTCGATGGTAGCCTTCTCCCACTTTTTTGTTATTTTTGAGGCAGCTCCACTCACTTATCAGTATTCAATAACTTAGCACATGCTAAATTATTTTAATCTAGCGTATATGTCGCCTCTGCCGGGGATCGAACCTTGGACATAGGGTTTGGCTCTAATACCAATTGTCACGATTGTGACTATTTGGCAAGTAATTGATAATAAGAATGAAGAACATAGAGATAGAATTTGAAATCAAAATGAAGATTACAGGATATTATCTCAAGTTCACTCTAAACTGAGCCTCACAATTCACTTCTTTTTGCTTATCCTTCTCTGTTTCTCTTCATCTCTATTTAACATTGGGAAAGCTAAGAGAATTGTAGAGATCAACGTCGGATGAGTTCCACGTGTGAATTTAATCAACTCTAAAACTAGAACAGAAAACTACCCTTTTATTTGAATATCTGATTTGGCGTCATTTTCCGCACCATTAACTAATGGCTCATATTTCCCGCCCCCTTTACTTTTCATCCATTTTCCAATCATGACAATTGCAGAAGAAAAAGAAGTGAAAAAGAAGAAGCATCTCTCTGTGCGATCGTTAATCATAGACACTCGAGCCTCAGTCGGTCGCATACACGAGATCCTTCGAGCCCAAGGAATTGTGGAGTCTTGGAAACGAAAGGAGGACAAAATTGAGCTGTTTTTTCTCCTCTGTCAGAAAGTCAATGGTAAAGGATTTTTATTCAAGTGGCGGTGTGTTTCATGGGCCTAGATTAGATTTTAAGGTTGGATCGACCTATGCGCACCCATGATCCTTTCATCACCACCACACATACAAAAGTAGGGGAACTTGAAAACAATTTTTAAAACCATAAAATCTAAAACACATTCGAGTCATCTGTGTCAAATTGGTTATCATGTCATGAAAATTTATCTTGTGTAATATGTAACTTGTATCACAAGATGACTATTGTGAGACTATTGATACAATATTTGTAAGAACATCAGTGATTCTTAATTTGAAGCTTATAATTGTGTTTGTCAAATTTGTAATTTGTTTTACTATATTGTTAATTATGTCATGAATTTAAGAGATACTTGATATTTAGGCTTCATTTAATGTGTTTAAAAAGTTTATTTACTTGCATCTTATTTTTTGGATTAATTTAAATTACCCTCCAACATAAATAGCTTGTTCAGGATTAGTCCCTAAAAGATAGCATATTGCAGATGCCCCCCAGACTAGTGGTCCACATCTATTGATCGTTACCACCCTCATGTGCCTGTAATTTGTAACAAAATACCCTTGAGGCTTTCGCACGTAGATCGCACGCGAAACTGCAATTGATTTGAAAGAATTCAATCCAGACTGTCCACCATAAAGTTATTTTGCGTGGTTGGCTTGGATTGAATTTGTGTACCTATCAAATCAATCACCATTACCATATAGAGAGTTGGAGGAAAAATTCCCCCCAATTTGTATCTCTATTCTCCCTCAACCGTGTAGTTTCTGTGTGAAAACTCCATTGTGTGTGCGATCTGCTCTCCCCCATTGTACCAAACAGCCAGTAGATTCCTAAAATGAAAAACTCCATTTCCCATCTCTCCATCTTGTCTGTGTGGGCTGTTAGTTGAAAAAGAAATAGTTGGATTGATCGTTTGAACCCTAGATCTAAGCACAAGTGAAGAAGAAGATGTCAGCAGATCTGATGGACATTAGCAGTGACAATAACATTGTTTTTAGTGTACATTAGGAAAATTACAGACCCTTGAGTGGTTGCAGTGGCTTCAGTATTGGAATGTGTGGCATCAATGACTATTCAAGTGATGAGTACCCCAACCCGAGGCACAATTCACACCTTCTTCTGACTCTGTCGAGTTTATGAAAGACATTAAACTAGAGGTTAACTCTCCTAGAGCTCGTCTTGTTTCTTGGCATGAAATATTGTAAGTTTTCTCTTTCTTGTTTAGGGTTTGATTATGCATGTCGATTTAGGGTTAGGATTGTTGATGATTTTGTTCATGCGCGAGTATCTAGGATTCCCTTATTACATTCCTTCTATGTAAATGCACACAACTGTTACATTACACTATTATATGTAAATGCACATTATTTATGCATTACCCACTACAATTACATTCCTTGTGTGTAACAAAAAAGAATGGATTATGAGTAAATGCATCAACATTTTTACATTCTTTGTGTGACTTACGTAAAAATGATTGGTGTCAAATTTTCACATTTGACTTCCTTGTGTCTTGATGTTTTCCATATAATGTGCATAGGTTAACTTCCATGTGTTTTTGTGTCTTAGTTCCTTATATTCATCACCAACAGTAGTATGCATATGCTTATATCATGTTTGAGAGAATACAATAGTATTGTGGATAGGCTTATCTTATGTTTGAGAAAAATACAATAGTAGTGTGCATAGTTTGTTTGAATGTGTTTGCTTAAGGGATTTGCATGTGGGTGATGAACGTTTTGTCATTTATGTGTTACTATTGTGTAATACAATGTCATATTGCAGTGATGGTACATAAAAAGTTGAACTTTCAATTTGGAACATAAAGGTACACTTTGGTGAAATAGTTTTTTCAATTTGCAACTCTTGTACCCTACTGTTTCACTAAAGTGTACCTTTATGTTCCAAATTAAATGGGTTTGACAATCCCATGATCCCGATCTCGTCCCAATTTTTTTCGGGTCCTTTTGGGATTGATCAAATCCATTCTGATCTCGTCCAGTCCCGATCTATAATAGGACGGGATCGGGATGTAGATCTTCAATCCCGCCCATCCTGAACTTAGCAAATACGTATGTTCCAAGCATTTACAGGGGTAAAATTGCTAGCACATTTCATAAGCTAAGAAGACTGACCCAACCAAGCCACATTTATGAACTAGCTAAAACTACCTTTGCCTTTGCCTCTGGCTCTGGTACTATAGGGATTGTAACCTGCCTGTATGGAGGGAGTTGTTTTGTATTCACATTGGCTTTTACAACTTCCTTAATTGAAGAAGATCCATCCATTTTTGCAAATTGTACGAGTATAGAGTACATATTGATTTAACGACCCCATTCAGAGCTCACAGCCAATTTATACAACTTTTGTAGTATATATGTGTACAAGTACTTGTAGAGATTATAGTAATAATGAGACCCACTTGGAAATATTGAGATAGCCCACAAGGTCAACAAAAAAGACTGGAAGGATCCTTACCACTACTAGTGTTTTAGATTTCTAGCATGTCAGTCCATCTATCCCTAATCCTGTGTCATATATTTCATGTTCACCGTTTGCTTTAACTTCAATTATCTCTTTGATCTTCTCATTAAATGAAGTTTAGAAGATCCATACTATAAGGCCACTTTGGCACTATTTTTTATCCTCACACATGTTCATGCTGATATAGTTTTAAATGAAAATCAGCCCAACGCAAACTTAAGTATACACGTTGGAACAAATTTTTTATTGCTTGTTGATTTTGTCCCGTCCTGAACCTGTTTGGGATAGGATGAGGTCAAGATGAGCTCTATCCCATCCCAATTACAAATGAATGGGATTGGATAAGGAGGTCCATCATGTCCCCTGGTTGGTGGAAGGTTGATGAATACCATAATGGGTCATCAGTAGTTATTGAAAGGGTAGATGGGGATTACTTGAGTTGGGACAACTTGTACAATATGATCCCTGAAGAGTTACCAAACCCATACAACCAATGTCCGACTCTTGACAAATCAATAATTTTTTGGAATGAGGGATAATGATGGAAATACAAAATGATCAAGATGTCATGTACTTTTGGAATAGGGCTGAGATCGATGATGAGGATACTATCCATGTATTTGTCAAGATCAAAGTGGTCTTTGAAATGGATGCTAAGAATATAACTGGGACAAACATAACAGACCCTGACCCCATTCCAACACCACCATTTTTGGATGTTGCACCTGACCCTGTTTCACAACCCACACAACCAACTGATGGTATGTCTAGGCAGAAGAAAAAAAGACTAAGGAGGAAGGACATGGTGAGGAGAAGAAAACAAAGAGAAAAGAGAAAAAACAAAAAATGTATATTATGAGTTGACAAAGGAGGAGTTAGATGATGACTTACCACAGTTTGATGAAGTTGAGCATGGGGTAGCTGATGAGGAATCTGAGCAGCAACTCAAGTACCACAGGCCCAGGCCCAAGCCCAAGCCCAAGCCCAAGATGGACAAGCAGTCCATAGTCAACAACCACATAACCAAGTTGAAGAATAACTTCCAGGTGATGAAGCACAGTACAAAGGTGCTCAATCAAAGTTTTCCCACCTTGATGAGCTTTCAGTTGAAAAAGAGTACCACTCTAGTTGCTCTAGTGAAGAGGAGAATGATGCCCAAATGCCACCTCCAACTTGACTATGCATCATTTATGGCAGAAACTGAGATGTATACGGGGATACAAGTTATGAGGTCCCCGATTTTGATGAATGGTCCATTTATGTCGGGAAAGAATGAGACTTCGTGACCGAGTGTAGGCATTGATTGAGGATGTATGCAATCAGGAATAAGTTCATTGTCAAGTTTGTGAAAAATTATTCTGACAGGATTCTAGTTAAGTGCAAGTTTGATAACTTTAATTGAAGGTGCTTTAATGGTTTGAACAAAAACACACACTGTGTCAAGACATTAGGGAAAAATCACACTTGCACATGGATTGATAATGGGAAAAACCCAATGGTGGATGCAAACTTTGTAGCTATGGAGCGTAAAGCCTTTATGAAAACACACCATACTACAGTTACACCTGAAAGTCTGAAAAAACAGACTTGGAAAAACCACATAATGAATATCTTATACCATGTGGGTTGGAGGGCAAGACAAAAGCTAATGTAAAAGGTGGTTGGCACTTATGATGACAGTTACACGATTGTTCCTTCCTGTAGCTTGTAGGTGTTGAGAGCCAATTCTGGTAGTATTGCCACTTGTTTGATTGAGGCTATTAAGCAGTTATTTCCAGAAGCACACCACAAGTTTTGCTTTAAGAACATCCATAAAGTTGGGCATGGGGGAAGTTCTTACAGAAGTTAGCTTGAAAGGCTGCAAGGGCTTACAAGGAGGTCGACATAACCTACAATTTGAATCAGATTAAGGGTGTAGATGAAACAACTTACAAATGGTTGGTGACAAGAATGTAACCACTTGGTGTAGAGCAAAGTTTGATACCAAAATCTCTTCTGAGCAGATTAGCAACAATTTCAGTGAAAACTTCAACAACTGGATCCTGAAGTTGAGAGACAAGGCCATATACAACTTTATTGAAGAGTGTCACATGTTCTTAATGAGGCTAATGTTTGATAAGAGAACAAAAAACACCCAGTGGCATATTGCATATTGAGGGGGTTGTACCAAGGTACAAAAACTGTTAGACATGTACAAGGGGAGCAGGGGTGACTTTGCAATCTATGGTTTAGATGATGGATTTGTCACAATTTAGGGAGCAAATGGAGATAGATGAAGGGTCAAAACATCAACCAGATATTGTGATTGCAAACAGTGGAAACTAACATGCATCATCTGTGTGCATGGAGCGGTGACCATGGTCAATCAGAGACCAAACTAGGCAAAGTATATAATATAGCCCTTTTTAAACTTTAAATCATATTTGATTATGAATGTTTCTTATCTGAAGTGTGTATGTTGCAGGAATTGCAACCCTTATCATTCCGTCAAAACTTGTGTGGAAGCATATTCAAGGGGTATCGTTAGTATCCCAAACATGGGAAAGTGGCTTGAAGTAAATATATTTGATGATGTTGAACTATTTCTGAACAATGAATGTCATGAATGTTACCCATGATGATTTTCATCTGGCAGATACCATATTTGGTGTTACCCCCTCTAGTTTAGAGGCCACCAGAGAGACCTAGATCTCAAGAAGATTGGATGAATATCAAAAAGGTCTCACTCATAGAAAGGCAAGAGTTTGCAGGAAATGTGAGATAGAGGGACACAATGTGAGGACTTGCAAGAATCACCTCAAGGAACAAACTGAAGGTGCACGCAAAATCTATGTTCCAAAAGTGAGAAGGGCAGAGAACAATTGGCCAAGGAGTTGCAAAACTGTTGGAAGGGGTAGATACAAAGACGTTGAAGCTCAACCAAATATAGGAACAACTCCATAGAGGCCCAATGCTCAACCAGAGGGTCCTACTGCTTCAGAGAAACACAATGCACGGTCTGAAATGTACATTGTGCCCTTTGCACCAGTTGCATTCTTCACAAGACAGAGCTTTTAACAAGATGTGAGACCTCCTCCAATCGGGGGTAGAAACAGGGACATGGGAAAAATCGAAGGGGACCAGACATGTGAATATAAACTGACTTTTGGAAGTGCACCATTTCTTGGTTGAAAAAAACAGTGGAATGCATGTGATGTACCTAGCTAACACTTTAAAGACTTTAATTGTTTTGTTTTGGACATGCTAGATACCAATGCAATGTTGACACGTGTTTGTAAGTGTTTTTTTTTTTTTTGGGTGTTTTATTAATTGCTTGACAGGATATTGGAGCCATTTTTTGTATGATAACGTAGTTTTTGTTGAACATGATGTATGATGCAGATTTTACCAACCCAAATTAATAGACTAATTTAACCTGATTTTTATACCGCAAGAGTACGATTGTCTAACTGGTAGACAATGGCAAATGCGGATCAATCCCACGAGGATTGAAGATATAAAAAAAAAACTATAATCTATTCAAACCAATTTGAAAAGAGGTTACAACAATCAGAATTTCTAAACTACTGGAAGGTAGAAAAATAATTAAAAAATGAATTTAAGAATCAAATAGAGAAATGCTAAGGCTTTCGAATCATCAATCAAGTTTTTAAAATTATATTAATATCAATTATTGCCTCCTAGCATTGTAGTGGATTGATTTTAGCAAAAATGCAAACCCCTTGCATTAATTGTCTGTTTAAAACACAATTAATCAAAGGTTTAATTAATACGAATAAAACATGGTTAAACTTGAACATAAACTAAGTACCATGGATGCATGACATACACAGTGAGAGTAATATGCGTTCGTTCACAAATCAACCTAATGTCAATGTATCGGAAAACATTAAAAAACGAAAGTAAAATATACTAAGCCTGAGAAATCATTTACGCCTTGGTGAAATTTAAAAGATCATGGTGGAGGTGGTCGCAACGGCGGCGTAGGCAAAATCCATCTATTCTGCACGTTGGGCTGTGTGGTGGTACATACTAATTTGCGGGGTGCCAATAGCAAGACTTTAAAAATATGTTATTTCCTTCATTTTTTTTTATTTTCTTCCTTGTGATTCCTGCTCTGTAACAACCAATGATGTTGCTTTGCGATCTCTTCTGGCTCTTGCTCTGTGTGAGAGAGATAAAAACAAAAGTGAGGGGAAATGTGTGTGGCCAATGTGTAGGCTGCAGAGGTGATCGCCGAGTGAGAAGAAACATGGCGAGATAGGGTGACGTGCGTCTATGGCTGTGGTGGTGGTGGTTGTATGTAAATGAGCAGAGGAAGAGATTTTTCGCTGGACTGATATGTGAGATGGTGGTGTGTAGTTGTTCGATCAGAAGAGTGGAATGATGTGAGGGCTGTAGAAATAAGAGTTGGCGTCGGGGAGATCAGGTGATGAGAGGAGAGAATGTGCATGAAGGAAGAGAAAGAGAAAGAAGCATGGTCTATGAGTGCTCTGTTATGAAAGTAAGAGGAAGAGATGGTGATGAGAAGGGGTCGTGAAAGTTGGATGAAGAAGATGTGAGGTGGGAGGTGATGTCTGTGAAAAATAAAGAAGAGCAAGAGGATCGAGATGGTGAACTGCTGACGAAGAGGAAAATATGGGGCGAGAAATTTGTTGGTGGCGTAGGTTTTGTTTGCTGCAACAGAGAAGAGATATGGTGGATAGCGATGGGGTAGCAGCAAGGTGAATAAGAGAGGGCGAAATCGAGATAATGGTGGTGTGGTGGCCGTCACTCTTTCTAGCGAGGGAGATGCGATGAGCGGAGAAGGCGAAATGGAAAGGGAGAAAAGGGTGGCGGCCAAAGAAAAGAAAAGGCCTCCAAAAGCAAAGGGGAAGGGAAAAAGAAATAGGTAAGAAGATGGGCTTTTAGGTCATTACCATGGGGTTAGGCTTGACCGTCCACTCCTCTCCGCGGCTGCCCGGTACTTGCTTTTTCAAACTCGCCTCGTTAATGTGATTTCATCCTTTAACCTTTGATATCTCTGAAATCATGAAAATAAAATAACTAAAATAAAATAAAATAAAATATTTAAATCAATAACAAACATAAATTATGATATATTTTATATAATAATTATGTGAATATCAAACACCTCAAACCTATATTTTGCTAGTTCTTGAACAAAATAAAAATAAAATCATAATTCACTTTCACAGCAATCATCGATTGCACTTACTTTAATGTACAACAAATTCGTAAACCCCTAATTTACCTCTAGTGGACATGTTATAGTCTCGTGAGGGTTTCCATAAATGTTACCAAGAAACATTACTGACTCAATAAAAGATAACCTACTTAAAAAAAAAAACGATGCATGCTCACATGATCACTCTCTTTTATTTTCCTCATAGTAATCATCTAACTGCCAAAATTTTCAAGAAAACAACTTATAGTGTCATATTAATATATCATCAGATTTTTACAACAATTTAATAATATCTAAATATTAAATAAATTTCATTATCATTTTCAACTCGAAGTATGCGTGCATAGCCTCATCAACTCCATTTCATAGTAAATACACAACTAGATAACTTTAGAAAGTACGCTTCGACTACAAATTCTCATGTCACTCAGAGATTGGTATTTATTACTCAGTTTATATGTGAGAAAAAGAATAAATTAAACACAAATATCTCACATATAATTATAATGAAAACATGATTTTCAAATAATGAAATGAATATGATGTCATGGACATGAATATCAATTACTTTTGAAAATGTTGGATCAAACACTATAGTTATTGTCTATTCAATTTCCACATCTATGAACCAAACATTTACTGAAGATCAATTAGGTCATTATTAGGTTGTAATGAGATTAAGATTATGGCCAACAAGAATGAAAAAGGATATACAAAAATTATCTGAGAACGGATACACCTTTTAATAAACACACGAGGCACTGAAGAATAATTTTTTTCTTCCTTTTCAACTCTTTTTCATAACTTTTTTTTTGAAGCGTCAATTTTCGTTTCTATTAATGATATGTTTCCTCCCTTTCTACACAATAAAACATTTCTACCTTGAAGATTCAAGAAATATCTAGTTTTAGCTCTTTCTATTTGCACATTCGAAACATATATCCAATCATAAACATTCTCAGAGAAATTGGGTAGAAAAAAATGAAATGAGGTATTACTCCATAATTGGAGTAGGTAATGGAGAATGGGTTAGCAAAGACAAGGCTATTCAAATGCTCAAAGGGCTGCAAATAGATATTTATTACTGGGTAAGCTAAAAGGCTAAAAAACGATTTAAAGAAAAAAAAATGGCCTATATCACTTCCTAAACTCTAGTCAGTATTATGACATCTCAATTAAAAAAACCAAAAAGTTATAGTGTAATAATTCAATTTTAATGTCAGCAATCAATAAAAGAAACAAGAACAATGAGATCATCAATGAAATAATACAGACTCAAGAAAAAACCGAGTTTATTAAATAACCCTCAAGAAAAATAGAATGGTTCAAAACTCAAAAGGGTTGAACATCCACTATTATTCTAAGGCTTCCTAGTACATATCTCACTCATCAACTTCAAATTATATTAACTTGACTTATAGTGCAATAATAATTGAGATGAAAAATCTCATTAAATATATTTAAGTGAAGGTCCTACGACGAAATTTAAAATCATATTAGGTGGATCATCCCTCACAACCCTAAACCATCTTCTCAAACACAAAGCAACTGATCTAAAAACAGAGCATATATCCTCCTTGTAAACCCAAAAGAAAAGGCTTGGTTCTCTCTCCTCTCTTCAATGTTCAACACAATCTCTGAATGTATTAGTTTCACATCAAAGTATCTGCTGAATGTCTACTTGAAAGTCACAACAAACTTGAAGTTGGGAATAGCAGAGAATCACATCATTCATGCAGGTCCAGAGAAATCATTTGTTATCCCAGCTACCTCAAACTCATAGAGAATTTAGGTACCACACCCTCCACAAAGTCCACCTTCTCTGTTGTCTTTGCAAATCCTGTCCAACAGATTTATATTTTATCAAAGATCCACCAAGTCAATCAATCCCTAGCCCACAATATTGCAATTAATGTATCACCTAGATCAATTAGTAACAAGGGAGAAAGTAACATCCTAGACAGTTCTATAAAAATACCAAAGTTTCAGTTCCCCTATTAAAGTTTGAAATGGCTAAGTATGGGTCATGTTCTTCAGTACAATTATTAAAGTAATGCTTACATGAAGATGGTTTTCACTTGCATGATATAGTTGGAACAATGCCAACCACTAGAAATATAAACCACTTATGACCTTGACCCTTGTCCAAAACTTTTCTGCTGCCAGCATACCATGTGATATACCAGAAATTCTAAATGGCGAGGAAACCAGCGAGGGGGAGGGTGTGACCGCTCATCCCCCTCAAGATACGTGCCTGCATTTTCGAAATGCGCAGCAGTGCGAATCTCAAGGGGTGAGTGGTAAAATCCCTCCTCCCTCGCTGGTTTCCTCGACAATAAGAAAGGTTCGTGCTATACTGTTTCATTTCCAATAAAAATTTGCTACCAAAAGCCTACACTTCTATACTTAGCATCCAAGCTTTCTAAAGGCCAGAAGGTGTTAATGCGTTAAGAGCAATTTGAGCTGAAAATGTCTTCTTTCTATGTCTAAAAACAACATGACAACTTATGAAGATGACCATACTAACAGTCAACATTTCATCTGCCAACCCAAGGCAAGAGTGATTTTAATCTCTTAGGCCTGAAAGAAGCAAAACAGTCCTCAGTTTTAGATAACAATATCTTCAAAAAAGTTTTACATAGATCAAAATTGTAAATCAAACTTTTCTGATTTCACAAATTATAGATGCCAATGATCAAAATAGTATATAAGTATGCTTGTAGATGTGTACCAGAGTAACCATAGGCATTGGCACAAAAATAATATTGCTCATTATCAACAGCATGGATGGTGATATATATATATATACATATACCCATCACCAAGTGATCCAAGGAAGCCATATGTGGAATATAACAGAGGAGCAAAGAGAATCTTCTAACTATAGTCTAATTGGTCACACGGTCAAGGGCTTTATAGATACCTATGTCAGTGGTCTAGCAATGGCAAAAATGACTCTTAACACTCTCAGTAGTCTAACTAGAAACAGAACTGTTGAAGCAATACTTAACTAACTTCTACTAAAGTTACCCTCACTAGAGCAACTTCGACACCTAGCAATGACGTTTAGCGAAGTATGCAAAAAAAACAAACTATTTTTGACTTTCAAGAAAATCATTAAGATTGTTTGAAACAAACATACATATTGAAGGATGGAAGTAAACATAACGAGATGCAAGGAATTCATAACGAAGAGCATTTTAGATTAATCGATTACCCATTGATCCAAAGAAGCCAATGATCATCAACAACATGTCCATAGCTTATGCATGCATGAAGATTCAATGGTTGCTCACCACCAGGTTTTGTAGGCTGAAACTAATGCACACTAGAAGTATGAACATGCATTAGGAGATCAAACAAAGATTCAGTAAAACGCTCAAAATATGAACTAAGCATCTACTATTAGAGAAGCTTTAAGCCCTCGTTCCAATTGTATCCCTAATTTGTCAAAATGGGAGAAATTTTTTTTTTTGACTTCCAATAGAAGTTCACATATTGAACAAAAAAAAGGTATAACCTTCTCAAGAATAATGGAAATCTAGAAATTTCTTCTAGTATTCAACAAACATATGAGATAAAATGAGCAGAGATTTGTATCTAATATCAGGATTTGCATAACCTCCATTTGTATACATAATTGAAGCATTTTATCAAACAACTAGTGTTCACTTCAAATTGTTCCATATCTTTCAAACTCTTTCATCAAAGGATAGATTAATTGAAGCATTTGATGTGTTCAAGTCAAATTGTTCCATATCATTCCAACTCTTTCATAAGGGATAGATTTTTAAATATTTATTCTCAATGTTAGCAATTCTCATTGCTAGTAATCTTTCCTACTCGAAGGGGGGTGTATTGTATCTGGATTTTGTGGGCAATTTAATAAATTCCATGGATTTTGAAAATCCAAGTGTATTCAATCTGGATTTTAAAAAGTCCACAAAAGTCTAGGGGTATTCAATCAGGATTTTAAAAAGTCTTTATGAAATCCACAAAGTCTAGGGGTATTCAATATGGATTTGAGAAAGTCCACAAAAGTTTTAGGGTATTCAAAATATCATTCATATTTATGGATTTGAAAAATCATGGATTCTCATGGACTCTGAAGTGTTAGGTATAAATAACAAAGTTCAATAGTTTGCCAGCCTCCATATCAAAGATTTCAACGTAAAAAAAAGTTTCCCAAAGTTTTTCTTTGTGCCAGCCGCGAAGAGGTTGGTTCCCATCCTCTTGTTTTCTCGATCCTTTTTCTATCTTTGCATAAGTGTTCATAGTTGCATCAAACCAACAATACGAAAACCCAAACATCTATCACACTCAAATAGAAATTTTATCAAACCCAAACACCAACAAAGCATAACCCATTAATGAACCTAACAATCAATAAAAACTAAACAAAAACTCTGGGTTCTCTTGGCTCGTTTGATTTGGGGCAAGATCAAGGCTTCGAAGTTAATTTTCTTCTTGTTTCCTGGCTATTGATTTGCTAATGAGGTAAAGTTTTTTGGTGAAAAACAATCTGAAGTTGGTATACAAATTTTACTGGAGCTTGTGATATTTCCTGTTTTTAGCTAAGATTTAGTAAAAGCACAGATTGGGATGGTTGGATGTAAAGAGTATGCCTTGTTACTTCCATCACAGTCCTCGTACAGTACTTTCTGATCTGAAAAGTAACTTTTAGTGTTCATAAATGACCCCATCAATTTCTTGATATTGTGGTTGTCATGATATGCAAAATTGCTCGACGGGTTTTACATTTAAGCAAGAATGATATGAACAAGGAGGAGGCAGTATCATCCCCATCTTTCCAGACTAGAACCTTTACAATTGAAGACGGTAACCGCCATATGAACAAGAGGCACTGTAAGCATTCCATCAAAGGTGGGGTTTTTCTATCTGCTCATGCGATTTCTTGCATCGTACGTATGCCTATTCATCACCGTCACTGTTCTGTAAGGAATGAGAACTACAAGTTGTCATCTGACAGAAATTTACTGACAACCTGAGTGCTTCTATTCTGAAAGATAATTCTAATGAATTTTACTGTGATAACATATCAAATAGTTCCTCTGAGGAAAGTCTGCAGGAGTTTATGCATGTCGTCTCAACATCTAATGAAGCATCATTGGTGGTAGATCCTCTTGAGATGTTCCTTCCAGGTCTTGTCATTCATATAGTACAACAACAAAAAACCCTTCCTCCTTTGTGGAAAACCTGGAGAGCTAGTGAGAAGGGGCATACTTATAGAGCCTACATAGCAAAGAGAGAAAACTTCAAAGATATAATTGTATCACCATATATGTTCCTCGATCATCTCCCTTGGAGGTAATGTAAACCCCATGATTTTCCTTTCATTGCAGTTTTCCTAGTTCAACATTGCATAACAAGTACAGTATCTCATCTGCCAAAACTTTGTGTATTTGCAGATGTCACTATGCCATGCAAAAAGTACTGGATGCCCGTAAAGCTCAAGTTGAGCTCAGCGAACCTCACATTGTATGAATTAATTGTTCAGGCTAGTTTCACTTTTAGTCCTTATAACCTAATTTGTGTTGGAGTTATGTGGAAGGAAAGCTAGAAAGAAGGCCGCAAAAGAAATCATGTAGTCATTTATAGTAGCAATTGCTGCCTCTAAATGTAAGCCTGACACATCTTGGCAGAAGTTGTGCTCATTGTTTGAAAAGTTCAAGTGTACACTAGACATTGGTGTCAATGGACTGATCCATCTAATCTTTTACCAATTATTTTAATTATAAGATGTATTATTTCATGTAATGTGGTCCATGTAAAACTTGTAGTCGACTCTGTAATTTGTAATGACAAAAGTACGTGCATCCTTTTTTCTTTTTTTTTTGGTCCCTTCCCTTTCAATGTTGGATGTTGTTTTTCTTAATTTTACCAGAGGACAGTCCTCAAAAGTATGGGGTACTCTCACTCAAAAGTTGACTCCCAAGCAATCTTGTTTGCAAGAATTTCATGGCCGAGATTTTATCAGATCCTTGAATACAAGCCTAGAGAACGAACATTGTGGCTTATCAATTTCATTGCCAGTCTGAGCTATTAATCTAACCAATAGAAAAATGTTGATCACATCAATTCTTCAATAACACCGTTCAGGAGAACATCAAAGAGGAATTATGAGGAATCATCAGGCAAAAGCTGTCATCGACTCTATGACACTCAGGAGAACTAGTCTCATCTAGGTAACTGATGGGATTATCTTCACCATATGTCATCTCATTTGGATTGGGGCGAGATTTGGCTACTAAGGTGCTATGACACTCACTGAGCTGGCCGTACAGGTTGGTGACACAACAAAGAGGACACTACTACTGATCACACATCCAAGATGGTGCCAATGAGACAAAGATGAAAGAGAAACCAAATGGGTATTTGGAAGCGGTTAGAGTGCAAACATATATGTTGGTGAGTCGACTTCATATTCAGCTTTCCAAAGGTAAACAATTAGAAATGTACTATGTTCATTGTTGCTAAGTTTATGTTCATGCTAGGCTTACTAGAAAAAGGGTACCAGTGATCACACAGAAGTGAAAACTAACTCAATGTTCTTGAACAATTCATGAGCTTTGATGGCTTCCAGAGATATTCTTTTGGAGGGGTCTTTCACAAGTAGCTTCCAAATCAGATCCCTCAGGGGCGTTTGCTCTCCAATCATTTCGGGGGATTTTGTAAGAATTCGATAAAATGTCTCTTTTCGATTTTCCCCTCGAAAAGGTGTGTTTCCATACAACATCTCATACAGGACCACACCTAGGTTCCACCAGTCCACCGCGAAGTCATGACCACTCCCTAAGATGATCTCAGGTGCTATGTACTCCGGTGTTCTTACAAATGAGTTGGACTTTGAATTCTTATTACTCACTGAAGCTGAATTATCTGAATCTGGTGGTGCTGTGGTTCTTTCAGACGAAGATAAACACAAAAACATAGAGAGCCAATGGCCTCTTCTTCTTCTTCTAGTTGGTTGGTTTGAAGGATATGAAATTGCTTTAGTATTTACCAACTTCTTTTTTATTATATGGGGACGTTTTTTGTTTCATCACTATTTACCAACTTCTTTTTTATCTTGCAAATAATTAGAAATCTGTAAAAGTCGTTCATACAAAGTCCGTGGATTTTCATAAATCTCTAGAAAGTCTGTAGCAAAAGTCTATGGATTTAAGAAATCAGCAGAAGTCCGTGGACAATTTAAAGAGTCTGTGGACAATTTAAAGAGTCCGTGGACTTTTCAAATTATTTATCAATTCCATAAGAATCCATATACAATACACCCCCCGAAGTGGAGGGTTTTCCTCTAAATCGTCAAAAGCGAGATGAATTAAAGAAGACGAGAGTTGATTGATACAATTACCTTGGAAAATCAATGAACTCAAAGAATTTTTTGTATCTGAAACGAAACACAAGATATAGAAATAAAAATAACCATCAATGAAGCTCAACTACACCTCCTTTAGATTCTCTTCTAAGTCTTCAATTCGATTTCCTTCAACACATCCCGAATGTCAGGATAAAGTTAGAGTACCAGAGCAATTAGAGATCGAACTCAAAGGAGATGGAGAGATTCAACATTTTGATCGAAGAGAGAGTTGGTGGGAGGGGGAGAGATTCACGAACAGATGGAGAAATAGAATGAAAGGATGAGAAGGGAGAGAAATAAGAAATGGGGTGTCGCCAAAACTCGACTCGGTGCCTACCCACTTCAAACGCCATAGCATTAAACATTTGTCTGCCAATGGCATTTCTCAAGTGCCCTTTTTAACCGAAAATTCGCTTAGTGATGCCATAAAAAAAATTGATATTATATATATATATTTTTTGTCATGTAATTTAACACAATCTTTCTTAAAAGAGCCTTCCTGACACGTGTTTTTGAGAGAGGGATGTTTAAAATGTTTAAATTTAGAGAAACCTAACTGACATCGTTCGACCGCTCTCCCCAAAAAGCTCAAAAGCTAAGTCCAAAGCGAAGCTCACCATTTCGTCGTCCCCTCTGCAGAAATTGTACCCCATTTCTTCTTCGATTTTGTCCCCAAGTTCAAAAGCTCAAAAGCTCTATCTGATAGGGGTGGGCAAACGGGTTGAGGAACCGCGGATCCAAACCGAACCGGACCGTTTTACTCCAAACGGTTTGGTTTTTTATTTTTAAAATTATGAAACGATTCGGTTCCGATCCGATAATTAAACAGTTAGATAATAAATTTAAAACCAGAGCCAATCTCAAAGTAATGTTGATATGTCCGAGTGGTTAAAGAGACAGACTTAAAATTTGTTTGGCTATGCCCGCGCAGGTTTGAATCCAGTTGGACGTTTTCATTTTTTTACTTTTTTTTTCTTCATTTTACAGAAGCCATGCATTTTGGTTTTTTGCATCTTCTATTGAAACTGAAATACACCCTCACAAGTAATGGATTAACCGCAGGACTAAGAGGGTTACAATTATGCCCAAAGACATCCAACTTGCTCGTCGAATCAGGGGTGAACGTGTTTGATTGCTTGTAAAATGGGCTATGTATTGTTAAGATGTTATTAAGTTTGATTTCACTTTAAGAATTATATGTAACTTTGTTCTATTGAGATAGATAGATATCTATTAATGAATTGTTGTTTATCGAATTTTACATTTTCAAACTTTCATATGTTGTGTGAGATGAATGAGTTGTTGTTTATCAAATTTGACACTTCATTACTTGTGCAGTTGTGCTTGGGTGGCCTAATATTGAAACCTTCCACATCTAGTGGGGGAATGGAAATGGTTTTTAGTTTATCACCAACTCTTACTCACAGTGGGATGCATATTCAAGGTTGCATAATATTACACAGGAACCGTTTGGAACCGAACCGTTGTAAACGGTCTGAGTTAGGTTCGGTTCCAACGTTCAAAATGGAGGAACTAATCCGAATCGAAACCGTTAAAATTTAAACGGTTCGAGTTAGGTTCCTCAAAATTTGGAACCGTGCCCACCCCTACTCTCTGAAGAAAAGCTAAGTCTGAAGCTCAGTGGTGGGTTTCGTGTTGATTTGTTGTTGATTTCTGGTGGTGGGTTTCCGGATCTAGGGTTTCTCAGTGATTTCGTGTTGATTTCTGGTGGTGGGTTTCTAGATCTAGGGGTTCTCAGTGATTTCATGTTGATTCAAAGGCGTCGTGTTCGATTTCTTGGTGATTGAAAAACCTTGAAGAAAAGTCAGTGAAGAAGTAAAACCAGATCTATAGTTCTGTCCCAACTATCTCAGGTAACACCCTTCTTCTCCATGTTGCTCATCAAGTTCTTCATGTTTTTTTTTCTACTTCTTATTCTTTCCAAATTTCTTCACTTTGTTGGATTATGTAGTGGTGGTGGTGACGTTGACTGGAGATGTTGTTTAAGGGTGGGTTGGTTTAGCGGTAGTGGTGGTGGCAAGGTCAATTGGAGTGGGTTGGTTTGAAATTTTCTGGACGCTTGAAATTTTGTCTTCACTTTGGTGGTTTAATACATTAAAATTTTGTAATTTAATTATAAGATTTCCTTTTGTAATGTCTTGCACCAATTTATTAGAAGATAAATTGTCTTGTTTTTTTTTAATCCATTGGTTGGAATTGGAGTGTGTCTTGATGATTTTGACTTGGTTGATAGTTAGCACTTTTATTAGTTTGAATGCCTAATCTGATGTTTTTTAATCCATTGGTTGGAATTTGGCATAGATCAGTACATCATTATATTTTTTTGTTCACTTTGTGCTTCATATATGAAGTTTTTTTTATTCACTCTATTCAATCTGATGTTATTTTTTTGTTAACGCATAAATGACATACAAAACCTATGTTGTTTATCACGGCCGTATACCGGGAGTATACATGACTTGGCCAGGTTGTCTATTACAAGTAGACGGGTACAAAGGTTTCTCATCAGCTGAAGAAGCATATGAAAATTACAGCCTGTGGGTGCATTCAGAAGATGCGAAAAGACAGCACGAGGCGAGAAGAGAACACCAGGCAAGAAGATACCACAATAAACGATCACGAGGGTCGTGGCGAAGAAACTCATGATCAAATAGATGAAACCCAAGTCAACGATCCTCGGGCTTTTACAAGAGATTTGATCAACACTATGTTAGTAGTAATTATACTGATTCTTGTATTTGTTTTTGTTATATAATTTGTATGCTTTGGAGATTTTGTAATTTTATTTTGTAATGTACTTATTAAGAAATTTTGTAATGAACTTTTGGTATGTAATGAACTTCTTGGTGTTGTATTGAATGGTGCTCGCATTGTAAGCTTTAGCACTAAGTTTTTGTTTTTCATTCCTTAAAACTATTTGTAAAGTAGGATTCTATTCTTGAGAAATCACCAGTTGAAACCAAGTTGCCAAGAAGTGAATGAGCTCCAAAATAGCCTTTATCTATGCAACTTGGAAGTGTTTGATAAAATTTTGAACAGGTTTCATTATTTGAAGTTTATCCTATCATATGTATATTGGTTGATAGTCACATTAAATTGGCAGAATATGACAGAGAAAGAAAGCAACGTGAAGTTCTGTTGCGCAGTGGTTGCGGTGCAATTAAGTGTTTTTGTTTTCTATACCAGATTGAATTAGCCATTGAATGGCTTTGGGAATGGTTTCTAACTGGAGAACCATTTGCAGTGATGTCTTGCGAAGAGGGATCAACTTCTTCCAATTTTAAACACTCCTAGCAAACCTCTTGTAGGGATGGCAGTGGGGCGGATTTTCACGGATATCTGCCCCACTCGCCCCGTTTGGGGCGGATTTGGTAAAGGATCCCTAGATCTTGGGGCGAGTACGGATTTTAAATCTGTATCCGTTTATTAATTGAGGCGGATACGAATTTGGCCATATCCGCCCCACGAATATCCGGTTATCTGATAAAATTACAAAAATACCATTCCCTATATAAAGGGATTAAACCCTTATCTGTCACTCCATCTCACATTCTCCCCCTCCCCTTACCCCCACTCTCGTCTCCAGTCTCCTTTGTCGCAGCGAAGACCACGAAGGGTCCCTTCTTTTCTCTCAAAACAGCGAAGGGTGGCGGAGGCCGACCCTCCCTTCTTCTCTCTCACAGTGAAAGCCAAACTCCAAGATCTGAGATCAAGATCTGAAATCATGATATTAGATCTGAGATCGATTTTTTTTTGTTTGTTAATTTTCAGATCAAGATATCAGATCTATCAAAGATCGAAATTTTTTTTTGTTAATTTTTGTTATAATTTTCGTATGAATTCTTTGTAATTTTTGTATCTTTGTAATTTTTGTTATAATTTCTGTAGTTAGATAGATAGCCGTAAATAGATTGGCGCGGCGGGGCAGATATCCGCCAATCCGCAGGGGGCGATTACGTTTTTTAATAAAAATTGCAAACGGATTGGCGGGGCAGATTGGGGGATCTGTTATTCCTGACGGATCGGGGATGGATTTGCTCAAATCCGCCCCGTTGCCATCCCTAACCTCTTGCCAAATGACTTTGAAAGTTTGTGTTGTAAGTCATTGGACATTGTCAACTATTAAGGAGGTGTAGTGAGAAGTAAGAAATGTGGATGCTTAACTTAACTGGTTATAATTTCCGATGTAAGCATTTTAGTCATGCTTGCTGTGTATAAGTTTTGACTAAAAAGCATGAACAAATGTTTGCTTCTACAAACAAAATGCACCACCATCTCAAGGCACCACCATCTCTGGACCATACCTTGCTAGCATAAGATGTGCAAACCCAAAATCAGCAACAAATTTACAACAACTTCTCAATTAACAACAATTTATTGAATTAGCAATCAGCAAATTTAGAGCAAATTACAACCTGATCAAGTAGTACAACAACAATTTATAGCACTGTAATTCAGTGATTCAATTAACACGAAATCACTGTAAATTACAAATTCTATAATATATGCAAGTGAACCAAAAAAACCCACCGCTTTCACCAAAAAATCACTGTAATTCATTGATTCTATAACAAAATCTTTGATTCAATACGCCATCCAAGTCCTTGCAATCAAACAAAAAACAACAGATTTCACCCCCCCTTTCTTGCAACCATATGCAAACCTGCTCGATGGCCTCTAGCTCTGTAACATAGAAGCCAGGGTTCCTTCTCGCCTGCCTCTCTGAAATGCACCATTATTAATGATGATACTAACATGATTTACTATACCAGATACTATTAAGACAGTAAACCAACCTGAGTTCATAACCTATAGTTTGTAAAGTCCATTTTGTTGCTTGAACTAGGCGGCTACAAAAATAAATAATAAAGATTAAGAAATAAATAATAGAGACGACAAACATACAAATTATATACCTGTGAGAGTAGCGAGTAGAAATGATCAATTCCTCCAGGTTGTGAATAGTGTGACCTCGTATTATCATCCTTAACGACAACAAACATACAAATCATAAGGTGGACAAGCATACTTAGTGATTCATACCTTGTAAATATAAAAAACAAACATGTGTATTGCTTTCACGAGGTATAACATAAGGCATACACTGTGAACCACCCTACAAATGACATGTGTAAATAAAACTTAATATTCTTGGGGTGGTATTCAATTACAAATTTTAATTGATTGTGAAGAATTTTAAAATCCATTAAAATCAAGGGATATTCAGTTAAGGATTTAAATTAATACATGTAAATCTATGGGTATTCAAATACAAATTTTAAAGGATTATTTTAAAATCCATCAAAATCAGGGGTATCCAATTCATGTTTTTCAAAAGTTCACCCAAATCAGGGAGTATTCAAGAAGTAGTGGATTTGAATGGATTTGTTAAAGTTGTGGATTTTGAAGGATTTGTGAGTGAAAATTATATATAACAAGAGTTATTCCAAATCCAACCTTCCCCCCTCATATTTCAACGGATTTGTATTGGCTATTGTTAAATAACACCACCATTTTCATTAAAGGACACCACCACTCCATTTTTTGTGATCTGCTGAAGGACACCATCACCTTCCATTCTCTTCTCTCTTCACAGAAGCAGCACTATCTCGCCCCACAACTTTCGGCCAAACCACCACGCCCTACCACCATTAGCTGCACCACCACCTGCACTTCCTCTTCTCTTTTGTTCTTGTTCCTTTTTTTTGTTATTATTATTATGATTATTATTCTTCTCATTCTCTTCCTCTTATTTTCTCTTCTTTTTGTCCGCTATTCTCTTCGTCTTTTTTTTTATTATTCTCTTTTTTTTCTTCTGATTTTTTCTTCTACTACTTTTGTCTTTGTTTTTCTTCTTATTATATTTTTTCTCGTCTCTTCTTCTTTTTCAATTTTTTTTAATTTTTCGCCCTTGCGGAGGTTCCTGCGAGTGGAGGTTCCCCATTTGCTAGAACCTTCACGAGGCCAAAAAGAATAAGAAGAAAAAACAAAGATAGGATAAAAAAATAGAGAGAAAAAAATGGATGAGGGGGAAAAGAAAAAAAAAAAGGTGAGGGGGAGGAGGTGGGATGAGAGGTGGCGGTGGTGATTGATGGAGAAGAAAAAAAAAAAGGGAAGGAAAAGGAGAGGTGGCGGTAGCGTGGTGGTGGTGATTGAAGAAGAAAATGAAGAATAAGGGAGGAGGAGGAGAGATGGCGGTGACGAGGATAACAATTTGAAGTAAAATAGTTATTTGTATTACTTTTGGACCATCTTCAATGTAATTGATTTTTTTTTTTAATTTGAAGTAAAATTCTCGTAAAATACAAAGTTTTGAGAGATGTTTTATGATTTGTGTTGGCATGAATAACAATGTAAATGGTGTTTTTTCATTGCTTCCTATGACTAATAACATATTTATAAGAATCCATAGAAATCCATAATAAACCTTTATAAAATCTACAAAATTCAACATTTAAAATTCATCAAAATCCAGTGAATTTTATAAATTCATTTGAATTGAATACCTTCCCCTTAAGAAAATATATATTCATAAAACACAGATTGCAAAACATATCAAATTAGTCTCAATGGCCTGATCCTTATGTGTTTTTTTTTTACATATCTTCTTGATGGTGGTTTTCATCCTTGAATTGAAACGTCGACTTTTGCTACGAACCGCCAATGAACTATGTATTTGGATCCCAAAACCTGCTTGTGGCTGACCAAAGTTCCAGATGACTGAAAGGGAGGTTAAAGACAAGCTTGCACATTAAGAAGCAACACAAAATTTGTACTGATATTTCTTTTCAAGCAATTCATAAATGCAATCGTAGAGAATGTTTGTAAGATTCGAAGAAATCTCTAGCAACCCTAGAGAATGTTTTTTTTTCTTTTTTCCTTAAACAATAAATCAAATCCTTGTTAAACAACTACAAAAAAAAAGTAATTCACTTGAGACAACTAGCAAGAGGTAGTTCTCGAAGACATTCAACTCATCTAAAGTTTCCAATATGTAAAGTCTGAATGTTGAAGTAGGATTTTATGTCTTTTCCCTATTATTTTTGAAAAAAATGTTTGGTTAGGCTGTACTTAGAGCCTCTAATGGAGGTAAAAGGCCCTCTAACTCTTCAACTAGTTTTTATACAACCTTATTTTAGGTATATGTTATGAACTACGGTGCAAATGAATAACACAAACCATATGAAAACTACATAATCAAGTAAAAAATTTCTAATTTTGTGTTTTCATCCATTCGAAATGAAGAAAGAGACAGTGTATATTGTTGTTTCAATGGATTTTTCCTTGTTTCACAAAACCAAGCAAAACAAAAACTTTCCAAAATACAGGAACATGATTGAACAAAATGAATGGGCCTTGAAACATGAACTTAACATTCTCTTCTTTCTTTTAGATGACATATTGATTTGAAGCATTTTTACTCAATAGAAGTTTGTTTTTGTTTGATCAGGCCAAATATGGATCGATCATGAGAAACCGTGAACTAATAGAGACACGAATGATGCAAATTATCACACATTTTTACTTACTAGGTTGTGCGGGAAGAACCACTTGGCTCTTCGTCTTCGACTGAGAAGAAAGTGAATCTAGGGTTGGCTCTTCGTCTTCGACTGAGAAGAAAAGTGAATCTAGGGTTGGCTCTTCGTCTTTAATCTGAGAAAGGGGAAGAAAGGGAGGGATTTTTCTTCTTTTCGATCTGAGAAAAAGGAGGAAACTTCGAAATCTAGGACTTTTCAATCTGAGAAAGGGGAAGAAAAGGGAACCTCCAATTTTCGATCTGAGGAAAAGGAAAAAGGGGACTTCTGGTTCTAAGCTCTTTCTTGCTTTTTCAAACTTAACTTTTTCTTGTTTTTTCTTCTTTTTGGGACCACGCGACCCTAACGTCGTGAGAGGGTTGTTTTTGCTTCAATTTGGAGATGTGTGATCTTCACGTGCAGTGGAGGCTCCCTGGTGTCGTTCCGGCACTAGGACCTCGATTCCTAGAATTTTTGAACTTAACAAGTGATAATATGTAGGCAATGATTACTCCACACCATTATTTTCTCTTTCTCACACCACCATTGAGTTTTTTTTACTTACTCACACCACCAATAAATATGTATAACTTAACAGAGAAATCCAAACTCAAAACGAAAACTGCAAAATAGGGTAACTTTCGACCAATTTAAACCCTCAATTGAGATCGATTTCAAGCTCATTAAAATACAAAATTGTAGTACTACGAGCTATCTAATAAACATAACTTGAACCACTTGAAATTTTTTTGAAATGAGCAAGTGATGATCATTTTACTAAAGTCGCGCAAATCTGTCTTGCAATGAAAATGGGATAGTGTCCCTGACTTTTGGCTAACTTATATGCTCAATCAAGATCGATTCTCAAGCTCATCCAAACACAAAAAATTGTAGTAATCTGAGTAATTTAATAAACACAATTTGAATTACTTGAAAATGTTTTGAAAGGATCAAGTTAAGGTCATTTTACTAAAGTCGCTCAAATCTCTATCACAATGAAAACGGGATAGTGTTCCTGACTTTCGGTCAACTTATGTGTTTGATTAAGGTCGACTCTCAAGTTGATCAAGACACAAATATTGTAGTACTCTGATTATCTACAAACACAACTTGAATCACTTGAAAATGAGCAAGTTATGGTCATTTTACTAAAGTCGTGCAAATCTGTCTCGCAATAAAAATGGGATAGTGTTCTTGACTTTCGACCAACTTATGTGCTTGATCGAGACTGATTCTCAAATTGATCGAAATAAAAGTTTTAGTATTCTGAGTTATCTAATAAACACAACTTAAATCACTTGAAAATGTTTTGAAATGAGCAAAAAATTTTACTGTTCGCCCAAATCAATGCTATATTTTGCAAAAAACTCGCATTGTCTCAGGCGAATAATATTTTTTTTGTGATTTCTGAAATTTTTATTTTCTGAAGTTTACTTTGTTTTTGTGATTGAAAATATTTCAGAAGTTTCCATGAGATTACTTTGTTTTATTGAAATTTTTTGGGGTGGTTGCAATTTGGGGTTTGATTTTTAAGGGTTTCAATTTTGAGGGAGAGTGAAGAGATTGATTTCGATTTTGCAAGAGATTTAAATGTGGGGAAAATTTGCAAGATATTTGAATGTGGGAGAGGGAAGAAATTTTAATGGGAGGGGGAAGAATGGAGTTTCGACTTAAATGGGGAGGGAAAAAATGTTTGTTTTTTGTTTATATAGGTGATGTGGGAAAGTATGGTGGTGTGAGAAAGAAAGTAGGTGGTGTGGGAAAGAAGAATGATGTGAGAAAGAGGAAATGGTGGTGTGGAGTAGTCGTTGCCTAATCTGTATTTTCTCAAATTTTAAAGCATACTCGAATGCATATTCTCTTCATTGGAAAGGAACTTCAAATTTTGAATTTTTTAAACAATTTTACAATTATCATAATCATCTATATATTCAAAAGAGATTAAGTAGAATACAGTAATTAATCAGTAGAGTTGTGAAATACATTTTAATCTCAACATTTGTGGAAAATGCACAAAAACTCATAAACCCCACCCAAAACATTGTGCTCAATGTATAAAAAGAATAATTATGACAAATGAAGGAAAAAAAAATGTGAGGGTTAAAGTGATATTACCATGGTGAAGTTTTTACTAATTTCGAATAGATCATCCACGAATAAAAGCTCAAAAACATAAGAACTGTGGACTTATAATGAGAAATTGATAAAACACAAACAACAAATTTTACATACACCAATTGTAAGTCAAAATTGTTACGGAGCTAATAAGTATGAGTGGAATGTACTAAAAAGCAGTGTTCTAAAAATCGGTCTAGGCGGCATGGAGCGCCCAGGCGGGTTTTTGAAAAAAATTATTTTTTTATTTCCAGTTCGAAAAAAAATAAAATAAAATTGAGACTATGTTTTTTTTATACATTTTGCATATGTATCTTGGTATTGAATTGGGAGTAATTTACATGTTATTATGCTTAACTTTTATAAATTATAAATTACAATAATAAATTAAAAAATCGTCTATGTTCTGCCTAGTCATTTGGGAGCTAGTCCCCTATTTGTCGTCCGTCTAACGCCTAGCGATTTTTAGAACACTGCTAAAAAAAACTCGAAAATCAATCCAGATGTTACATAATGACACAACTGAAGCTGAGTTGCAACCCAAAAGCATTTGATTTAACATCATCAGCCCGACGTATATTCTCCCTCACGAATGATGTAGGAATAACATAGTGAACACCCTTCCCCAAATCTAGACACTTAGTCCACGATGTTAACTAGATCATATACAACAACCTAAAAAGGTGAATCGATTCAACAAATAGTAGCAACCACATGCGACACAACATATACTAACACACCCCTAGAACTACTTATGGAGTCTATCATTAGATGCATCTTTTGATAACGTCTTGACTATTTCTTGAATTATGGGGTCATTCGTATCATGAAAATAGTCAAGGGAAAACTCCAAAGAATACTGAGAATCAGACTTCATTCACGAGTCACTAGGAAGACATCTATCGAATGAGTCATCATGAAAAGGTGAGAAGACATCCATCGAATGAGTCATCATGAAAATGTGAGGAGGGGAATCGATCAAGAAGAAAAATAGTCTCAACCAAAGGGACCGGTTTTGGCTCACTGAGATAAAGGACACTTTAGGCTCCCATGTATAACCAGGATCCATAATATTAAGCAAAGCATTTTACTTCAATAATGAAATTATCAATATTGAAGTCTAAACCGAAATGAGTCAAACATGCCGCTAAGGGGTCATCTAACGTAGACTATAAAAAAGAATTTTCCATCGAACTCTCAATCATGTTAACCTCACAGACTCCTTGGACTCAGGAGGTTGTCGACTTACATAAAAAAACATTGAGCTCGACGGTCATGTTACCAAATGACAATTTCATGATTCCATTCCTATAGTTAATAATAGCATTAGATGTTGCCAAAAAGGGTGACCCAAAATAACTGAAATGTGATTGGAAGGGATTATGTATAGGTTGTGTATCAAAAACTATGAAGTCCACGGATAAATAAAAATTTTCAACCTTAATGATCACATCCTCTATAGCACTGAGGGGAACTCTGATTGACCTCTCTACTAGTTGCAATGTTACTTAAGTCAATTTTAACTCGCCAAGACCTAATTGCTCATAAGCAAATTATAGCCATAAATTAATACTCACCCCTAAATCAAACAATGCCTTATCAGTTACCAATAACACATTAAATGGTCGAGCACCCAGGATCCCTATACTTAGGTTGGGTTCTGTATTGAATAATTGAGTTGACTTGCTCGGTGAGGAAGGCTTTCTTTTGCACATGTAGCTTTCGCCTCTGTGTGAAAGATCCTTAAAAAACTTGGCATAGGTAGGAACTTGCTTAATAGCATCAAGCAATGGGATATTAATGTGAACTTGTTTAAAATTTTTCATTACATCGTTGATATTTGTTCCTTTTTTTGCCAGAGCTAACCATGATGGAAACAATGCCCTAGGCAAATAAGATTCCTGAAAGGGATCAGAGTCAAGAACTTTAGAATGTGAGGCTTTATCAGCCTCCTTGTCACATGAAGATGCAACCTGCTTTGACTTAGACAGGGATGCAACAACACTTAAAGCGGGCATTCGTACCCGATTATCAACTACAAATTGACCCTTTGGGTTTGTAACAGGTTGAATAGGAAATCTTGATGGCTCTATCTTAAGGTATGACTGAGGAATCTTACTCACGTCTATCTAAAGTCCAAGTCTATTGATGGCTTAAGATTGGTGTTAAGTTGTGGCTTTAAACTCTGATATATCGTGAGAATTTTTCTCAAGTATATTTTCAGTGCTTGCATAAAAAGATTAATCGTTTCCTCTAGACTAGATGTGTTGGATGGATAAACTTTGTTAAATTGAGGCCTAACAGGGCTGAGGCTTGAGAAGTCCGGGAGACAGCAACAACTCCCCCTTGGTGTGGGCCATGGGCTCAGAAGAGATTTGAATGTTTGGCGACCCCTAAATTGTAATAGTTAGGTTGTGGATTATTACCAGGTCACCGCATATCATTAAAAGAATTGATTAGCTCAACATAGTATGCAGGATAATCATTTTGCAAATCACAATCAGCTATGAAATGATTAGGAGTCAAACATGCAGCACAAACCTCAATGAAATATTTGTGGGAGGTGTAGGTTGAGTCATATTAAAAAATGCATCAATTTTTTAAGCCATGGTCATAACAACTGCTTCTAGCTTTGAGGCATAAGGGGAGTGAATTGATGTATCTCTAACTTCATATATACCACCCTTACACCTATCCAAATCCTTTCTCAAATGATTCCATTGCTGAGAATTTTCGGAAAGCGTTTAAAAAAACTCCCAAAACTCATTAACGCTCATTTTCAATATTAGTGATCCACCACAAGTGGCATCAATCATACGACGGTTTTGTGGGGTTGAACCGTCTTGGAAGTGTTGAACTAGACACCACTTCTCAAATCCGTGATGGGGATACTTAACATTGAGTTCATTGAACCTTTCCCAACATTCATAGAAATGTTTGCATCCTTTTTTGTTGAAAATTAGAAATATCTCATCGGAGGACATTCATTTTATGAATGGGGAAATACTTTGACAAAACTTTCTTGACAACGCATCCCAAATTGTGAGAAATTCCTATCTCTACCAAATTCAACCACGACTTCGCCTAATCTTTCAAAGAAAAGAGAAACAACCTAAGACGGACCGAGTCATCTAAAAAGCTTTGGTACTTGAGGATAGTACAGATATCAATAAATTCTTTGACATGAACATATGGATCTTCTTTATCAAAACCATATAAGGAAGGCTAAAGATGGATAATGGATGGGTTGAGTTCAAAGCTATTTGCAGTTGTCTCAGGTAAGACAATGTAAGACGGAACACTGCTAGAAAAATGGGAGAAGTAGTCCTTAAAGGCCTTATCCTCTGCCCCTCAAGATTTTTTTTTAAATGTAAGCCTAACCTCTATATGAAGATGATTTAACTCTAAAAAACAAAAACAACGGAAACCTAAACGACATCTAAATGATGAGCAAACAAGATGAATGGCAGACGATCCTAGAGTTTTGTTACTAATGCAGGGTTGTCATTCAATTTAATTTACCTAATCATAGAACTGCTCCTACCATTTTTTCATTTTTCAGCTCAAAGTGAAATGTCAGTTCAAAAACTATTCCCAGATAGGATATGTTTATTTACTTTACTATTTTAAGTTTTCAAACTTCCGAGAAGAGAGACCCTATGAGCGTCAAACTTGTCCTTGACAATTATCTTGCTACAAATTTTAAATAGTGAAGGCTTAGGTTTCTAATCCTAAAATAAATAGTGGTTAACCTACCAGCGGAAAGGGCACAAAAGTTGCAAATCAATCCTGCCACTATTCAAATTTGCAGGCACTATTACCTAAAACAACCAAAACACAAGTGATCACAACAAAGACCGCATGTAGATGCGGTGGGAGAAGTTACCTCCGGCATGAACCTCTTTCAGGTTACTAGTGACGCCAGCTAGAAATTGAGTTGCCATCGATCAGAAGCACTGTCCACCTAGCAGCTTGCCGAATTCTGAGAGTGTACTCGCGAATCGCAATCTGAAAAGGAAAATCAAAACGCAATCTATATTTTTTGCTTTGTCACCTTTTCCTTTCTATTTGTGTTTCACGACCTCTGTTTTTCACTTGTTCCCACTTGAGCTCCTATGAAAACTTGCGTATGATTATCTGCAAAACAAATGCACAAATTAAAATTCACACTACGAAAATTTTTTAATCCTAACCTAAAAAATTTTAACTAACAAAAACTACTAATCAGATAAAACAAATAAGTGACTCCTAACACTGCCTAAACAAAAAAAATTAAATTTAAATTACAACTAGCGAAAATAAACCCTAGAATTCGATTACACTGTTACAATCCCTAGCAACGACGCCAAAAACTTGCTATAGATTTTACCAATCCAAATTAATAGGCTAATTTAACATGACTGTTATTTTTTTTAATCCTTTAACCCCTCCCACCCTAGATGCTACCGGCTGGGATCGACCCCGTGACCTAGTGATACCATCCGCCACTGCTCAACCATTGAGACACACACCTTTGACACAAGTGCCCGATTGTCTAATTGATAGATAATGACAAATACGGGTCGATCCTACGATGATTGAAGACAAAATCAAAAACTATAATCTATTCAAACTAATTTGAAATGGAGTTACAACAATTGAAATTTCTAAACTACTACAAGGCAAAAAACTTCTAAAAATTAAGTTCAAAAATTAAAGAGAGAGATGCTAAGGCTTTCCAATCATCCATCAGGTTCATAAAATTATACTAATGTCAATTATTGTCTCTTAGCATTGTAGTGGATCGATTTTATCAAATATGCAAACCTAACATTAATTGTCTATTTAAGGCACAACTAATCACATGTTTAACTAATATGAATAAAACATGCTTAAACATAAACATAGAATTATTCTAACTACTATGGATGCACGACATACACGATGAAAGTAATATAGGTTGTTCACAAATCAACCCAATGTCAATGTGTCGGAAAACAATAAAAAAAAATGAAAGTGAATTCTATTAAGCATCAGGAATCATCTATACCTTAGCGGGGAATTTAAAAGATCATAGTGGAGGTGGTCTCAGTGGCAACTGAGGCGAAATCCATCTTTTCGCACGTTGGGCTGTGTGGTGGTTCATACTAATCTGCGGGTTGCCAATAGCCATACTGTAAAAATCTGTTATTTCCCTTTTTTTTATTCATATTTTTTCTTCCTTGCGATTCATGCTCTATAACAACCTACGATGTTTCTTTGCGATTTCTTCTGGTTCTTGGTCTGTGAGATAGATATAGAAATAGAGGTGGAGGGAAACGTGTGTGGTCTGCATGTAGGTTGTAAGGGTGATCGTCGGGAGAGAAAAAACAGGGCGCGATGGAGTGATGTGCGTCTGTGGCTGTGGTGGTGGTCATGGGCGGACCTACTAAGGGACCAGGGGGGGCAGCTGCCCCCCCTCAACTTTTAAAATATTTTTAGTATATATATTTTAGTCTTAAAAAATCGATTATATAATGTAGCATACAATAAATTAATTGTTTATGAAAATATTCAAACATGTCTTTGTTGGTGTAGTGGTTGGAGGTTTATCACTTTTTGTAAAAGACCTGAGTTCGATACTCTTCGAGTGCATTTTTTATTTGATTTTCAATGCAATTTTATTAGTAATTGCAAACATTAAAAAATGTTTAATAAAAATTATTAACATTAAATAAATGAATTGTTTTTCACAAGCGATATTAAACCCCTAACAAAAAAATATTTAAAATTAATATCTAAAATAATAACGATAGAATTCAATGAAAATATATACTATTAGCTAACTCGTATAAAATTTGAGCCTCGTATAAACTATTTTTTCTTTGAAATTGTATTATGATCATATTAGATTCGCAAATTTCAAATTTTTTTTTAGCTTCACCTAGAACTTATCCTAATTATTTTGTGATTCTCAATTCTAGACAACCAGGCTTTATAGCCACTTTTTGGTCAGGTTTTAAGTTTTTTACATTTCTATCCCTTCTATAG
This sequence comes from Berberis thunbergii, assembly GCA_003290165.1. Taxonomy (NCBI): domain Eukaryota; kingdom Viridiplantae; phylum Streptophyta; class Magnoliopsida; order Ranunculales; family Berberidaceae; genus Berberis; species Berberis thunbergii. Next base: position 4,336 of record QNQO01000274.1, on the reverse strand, counting down.
ATAATGTTTGTTATTGTATTTTAAAGAGAAAGGGTAAAGGTGTAAAAATGCTTTAGCCTGGCCAAAAAATGGTTTTAAAGTCTGGCTGCCTAGACAAACTCTTTTGTGATATTAGTTATATATTCTAGTTATTATGCTTGTTTGGTTTTTGCTAAGGTTATCAATAGTGACCTTATTTGGCTTAAAATTGACTACACTTGGATCCAATTTGATATATGCATTGTATTTTTTATAGTTGAATTTGTTTTATTAGTTACTAGCTTCGGTAAAAAAAAATTGGCTTTACCATTGATAACTACTATTATCAACTAATAAGTATTTTTCATTTCGCCCCCGCTCGACTAAATCCTGGGTCGCCCTGTGGTGGTTGTATGCAATGGAGCAGGGGAAGAGATCTGTGGCTGAACTGATATGTGACATGGTGGTGTGTATTTGTTCGATCAGAAGAGAGGAATAACATGAGGGTTGTAGGAAGAAGAGTTGGCATCAGGGAGATCAAGTGATGAGAGGAGAGATGGTGCATGAAGGAAGAGAGAGAAAAATGAGCAAGATCTGTGAGTGCTCTGTTATGGAAGAAAAATGAAGAAATGGTGATGAGAAGAGGTCCTGAAGGTTAGATGAAGAATATGTGAGGTGGGCGGTGATGTCTGTGATAAATAGAGAAGAACAAGAGGATCGAGATGGTGAACTGTTGATAAAGAAGAAAACAGGGGGCGAGAAATCAGTTGGTGAAGTAGGTTCTGTTTGCTGCAACAGAGAAGAGATGATGACTTGTGATGGGGGTAGCTGCGAGGTGTAGAAGAGGGTGAAATCGAGATGATGGTGGTGTAGTGGTTGCCGGTCTTTCTAACGAGCGAGAATCGCGGGCGAGGGAGATGCGATGAGCAGAGAAGGCGAGATGGAGAGGGAGAGAATGGTGGCTGCCAAAGAAAAGAAAGGACCTCCAAAAGCACAGGGGAAGGGAGAAAGCCCGGTGCTCGCTCTTTCAAACTCGTCCCATTAATGAGATTTGATCCTTTATGCTTAGATACCCATAAAATCATGAAAATAAAATAATAAAATAAAAATAAAGTATTTAAATCAATAATAAATATAAATTTAGGAGATATTTTATGTGAATATTAATGTACATTTACAATGTAGTTTTTGGGGTTTTGGTTATTTGTCAATGGCTTGACAAAATACCAATGTTGAAGGTTGGTTGTACTTGTATGTTTCGGAGAAGATGTAGGTTTGCAATAGGGTGCCTTTGCGTGTAGGTTTGTAATATGGTGCATTTTTGTGTAAGTTTGCAGCATGATGCATATATATTACATTGCAACAGGATGCTTTGTATATAGCTTTGCAATAGGGTGCATATGTATAATTACATGGTGCATTTGTATGTAGTTTTGCAACATGGTACATTTGTATGTAGCTTTACAACAAAGTTTATTTGACATAAGTTTATGTGTAGGTTTGTTAATGTCCATTTGCATGCCTTTTGTTACCTTGCATATAGTTGGAAGCCTTGGAAATAGTTGAACCTTGCATATAGATTGATAGCCTTGCATATAGTTGTCAGTACTTGCATTTACAAAGTTGCCAACATGAGTGAGCTCATCACAATGCTATGTTTTTACATATAATTAATAATTTGTTTTAACAATACCCGTTATAATAAAATGTTGGCAGTAACTTAACTCCTATAATAAATTTGAATGTAATCATGCCTCTTGGTTCAGCATAGATTCAAAGCAGATGGATAGAGGTTGAAGATTGCAACTTCTCAGCCATTGGCTACTTAAAAAATATCTCTTGCCTTGTGAACTTTCACGAAACCACAATCTATTGAGTAAATCGAGAAGAATTCAAGTGACTTTTCTTCTCATCCCAACATACATTGACTGCTTTTAATCCCAACTATTGAAAAATGTTCAATCCTGACCATTAGATTGTGTAAGGGTATTTTGAGCATCAAAGTAGTATCTATTGAAAAACAGCACATACAGTAACCACTACAAAAAAAAGTCAAATCAGCAACGGCAAAAAACCGTTGCAGATCGAGCTAAAACCGTAGCTAAAATGAATCAGCGACGACAAAACAACCATCGCAAAACCGTAGCTAATTCATTTGTTGCTATTTGAATCAGCAACGACAAACTTACCGTGGCTAATTCGCCACGACATAAAACTGTCGCTAATTTGAAACGTGTGGTCGCTAAAGTTATTTAATATTTTGGATACAACTGCGGCAAAATAAAAACTAGCGACGGTATTTGTCGTCGCTAAGTTACAAATTCAAATGGTTATCAACGATGGTATTGGTCGGGGCTAGTTAGCAACGGTAAGAAAGTCGTCGCTAAAGTGTAAATCCAAATGGACATTAGCGACGATAATTGCCGTGGCTAGTTAACGACGACTTTTCTGCCGTGGCTAAAATGCAATTCCAAATGGCCATTAGTGACGGTAATTGTCGTGGCTAGTTAGCGATGGCGTATCTGCCATGGCTAAAGTGCAATTCTAATAGACATTAGCGACGATTTTTGCTAAATAGCGATGGTATTTGCCGTCGCTATTTAGCGACCGTTTTTTTGTCGTCGTTATTCAGCGAGGGTTTTTTGTTGACGCTAAGGCGGTTTTCGACGGTTTTTTGCCTTGGCTATTTAGCGACGATTTTTTGCCGTCGCTAAATTGCAAATCTAATTGACAAAACAAGCCACGGTATTTGTCGTGGCTATTTACGGACAACTTTGTTGCAAATCATATTGACAAATGAAATTTACAAATTATAATTCATTTTTTATAATGAAATTAGCTATTAATGATTGTCCATTCTGAAAATTAATATCAACTACCAGAAATAAACTTAATTGATCAAAATTATAACAAAAATTACACAGTCTCTAGAATATCATACAAAAATTACAAGAAAAATTACAAAAAATCCATACAAAAATGACAAAAAACCACAAAAAAAAAATTTGATTTATAGAATATCGGAGATCAAAGGTCTCCAAGATCAAAGATTTCAGATCTCCGAGAGAAAGCGGGCGAGGAAGGGAGGGGAGAGAGAGGCGGCCGGGATCGGTGTCGAGGAAGCGGCAGACTTCTCCTCTGTGGGTTTCTTCTCTGGAGGTTGAGAGAAAATTTTTTGTTGAGAGAAAATTTTTGTATAAGTTGGTTTGTAGAGAAATTTTAAATTTATATAGAGAGAGGTAATTGAAGGGGATTGGTTGTGTTAGTTTTACGTGGATCGGTGACGTGGTTTGATTTAGTGCGTTGGATTGAGCTAAAGTTTTTGGGTGTTATTAACGGTTGAGATGAGTTCACGCGGATCAGTGACTTTTTTTTTAAAAATAATTAGCAACGGTTTGGTGCCGTCGCTAATAAAAAAATATCTAAAACCTAGCCACGGTTTGTCGCCGTAGCTAAATTCTTTAGTGTATAATATTTTTTTCAAAAAACCAATTAGCAACGATTTTTAGCCGTCGCTAATAAAAAAAATCTAAAACTTAACCACGGTTTTTTGCCGTGGCTAAATTCTTTAATGCATAATTTTTTTCTTTCAAAAATAATTAGCGACGGTTGTTTGCTGTCGGTAATATAAAAATAATGTTATTTTAAAAAAATCAACTAATATAAAAATAATTTTAATTTTAAAAAAATTATTAGCGAGTAGCAAATAATTCATATAAATTTGTATTTAAAAAATAATTAATGACATACTTACCGGTACCCAACTTTTCTTTGAACATCTTTTTTTCAGAACTTTTATGGCCATGACTTGAATCCGAGTAGCAAAGTTACGATCTCATAGAGCACCTGTTACTATATTGTGAACGAATCCTCCACAGCTCCCATACCACAAACTCAATCGAGACATGTTTAGGTGGTATCGAAACATTCTGAGGACTTCTTCAGACTTCAATGTCAAAGGCTGCATCTTTAAGCTTCTTTCAACAAAAGTTTCACTTGCTCTCCCCTCCTTATTTCATTCTCTTGCATCTGTATTTTTATTTTTCTTTCTTTCTTCAGCTTGAAGTTTGGATTGCAAGGAACACTACACCAAAAATACCCATCAACAATGGTTTGGAACCGTGGGGGTAACCAATTGTCACGGCTTAGAGCCGTGGGCAGTAGAGGCGTCGCTAAATCACCATTAACGACTACAAACTGTGGCAAAACATATTAGCAACGGTTTTATGCTCGAGGACGGTTGATGATTTAGCCACGGTTATAAACCGTTGCAAAAATGTTAGCCACAGTTTTAAGCCGTGGCCAGGAATAGTAACGGTTCTAAGCCGTTGCAATAGTTTTAGCCACGGTTTTAAGCCGTGGCCAGTACTAGCCACGG